>JAQJZS010000012.1:2400000-3600000 GCA_028828935.1 Penicillium sp. IBT 18751x | reverse complement strand
TAGACAACCCTTCGCAATATTTCACGAATATTGAAGAACGCCATAGCGACTCTCAAGACAAAACGTAGCGCGAGGGGGCAAAAAGAACAGTAGCTAGCTTCTTGGCGTTCGGGGGACCAGATACGCTACGTGGACCTAGGCTAACGATTCTCCAGGGATTCCTCTCCCAAGGGTGAATTCCACTGGGGACACACTGCCCTACTACCCCTAGAAATCAACCAGCCCCAGCTGAAAAACAGAAACTCCCGCTTTAAAAATAATGGCAAAGCGCATAACTTATTCCCCGAACGTTTCAGATCACTTCCCTTTCGACTTGCCTTGGTCGTTTGAGTTAGCACTAGCTTCAGGACGGTGGGAGAAAAACCGCGTACTCTCATTTGACATATTGCAAAGCGCTCGGTCTAAGTTATCACAAGTCTTTATGTGCTTGGCAACGTGACGAAGCCCTGCCGAAACTGGACTCCGAACGGAGATTGCGGAGATAATAAGCACACTTCGGGGGTTCACCAACACGCACTTTCTCATCTCCGGTAATCTCCGCCTAGAGCCGAAGATGGCAGAAGAAAAACTACAGATGCATCAACAGCCGGTGTGGGAATATTGGCGAAATAGATGGACGGAAATGGTAATCTGGTTAATCACAGAAGGAGTGCCCTACATGTAAAGTTTAAATAACCTCACTTCAGCAGTTCCATTTCGTTTTGCTTTGTTGTCTTCGACTTACTTCCACTATCCAATCGTTGAGTACCATCAAACATCAACTAAACAATGGCTCCCCCCAAGGTCTTCGTGTAAGTTACCCTGGAGGAGCCCACGTTTCATATCTGATCATCCCTACAGCACTGGTGCCACCGGCTACGTTGGTGGTGACTGGTTATACACTATCTCCAACGCCCACCCAGACTGGCAGCTCTCAGCTTTGATCCGCAGCAAGGAAAAGGCTTCTCAGGTTACTACTAAATACCCGCATCTTCGAGTAGTCCACGGTGATCTGGAGTCCGTTGATATCATCGAGGAGGAAGTGAAAAATGCAGATATAGTCTTCAGTAAGTATATGCCCTTGGATGTCAATAATGGACCCTTTCGTCACTCCCCACAACTACGACCTAACTAAAACCTACTCCTAGACTTTGCGGACTGCGACCATGTTGCCTCTGCCCAGGCCATTGCAAAGGGTTCCCAACACCATACCCCTGAACACCCGCTGTGGCTGAATCAACACCTCCGGTGCTGCCATTCTAGCCGTAGAGGATCAGCATGCCGGCACGTTCGGCATTCAGCGCCCTAAGGAGTACAATGACTGGGATGGAGTGAACGAACTCATCAACCTTCCCGAAGATGCTCTCCACCGCAACGTCGATAAGATCATCATCGATGCTGGTAAGAATAACCCATCGAGCGTGCACACCGCGATTGTCTGCCCACCCACTATCTATGGCCCAAGCCGTGGCCCTGGTAACACCAAGAGTCTGCAAGCCTACAAGTTGAGTGTCGGTGTCCTGAAGCGCGGTAAGGGCATCATTTTGGGCAAGGGCGAAAATATCTGGCATGAAGTTTACGTCCAGGATCTGAGCAATGTCTACCTCGCACTGGGTGAGGCGGCTGCCGCTGGAGGAGGCAAGGCTACATGGAATGACGAGGGCTATTACTTGGCGGAGAATGGATCCTTTGTTTGGGGAGATATTGAACGTGAAGTTGCCAAGCAAGCTTTTACGCAGAAGTTCATCCCATCACCTGACGTTGATATAGTGGACGCTGGCCAGGCGCAGGAGCTCCATAAATGGGGACCTTATTTCTGGGTACTAACTCTCGTGGCCATGCAATCCGTGCTCGGAAGTTATTCGGATGGAACCCTCAACAGCCGAAGCTGATTGATCTGATTCCTGAAATTGTTGCTCTTGAGGCGAAAGATCTTCAGCTGCGTTAGGACCTGTCTTTCATGCGATGTGACTGGCTGCTATAGAAAATTGTATGCAACTTAAGAACCTGGTTCAAAATTTCAAACTCCTTATGAATCCAAATCCTTTCTAGTATGAAAAATTGGGTTGGGTTACTGATAAATCCTAATAATTAGCCGGTGATACTATATACTGACATGTATGACTAGCTACGCGTGGATAATATGTTGAGATAGAAAGATGATACGTATGAGGGTGTACGGAATACACTAATACATCTCTCTCTCCCTCTGAATGCTAACTCTTGTAACCATACCTAAGGGGTTTCACCCGCTTCGACATTATATATCCTTCCCTTAAACTTGAGAATTTCCTCTTGATGTTGAATAAAGTGGTCACGTTTTTTTACTCGTCACTTTCATCGCCCGAGGTCGGTTAAATAAGTGACAAGATTAGAGTCTTGACAGGTATGATACACATGTTGAACGCAGTTCAGCTGGTGGCAAAGTATTAATCAAATAGAACAGTAGTCAAATAATGCAGTGGTGAAACAGCTCGACGGCTAACGAGGACTGTTTGGGCATGCCATTTTCCAAGCCTTTCCATCACGTCCTTGTACATAATTAATTCGAGGTTTTCTAGTAATCGAGTAAACTTTCTTCTATTGAACTGTATATTAAAGGCATGATGTAGTAAAGAAGAAGCGGTAGTGAATCCGTTAGGTTGTCTGGATCCAAGTCCGTTCGTTCTAGTCTAAAGAATATTAGATAAAAGACCCTTAGATTTATGATAAGTAGATAGCTAAAACGGCCCACGATAGGTACTTTGATCAAACGGCCTAGGCGTTGATGTCCTATTGGAGCATTGATACTCTTGATACGGGGCGTATAGGCGAGGAGTAGAGAGATAAGAGTGGTAAAGTTCGAGGATTTATCTTCTACATCCATAACAAAGGGAAATTATTAGGGGAGTTATGTGAGATATTGCAGAGCTCAGACCTACCAAAGTAGGAACTAGTAAATTGGAGTATCCTAATACCTTCTACAGAACAGCCTATATTAAGGAAAGGTTGGACTAGGGAAGGGATAAGACGATGAGACATAAGAGCACCACTTGGACAACTGAATAGGACCGAATTAGAACTTGGAGAAAGAGAGGGAGAGAGTGGATAATCTAGGATACATGCATCTGCCTTTTGTATATCTGTTGGATTAATCAGGTTTAGTCAATTGCGATGCCAAGACCTCCCAAGTGGCGATACCACGCATGCAATCATCATGGAAAGCGATATTCGCCAGTCGTCTTGATGACTGAGACATCATCCGCCTTCTAAGCTCCGAAGTGGGGTCGGTGGGGATTTTCTACCCTCCCGATGCTTGGTTATTTGGGGTATAAATTCAAGGCACGTCATGGGACAATTATAGATCCTACGGACAGATAAATTGTTAGTATTTGCGCTCTAATATTGTGATAATACATTTTAGAGCCCAAATGCGGAGATAATTCACGTACATAGGCGGCGATGAGTAGCATTTGGGGCGTTTTCCTAAAAGATGCCGGGAAAGGCAATGGAACGAAGTCCAAGTGGGTGTGTGCAGGATATTGCCGCATGTAATATGAATCTAACGAGTGCAATTCATTGAGATCATTCCGAACGTGCAGCGTGGGGAGATTGGTCATAATTGGAGGTGAAATTATACAAATTCTCGGAGACTTCTACCTTGATTGTAATTTTTACCCCTCAGAGGCAGACAGCTGTGTACCTCTAGGGTAGAAATGAAGTCGTGACGCAGGCGACCTGAAACGACATATATATGACCAGGGTCATGTCCTCCAGAGCTGATGATCTAGACGACCATCACAGTCAAGTTCATAACACAATCTTCTACCTGCCCGCTCTGCTTTACATTATTCATTGACATGGCCAACCACACTGTTCTCCGACTCACTAAGCAAGGTCACTGGGATAACCTTGCTGAGTCCCAAGAGCCTCGCCCCTCAGCCGGGAAGCATGAAGTTCTCGTCAAAGTCAAGAGTGTGTCGTTGAACTTCCGAGACATCGCCATTGCGACCGGCAAATATCCTTTTCCGGTGAAAGAAAATGTTGTCCCGGGCTCCGATGCAGCCGGCGACATTATTGAGACCGGCGAGGGAGTCTCTGGATTCAAGAAAGGCGACAAAGTCGTCATTACCTTCGACCTTGCGACCTTGTACGGACCGATCAAGTCATGGCACAATGGACAAGGCGGCCCAATCGACGGCGTTTTGAGAGAATATGTCTCTGTGCCTGCCTCAACCGTGGTTAAAATCCCTGAGGCTTCCACTCTGACTTACGCCCAATGGGCTAGTGTGGTCTGTACAGGTACCACGGCCTGGAACTCGTTGTACGGAAACATCCCCTTGAGACCAGGGCAGACTGTTCTTTTCCAAGGTAAGACATGACCAATTCTCATTAATTCGATATAACGTGGGACTGCGAACTAACTCCATTTATAAGGTACGGGTGGTGTGTCTATCACTGGTCTTGCATTGGCAAAGGCTGCAGGCGCAACAACGATCATCACATCTTCCTCGGACGAGAAGCTCCAGCTGGTCAAGGAGAAGTACGGAGCTGATTATGGAATCAACTATAAGAAGACCCCTGACTGGGCATCCGAGGCTCAGAAGATCACCGGTGGTCAGGGTGTTGACTACATTCTAGAGAATGGCGGCTCAGGAACCATCAAGCAGTCTCTTGAGGCGATCGCTTACGGTGGTGTCATTTCAGTCATCGGATTCCTTTCAGCTGCGCCTCAAGAGGAAATGCCCGATGTTGCCTCCCTTGCTCTGGGCAAAGGAGCTGTGGTCCGTGGCATTATGGTCGGATCAAAGCAGCAGATGGAGGAGGCCATTCAGTTCATCGGTCAGCGAAACCTTCCGGTGCCGGTGGAGAAGACCTTCAAGTTTGGTCGTGACCAAGTGGTTGAGGCGATGAATTACCTTGTTGGTGGTCAGCACATTGGCAAGGTTTGCATTGACTTTTGAGCACCAAGGCCACGGTGGACTATGTAAATGAAGACAAGCCTTCTCTACTCGCAGTTAGAAGTCATCTTGTAAATTTTGTTTAGAGAAAGAAATACAGTATAGAACAAAGATGCATTTTGAGAGCCGTTATTCAAGGTTGTTGTAGCGTGGTGCATTGGGGGCTCTGGGCCTAGTTTCGACATACCCAGATCCCAAATATTAGGTCAACCGAAGGTGCGTAGCACTCCATAGTCCATGGAGTCAGAAATAATGCATCAAATTGAGGGCAGGTAATCCTTCGTATGCTTCATGTTGTTGGCCACACTGGAAATATTGAGTCTATGGCGCTTCCTTGCTCTTCCTTATCATTTGCAACACTTTCGAGCGCCCTTGTGCGAGTAAATTTGTGCGAACAAGTCGAAATCCTGACTTTTATGTACAAGGCTTCACGGGAATGAGACCATCAAAGACAGTATCAATAGTATTCGACCTTCCAAATCCAATTTAGGTGCATACCCGTGGAAAGGCTCCGCTAGATCGTCACCTCGATTCAATTTTCTTCCAAGTAGGAAAATGCATTCACTCCATGGGTAGCTCGGAGCTGCATTCCCTTACGTGTTTTCTTGGAAGTTTCTCTTTATTGTGGGTCCAACGATTTAGGCAAGCGATTCCATTGCGATGAACTTGCCCTCCAAAAACTTACTCCGCAAGATACGAAGGTCAGATTGATTGAAACAAGAAGGCATTTCCATTGAGATCAGGTATATCTTCACCATCAAGTCGGCAAAGCAATATGCGATTCCTCTCTGTCACTCACTTTGGGTTCACCACTCATCAACCCCGACAGATATAGCAACAATATGGCAAACCTCGGCGGTATTATGGTGGCCTTGATCACCCCCTTCACAGACGACAAGATCAAGATTGACGAGTCACGTCTACAAGCACACATCGAGCACCTTATCAAAGCGGGCGTGCACGGCCTCGTTCCCGGGGGCAGCACGGGCGAGTTTACTGCCCTGACCATAGCCGAGCGTAAGCAGCTCACAGAGCTGTGCGTTAAGTTCGCCGCAGGCCGTGTCCCTGTTGTTGCAGGCACCGGTAGCATCTCATCCGACGAGGCTGTTGAGCTCTCCGTCCATGCCGCGCAGGTCGGCGCCGCAGCCGTCATGGTCGTTCCACCATTCTACGACCCCGTCAATCTCGAGCAGCTGCATGAGATCATGTATGAGATTCACACTGAATCAAAGCTGCCTATCATGTTCTATAATATTCCTTCTGCGACGGGATTGACCCTCTCGCCTGCTGAGATCGCAGGCCTGTCTAAAGTTGGCGTGAAATACCTGAAAGATACGTCTGGCAACGCGCCTGCTCTGACGGAGTTGATTTTCGGTCTGTCAGATCAAATCACCACTTTCAACGGGTGGGATACTTTGACTTTCTATGGCCTTGCTGCCGGTTGCCCTGGTGGAGTATGGGGCGCGGCTAACATTATTCCTGAGCTCGCTGTTGACTTCTGGGATACTATTAGTATTAAGGGAGACTTGAAGCGTGGTCGAGAGCTGTGGGCTAAAGTGTGGCCTATTTGCAAGTTTCTGGAGTCGCATAACTACGCTGCGGCTGTCAAGACCGGAGTTGAGTTGACGGGGCAGGCTACCGGTGGCTTGCGAAAACCATTTGCTTTACTGGACCCGGAGTTGACGGCGGAGCTGAAGCAGTTGTTAGAGAAGGCCGGTATTCAGACTGTTTAGAATGTGTATTTATGTGATTCCGGGCCTTGTGATGCCATCAATTGATTACGATGAGTTTTGAAGTCCATTGCTTCTCCATAGAGAAGTATACCATACCGAGGAATACAATTTGCATTCATTCGAGCTGGATTTCCTTAAATTGGTTCATGCTATTCAGAATATGAAAAGCCAGTTTAGTAGCAGTTGTAATTGGGGCTATTCAGCAAAATAGAGGCCATATCTGATCCGCCTTAACAATATCAATCCATGAGGGCATCGGGTCGCCACGGGTTGCTGATAGATGCTCATCCTGTTGGCGCCACACTTTGGTCAATATATCGCGAGCCGTATCAAATGAGGTATAACCCGATACTGAGCTTGCATGGTCCAGCCATCGCATGATTGCTACTCTTCTTCTCGATGTAATAGCCTCACATCCAGCAATAAAAGCTGGCCAAGCTGTCCCAGGACCTGTTGGATCACTGTCCGACATGGAGGCTCTACATTCTTCCAGAGCTGTAATAACACTGTCAACGTGACCTTGTAAGACCGCCGAATGGATATCGCGAACTCGGCGGTAGAAAAATATTAAGAGTGCTCCGTTCAAAGCGTCAAGCATAAAAGCATGGGGCTTGCAAGTTGTCTGTAGATCTTTCTGCGCACCCTTTGAAAGGCCAAGGTTAAACGAGCAAATCATGTTCTCTAGACGAAAAGCGCGCCGCTGAAGTTTTTCCCATATTTCGAGGCTGAGACTTTTTCCTGCGTTGCGTGCAACGACGAAGGTCGCCATGACATTGGCCAGTCTCGTAGTCTGCGATACGAGACTAAGCCAGGTTTCAGGGATGCCGTAGATCTGTTTGTATAGAGTTTCGGGAAACCTTCAAGAGTCATGCAAATGAATATCGTGAAAGCCTTTGCCACGATCCTTCGGTTCGTCGATATTAAGGTCGTTGTCTGAGGTCTGGCTTTCCAGCCTGAGGAAGTCGTCCAGGCGAGGGGTCGGTTCAGCCTGACCGACCGCACAAAAACTACTCTCTCTAGATGTATGGGATCGTGATGTCTCACCAAGCGACTCAAGGCAAGGATAGGAGAGACTGTAATCATGCAAGACAAAGGTGCTCTCGCCAACAATCCGCAACCATGTGTATACGTGGTGCAGAAGACGGGCTTTTTTCGAGATTTGCTTTTTAGATAGTCCTCTTAGACGTAAAAGTCGCTCTGCATCAACTAAGAAGCACCTTGCATGCTGTTGTTGTCCTGATAGAATCTGCGCTTGTCAGAACCAATTGCCGAACAGATTGTTGAAGGCTGTTCTTACCGCATATTGTGTCAATATATTGGCTGCCATCAGCTGATCTTTGTATTTGGCCTTACTTGGCCCGTGAGTCTCTTGTTGAAGAGATATTTGCATGTGATCTTTCGCCAACTGGTATGTTTGGTTGGCAGTTCGATACCAGCGCTCCATAGGTTCCATTGACTCGGCGGACGGCTTCAAGGCAAGGTCAATGGCAGAGCAAGCCAGGACGCCGTATAGGTTAGCAAGCCTTGCATGGCTGACACCACTGGAGCCAAGAAAAGTCGTATCCCCAAATGCCATGACTGCTGCTGGTAGGTTCAGAATCTTCCAGGGAGATTTCACTTCAAACGGAATTGCCAATATCCGAGGGATGACAATGTTCTGGAAATGCCCCAGCAAGAATTGCGCATCTCTTAAGACCTCCGGTGTCGTGGAAGTCAGTTCGGTTGATGCTTGTTGTGTATTCAAGATCCTCGTGGGCTCTTCTGGAGCATTATGAACGTCCTGGAACAGGCCCGTCTCATCATCGAGATTAATTGAAAAGTAATTTGGCGTGCTGAGCGTTGGGTGCGTTGTGAGACCTGCCTGGTCGGGACTAAAACTTAGTAAGTCTGACCAGTGCAGAAAATCATCCATATGCGATAGGCAATCAATGATTGGCGCCGGGCTGGGATCCGGGATTCGTTCCACGACGAGTGAGCCTGCCTGCTCCTGGACTGGTTCTGGCTCGTTCGACGCCAGCTCGTCTTCCTGGCGAGCGACAATACTTGCCGCTGGCTGTCTCTGAGGTACAGTGGCTGTAAAGTCGAGGACGGCGAAAGGACCGATTACGATGTCGCCATTAGGTTCACGATCCAGGTCTCGCGACCTCGAATCAACCTCTGTGAGAGATGCATCAATGGATCCCGAGAGTAAATCCTTACTCAGAGCAGTGCTCATAGATCGTCGGGATTGCTCTAGATAAGCAGTCAGAATGCATCGTGGTCGACAATATCGCCACAAGTACCTGTGTAGAGATGACGACGCGTTCCCCGTCGAACACCAACGGCCACCTCATTCTCATCATCACGCGCCCATAGAACCAGATTGGAGAAGCCCTCACATGGAATACCAACAGCTCGACATGTCCGGCAGGCGGGCCGTTTCTGGTCGCATTTGACGTGCCGCCGCCTACAGGTACTACATCCGCCGAGCACATGGGAACGGCGAGAACGGCCTCGCTTCGAGCCTGCCATTAAACAAACGGAATGTTTCAATATAGATAAATTGGATTGAATCCATGGCCTAGAGTATCGTAAGGCATGGGAATCCGGAGAGTTGTAAGCCTCGCCGGGAATCGCCTTCCTAAATGATGTGCATCTCTTATCTATCTGCCGCCACCTTCCAATCGTGGAATCCTCTACACTTTGCCCTAATCGAGTTGCCCCCGCTTGCACTACCAAGTGTATCTCTGTCTCAACCAAATGTCCCCGTAGAATCCGCTTCAGTTGCTGACGAGCTCGAACGGATCTCTGACAAGCGTTAGTAACCTAGAACACGCTGGCGGGGGTCCATGACGCATTCGCTCTGCTGACGTTAATTGACAGATGGGAAGGCTGCCAGACCAAGCTTGTGAGCTGCCGCAGCGACAAGGTTCGAGGTGTTTTAGAAGCTCTGCATTGAGTTTCGGGGTTCGCCGACAGGAGGATATGAAAAACATCCCTAGCAATATAGCCCGAGGCGCCAGTGCTAAGGGGAACTCAAGTCTATGGTACATCAATATCGGACCATAGTGGCACTAACAGAAAGATTGAAGCCATTTACATCAAAGCATTTACTTTCTTTCAATAATAATCAGAGGAGATTTGTGGGAAGTGTTGTACATGCACGAGTGCTTTCAAGCAGATATGCGCCGGTAGTTAAGGAAAGTGATTCCGGGCCCCGCCATCAGAATAACATGATAGGAAATCGACTCAATCTATGAATTTGCAAGGCCACTGGTAGCCCGTTCAATTAGGATAACAGCTACATCCGCGGCCAGCGGGCTACTGGTGAGTACAATACTTATTTGCGTGGCTGCTCGCTTTTCGCTCCGATGTCTTCTGTTTTCGATATCATCGTGGACATTCACCCGTCCGGCACGTAACAAAGATGTCGCATCGGGGCGAATCTCTTCACAAAGATGTATGCTGCATCGCTGACCTGAAGGAACTGGGGAGCAAACGGCTCTCGCCCATGGTCCGAGGTAGGATAGCAGTTTGATCTTGCCCCCAGTACTTTGATGCTAACCTCTAAAGACTACTATAATGAAGGAGCCATGGATTTAATTACGTACGTTTCTACCTCCAGCAAGGCCACCACATCGTCTGACTTTGCTTTCACAGTCTGCACGAAAACGAAACCGCGTTCGATCGCTACAAGATCCGCCCACGAATCTTAGTCAACGTCGAGAAAATCGACACAAGCACAGAGGTTCTCGACACCAAGGTATTGTTTAATTCTCAAATTTCGTCCAATTCCTACAGCATCTTACCATTGGGCAGGTCAATCTTCCTTTCGGCTTCAGCCCCGCCGCCTCGCATAAATTAGCACACCCGGACGGAGAATTGGCGACATCCCGGGCAGCAGCCAAATTCGGAATTTGCATGGGCTTGTCATCCTATGCGACATACCCTCTGGAAGAGGTGGTCGCGCAAGGTTTGGGCAACCCGTATTTCATGCAGATGTGTGTTTTGAAAGATCGTTCAATCACATTACAATTGCTAGATCGCGCAGAAAGTATGTGATCCAAAAAGAAAAAAAGCTTAAAAATTAATCAAGCTTATTGATCTCCGCAGAGGCGGGGTACAAGGCGCTTTTCCTGTCGGTGGATGTACCCGTGCTAGGCAAGCGACTGAACGAATACCGCAATGAATTTCGCATCCCGGAGGACATGGAGTATCCCAACATTCTGAGCTGCGGTACTGATGTCTCAGATCGCACTGATTACGGTAATATTGCCTTGTTGAAATTTTGTGGATCACGATTTGACCCCTTTAGACCCTAGTCTGGACTGGGAGAGCGCGATTCCATGGCTCCGGAAACATACATCACTGAAAATCTGGCTAAAAGGAGGTTAGCGTCCCCAATTTATTGGACTGGCTGAGCTTCAATTCTAATGACACGGCTTAAAGTTTGTTCCCCTGAGGACGTTGAGCTTGCGATTCTGTACAAGATCGACGGTATCGTGATTTCGAACCATGGCGGTCGTCAACTTGATGGCGTTCCGTCGACGCTTGATGCGCTGAGAGTATGCGCTCCTATTGCCAATGGACGAATACCCATCACTATTGATGGTGGCATTCGTCGTGGGTCGGATGTGTTCAAAGCGCTAGCTCTTGGGGCTAGCTATTGCTTCTTAGGGAGAATTCCCATCTGGGGCCTAGCTGTATTGTTTTTATTTCCCCCCGTGTTTAGTCTGGGCTCCTGCTGACTTGCATAAGTACGACGGTCAAGAGGGGGTCGAGCTGGCAATTAAGATCTTGCGCCAAGAGCTGATGATCACGATGGCTCTTGCCGGGTGTGTTCCTCTCTCCTGAGTGATATCTCCTGCAAAGTAAACCCCCGGTACTAATCCCATCACAGATGCCGCACCGTGAGCGACATCCGCAGATGCTATTTGTCAGTGTTGCGTTCTGACGGCGTTCTCGCGAAGCTGTAAGGTCAGCACTAGCTCTTCTTGTGATCCAAACACCCGATCAGCGACTCGCAACCAAGTGGGCCGCCAAGGGCTTGGCGGTCCGCCCATTCAGACAGGGCTGACGGAGTCTACCGCAATTTTTTTTCTCCCGTGCAAACGTGGACGATCCTGCAGGACGAACGGGTCAAATGGGTCAAACGGGGCGGAGTAGGCATCTGTTAATATCAAGGACCATGGAATCCAAGCCCAATATAGCCTCAAAACTTCGGCAAGTACGTATGAGTGAGGCTTGTTCAGTGGCGGTGTGTTTAGCAGCAGCCCCAGAGTGTCGCAGTAGGCAGCACTATTCCACTTAGTCCCGCACTATATTTGGCAGTTTCATGCATTGAGGAATGCGTATTCGGATGCCTGTGGACTCCATAAGAAAAATAGTTGGGGCGCTAATTGATTTATTAGGGAGCCGATCCTCCACATCGAAAGGACCACTAATCTCCTTTTTTTTTCTTTTATCTTCTTTGGGCCCTGCTGATCCTACCTAAATCCTTCCTGATCCCCCCCCCCCGACATCCCGTGTTATTTAAACCGTTTCCCGCCCGGCAATTTTACTATCTTTCGATTGTCATCCCTCTTGCACCCCTCTCATATCAAGCATCATTCATCATGTTCAACTTCAACTTCTTCAAGTCCTCCACCGAGGCTGAGACTGCCAACGAGAACAGCTGGAACTCCAACACTATTGCTATGCAGCAGCCTACCAGCCCTGCCGCTCCTTCTACCAACCAGGTTGTCTCTGAGCAGCCCGTACGTGATATCCGTTGACACCCACACTGTGTGGATCGCGACTAATAATTCCATTTAGGCTGGTCAGGAGCAGATGCAGATGCAGCTGCGTGGTGGTGGTGGCGGCGGCTTGTGTTGCGGAATGTAAGTATTCGCTTGGGTTGAGGTATTTGGTGCATATTCTAATATGTCTTAGTTGCGCTGGTCTTGCCTGCTTCGAATGCTGTGAGATCTGCTGCTAAACACCCAGTACGATACGAACAGGATGAAAGAGAGCACAAGATTGAGAATGAATATCGGGCATACTTGTTGAGTCCGCTATGACCTAGACTCGTGGTTCTCTCATCGCACCCCCACGTCTTACACACGATATACCCAATGACAATTATGCAGTGATGGATTTCACTTTAGACTTTAAAATTTCTGATCATTTCCTATCGTATCTCATAGTGTCGTAGCTTTTTAACGCTCAGGTTGCCAGAAAGCCTATATTAACGGCCGTTTGTGGATAGCCGCCCGCAGAGCGGCATCGACGTCGCACAACTTAAACCCAGGAGCGCGTCCGAGGATTCGAAAATTGGCGAGGAGCACTGTCTCGATCAGCATGGGTATTATTTGAGAGTTAAACGAGAGACCTGACTCACGATCAAAGAAACATTCAGCGTCCAGGACATAAGTCGATTTGGTGAGATATCCAGTCCCGCTCATGTCAACTGGCGAGGTTCCTTCAGAGGACAGATAATATTGAGATGTGGATCCTTCGGGCGAATACCCGTGCAGTAGACCGACTGTAGAGGCTGGCACATCAAGCCACAGTGAGGAACCATTGAGCACCACCCCATGAGATTCGAGATATCCTTGAACATCGTGGCAATCAAACCATTCACCCTCCAGATCGAGAGAGCGTAGACGATCTTCATCGCTCATCGCCCTCTCCTTACGGCCGATCCAATCTTGCAGATCCGGCTCCGCATCCCCGCTCCAATCTTCATCCCAATCTTGGATCCCACCTCGCCGTAAGATCCGAGCTAATCTTCGAAGGATCTTGCCTGGTCGCCGGAAGTTCTCGGGGTAAGCTGGTCGACCATCTGGTCCAACCCTCGGATAGTGTGAACCCGCACCACCGAGGTTGTAAAACGGCAATTTGTTGGTTTCGAGCGAATTGCCAATCTCGCTTTGCAAGGTACGCCGGATGCTGCGTCGGATTCCCGGCATGTCTTGAATGCATGGCATTAGTCCGAATATCCTGGTCATAAGCCTGGGTTCGGCATGTGGGTCGGTAAGCCAGCGGTGTGTATGTTCCATACAGAAGCGCTGAAGGCGTCTGGAGAGGTCTGATTCTTGATAACTGTAGGTGTAGATGGTGGTGGAAGGGAAAAGACGGTTGAGTAGGGGGGATGGTGATCGTGCATGTGGACGTGTATATCGTGAGCTTTTCTTGTCATATTGATTCGAGTTGACATCTTCGATGTTTCTTTCTGCGCGCCAGACTTGATATCCAAAAACATCACAAGAATTCGCCAAGCTGCGAATGGGTTGACAATGCTCCTGCGAGGAGGACCGGGTCTTGTGGATCTCCGACAGTACTAACTGTCTGGCGCGAGTGAGGCCGTCGCTTTGCGACTCAGATGCAGTAAGAGCGTGGATCTCCTCTTCGGCACCTAAAATATCTGCAACATTCTGCAATGTCTGTTCAAGCACTTCCACACGGGTCTTGAGCCCCTGAATCGTCGCCTCTTTCTTCTGTCGATACGTACGCTGCGCGCGACGGATCTGTAATCGCCGGCCCTGAAAGACGGCATCAGCATCAGTCTCTGAATCCAATCGGATACTGTTATAGTACCTCGATTGCAGCGGCATCTTTAGCGGTCTCTAGTCTAGGGCGGCCTCGTTTTCGCGTAGGACGCTCCACAGGCGGGTCCCTGACCTCGGGCCTCTCGGGCTTCTCCGATTCATTCGCTTCCTTCGCTTCCCTTCGGGAGGGCCGTTTTACGCGGACTCGTAGGCGCGGACCCGAGTTACCCTCGGGCTCGATCGGTTCTCCTGAAACGGGCGAGTCAGGGGCATCATGGCCTTGCGGAGTGATGATCTCGGGTTGGATGTGGTTTTGCGTTAGCTCCAGATAAGATCGTGCGGACAGCGTGTCCGTTAGCGCGTGGTCGGATCGCGAATCATCCGATTCTTGCATTTGGGACGGATGATAATTGAGACCGAGATGATTATCAGGATCGATCCTTGTACAAAAGAAATCGAAGATGGGGTTCACCTCAGTTGGAGATGGGCTTGATATTATCAAATGCAGATGTTGAATAATCGCATTAATCGCGACCTCGGCAAACCCCCCACTTTCCGGGGGCTCTGACCCAATCGTCGGGAGGCTTGGTCCCTGTGCGTCGGAGCTGCAGCTCATGTACAGCTCTAATCATCCTGGAGGCGGACTCCCAGACGCCCAACGCCAACTTTGCCACCAGCTTTCAGTCCCTGCAGAAGGCGGCTTACGGTGGACACTCTGTGGCACCAGTTCTGGTCATAACTTTATGCAGACTGCTCTGACCTTTAGTCCACCTTAGTTCAATTTAGAATGGTTTTCGATCGAGTAGATGGAGATTTAAATGAGTAGGTACCCACATAGAATGCGAAACGAACCCGTTCCATCCATACCAAGTTAAAGCGAGGGACGATCAGATCGGAGGAATTACAAACAGAGCGAAGTCCGACGGATGATCGAATATGACCTCCGCTACATCTCCTATTGGCCCTGCATCATGGATCATCCTGTTCGCGAAGAATCTCCACCCTGGCACAGGCCTCGGCCGTCCACCGCAGTTAAATATCCCCCGACTTCCCCATTTCTAATACGAGCACCTTTGCGCCACTATGACTGCCAACTTCATCGTGGGCTTTGCGGCAGCGGCCGTGGTCCTGCAGGTTATTCGCCTGGTGCTCGCCTCATGGCAGCACTCGCGCAAAGCTCAAAGCTTGGGCTGTGGAAGTCTGCCCAGTTTTCCCAGCAAGGATCCTCTAGGTATCGATAATTTGAAACAAACGCTCGCGGCAGACAAGGAAGGCTTGGTACCGTCGTTGACAGAGAAGCGCGTCCAAATCATCAGTGAACGGGAGAACCGCTACGTCAGTACCTACAGCATTCGCAACCTCGGTCGCAACCACATCTTTACTATCGACCCCAAGAATATCCAGGCCCTCCTGGCGACTCAATTCAAGGATTTCGAGCTTGGCCAGGTTCGCCATGCGAGCATGCATCCCTTGTTAGGAACTGGAATTGTAAGTCTCTGGTTCTGTGAAAGGAATTAGTTCGCCAATATTCAAGGTACTGACTCTATGTACAGTTCACGGCTGATGGCGAGGAATGGTCGCGATCTCGTGGATTGCTGCGTCCGCAGTTCACTAGAGATCAGATCAGTCAGCTGGATTTGGAGGAAGAGCACGTAAAGAAGGCAATGCAGGCCCTGCCCGTTGCAGCTAATGGGTGGACCGCAGCGACGGATATCCAGTCGATCTTCTTCCGTTTGACGATTGATTCGGCCACCGAATTCTTGTTCGGCGAGAGTGTCGAAAGCCAGCTGGGAGCGATCAACGGTCTCCAGCGCCCCGAGGATTCCTTCGCCGCATACTTCGACAAGTCCCAGTGGGTCTGCGCTCAGCGATCTCGTTTTGAGAAGCTCGCCTTCCTCGTGAACAACAAGGAGACTCGTCACTCGGACAAGCAGGTCCATGACTTTGTCGACAAATTCGTTCACAAGGCCCTGCAGGCCGTGGAAAATGAGAAGCCCGCCGATGAGGAAAAGGCCAACTACGTCTTCTTGAATGCCCTTGTGGCTGCCACTCGCGATCCCATCGAGCTCCGTTCTCAGCTGCTGAACATCCTGTTAGCCGGTCGTGACACCACCGCCTCGCTGCTCAGCTGGACTACCCTGATGTTGGCCCGGAACCCCGAGGCATTCCGCAAGCTGCGCGAGACCATCATCTCCGAATTCGGCACCTACTCGTCTCCCCGCAACATCACCTTCGCCTCGCTCAAGTCCTGCCAAAACCTGCAGTATTGCATGAACGAATCTCTCCGCCTGTTCCCCGTCGTTCCCTTCAACCGTCGCGCTGCCCTTCGCGACACCACTATCCCCCGCGGCGGTGGTCCAGATGGCCAGTCCCCCGTTTACGTTAAGAAGGGCCAGTCCGTCATCTACAGTACTCATGTCATGCACCGCCGCAAGGACTTTTGGGGTCCAGACGCTGACGAGTTCAAGCCCGAACGTTGGGCGAATCGTAAGGCTGGCTGGGAGTACATTCCTTTCAACGGCGGCCCGCGCATCTGCATTGGCCAGCAGTTCGCTCTCACCGAAGCTGGTTACGTCCTTGTCCGTTTGCTTCAGCGCTTCGACGAAATCGAGGATATCAACGCGGATCAGCCGATTCGCTGGGGTTTGACTTTGACTAGTTGCCCTAAAGATCTAGTGACTGTGCGCATGCACCAGGCTGATGATGCTTAGGAGTCTGTCTAGTTAGTACTGTACAGATTGGAAAATTGTTGTTGGGTGACCATGGAAGTAATTTGGATTTCTGCATTCATTGTGGGCCTGGAGGATTTAGCGATGTCTTCATATGCGTGATTTCCATGCATCGGTGCGGCAATTGGGCTTACGATACGACGATATGATCTAGTCACGTACGTTTGCACTAACAAAATTTAATTCTTCTTCAATGCATTCAAATTGGAAGTGTTTCAGGAACCCTGAAACAGTAAGTGATATGTGCATTTGAAGGGGGACGAAGGGCTGAAATAGCACAGCCTGAAGGAGGTATATGGTGCGAAGGTTGACTGGCAAGTGAAAAAATAATTTTTGATGATAAGTGTAAATAATAGAATCGAAATAAAAATATACAGGTACGGACCAAGTCCAATGAAGTATCAATCAATGTTCAAGTCTCCTTTCTCAGCCTCCCAATGTGCTCAACATAACTCCATAGCTCACTAGGATGGAATATTTATAGACACTGGTAGTAGTAAGGGTTCTGCTTGACACAGGTGTAGGGGCTCTCGCAAGAGGTGGCACCGGTCCAGTTAATGCCACCGCACTGGTAGTAGTGCTGAGCGACGCTTCCGCTGGGAACGGCAGAGACGATGCTGGTAGGAGCAGCGGAGACAACAGGCGAAGGAGACTGGACGCTGACCATGGTGGTAGGGACGCTGGTGGACACAACAGAGGTAGCAGGGGCGCTGGTCTCAACGGGCGCGGCGGACAGAGTAGCGGATTCAACTGTGCTGGACACCTGGACCTGGGTGTTGGCGGTGGCTGTGGTCACGGCATCAATGGTGGAGGTGGTGGAGGTAGAAGTCTTGACGGCACTGGCGGTGGAAGTGGAAGCGGAGGTGGAGGCAGACGAGGAGTCGCCAACGAAGTACTTCTCCAGGATGGGCAGGTAGGTCGAGTAGGCAGGGCCGCTTGAAGGCTCCAAGCTGTACATGTAGCTTCCCCACCAGGGACCGGCACTCCACCATGAAGCGCCCATCCAGACGTCTGTGTTGTCGGACATGTAGGAGAGCATACCCTCGACGGCGGCCTCACAGTCGGCGTTGACACCACCGGCAAACTCACCGATGACACCCTTCTTGCCATTCTTCTTCAACCAAGCAGTGGCGGACTGAAGGCGCTCCTCTCCAATGGTGGAGCTGACACATGTCTCGGAGGTACCAGAGCTATCAGAGTCGAGGTACTGGTGCATCTCGTAGACGATCTTGTCCTCGGTATCGGTCAAGCCGCTCAGGTTGTCGTTGGTGTTGGTCCAAGACCAGGCGCCGGAGTAGGCGTTACCCTCGACGAAGATGTACTGGCTGGTGGCGCCAGCAGCACGGATACCGTTGATGGCAGCCTGGTTGAGCTCCAAAACAAGGCTCTGATCCATGTCGTGGTACTCATTGTTGGTGTCGAAGACAACCTTTTCATTGTCGGCGAACTCAGCCGCAACGGTCTTCCACCAGCTCTGGAAGTTGGCGGTGGATTCGATGATACTGCCACCGAATCTTCCATAGTTGTGGGGGTCAAGGACGGCATAGGCACCGCTGTCAGTGATGAAGTTAACAGTCTTCTTCAGAGCAGCCAAGTAGGTCGCGTCGGGGCTGGCGGTGATGCTGCCCTGGGTCAGACGCTCCATCAGGAAAGGAACACGGAACATGTTCATGCCCTTGTTGCGCAAGATCTCGATCTGAGAGGTCTCAGGCCAGGTGTAGTCGGTGCCCAGGGTTCCAGGGATGTTTGAGCCGAACTCAGCACCAGACTCGCTGACACCGACCCCTATCGTCTATTAGTCTTCCATTGGGTATGTGTAGATTGGCATGCATTGACGAAAAAAAAAAAACGTACAGGTGAAACCACTGGATCGCTTCTTGACGTCGACATTGCGCTTGGAAGGAATGACTTCTCGGCCCTTGGGGTAGGCACAGACTAGGCTGGCGGCGCTGGCGGCGAGAACAACGTTGGTGAACTTCATCTTGAATGATTGTATAGTTGAAGAGAGTGTGAGTGTCGACTTTGTCGGGAAATGAACGAATGAATGGAAGCAAAAAGGAACGACAGATCAAGAACCAGTCTCGATGATTGTAAAGAAAGTATGATGATCAAAAGAAAGGAAGTCCCAAGACGGTTGAAGCCTCATGTTATATAGCAGGTTCGGCAGCCTGAGACAACCTGGGAGGGGTCCAACAATCAAGGCCCTCGGGTGGGCTCTCGGTCTCGGACTAACAGGCATCTGACACACGGAGTAGATGCGTGGTTCGAGACCCCGAGAGAACAGGATCGTCGTGCCGATGCTTGACCTGTCACGGCCATAGTCCCGGTGGAGGCTCATATGCAGCGATATTGTGGTTTGCGCCGAATGAATTTGTCTAGTGTTAGAGGATATACCAGTGCGGGTATTCAGCCAGCTTCATTGGACCACTAGGGCCACCACGGGCCCCCTAACGGTCATGCTATGTCCATAGCTTAAATTAATTCCCTGCAGGATTCGCTCGTGGCGAGGGGATAGTCAGGTTAGGCACCGAGTGGTGGGTGAGAAGGCTTTGATGGGCCCTGGAGTGGAGCCAACGAGCAGGGCTCTCCAGGGGGTGAGGGTCATTTCCCTTCGCGATATGAACTCATATCACCAACCCATAAGTGGAATTTCAAGTGGAAATTATTCCGGTGCATCAAGTACGCAAGTGGACTGGGCCTTTCCCTCTTAGGGACGTGGCCGAGACCGAAAGCGCCGAGTAGATGGAATCGCTAAAGATGAAACACGGCGGATCATTTCGCGTGGCGGCCGGTGAATACCTTGCGCACTAGGCCTAACTGATTCCAACCTTCCGTGGCAAAATGGTCCAATTAGATGAACTCAATGAAAGGAGCAGTAATGATAATATAAAATTGATGTCAATTACACTGATCGAGATGGACTGTGTCAGGGGCTTGAAATGGGCTGGAGAAAAATGAACACCACAATCAGGTCGCTGAAAACCATGTAGGTCGTCACATCATCACACATCATGTCTACTTTCATTATCGTCATATCAATGACCATTTTGGCTCGCTGTCTCGGGCTGAACGGTAAATTCGAAGCATTTGTCACCTTGACCGACCGGGATCGCGTGGGCTTGGTTGTCGTATAGCGTTCGCTCAAAGTACCGCACACGTCCATTTGTCTGCACCAGGAGGACAGTCTGTTTCTGCGTGCCATACAGTCCACTGAAAAACCTTGGATCCATAGGGCCATCCGACGGCGACTTCTTGTTTTCGTCCTCGGCATACGCGGCCCCCACTTCAGTCCCGACAACTGGGACAAATATACTCTTCGGTATGAGTGGAATATAATCATCGAGGCTGCTTTCTACCGGCAAGCGAGGCAAAGTATCGGTACTCAGCACCTGAAGTAGACGCTCCAGCAGAGCATCCTCATCCTCCTGGGCCTGGGTATGCTCTTTGATAGCCGCCTCCATGAGCTTCTCGCCTTCAATGATCTTTGGCCAGGTTCGATCTTCGAACCTCGTGTTGCTGAGCCCGCGAGTTTGATTCTTCTCGGAAGCCACCCAGGTGACCTGCTCTATATTGTGAGAACGGTTGGAGACGATGGCCAAAGGCTCATTGACATAGCCGCACACAAGACTAAATCCGCCCACCTGTTTGGCTTCGGGACTGGCAACCATCGACTGCACGAAGTCAAGTGTGGTCTGCTGTTCCGCGGGCGGGCTCATCAACCAACTGTTGACAATCTTCCCACGACTGTGCCAACCAATAGCTTCGGCAGACTTGTGCTCACGATAGTTGGTGAGGACTGCAATCTTACCATGTTTGGTAATTCCCATCCAGGTTCCGTGCTCGGATCGGGCTAAATCGCGCGAGCCGAGGACAAAAGAAGACGGCTCAGGCCACCAGTCCGGAGACGAAGTCGGTCGATGGAGAAATTCCTTGATACCGTCAGCTCGAGCCCATCACGTAATTGACACCCGGACAAACATCTCTATTGTCGATGACGATTAATGAATAGAGGGGGTGCGCGGTTGAGATCAGCGCAATGCACATCGTTGCAAGGCGAGCAAGTAAGGAGTGTGCGGAGATGCGGGGAAGAGGGGGAGTGTGGCCACGCCAGTCTCCAGTGTCAGGTAGTTTGGAATAGAGCACAAAGATTCATGGGAGAAAATGGTAGCATGAGCACAGCAGAGTGACCAGTTGTTGCACATATAATTGGGTGGATATGGGCTGATTAAGGCAATCGGGGCAATCGGGGCGATCGGAATGCTCGATGCTCCGTTGTCATTGATTACACGAAAAGAGGGGGGATGTGAGGCACTGCAAGGCAGTCCTGAGCCATGAAAACAGCCGCGGTCAAAGGAACAAGGCAGAGTAAGGAGCCGCAGCGTTTAAACGCGCGTGACGTCAAGACGAGCCGTCGATCTCGTGTGGGTTTTATCTTGCCTCAGGCACTGAGGCACGTTGCCAGCTGATATCTCTCTCTGATCTTCTACCCCTCTTCTGTTTCACGTCCTGATTCTATGGGGATCGATCTTTGAGTGTGTTCTCTGCAAGACTGGATCAGAGCCGTGCAGTCCCACCCGCACTGGATGGAGGCTGTTTCGCTTGTTTGCCTAATTTGATCTCCACCGCCGTTTCGTAATCTTTGAAGTTTGATCTCCTGACTCCTACACCCTCCATCAAAATGTTTGGGATTATCGCGGACTTGATGTCGTAAGTATGGACCCGAATAGAGCTCCTAGCGAGCTATATAGGTAGCCCAGCTAATTTGGGGCAGCTCGGTCATCACCATACTCTTCCCGATCTTTGCCTCTTACAAAGCTCTTCGCACCTCCGACCCCTCACAACTGGCACCATGGCTGATGTACTGGGTGGTTTTATCGGTCATCTTGCTGGCAGAGTCCTGGACTGTGTTCATCATCGGATGGTATGGACCGTTCATTTACCTGGTGCTAGGCCGCAGCTAACCGCTATCTGTCTAGGTTCCCCTTCTATAGCTGGATCCGCCTCTTTTTCATGTGCTACCTCGTTCTTCCCCAGACTCAGGGAGCTCGACTGATCTACCAAGATTATGTGGACCCGTTTTTGACGCATCACGAGCGGGAGATCGAGGTGACAATCGGTCGCACTCATGAGCGAGCCAAAGCTCTCGGCCTGCAGTATCTCTATAAGGCTTTTGATCTGATCCGGGAGAAGCTGTTGGGCCTACCTGCCCATAGCCAGCCACCTCCGCCACCATCGGGGCCTGCTGCTTACGCCCAGTCATTGCTGTCACGATTCAATCTGCCGTCAACCGGAGCAACCGCAAGCTCCAACGACTGGTACTCAGTTCTCGGGTCAGCGTTGGGCTCGGTCACATCGGCAGGCAAGTCTCGCGAGGCACGCGAGGAAGAGCTATCGGCCAGCGGCACTCTTCTCCAGCGCAAGCTAGAAAACATGACCGGGGCCGAGAAAGAAAACTATATAAATGTCCAGCGCGAGGCCCTGGATTTCTTGCGCTCGACATTGGCGCGAGAGGAAAAGGCCATGGCTCGTGACGATCCTGATACGGATGATCTGGCCTACGGACCTCCGCTGCGAAAGAACCGGAGCGATAACAGCTTCGACGTAATCGACAACGAAGATCTCGGAAGCAGAGCCTCGCGTCAGACCAGCGGGAAATGGGCCGGCTGGCTGGGCACCGAGCATGACTCGTCAGGCTCCTCAGGCACCGACTATGCCGCCCGGACAACAGGATACGATCGCTACTAAGGAGCAGACAAGTGATCCGGACTAGGATTCGCAAGAAAAACTAGAAGCTGGGAATGTACTTAACGGAGTTTTCGGGAATGGAGATTTGCTTTGCATTAGCGTCATCCAGTAATCCGTACTTTGACCAAACAAGTCCCAGATAATACTTATCCAGGATTTGACAGTTCTCGGGGGATGATCCCCGATTCCGCCGGAGAGAATGCTGCAGCAGAAGGTTCTGCAAGGCGCGGAGGTCGGGGCAGATCGCAAGAATGCATATCCCTTTTTATAATAGCTCGAGAGTAGGTAGCGTAAAGGGGATGGAATATTTCCCTAGAGTCCAGAGTACCTAGTAAGCTGGGCATGATTCTTCGATTTATGACTCAGTGACTGTAAGCTCGTCGAGGCGTTACCGGTCCTTCTTCCCATGATGATTTGGTGGCAATGGGGAAACCGTGCGGGATGTGGATTCCTTGGACGATCCACACAAGATAGTTGGCATTGTTCTCTTTAAATATCATTTGAGGCCCGGATGTCCCATCTGTTGCAAATTGTTATAATCGAATCTGAAGTCACACAGAGAAGAATATATCCAGTTTTATATCTCTCTCGCTAGCCGATGTCATGGGTGGCGGAGCTAAGAATCTTTCTCTGTAGATAGAACCAGCTTTCACTTCCTCCCCCTTCTCCCCTTCGTCCCCTTTCCTCTAATTTTTTTTTCCCTTCTTCCAACCCTTCCTAAAAACCCGTAACTCCATCTTCGTAGGGTTACTCATTAAAACGGTAAGTTGGGCTTGAGTGCTTGTTGCGCCGTGCTTCCACAAACCCCCATCAATTTTTCCCACCGAACACAACTTTTTTTCCTTGGAATTTTTCATCTTCCACAACCCACAACACCTTCAATCAAAAACACTCCTGTGGACCACACGCTGCTTTCTTTCGCTGCGTAGCTGGTCCTTGTGTGTCGAATTATTCTTTCGGCCACTCCGTTTTGGAATTTTTTTAATCGAATCCCCGTGCAGATTCCAGGTTTGGATGCGGCCTTGATTGAGCCCCAGCCAACCCTTGACATCACTGTCACCTCTCAAAACACCCTCTCTGCGCTTACGACGTGGACACTACCTGTCTAATGACATCGAACCCTCCTCAGTCGGGCGTTCAAAAAGGACAGAGCACCGCTACCACCTCCCCTTCGCCCGCCTCCAACACCCCCCTGGCCGCGACTGCTTCGGCGCCGTCCAGGTCCTACGCCAACGCCACGAAGAAGTCCGCGACGGACTCGACCGCCGCTCCCGTCACCGTGGGTGGCTCGGCGCAACATGGGAAGTCGACTTCCGTGTCTCCTGTGAACGGCAAACCCATGCAAAACCAACAGACCCAGCAGGCAGCTTCGGGTGTCACCATCGTGAATGGCGCCCCGACTGCTCCTGCTGCTTCCCAGGGCGATCACTCGCGCAAGCCCTCCGTGACTATCACATCGGCCGGTACCTCGGGCTACATTCCTAACGGCGGTCCCGCCGGTCGTCCCAATAGCCTTCAGTTCGGCTTCGCCAACCAGCAGAGCTCGCCCAACATGGGCAACCCTGCGCTTGCGTCTAGTCAGTCGCAAACCGGCCTGAATGCTCCGTCTACGAACCCGCGTGTCACTTCGCCTCAGACTTCTCCCTCTCCGATCCCACAGCCCGCCTCCAGCGGTGGCCGCCCCCCTCCCTCGACCTATCAGGCAGGAAATGTGCCCAACTTTGGCAGCTTTGGAGAGTCTGGTGATAACAATGTAAGTGATGTGCCCTTTGGTCCTATGCTGTGACTGCGTTTCGTCGAAACTTGGGTGTGCGCGAAAGCGTATCGCGACAAAATGTGCGGGAACGCGACCGCGCAAATGCTTGTCCCAAGACCCCCACGTTTAAACTTGTCGCTCACATGATTGCGTTCAACTTTTACAGGCTCCTCTTGGTCCCGGTCCTCAGCATCTTCGTCGCGAATCTTCTCAGTCGACCCACAGCGACATGAGCAACCACATGGGCTCTGGACCTGGACGTGGTGGCTACCCTCACCAGGGTGGCCGTGGCCGTGGATATTCTCAGTCTAACTACCAGGGACAGCCCTACTCCCCCGGCCCTACTTTCCGCCCTACTCCCAATCAGCCTCGCGGTGGTCACAACATGGGTCCTCAGTTCCATGGCCCCAACCAGGGTCGCCCGATGGGCTTCCCCAACTCGCCGCACCAGGCAAACCGCAGCCCCGCGCTCGCCAACGCGCATCCCAACCCCACTACCCCCCAGATGAACGCTGTTCCCATGCACATGTCGCCCCAGGGCTACGGCTATAACCCGAACATGGGTCCCCAAATGGTAAATTTACCCTCTCATAGCTTTTCGCAACGCGGGCGTCGCAATCTCAATAGAGGTCGCCGAAACACCTTGATCCCTCATGAATTTGATATCCGGAATGGTGTCCGCAATGGCACGGGCTACCCCCTCAATCATGCCCCAACCTACCCCCCAACCTATGCTCCCAGTACCCAGCCTCCCGACTTGTCTCCCAATCTGAATTTTGCCCCCGAAACAGGCGATTTTGAACGTTATCTAACATGGATGAAAACCACTCAGGGCTACCCTCCTTACGACCCCACCTACGGCTACGGTTACCCTACTGGTTACATGGCACCCCAGGGACAGTACATGGCCCCTCCCTCGCCTCAACCCCGTGCTGGTCTGCCTTACAACCCCCAGGCTGCCGGATTCATGCAGGGCCAGTATCCCGTTCAGCCGCCACCGCAGTCGACTCCTCTCTCGCGCACGCCCTCTCAGATGTCTACTGACCGTCCTGGATCAAGCCTGGGTCAACCCGCTCCAGGTACTCCAGGTGCTACTCACGCTCACACCGGTAGCAGAACTTCTAACAGCCCCGCCCCGAATAAGCCCAACTTCGTCATTCCCGCCAAGAAGAGTGCCATTGTCATCAAGGATCCCAGTGGTGCTGTTAAGACCTTCGAGAAGACCCCCGCATCCCCGGCTCGCGCCACACCCTCTCCTGTTAAGATCTCCACGCCTCCCACCTCGACGCCACCTCCTCGAACTGCCAGCGCCGCCGACCACTCTCGCACTGAAAGCAAGGCTGTCAGCAGCAAGACTGACGAGGAGAAGAAACAAGAGTTGAAGGACGCTGTTCGCCAGAAGATCCAGGAGGATGAGGCTGCTCAGAAGCGCCAGGCTGAGGAGGCTGCTCGCAAGAGCGCCGAGGATGTCAAGGCTGCTGAGTCCAAGAAGGATGATGCCGCTGAGTCTGCTCGTGCTGCAATGGAGGACTTGAGCCTGAAGGAGAAGGCTGCCCCTACTGAGAAGGCTGCCCCTGCTGAAAAGGCTGCCCCTGCTGAAAAGGCTGCCCCCGCTGAGAAGGCTGCCCCCGCTGAAAAGGCTGCCCCCGCTGAGAAGGCTGCCCCCGCTGAAAAGGCTGTCCCTGCTGAGAAGGTTGTCCCTACTGAGGAACCCAAGAAGGCCGCCGCTCCTCCTCCCGCCGATGAGGAAGAGATCGACTTCGATGCAATTGAGCGTGAGATGGCCGAGATCGAGGCCAAGGAGCGTGCCGCCGAGGAAGACTACAACCGCAAGAAGCAGGAGAAGAAGGAGGCTGCCGAGCGCAAAGAGCGCGAAGAGCGTGAGAATTACGAGGCTAACATGAAGAAGGCCGAGCAGGAGGCTGAGGAGCGTGAGCTCGCCCGCGAGGCTGCTCGTGCCAAGGGCGAGACCGTTTCTGATGAGTCCAAGGAGCTCTTTGCTTCTCTGAAGACGGGCGGCTTCGGTGCCACCGAGACCTCTACCCCCGGCGACAGTGGTGCTGCCACCCCTGTTTCATCTGACATGTCCATGGGTCCCCCCGCTAAGCCCGCAAGTGCCACTGGCAAGAAGCCCGCTGGTCTGAAGCTCGACACCCCTAAGCCCACCGAGCCTCTGCAGCCCAGCGCTGCCATGAAGTCTCTTCAAAATGCCAAGTATCTGGAAGATCTCAGCAAGGTCACATACCCCTCCGCCTTTACCGCCCCTGATGCTGCTTTGAACGCCTCTTCTCCCGTTGGCCGTCGATTCCACTATGACCGTGACTTCTTGCTCCAGTTCCAGGCTATCTTCAAGGACAAAATCTCCGTTGACTGGGATTCTCGTGTCCGTGAGACTGTTGGCGATAGCGACGCCTCCTCACGCCCCCAGTCTGCTCGCACCCCCAGCATGGGTGGCCGCTCAAACTCCCGTAGCGCCATGGGAACCTTCCCCGGCTCGATGGGTCAGTTTGGTCAGCCCGGGAACCGTCACAGCATGCCTCCTGTCAACTCTGGCATGGGTCGCGGTGGCTTCCCCGGCAGCTTCCCCGGTGGCCCTGGCATGCGTGGAATGGGTACTCCCTCTATTAGCCGCAGTGGCTCCAACTTGGGTCCCATGTCTCCCCGCAACGTCTCCAGCAAGGGCCGCAATGCCTCCAAGGCTAAGCACAGTGACAAGAAGGAGCAGGAGCACAACAAGTCCATGCCTCTCACTGCCGGTATGGATTTGAAGGCTCTCGAGGTCTCCTCCACTGGCTGGAAGCCCCGCAGCATCGGTCAAGCTTCCACGGCTGGCCCTGCCCCTGGTGGCGAAGGCTACCTTGCTCCTGATGTCGTGCAGCGTAAGGTCAAGTCTCTTCTGAACAAGATGACACCTGAGAAATTCGACCGTATTTCCGATCAGATTCTTGAGATCGTCTCTCAATCAAAGGACGAGACCGATGGCCGCACTCTCCGCCAATGCATTCAATTGGTGTTCGAGAAGGCCACCGATGAAGCCCACTGGGCACCTATGTATGCTAAGTTCTGCAAGCGTATGCTTGAGAGCATGAGTTTGGACATCAAGGATGAGAACATCCGCGACAAGAACGGAAACGTTGTTGCTGGTGGCAATCTCTTCCGCAAGTACCTGCTCAACCGTTGTCAGGAGGAATTCGAGCGCGGTTGGAAGGTCAACCTGCCCGAGAAGCCGGAGGGTGTTACCGAAGAGATCGCTATGATGTCCGACGAGTACTATATCGCTGCTGCTGCTAAGCGTCGTGGTCTTGGTCTCGTCAAGTTCATCGGTGAGCTTTACAAGCTGGGCATGTTGACTGAGCGCATCAGTAAGTTTTTAAATTGTTCCACTTGTGACGATTTCACGGATTGCTAATTTCTATCTCTAGTGCACGAGTGTGTTAAGAAGCTGGTCGACTATGAGGGTATGCCCGATGAGGCCGAAGTTGAGTCGTTGACTTCTCTTCTGCGCACCATTGGTGCCTCCCTGGATGCTTCCGAGCGTGGCCACGCCATGATGGATGCTTACTTCGCTCGTATTAACCTCATGGGTATGTCGGCTCTTCCACTAATTACATCTGTAAACAACACTAACACACTCTCTAGTTGAGACACCTGGCCTTCCTAGTCGTCTGCGTTTCATGCTTTTGGTATGTTGACATCTCCCTTGATTTGTTTACCTTTTCTTTCCTTTTTCAAAACTAACACGTTCTTAAGGATGTCATTGATCTTCGTGCCAAGCGTTGGGCTTCGAAGGATGCCGACAAGGGTCCCAAGACCATTACACAGATTCGCGAGGAGGCTGCGCGCGCCCAACAGGAGGCGGAGGCGGAGCGCCAGCGCCAGCAAGCCAACCGTGGCGGCGGTGGCCGTCCCCAGATGGGACGTGGTGACGCCCGTGGATTCAGCTACGGAGGCCACCAAGCACCCCCGCCCGACTATGCCTCCAGCAAGGTTGGTAGTGACGACCTTCGCCGTCTTCGCGCCACCCGCAACACCAACCAGAGCACTCCGTTCGGCTCTAGCCTCCTCGGCTCGCGCAGCAGCAGTGGCCGCAAGAACCTGGGTCCCGGTGGCAGCCTGGTCCGCGGCAGCGACGATAGTGCCGCCAGCAGCCGCAGTGGCACTCCCGCTGGCAAAAAGGAGGACAAGGATGCTTCCTCTTCAATGAACGCTTTTAGCGCCCTTGCTGCGCTGGAAGACCGCGATAACATGGCCACCTCCCCGCCTTCAAACCCTACCTCCCCGGCTCTTACCAAGTCGCAGCCCGCCACCGAGCGTCGGCCCTCAAAAACCCCGTCGAAGGATGACGAGAACGCAGCATAGATTCTTTAGGATAATGATCAACGTTTTCCATTACTCTTGGTTCAACAAAAGATTTCCCTTTTTCTCGTTTTGCATGTTCTTCCATGTTGCTCCCCCATCACTGCGCCTGTTTCTAATGTCGAAAGTCCCCGTCCTTGCATGTTCCGACTGGTCGGGTTTTTTCCGCGGGACTTTTTTCTTCGTCTCTTTTTCTTTGACGATTCATAGTGTACAATCTTCACATCTTTTTCTATTCTTCTCTTGTCCACCTCCTTTCTCGTTCTTGCCTGACCTGGAGTCGAGAATGGAGTCTTACTGCGTAGGATTAAGCTACGGGGTAGCTACGATTATTTTGCTGTTGTGCTGGAATTTTCTAGTGTGTGCTCCTGACTCTCGACTAGGAGAGGGGAAGGAAAAGAAGGGAATGGATGCAATTGCCCCATTTTTCTCTTCTGTTCCTGTCTTGAAATACCCGAGGTCTCGATAGGAATTTTGATGAATGCTTTGATCCTTCCTTGTAATTTCCTCGTAAAGTGGCCCTTACTCTGTAGATACGGCTCTCAGTACTGGCTTAATTGATTTTTGAATCCATCTCATCCATCTTAGGGCGACCTTCTACGCTCTCTATCGATGCCTGAAGTAGGTAGGTCACATGATTGTCGCCGCTCTTAGACAGTGAGTCCATTTTGGGACATGACAGAAGCTTAATCGAGTCATGAAAAGCGCAGTTCTCAAAGAGGCAAAGTGATGATTCATATTCGCATCTTCCGTATTTTTCCAATCACACCTTGCAACTAAGCTCTTGATCATGAAAACCTCCCAAATCCTGTGGAAGATGTCCGCTCTCCGGATGACACGAGCCTTCATGCTCCGCCAGAGATGATCGGGCCCTCTTGCCAATTATCTCCTTTGCTGAATCGCGAGGTGGAGGTGGCGTCAAGTCCCACTTCAACGCCATGGCTACAAACAACGAATCGAGTGCTAGTCGCGATTGGACTTGCGCTAAGCACAAGCTGCCTTGTGATGAGGATACACACCAAGATTGTGATAATGAAGAAGTTCTGGTGGGACGATGGTCCGTAATCTTCCTCCTCCTTTTCTGCTACCGTATCGACCTTTCTGGATGAATTTTTAACAAGATTCGATGGGCTAGTGTGCATTATCATTGCCTGGGTAAGAATCAACACCAGTCCCAATCACAGCGAGATCTAATAGCTTCTCGGCTGTCCGAAGATGTTTTCTGTTGGTACCCAAGCGCTCATCTTGTGTAAGTCCCATCCATCACGCACTGATGCCTTGAATTAATTCCAATACTTCTTATGAGACGGCTCTGCCCGCGCGGGGATCGGTTACCACATAGTTGACCTGTCTCCAGCAACTATACAAACTTTAATCAAGGTATCAGCTCCGGGCCATGATCCTTCTTCCGAGATTCTTCAAGATTCTTAAAAGAAAATTCAAATACTAATTTCGACCTCCTTTAATGCACAAAGGTCATTCTAGCAGCAGCAGTGATTTATATCCCCTACCTCGCATTTGCAAAACTCGCCTTACTCATGCTCTACTACCGACTCCTCGGCCCCTTCCAAGCCTGGATCTATACAATCTACGTCGTCGCCTTCATTATCTCCGGGTACAGCATCGCACTAATCCTAGCACTGATCTTCGCCTGCGATCCAATTCAAAAAGGATGGGACATTACAATCACCGGGGGTTCTTGTATCAGTAGACCAGGCATATACCTCGCAACAGCAATCACAAACACAGTCAGTGATTTGGTCCTGATCTTGATCCCAGTGAAGATCGTCTGGGGACTTCGGATCCGGCTTCTGGCGAAGTTAGGAGTCCTCTTCATGTTTGGGATAGGGTGTCTGTATGGGACCGATTCCCCCCCATCCCCCCTTACTAACGCGCATAGCATGCTGATTCGCGATTTGAATCCAGAACCATCATCACGAGTATCCTGCGCTTAGCCACTTTGTGGCCTCTGGTCACCTCGCGAGATATCTCGTACAAAATGGCTCTGGCGGGCCTTTTCATGTAAGCTCCAATTGAAAGCGTGGTTGGAAGCTTTGGGATGAATTACTAAAGGCGAGATGGAAATTCGATTTTAGCATCATCGAAGCCAATTTTATCATTTTGTGTGGTTCTCTCCCTTACCTCCGCCAATTCGTTCGCCATTACGCCGCAAATCGACTTCCCGGTCGCTGGATCAAAAGACATTTACCAGGGTCGACTTTTAGCTCTACGCCAAACGATCGAGATGCCCGTTATGAAGATTTTTGTCGACGTCTTGATGAAGAAGAACTTTGATATTCTATCATAGCAAGAGAGTGACATTTGAAAGAGAGGTTTTTCTCCCACAAATTCAGGACATGGTTCTGCGGCATATCAAGTACACACTTTCATAATCATCGTTCGCAGCCATGGAATTACTTGCTGGGCTCGAGGTGCAGTACCAGATTGGCTGGCTTCCACATCTACCGGTGTACGGCAGATGTCTCAGGTCCAAATTAATTGATCTCAAAGGTTAAGAGAATTAGGTATTGAGAATAGAAGAAAACAAACAGCCTTTTTAAGCTCGGCTGGCCGAGATGGATAAGAAGAGATGTATTTTGGTATCAATTCCAGACGTCCTCACAATCTATGTGTAAAGAGAGACAGGACGAGTGTCAAAACATGGGGACGTGCAGGGGTATTTTGCGCGCTGGTGGGGGTATAAAGGCCAGAGTTTGTGCACTGGCGCTGTACAAATGCAATTGCTCGGATGGTAAATGACCGGTCGATTCCAATGTTCTACTTGGCTTTCTCATCGTGGTCGTTCAAACCTTTCTCGTCAGTGTCGTTTGAGACTTCGATCGTGGGGATCGAGACGGGAGTTGCAGGTATTTCATCGGGTGTTGGCGCTGCAGAGTCGGAATCGAGTCCTCCGGAAGCTGATTCTGTATCGTCGGATGACTCTTCGCTTGGCTCGTCGAGTGCTGCAGGGGTGGGTGGACGTTCTGGTCTTTGTGTGTCTTCACCAAAATTAATGCTCTCTTCTGAACTGGCAGGGCTGCCGATGAGGGGGCTCTTCATGATCACTGCATCAAGCGAGTGGGGAACTGGAGATGTAGAGTCAGAGTCGTCATGGCTGAGACTGCTGCGGTCCGAGACAGAAAGAGAGCTCCGAGAGTTGACATGAGAGTAGGATGCTGGAAGACCGAGCGCTTCGGCGACGGCAGCCTCCTCGTCGGGAAGTTTAGAAATCCCATCCTCAGTGCTGGAACTGGCGTCGAAAATGCGACTTCCTCGTTGCTCGCTGAGATTGAGAATCTGGTTGTAGCTTTTGCGTGTGGGATCTGCGCGACGCTTCTTTTTCTTCTTCTCGCGCTTGGGCGATGGCCGCACCACAATGACCGGAATGGGTGATTGCTGCAAGCAGTATTTAGAGACAGATCCAGGCAAGAGACTGTGAACGCCCTTCAGGTTACGCCCACGGGTACCGACGACGAGCATGGCGGGCTCGTATATACGGATCTGGGTCTGTTAGATAACTCGCTCAAGTATGGAATTTTGGCCCGACTTACCATCCGCTGGATGATATCTTCCACTTTCCCGACTACTAGCTCTAGAACCAAGCTGATCGCTTTCTCGTCCTGACTGTTCTTCTGAATCACTTGTTCAAACAGCCTCTTTGCTTCCTGACGGTACTTGCCCTCCTCGATGCCAGCATCACTAGCCATGCGCGAGTCCTTCTCTACCGCACGTAGACACACAATCTCGTCACCATCGTCGACGAGTTCATCCAGTAGCCACTCGAGGGCGAATTCGGAGTAATCATTTTGGTCTGTGCCCACCAGAAATGATCGGCTTCGCCGTGTACTTTGATACCCCTTATGTTTGTAGTTAAGCGTTAAGGAGAAGTCTGGCGCATCAGGATTGTCGAAAGTGTTGAAAGAGACGCCTCGTTCATAGGTCCTATAATCGATCAGCATGGACAATCCGCATTGAATTTCTCTTGGGGGGAAAACGTACTTTGGCGGCGGCGGTGAAGGACCTCGACCCGCTTGCGCAGACCGCTGGTCTCTCTCGGCTTCCTCTCTGGGCGATGTATCCCCGTAGGAAACCCGCTTTTCCAGGAGTCGGCTAGGCAGCTGCGACTCTGCAGCGGCCACTTGGAACTGAATCGATCTTCGTCGCGGCCTCTCAGTCTTCGGCTTGTCTTCGAAAGAGATATTGCGTTTGTGGTGGGTTCCTGGGGCTGCGGACTTTGATGAGCTCTGACTGGACTCTGGACGCTCCTCAGACTCGAACGAGGGCTTTGGCGAAGGCGGTGCTGACATGTTTGCGCTGAAGGTGGGAAATCTCGCTCAGCCGAAATTGGAATCGATCAGAGATGTGTGTCTCGTCCAGTTCAAGAGCGGATCTCGGCCAAGAAGTAATTGTCGTGATGCGCGGGGTAAGTGTCACTCCGGAGCTGCGACTGTGTCTCTGGTTCTCGTACAATCGTGCTGTGGAACTGGAGTCGGACAGAATGCCAATGCTTCCAGTCAACAGGCACGCAATTAAAATGACTTGCTCAAGAACGCATATCCTTCAAATTGGTGACTCCCCCATGAATGAGCTCATGGTTTGGACTTGTGGCTCGCGGATGTTGGAAAAGTAAGGCACTAAGTTCTTGTGGAGGGAAGCTGTGACGCTTGCAGCGAGGGGTTCATCCCGAACGCGCAGGCGGTGAGTAGTTATCGATAGCATGTTTGCCGCCCGAATGTTCAGGTGTCATATCTATCATACAACCTTGAAGGGCTTAGTGCATTTTACCTGGTCATTGGTATTGCATCGGAAATCGAGGAGAAGATTGCAAGGATCTACGAATACGTAGAGTCCCCGACAATAGCCTATCCGGCAACCCCTCTTTTCTGGAGTATCTACGCGGTCCAACTCGGGCCGACGGGGCCAGATAGCCCATTCAGGCAATATGACCCTATAGACTCCCGCAGGGTCCAGCTACCCCAGAGCTTCGGGAAAGCATGGATCTCGTAATGCATTTGGTCCCTGTTAGTTCCGAAGGTCAGCTGGACACACGACTCGCGCAAGATAACTGATAAAAGATAACCGTATATTGAGCCCAAGAAGTAAGTTTGCAGATCCCGGACTTTTCCTAGGAACGCAATCTCCATATCAACGCCATGTACTCCATAACCCGTCTATCAATACCAGAGATAGTTACCACCACTTATAGTGACCCCTCTCCCTCCCTCTAGATCACAACTAGTAAAACAATCTTGAGCATGCCCTCGATCCAATTATTGAATCTCCCCTCCCCAGGTGCCCCTGATTTACACAGAGATCACACCCAATGTGCGCCTGAGCATCCCCACCTAGCAGAACCTTCACGACACTAGTCACCCGAAGCGGAGCCCGCTATGCCGACTTAGCCGCGATGATCGGAGACTATCGTCCACTGTGGCGTGGATCTATCCACCAGCGGTGAAGCCCCGCGAGAGCACATCAGCGCCGAACGACGCTGCGGCTGTGCTCGGGGCGCTGTCCTGCAGGCCGATCGGTCACATGCACTGTTGGAGGGGTGTGGTTGGCAGTGAATGGTCAATCCGAGACTGCGAGAATACAGCTCCGGCTACACTTGGGCCTATGTGCTTCCCTTCTGGATAAACCGTATACAGGTACACGAGGAAGATGTCAAGTTTGAACTGTTTTTTGGTATTGTGAATTGTGTGTTGCTATATACAAAAGTTCGGTCGGGTTTCCAATTTTCCCCGCCTTGGTTACAGTCTCGACCCAGTCCACCTGTGGATGGGGAGAGCTGCCCGAGATATTAATCATGAGATGAGAGGCCAAACAGTGTGGTGTATCAAAAGTGCCATGTGCGATGATGTCGCCAGAACGCCTGAGGAAAATGAAAAGAAAAAAATTGTAGAATGAGAAAAAGGCTATATGCGTCGCTCCAGTCATCGTTCGTAAAGCGTCAGGGTATCACAAGAGTCAAAAACATTTCGTGGTGGTATACAAGAGAGAGATGCAGAATGGGGGAAATCCAGGCAGGCGAGATTAGTATGCCTCGATCATTGTGCTCTCTTGTGAAACGTAGAACCCTGACTCGAACAGATCAGATGGGGAGTCCCCCAATTGGATGGCGTTAGCGGATGCCTCTTTCTCGTTGAATGCCTCCAGAGTGGGTTGGGGCGGGGAAGGAGGCGTAGCCTCGTCCTCGGAGCTGTCGTCCATGTCGGCGAGCAGCTCGGGTGGTGATTGCCGGGATGGGGAACGAGTCAAGCCCAGCTCCTCCAGGTCCTCGTCGTCGTCATATTCAAAATCAGAGTCGGTGTCGTCATCGTCTTCCTCCTCAAGGAGGGGCTCCATAGGCGCCACAGGCGACGGTGCTCGACGGCGAACTGGAGTGTTGATGATAAAGTCGTTCTCATCGATGTCGGAATCGTCCTCATCACTGTCACTGAGGTCCGACTCGAGATCGGAGGTATCCTCGGACTCATAGTCCTCAGGCACCTCGGCCACGGTCGAGGTGGTGGCCCATTGAATGTGTCGAGGCTCTTCTTGAGATGCCTTGGAGGCACCGCTGACGGTCTGGTTGAACCAACGTTCTTGCTCGCGCTCAGCGTCAGCGAGGTCGAGCATCAGCGAATCCAGGAGGTTGGCGTGGCCGACAAGCAAGCGTAGATCGTGATCCGCCCGCGAAGCTTCGCGAGTAAGCTTCTTGCGGGCGGTATGAGCGAGGTAGTAAGATTGTGTGATGCTCATCTTCTTCTGTTGACGTCTCCGGGCAAGAGCATCAAAGTAGGGGGAAGCGGTGGAGGCGAGGGAAGAATCTTGGGGGTGTGTGGAGGTGAGGGAACCCATGGTGTTTTGAGGTCCTTATGAGCTCAAGTGGAAATGACTCGTTCTGCCAAGGTGGTGACTCAATACTGTGATCATCCAGTCACAGGCGGCTATGGTGCGAGGCGGTGTACCCAAGGTGCTTCGGGTGTTTCAAAAGGTCCTCAAATAGGAACCAAGGTGGTATGAGGCTCAAGTTAATTCGATGTTGGGAGTATCAGATCTTAATGTTTATCTCGATGTGCTGAGAATTCAAATTGAGACCCGGGGGGGGAACGAAGCAGGTTATAAAATATGATGCTTGGCTTATTATTTTTTTTTTTCTTTTCATTCCCGTCTATCCGTCTAAAGTCCGGGTCCCGATCGGAGCGCGAAGATCCCCACCCGATTTCTGCGTGGATCCGCCGAGGCCGACTTTCCGCTGAATAATTCCACTTTTTTTTTTTCTTTCTTTTCTCTTTTTGGCCCATGTCATTTTTCCAGAGTATCTACACAGCCAGGAATGCCTTGCGGCTCACACCGCTATCTTGCTCGTATTGCTAGATATGGCTATCAAGAGAGTCGCTCATTCGTTACCTATTCCCGATCTTAACTCTAACCATATCCCCGCTAGTTAATACCGTTATGCTTTTAAATCCATCAGCCCTTCGTTTCCTTGTCACCGTGAGTCACCTTAAGTCCGTTCTTCCGTTTCTCGCTGTTTGGCATAGACCCTGGACCCACTCCGGATGACCAATTCGCCCGCGAACCGTTTTTTATCTTTCCAAGCGGTCATTTGGGTTCTATTCGATTACTCAACGGTTGCTTCCTCAGCCTTCCAAGGTGCGTTCCCTCATAACTTTCGCATAATCCCGCACCATACTTTTTCTGGCGCTGATGATTTCCAATCACTACAGCCTTTTGTTTATGACCACATCACCGTCCTGCTGGGACCAGATGACAATGACCATGTCGTGATTTTCTGCTCGGACCTTCATTCTGTAATCTGTACTCCGTATTACCATTGCGGCTGCAATAGTATCCAAGGTTATCGCTCTGCCTATAGGCTTGGCTCTTGACCGCATTCCCCAGAGTCATGGTCCTGTCATCCTTGTGGCTGCGCACAGGCAGACATGAGACAGCGCAGTTTCTCGAGACACGTACCAGCCCCCCCGCCTCGCTCCTTGCAGCCTAAGCAGCGAGAAGCGAGTAACAAGGGGGTTACAGCACCAGCTCCGCCCTCTTGGGAGGGCCACGTCTGGAATGCTCGTGTTTCAGAGCCTGAAAGTTAGCGGGAATGTCGAATTGGATGCCTAATAGGGCCAAGTCTCAAAGCCTTGGGAGCGCCCCCCCCTAGTCCCCTTTTGGTATTCGGGTTGTTCGCGGGTGAATTGTTTCTCGCAGCCCGTACTCGTTTTGGCAGCCTAACGTGACTTTGTTCCCCACTGGAGCCAAAGTTGGCCCGGCAGCCCTACGGGGATCACCGAAATATGATTTATCACTCATTCTAGTTGAGTCGTTTACAATATCGTCTCGCCGCAAATGGCCCCATGCCTGGTCTTGGCAATAATTGAACGCCTTCATCGACATCACTCATCCAGATCCCCCCATGGATCAAGGTTCAGAACAAGCCACGTCCAATGGATTACTCTTGCGGGAATGACCTCAGAAGCTGGAGTTAGGAATGGCCCGAATCAACACCCAAGTCAATTCCATCTCCACGGTAGCTAGGGGCATCTTGGGGCCATTCACAGGCGCACCCAGAATCGCGAGGCTCGGCGTTTAATTCTACGTCTCCGAGGCCGATCCACCTAGACACCTCGATGACATCAAGACCATCTGGCCGCAAAGAGATGCATCTAAATTTAAATTCCAATTCTGACAAAGAGTAGTGAGGACATCCGTATAGAGTTCTAGATTACTGATAGTGATTTCCAATCGGTCGCGGGGTCCCCAGCATGAAGCTTCAGACAACAGGAAAAGGAAAAAGACGATTGGTGCCTTGCGCCTCGGGTGTCACCATTAGCTAAGCGGGCCCGGGTCGCTGAGGATCGTCGAAACGCAAATCTCCATTGCATCGAGTCTAATCAACTCGTGCACGGTGTTGTGTGATCACTTGGCTTTTAGGATCGCCGACATCTCCATCAAATCCCATTCTACCCGAGGACCGGACCAAATTGAGTCTGGAAAAGTCCGGAGCGGCGTTCGTCGAGCGGGATCTGACAACTCCGACGCCGACGTGCCGTTTACTCCGGAACCGTGGGTCGTTTTCCACACGGGTGCACAACTTTATGTAATATGCATGATCTCCTCTTCCCCAATCCATGTGCGGCCCTAGGTAATCTGTCGAATTCCGGGGCCACATGCCTCATCTCCAAAGGGTATCATATTGCGGGGCCTGTCATGTGGCTCTGTCTTTGCCTGAGGTCCCGAGTTTCTTCGTCACCAGACCGGGGGCATGTCCGGTCTATTGCACGGATGCGAGCGGGTGCGGTGAAGCAATGGACATTAAACATGATATCCCCCTTGCTGCAGGTTGTGTGAAGATGGCACTTTGTGAGACATTCAATGTGCCGGGCTAAAGTGCTGACTCGATCAGGTGAATAGTCTAAGATGAGGCTGATCATGATCCCAATCGGGGTCCCGACTGCACCTAAGGTCGCACTGTACCTGACCAGTCTCAATTACTTACCTATAGTCATGGTAAATTGTTCGTACTTCGGAGATCTCTATAGAGGTCATTCTTTAACAGTCGCAACCTGTAACAGAGCTAGGACGTCAATCTATAGTTTAATCCGACGGGGGCACAGACTTTCAGATGGTCAACGCTCGTTCTCGGATATATAATCGTGACTATGTCCATTAGTGGATCGTGGCTAATGATCTCCAGGGGCAAGTGGATTCCCGATTGTATAGATCGTTTGCGTACATAGCGCCGATCAAGTAAAAAATTACTATAAACACCAGCATATTGGTCTAGCTATAAGCCACACTCAATAGTTCATCATGTTCACAAAGGTGTGGGCGCTTTCATTTCCAAAATGCTGAGTAATGAAGCTCGGCGGCAGTCTTATGCCACCCCCGCCGTGGCTGAACGAGCGAACATGCAAGCTGTCTGACATGACTAAGTCTTCATTTTGGCAAAAACGAGACTATCGGCCTTAATTACGCGTGGGGTGCCGGGAGATGCGTATTTTCTACATGGACTTCTAATGTCTCACCTGTGGAGCATCCCAACCAGGTGTCATGGACGAGAAAAGGCGCCGGACCAGGACAGGCTGCCTAACATGCCGGACACGACGGATCAAATGTGATGAAAGAAAGCCTTCCTGCCAGCGCTGTGATATTGCAAATGTCGAGTGTGCAGGGTACGCGGAGAAACGCCGTCTTATGGCAAGGCACCCGAAACAGAGCCCGGCTACAATTACGGTTACGCCCACGACCGCCCCGCCCTCGACAGAATCTGAGCCTCAAGGCGACACCTCGCCACAGCGACAAACACGCATTGCTGGTGTGCCTTTGATAGGATTTCCTAACAACCCGGGCTCATTACAGCGGCCGCACGCACGAGCCCGCGATGTTTTGGCCTACCACCAGTTTCTCTTCAGGGCTATGCCAAACATTTTTCCACCGGAGAGTCTTACCTTCTGGAGAGACTATATCTGTCAAGAAGCGTGGGAAGTCGAATATGTCTTTGATGCCATTGTGGCTCTCGGGTCGATGCATCGGGCAACTTTGCTATCATCACAGCCAAGCGAGAATGACCGCAATCGAGGTTTAGACACCAAGGTCATTGCTATCCGAGCATATGCAAACGCTTTGCAAGGTGTATCTGATAATCTGGCTTATAATCAGATCCCAATGGCTCTTCTCCTGGGAGTACTTATTCTCTTTGCATACGTCGAGGTAAACCATTCCATTTTCTTCGAACAAACTCTGGTGAGACTGATCAAGACATAGTGTTTCGACGGGAATGTTCCGGCGACAATGCGACATATTCATATGGCTCAGCATTATTTTCTAGTAATGGGCTCTAAGAAATCTCAAGAATCGGAACGATTCAGGGAACCGATCGAGCTATGCCTTCAAGACTTGGATCTCATTCGTCGAGTTACCCTACCAGATCCAAAAGTGATCAAAATGATTTATCCGCTATATAGACAAGGCCACAGCCCTAGTCTATCTCCGTCATCACCTCAGACGGCCCTCGACTCGTCACCGAGACTCATGCTGCAACAGGTACTTGACATTGGCTCTATGGACGCCGAAATCAAACAATTGACATGGTGCCCAATTGGAGTCAATTTGAGGCAACTACCAGAAGCAAAACTTCTAGCTATCATCGAGAGTCTCAAAGCTTGGAAGAATACCCATGCCGTCCTATTTCACAGATTCGAGGTCGACGAAGCGTTATCAGACCCCGTCAACTTCAATTTTGTGGCTCTGGACAAACTTCCCATGCCCCCGAATCCTCACCACATGTTACCAAAGGACTACTGCCTCGCTCTAGCATTGTATTCATTCTACCGAGCACGTCTGCTATGGGCACTGAGCATTCACAACTACGGAGAAAGTAACTTCGAACTCGACGCCTATCACTTCATCTATCAATTCCTAAGAATTGTCAAGACAGCCACCGACGCCCCACCATCAACCTCCCAAGATAGTCCCTTAGGATGCGAAGCCCTCAGAATAGGTTTCTCGCCCATGCTCTTCCTTGCCGGCCAATCCTGCGCCAAACCAGCATGGCTTCGCTGGATATCATTCGAACTCGATCGAGTTGGCCAAGAAGGCGTTTTTAGCAACAAAGCATTCGCTTCAAGCCTCGATGTCCTTTCGACTCTCGAGACACGCGTCAATCGAAACCCAAAACAGACTGGTATCGAGCACTTCTCATCCCCGATTTCACGTGTCCTTTCTGTGCTTTTCCCTGATATGGATGGACGGGCTTACGTGACATACTATGGCCGAGTCAGCGAGAGAGATGCAGATGGCGGCAGCTTATATTCTCCATTGTGTATCGCGCGCTGGTCGGCTGTTGTTAATGGGGGTAGGCCTGTTGTGGACGCGTTTGATGGAGCCCTGGAAACGGTGTACAGTGAATGGGTGCTGCATCAGGGTCTTGTGAGGGATTGGGTACAGTGGTTGACGTTTTCGGAATTTGATCTGAATCAGACGCTTCATGATCATATGAATGGGAGTCGGCTTTTGCCTAATCGTGATGATATGGATTGGTGATTGTCATGTATATTTACTGAGATGTTAAAAAATGTCGTTGAACTCGGACAGCCTCCATCAAGATGAGCGGGTAGACCGAGTCAAACATCACCAGTTGAATTGACTGGAGGTTTCCAAGAATCATGTGTTTCCGAAATCTACTGCCTGGGCGGCCAAGGTCTAAGAACGCATGCTGGTATTTTGGAAAAGGAAGAGGTATATTTTCTTAAAAACTTCATTTCATCCTGCTGTTATTTCCATCAACTCCTTCAATAGAAACCTTCCCTGTGGATTCGACTCAATGGGAAACCGGCGGCTTGTAGTCCGTCAGTAACCGAGTCTCCGAATCCATTTGGTCCACAGATAAACACCTCTTTATCTAATGGGAAGCCTCTCCAGTAGTCTGCGACAACACGACCCGTGTGCATAGAGATCTCCCGGCTCGGCGTATTGAGATAAGCTGTGTCAAAGTTCGAGGCATGGCCGAACATGGCAATCTTGACTTTGACTGTCGGTGTCATCTTGTCAAGCGCTGGTTTCATCAAGTTGATCATGATATCCGGCTCTCTCGTTGCCAGAACAAGCATCACTTCACCTGCGGTGTTGGAGCCTCGTGCAGCTAGTGCACTGAGCATGGCCAGAAAGGGTGTTATCCCGATCCCACCCGCTATCAAGAGAAGATTGAGCTTGCCCTGACCCATGCAAAAGTCTCCCGTGATGCCCACAATGTCCGCAGTCACAAGGGTATTGAAGGAAATCGGTTGACCTATTTTGTTTGAAGGGTCTTTCCTCAGAAGATCGAACAAAGCACCCGTGACGGCACCTCCTTTTACCTTGCGCATGGTTAATTCAAAACAGGTCGCATTTCCATCTTCATGTGCACTTGACACGGTCCAAGTACGAACTCGATCGTCATTGATCGACGCAGGGGCCGAGTTCGCCATGTGTTGGTACTGGGGTGGCCCAATCCAGTCCATAAAGTCCAGAACAATAGCTTGCCCAGGGCGGATCTTCAGATCACTGGCACCGGCAGCTGAGCTGACTTTGAACTTGAAGACAGCAAGGTCAGAAGCAAGCTGTACTGCTGCGTGAAGCTGGGCTTTATGTTGTTGAGCGCCGCCCATTTGTGAGCCCGCCTCTTCTACCAGGTACTTGACTTTCGGGCTGTACGGACTGCGCTCAACGGACGTGCCAATTTGCTGTCGGACGGGCAGCGCATCTCGAACAAAGGTGAAACCTGTAACATTCATCGATGTGATGCTGGCATGCCTAGCCATGATTTTGAGCGCGGGTGGTCCCACGATGTTCTCGGCAGTGCCTGTCAGGTAGAGGATATCACCTGTCGTGAAGGACACAATAGTCAAGCCAACCAACCCACTAGACTCGATATTTCCCAGACTAGAAACAAATCGGTTCCCTGAGTAATCTGGAATCACCACCGTGCGACCATCAGAGGGGCTGACGCGAATGAAACCTGGTAAACCACTTCGGGCATTCATGCCTGCGTGCGAAGGGAACTCGGGCGCATTCGATTTAAAGATAGACCCAATGAAGATAGTGTCGGCATCGGTGATGAATTGAATCAACTCGTCTGGAAGACGTTGCTGCGGTGTCAGATGCTGTCGCTTGTAGACAAGTTCAGGTCGCGTATGCGGATGGGGCACGAGTTTGCGAATGTTGATGTACTTTGGGCAATTCCTGATGTTATGTTAGTATTTGATCTACGGGAGTAGCATGAACCATTTAAACCCGTACTCACCCTATCGCCTCGGTGACTTCCACATCGACCTGGTAATCGGAATCCGACCAGCGTCTTACACTGCGTATAGACCCCGCAAACTTATTTCGTCGTCGCGTTGAGAATTCAATTCCCAGACCTGCAGTGAGAAATCTCTCGCGAGTGGCCTTTCGCCCGTTCTGATCGACCCATGCTCTGGCTGTGTCTAAGAGCGGGTCTCCTTCCCAAAGCCGAGTATGAAAAGACAGAGTTCGCGAGTCAGGACTTTCAACGAAGCCGATTTCACCCATTGATCCTGCAACAATAGATGCCCACGGCCGACCTTCTTCATCAAGGGTCGCAATGGGGATGAAGGGGAGATTGGTAGTGTGAAATAGGCGATGCTGCTCAGGCATGAAGTTGCTGATACGTGACCAGCTATCTGCGGCAGCATTGGCGAATCCGAGCTTTCGCTGGATCGTGAGCTCACCGGGGTGCCACCCGTGTAGCGCTGTTGTGGCCATGGCGGGTTTCCAACTCAGGAGTGACAGATCAAAAGGGTGTACTGTCGAGGCATTATAGCTGCGAGGGCGAAGACAATACCCACCAGGGCTGTGAATGCTTCTGCGTATGCGGTGAGATCATAGTGTCTCTTTCCGAATACGGGACAGGAGGCTTGACACCCATTGGAAACAATTCCCCTCGAAAGGTTGAATAGGATCTAGCCTCTCGAAGGCAACCTCGTCAGCTGACAAATGTCGAGCGGTTTGAACCTTTTTTCGGAAACTCGTCACAACTCTATTCTTCTCGCTGGTGTTTGGACTACATTGTTTTATGAGACATAGAATTTGATCACAGCATGTGGAAATGTCTGGCTTTTTTTCCAGAGATGCTCTTTGAGCCCCTCTATAGTTTACACCTCGTAGACAGGACAAAAGTATTCTGATGTTCAGTCTCGACGCTCAAAAGATATTCCATTGACGAGTGCGACCAAGAGTCATTTCTTCATTACTTTTCTTTCTGCAATAAAGAGCCGACCAATAAGTCTGTTCTACCGTCTTTCCTGATTAGGACGCTGGAGACGATGACGGGTCTCTGTTTCGCGTAATTCGGTAGTCTCGCTTATCTCGCTTAGCTCTCTAAAGATCGGACCAAGCGCGTCACCAATTAGGCACGCGGGGAGCAAGGTTGTATCTAAGAAATTACGAGGAATGACGAGGCAGTTGGTAAGACAGTTTGCTCAAGGTACTTGTGGTGTGTCTCGAAGCTTTAAAAGGGCCTGAATACTCTTCATCATGCTCATCATTCCTCTACTTGCAACTGATTTGGTCTTCAAAGATCTCTCACTCGTCCATTTCATAAATTGAGCTACTTGAAAGCTCCAAATCAATCACCATGGCTGCACAGAAGTCGGTGGTCTTCCACTACCTGGACATTGGCAGGCTGGGTCGAGGAGAAGTTGTCAAGTAGGTGTCATACCCCTCCATTTCCCTCCCCTAAACTCTCCTTCGTCGTGCTTATTCACCATGAACTTTGTAACACTTGACCTAATTTTACAAGTCTTTTCCTCAAAGATGCTGGCATTGACTACAAGGAGATTCGTTATCCGTACGACGATACCTGGGCTCAAACGAGCAAGACGCTCCAGGATCAAGGTATCACAAGGACGGGAAAGTTGCCCGCGGTCGAGTATCAGGGTTTGATCCTTACGCAGGTATGCTACATTCGATCTATCGCTACTACATGTAATTGAGACTGACGACATTCCTAGCACATCCCGACCTTGCGTTACTTTGCTCGAGACCTCGGTTCTTACGATGGGGAGACCAACCAAGAGAAATACGTGGTGGACTCTGTCTCTGATATCTACGTCGATTGGCGAGTAAGTCAATCCCGCTCAAAGTTCTACATTCCAATTTACTCACCAGCATACAGTCTCAATGGGTAGCGAATCTGGGCACTAAGACGGACAAGTACAAGGATGAGGTTGTGCCCGAGTACCATCGCCTCTTGGACGTGTACTATAGCGAAAACAGCGGCCCCTACCTCCTGGGTGACAAGGTCACTTATGCGGATTTTGCGGTCTACCAATCCATCGATAATGATGAGAGAACTGGAACTCTACCGGTATGTTCTCTCGGTCGAATATGACTCGACATTGTCACTGACCACGTTCTAGTCAACTGTTCCCCAGTCCCTCCGCAAGCTTTGTGAGGCTATTGAGAAGCGACCCAATATTTCCGAATATCTTCGACAAAATCGCCTGAAGAAAGACTAAGCTTCCGAAGAGCTAGTTCAAGTGCTAGACCAAGTGACAGTTCTAACCAGTGAAAATCATCTATCTAGTGCTTGAAATCGAGTTCTTGGCAAGGTCATAAAATTAAACGCAAGTAAAAACACCATGTGGAGTAATAATAAAGTAGTCTTGTATCAGACTCTTGTGGATTTGGTGATTGTGTGAGGACACTCTACCCTTTGAAAATACTTTGACAAGTTAAGGCCACATATGGAAGTCTGGGTCTATTGCGGGTTCGAGGGGTAGTGTCCCCTGAAACTGGTTGCAAAGCTTCTGCATGTATTGGGAATCTCCGTATACCTTGCTGATCAAGCTCGCCGAGCAGTTCAATTTACATCAATCGACTTACCTGTAATCTAAGGAGATGAAGGAGCCTCCAAGGACTTGTAGCCATGTAGTGATTTCTCCAACTGATGGCTCTTTGGCTTCTTAACAAGTTTCGTGAGTGTGAACTCCTGAACCTTACCCATGGTTTGAAGCTCAATGTTCTACTCTGAAACCCAAATTCAGACGTAATTGAATGCATTGGATCGCGTAAACCTACAATACATATTGTCCGCAATATCTCAGGCCTTCTTGGTCCTGGGCCCTCTTGCGGCTTTCCACAAAGCCGACTCAGCGCAATCTAGTCGTGATCTCATGGCAGCGATAAGATTTCAAGGGAAAATTGGGTGAAATATTTTCTGTCCAGGACAATAAATGCCACGAGACTCGTGTGCATCGCTCTGCTCGCCTATCTCGCTTGCACAAAACCCCGTCAAGTTTCAGACGAACAGGAAGGACATGTAGTGGATAGTGAACTTGCACTAAGTTCCAAGAAAATGAGGTTCTTCAAATGTTATTCTCTCTTTGCCGAAATGCATGATCTCATTTTCAAACCTAAAAGCAAGGCGCAATATAGGGCCAAAAAAGGGATTCAGGCACCTTGACAAGGGACATGTCAAGGAGGGAAAGAAAAAAAAAAAAGAAAAACAATGAAAAGGAAAATGATTCGTCATCTCATTCATTAGAAGCAAATACAAGGCGCCTTGAAAGGGCTATGCTATCTTGACCATCCCTAGGTCTTTTTCAAAGTCGTGCGCAGCACCCTCGGAGTCACGCTCACTGCATTCCCGGTCTCATCCAGATTGAACACAAATTCATCAATGCCCACATTCCCATACACATGCGAGTCAACTGTGAACCAAGTAATACAGGATGAAGTAAAGGGACCGATTCCAGATGGCAGGGGCGGAGGTGTGACGGCGCGGAAGGAAATTTTGCCTGGGCTTTCCAGGCCTGTGGGATACAGACGCATGCTGAGCTGCGAGGGGCGTTTCATTCCACATAGGGCCATGAAGGCCGTGATCATGGAGGAGGAATTGTTGATCCATTTTGTGACTACTAGGCCCGGGCCATCGTCGGTGCTGATAGTTATTGTGGAGTTGACGCTATCTAGGGCGTAGGTCCCTGCGAAGCGCTTGGCCGCTTGGTTCTTGGCACTTTTCTCGAGGGCGGGGATTAGGATCGCTGAGACTAGATCTGAGGCGAGGGAGAGTGATTCGTGTGTGTTGGCGCCTGCGCCAAGGACAATGAAGCCGACGCCGTGGTCGGGGGATAGAGCAAAGACAGATGAATATGCGCCGATGTCTCCGGATTTAGTATAGAGATCGATCGGACGTTCATTGTTAAAGGACAGGATTTCCCAGGGCGCTCCGACTCCATAATCTAGAGATGATGTGTGGGAGACAGGCTTCAACCAGCGTCTGGTAAGGGCTGAAGGGAGAATGGTGCTGTTGAGAATGGCTCGCCCTATGGTGGCCATGTCCTTGGCGGAGGAGTAAATGCCTCCCGCACTGAGCAGTTTTGTGAGAATTACGATCAAGATGAATTGGGATCGGATTACTCACGGTGTCTCGTCGCCCATTGGGAAGTTCCACCACTTCAGGCCTTCTTTGTCAGGAATGACGCCGAGCGAGGCATCGGGGTTATCGTAAAACGTCCGGCTGAGATTGAGCGGCTTCAGAATATCATTGGAAAATATATTCTTGAATGTATCGCCTGCCATTGCCTCCACGACATATCCAAGGATTTGGAAAGCGGCGTTGGAGTAGATGGGAGTTCTCGATGTGGGTACAATCGGGTGTCTCTGAACCATCCCTTCGAAGAATTCTGTGTACGTCAGTGTCCATTCCGGAAAGAGGAAGTTTCGTGGGACATACGCTTTCTATCACAGGGATCAGGTAGACCACAGGTCGGGATTTGAGATTCTGGCAAAGCAGGGAACCCCAATGCTTCAACGGTCGAAGCCTCCTCGGCAAGATCAAGGACGCCATCTAGGGATTCTCAACTCAGTAAGAATGACAAGGGAAGGCCCAACAAGGGCTAAATACTTCAGAGCACTTACAGTCTCGTCCAATACCAGCCAAGTGAGTTGCCAATTCTCCCACCGTCACCTCGTTCCACTTGGTGAAGTCGATCCCATTGTTCCAGTTTGTGGAGTTCCGAAGGAGGTCAACGATAGCGTCGCGCAACTCGGGAATGTAATCCGCAACTGGATCCTGCATAGCACCGAAGCCGCTTTCAATCAACAGCGTGAACATGGTGAGAAGCTTCGAGGTACTTCCGATGCGGAAGACGGTATTCTCATCGACCTCGCTCACACCGAGAGTGGTGTTAATGTCAGCGGCAGTGTAAAACAAGCTGAGCAGTGCATCAGGGTCATTTGCATCAAAGATCTGTAGAGAGATTGAATTTGACGAGAAGTTCCCTGCATCAATTGCTTGTTGAATCGCTGTGGTGACATTTTGCAAAGCCTCACTGACCACTGGGTCGGAGGAGAGGCCTGTTGCAGCAGGCCAGAGAGGGCCCAGGATAGGGCAGGGATTGAGTGCATTGGCAACAGAGATGCACAATACTGGCAATAATGACAGAAGCCTGAATGAATACATCCTGAATGTCGGGAGGATAGTCACTCCACTTTAGCGAGCCGACGTGGTCTTGATGGGCCGCGCTGATGCAGCTCAAGTATTCGATTCAGGCCACACATGTTTATGAGGCCATATGAATGAGCACTATATAGGTTCTCAGAGCACGGACTCTGGCCAGGAAGCATACCGGGTACAGTTGAAGTCCTTAAGGGTGGCAGGTATACATTCCGGTTGGGTTGGTATTCCCGGAATGTTGGCTCCGTTCAGGCTAGAGTCAACGCGACAAAGATGAGACATCCAGGATCATATGAATATGCAGGACTACGATGGTAACCTCTGTTTCAGAGGTAAGTGGGGTGAACGGGTTTTCTTCTCGCGGTGGAAGGGCTAGCTCCCTTTCCAGGCACGTCCTAGGCATTCTTTGTTCTCTACACAAACTTGCAAACTGTCCTTGTCCGACTGGGCGCTTTCTCTTAATTCCACCAGCGTTAACTCCAAACATTATCGGAAGCTTCCAAACTAGATTGAGTCTGGTGCCATTCGCCCGTCACAAAAAAAGGAGAAACCCAATGATTCGAGCCGAGAATCAGGGCAATTTCCTCATTTGGAAAGAAACGTCGTCAACAATCATGGCCTCGGTTTCTTTCTCAAGTTGGAACACCATGCAGCCATCTGACGGACCCTAAACGCACAAGTGAACAACATCGACCAGCAATAAATCGGCCGCGGAGATCCCGCTCTCTCTCTCTATCAACACACCAAGCACATGGCTTTAAGCTAGTCCCAGACCAGGGGGCATGAACAAAGATGATATGCGCTTCGACATTCTCACCGAGTTTACGAGGGTCTGTGATCGACTTGATCAGGGAATAAGACCCTGATAGCATAGAGATCTTGACGGCCGTGTGGACATTGGATCCGAGGTATCAAATCTAAGTTCTTCGTTATAGGAGTCCCACCGAAATTCCGGGTTTGTGGAACGAGGGATCTTGGGATTCCAACGATCTCATAGGGAGTTTAGTCCGACATGTGGTTTTTGCCATCGTGACTTGACAGAATATGACTGCACCAAAGGCTTCATGTTGAAGAAACGGGGGAATCTCTCTCAGTCGGGAGAATGACGGGGTCATGCGGCCATGCACGATGCTCAATCCATTCAATCTTTTAGTGTCTTTGAGTTGTCGGCAGATTTCCTATGAAAGCAAAACACTTTTCTTTGTGTCAAAAGTCGCAACCGCTCGGGAAGGATTCCCCGAGACAGGCGCCGTTACATTCGCCGCACTTTCAAGGTTACAGCGATAAGGCCCTGGGATTAATGTGGAAAGGAAGCCCGGCAACTTATAACCCTGCTTGAGATGTATAGACACAAACACCGAGCTACTTACCGACCTGTCTACCTGGACAGCTAGGGGAAGATTGACATATGTGTAAATTTCTAAATCATAAACAAAGAAGCTATCATCATCATAACCTAAATTATCTTTTTGCACCGAGACATCAGCTCAACAACTCATTCCAACCACGAATCAGATCTAGTGGTGGAACAGACGGATACCCTGCTGGACGAAGGTGATGCCCAACTTCTCGGCGGTCTGGAAGACCGGGGTGTCGTTCTGGCTGCCGGTGGGGGCGGCAATGTACTTGACACCAGAGCGGGCAGCGCGGAAGACATTGTCGATGAAGGGGAACTACAGAAAGGAACGTCAGTGAATGGGTCCACCATCATTTTTAGAGGGAAAGAAAACACGGGGAACTCACGAAAGCGTCGGAAGAGACAGCAACCTCACTCAGCTTGGACAACCACGCATCACGCTCCTCCTGGGTGAAAGGAGCGGGAACCTCCTCGAAGACACGCTCGTACTCGACAGTCTCGGCCTCAGTGCGAGGGGTCTGGCCAGAGCACAGCAGGTCAATGGCGTTGCTCTTGTCGGCACGCTTGGTGCCCTGCTTCCACTTGATGTTGATGACACGGTCGTGGAAGCGCATCCACCAGTTGTCGGCCTTGTCACCGGCAAGACGGGTGCAGTGGATACGGCTCTGCTGGCCAGCGCCGAGACCAATGATCTGGCCATTGAGGGCGTAGCAGACCGAGTTAGACTGGGTATACTTCAGAGCGATGGTGGCAACGGTCATGTCGCGGAGGGCGGCCTCGGGCAGAGCGGGGGAGTCCTTGGGGGTGATGATGGTGTTGAAGGTCTTGCTGGGGGAGATGACAACGTCGTTGCGGTGCTGGGTCAGCTGCACGCCGTACAGGGTACGGGTCTCCTCAGGAGCGGGAGTGTAGTCCTCGTCCATCTGGAGAACAAGGTACTTGCCGCCCTTCTTCTTGGACAGGATCTCAAGAGCCTCAGGCTCGTAGCCAGCGGCAATGACACCGTCGGAGACCTCGCGGGAGATGATCTTGGCGGTGGGAGTGTCAACAATGTCGCTAAGGGCGAGGATATCACCGAAGCTGGACATGCGGTCGGCACCACGGGCACGGGCGTAAGCCTGAGCCAGACCAGAGGACTCGATGCCCTTGATGTCGTCAACCATGTAGACCTTGCGCTCCTTCTCATTCAGGGGAACACCGATGGCAGCACCAGCGGGGGAGACGTGCTTGAAGGAAGCGGCAGCGGGGAAGCCGAGAGCCTGCTTGAGCTCCTTGACCAGAGGCCAGGCGTTCAGAGCATCGAGCAGGTTGACGTAGCCAGGGGAGCCGTTGAGCACCTTGAAGGGCAGCTTGCCCTGGGACATGAAAGCAGAAGCGGGCTTCTGGTGGGGGTTTGTGCCGTAGCGCAGAGAGAGCTGTTGCAGTCCATTGCCAGCGTACTCCTTACGGAAGAAGCCAGAGATGGCGGAGTCGTAGTCGGCGGTCTGCTCGAAGGCCTTCAGGGCATACTGCTTGCGGCTCGCCTCGTTAATGGCCCCAGTCTCGAGCTCCTTGAGGAACTCGGGGTAATCAGTGGGGTCCGACAAAATGGTGACACGCTTGTGGTTCTTGGCCGCGGCGCGGAGCAGAGTGACACCACCGATATCGATCTCCTCGACGGCCTCGTCAATGGTGACGTTCACCTTGGCGACGGTCTCCTTGAAGGGGTACAGGTTGCAAACGACAAAGTCAACCTTGGCGATTTTCTGCTCGGCGAGGTCTTTCTCGTCGGATTCGATGTCGCGGGCAAGGATACCACCGTGGACAGCGGGGTGGAGGGTCTTGACACGACCGCCCAGCATCTCGGGCGCGTGGGTGATGGCAGAGACGTCCCTGTATGACAGGAATTAGCAATGAATTTTCGCTTCTGATGGTTATTTAGGGTCCCATAGATCTCCGCCTAGCCAAGAACAAAACCCAATGCAAGTACTCACTCGACGGGGAAACCGGCCTCGCGGATCATCTTAGCAGTGCCACCAGAGGCAAGAAGACGGACATCCTGCTTGACAAGGCCCTTGGCCAGGTCAAGCAAACCAGTCTTGTCATAGACAGAGATGATAGCTGTTGTGAAATCGAACCAAGATCAGTCCAAGTACAAATGCAGCCCCGACCACCTGGTAGCAATCCGGGGAACGATATAGGTCAAAGAACACCCACCGGACTTCTGTTGAGACATGATGTCGACACTAGAAAGCAATTAACAAGCTGAACCACTTCCTCCAAGGAAAAACAATCAATTGGTATGAAATGGGACAATACATACCTTGAATCCAAGCAACCGTATACGGAGGGGTAGCTCAAAATGAAGAAAAGAAATAATTCAGTCCCGCCGCGGGGTCCGCCAGAATGCAATGCCGCAATCGGGGGTAAACTTACCGTATGTCATTTACATCACTCCTCGGATAGAAATCACGTGATGGTAGCAGCTAGTGTGATCACGTGCTCGGGGGGCTAAAAGCTGATTTCTCGCGCGGAGTTTTCACTTTTTTTCTTTTCTCTTCATGAACAACGCAAAAAAATCACGTTCTTCAAAAGCGTTCCTGCGAGGACTTAGTGCCCATGAACCACGGAAATCGTCATAAAGAAACGGAGACTGAGTGTACTACACAGAGTCGATCTTGGGTGCAGTGCCTGCCTGACCTCCGGGTCCTGTGGTAGGAACTGCAATGATTGACACTACAAACCTTCGCCTAAAATCCTCTTTGATGCTGGAGGGATCCATAAAAGGCTATAAAAAAAAAATAGCACGTCTTAGTACTACGTCGTACACGGCTCATATGGCCACAAATCTATAATACTATCACAATCACAATTCTCATACCATTAAAAATCTCTGTATAATATGTTTTCTCCGAAATACCGCCTAATCAATCCGGGCCTTCACGGGTTTGCAAAAAAACAAAAAACGTCCATATGAGCAGTCGTTCGATCTCTGATCTCTGTATTCTGCTTATGGCTTCAGGGTATCTCTCATGCCGGCTCCAATGGCGAGCTGGCGACCGATGTTTCCAAAACAAACGCAGGCGCAGAAAATCACACTTGCAACCCAGGTGCGGACCGCTATGCTTTCCTGTGTAATGCCTGCTCCCATCGTGTTCTCCCATCCAGTTCCATTCAAGAAGGCAGAGCCTACCGAAGGGCCAGTGGAGGCAGGAATCAACTGGGGCTTGAGCCCGAGGACAGCGCTCATGCCGGTGATTCCAACGACGGCGGAGAGGGCAAACCCGGTCCAGGTGCGATCGATCAGGTACCATAGGACGGGATTTGCGAGAGCGAGGGTCAAGGAGGCTTGGGTGGTAGATTCCCAGGGAAGTCGGCGCTGAACAGTTGAACAATCAAAATCAGTATTTTGTTTTTGGTGCCTTCTTTGATCTCCGAGGATCCTCAGGGAGTCTCTGGAAGGGAAAAACTTACCATGGCGAATGCGATTCCGACGAATGCACCGATACTGCGAGCAACAGTCACCCACGAAGGGGTTCGGTCCTGGCCCTCTTCACTGCTTGCCTTCGCTTGGTAACTCTCATCGGTCTCGCGCAAGCTATCCAGCCAGGGAAGAATGTTGCCCAGTGCGATACCTGCCAAACCCCAGGAGCCCAAGTACTGCCATGAGTCGTAATAGTGAACATTCTCAAGCTTGACGGGAGTAATCCAGTGGTTGTGGTGGAGGTGGACCGTAATCACGCCGTAAACAATGCCAAAGCCAAACAGCAAAGCACTGCTCATCACCTGCGGCAAGATGACGCCACGGAACATACCCTGGCTAAGTCGCGAGCGAGTCCGTCGGAGGGCATACCGACGCGGCTCAGTCGCAGACTTCTCGGCCTCGCGTTGCATGGGCTCCGGGGGGTTTTCGGCCGCAGGGGAGTTCGCTTCCGTGCCCCAGGGGCTGTCTTCGCCGCGAAGGCCATTGAATGCTGTAGGCTGGTAGATTCCGTAGAGGGTCGAGGAGGTCAAGTTCAAGATTGAACCGGTGCGACTCACGCTCGTCGAAGTCGATTCAGTCTCCTGAGTATTGGGACTCAGCAGGTCGGCATTGGAGGGATCGGCGGGCGTAGGAGGTCCGGACGACTCATTGGAGGCAGGAGGGAGTTCGAATGGGCGTCTTGGGCGCGGGCGCAGGATGCGAGGTGTTTCCGCCATCGTGTACGGGCGGTTGATGTAAGAGTTGTTCACGGTAACGGGACCGTTATTATCGGGGCGGATGGAATTTGATGTTTCCGGCGCACTAGAGCCTCCGATCTTCCGCACAAGCAACCCGCTTAGTTCCTGTGTTTCCGCTTAGAAACTTGCAATAGATGAGTCGAGTTCGCGACGAATAGTCCCACAGCTGTAGCTGCTGTAGCTGAAAAAATATTCGTGTACCGCGACTTAAGAAGAAATAAGATGTCCAGGGAAGAAATTCGGAAGGCTTTTAGTTAAGGTCGGCCCTTCGGAGTACTAGAGTGTGATAATGCTTTCTTCTCGCGGGCTGGCAATATTGGGGGAGAGAAGAGAATAGAGAACAGAGATGAGAGAGGAGAGAGGAGTCAGAAGGTGAGAAGCAAAGCTTTGAAGCTCAAAAGTGTTGAGGGATACGTCAGACCACCGACTGTCGAGCCTTAGGAATCCGCCCGTTGCTGTTGGCAGAATCTTCGACCTTTCGACTTGAGGCCTCCACTCGATGGATCCGGGATGATTTTCCGCGTTTATATACTCCTCGATCGTTGGTGAACGTGGCAAGTTGGAGGAGATCTGCGAGGATACGCCTCTACTTTCTACGTGTTACCTGAGACTGGCTCGAGACCCGGATGCGGAGTAAATGAGGGGGGGCTTCACATGTAATTGAGGCCGGACCATGCAGTGTGCAGTATGCAGTCCGCAGTGTGCCCTTCGACGCAAATGAGTGGGGGCCCAAGACGTCCTGGATACCGTTGACGATGAATGGGTGGCTGTAATCGCTTCTTGAGAGGAGAACGCATCACGGTGGACGCTCGCCGCCCTCTGCTCCATCGCTTTCCTCGTCGTCCCGAAACACCTCTCAGCCACCCTCTACCTTACTTTCAAAGTGGAAAATTGAATACAGCATGTTCGATGCTTGTCTATGACATCTCAGCTCGGGGAAAGCGCGCAGATTCCTGCCAGTCTGGGGTCCATAGATCCACAGGTACATAGATCCACTTGTCCCGAGTTGTGAGAGTCATCGTCTCATCTCATTTCACCGAAGTGAATGGTCTGGTCGACTATTTCCACGTATATAGCCAGCCATCGATGGTGAAATCAAAGGTTTCCTCGCTCTTGAGATCCATCACTTGGTCTTCCAAATATGGAGTGATCGAGCATACAAGGTGTGGATATGTATCCTGCACAAAGGTCCATCGAAATATGATCAGCGATGGCACCCCAACACAATTTTAGACATTTGTCTATGATCTGTTGACGTATAGCCCATAATACTTTGAATTGTTCCGAATTAATCATTCCCCAGTTGACCTCGACGAATCGTCCGAGGCATCCAAGCACGGACGAAGCTCGAAGTGGCGACCAAATCGAGTTCATCCGCTCCGACGGCGGGATTCGTTCACGACCCCGACGTCGATCTTGGCATGAAATCACCGATACCGTTTAACATTGCGCGAAATTGCACTTATCCAATTATAGAGGCCGATATACAATTCTTGGGCATTATGCTATCCATTAATGTCTCCAAATACACTACACCAGACAATTACGAGCTTAGCGAAGTCCCTGTTCCGAAGATCGACAGCCCTAAAGACATCTTGATCAGGACCCATGCGGCAAGTATCAACCCAATTGATGTCAAGAAAGCCTCTGGTGCTTCAAAATTGGTCTTGAAAGACAGGTGAGCATAGCCCAGAGCCCTTTGGAGCTTTCATTCTGACACATGACCGAAGTTTTCCTTACAAAATCGGATATGACTGCGCCGGCGTCGTTGAGGAAGTCGGATCCGATGTAATTCGCTTCCAGGCCGGCGACGAAGTCTTTGTGCGGTTACCGGAGTGCCATAGAGGTACACTGTCTCACATTAGTACATATTGTTCTTGACTGATGAATTTACATAGGAGCATGGAGCCAGTATGCCAAGTCTACAGAAGACTTTGTTGCCCCGAAACCAGCTGGACTTTCTATGGAAGATGCAGCATCGATTCCCCTAGCAGCCATGACTGCACTACAAGCTCTTCGACGCTATTCAGGCAATCTTGAAGGCAAGACAGTCTTTGTTCCGGCTGGATGTAAGGCTCTTCTCTAACTCAGTTTGATTCTACATGCTGATCTTTCTTTCTTTTTCTTTTTTTTCACAGTAAGTGGCACTGGTTTATTCGCCTGTCAACTCGCGAAAAATGTCTTCAAAGCAGGCAAAGTTATCACCACGGTATCCACCGCCAAAATTCCCAAAGTCGACGAGCTACTCGGCCACGGCGTCGTAGACGAGAGTAAGTATCGTCCTCTTCTTCCAGATTACTATCTAGGATACTCATCTTAGAAATACAGTAATCGACTACACTCAAACAGATCCCAAGACCAGCATCCCTGAGAGATCTGTCGACTTCATGCTCGATACAACAGCCAGCGCAATGGCCTATCTCTCCCTAATGCGCCCAGAAACGGGCACGATTGTGACCATCTCTATTTTGACCTCCGGAGACGTTCTTCAAAACTCAAGCCTTATGCGCCTATCGCCTGATCCAACGGCCAGGGCTACTGTGCCGTTCCCGCTGCGTTGCTCGTTAAATGTACTTGATCGGATCCGTGTGCTGCGGGCTTCGCGGTGGAAGGTTAAGTACGTCTCTATCTTTCTTGAGCCGAATGCGAAGGATCTTGAAATGGTGAAGGAGTGGGTTGAGAATGGGAAGGTGAGGACCGTGGTTGGGACAAGGGCTCATTTCAAGGATATCGGGGCTGTGAGGGACGCGTGCCAGAAGGTGTTTGATGGGAAGGGAGGCATTGGGAAGGCGGTCATTGTGTTTGACTAATTTTGAGGAGATGGGAATATAATGGAGGAGTATGAAATCAATGCCATGACAAGCGTAAAAAGAAAAGTGTACAGTCCAGTAAGACAGGCCCTATATTATCTAAAAGTCACAGTGTACTCAACAACACCCCGGCCCTGGGAGCATAAAAATTAAAGCAATTGAGTTATTATCGTCACACACTACCAGAAACGCACACTTAGTCCTCCATTGCCACGTCGCGTCGTTCGCCTAGTCCCGATGGAACAGGAGATGAGCTCTCATGTCGTGCGTAGCCGTTGGGTCCGTCGTACGTTGACGAGTTCTCGTCCTCATCGTCCGAATCATCGGAGGAATCGCCATCGTCGGGTCCGGTGCGTGTTGGCATATCATCCTCGCCAGAGCCCTCACCGAGTAGTTCGCGGTCCAGATCATCCAGCTCGCCTTCCAGGTACTCGTTTCCTGCGGCATGTTCGGGGTCCCAAGATGGTGTACCTGTTCCAGATGCACCGACAGGACGACTGCGTACACCCTTCGGGCGTGCTGCCCCAGACGTCTTCTTACCTCCTGGGGTTGCTGCATGGTTGGTGGACTTGCGTTTCGCAGGACCGCCACGAGAAGGTCGTGCGCGAGACCGATTATTAGCGGCTCGTACATCGGCTTCCAATGCTGCCTTCGTGCGTTGCCGCTCCTCCCGCTCCTGACGACGATCCTTCTTGGGTCCATTTGCGTACTCGTAGTCCCAGCGATCAAGACGTCGAGATGCTTTGCGGATCACGGAAAGGAAGAAGTTGGCGCTCTCGCCGAAGTCGTCCTCTTCCTCGGGGTTTGGTACCAGGCCACCCTTGCCCCATGCAGTCTCTTCATCCTCGGTATCATAACCATCTGGCAGACCCTGTAGGAGACGTCCATATCGGACAAATGGAATCTCATTTTCGCGCTTGCTACGAATGACGCGATAAGCATTGCTCCTACGCTTGGCAAGGAGGTATTCGATGCGTTGCCGGCGATTTTGCTCGACTGCAATCTGATGTTGCGTAAGAGGGCGCGGCCGACGGCCAGGCGCCTGGGATAGTGATGGCTCAGGAATGAAGCGGTTCAGAACAGAGTGGTTTCCAGAAGGTGCGGGAGAAGCATCCGGGGTTTGATCCATTCTGGTTTTTAAAATGAGGCGCTGCTGGCCCACGGCACGATTCAAAGACGATTCACGCTTAGCTTGCTTGTTGCGGGGACGAGACATGCCTGGTGTGAGCTCGTCGTCGTCATCGTCCAAGCTTCGCTTCGCAGAGGGATGAAGTGGTGTTGACATGGCGGATCCGCGTCCTCCCATGCCGGAGTAGTCGCCTGCGAAGGAGTCTTCGTCGAAGCCATATTCTAAGAAATAGACGTGAGATTCTGAGGAAGTGTGGTACAGACGGTTCACGACAGCTTACCTTTCTTTGGACGCTTGGGAATACGGGGAATTGGCTCATCCTCTTCCAAGATGCCTATGAAAGCATCAGTAAAGCTCAACAATCATTAGCAGATTGAGTAACGACTCACGCTTGCGCTCAAGTCTCTTCATCTCTCCATACTCCAGTTCCTCGGGTGTGTCAACATTCTCCTCGTTGGCCTGCTCCTCTGTCAAGCTCTCAAATGCCGGAACCTTCAAAGGCAAGCCCTCGGTGCCCTCGCCTTCCAGACCGGGTCCGAAGGGATTATTCCTTGCGGCCTCGGCTGTGAAATCGCTCTCCAGATACCACCACATCAGCCAAAGGAACGCCCGAGCGCGGCTCTTACTGCTAAGGGTGGATCTCATGACCAAGTCGAAGAAGTCGCGCGGGGGGAAGAAATGCATTTCCGACACCTTAGGAGCATACTGCGCCAAGACGAAGATGAGGTTGACAGGGTTTGTCCGAGGTGCATCCTGGCGCTTGATCTTTTCCAACGTATTCGGTTGATCAACATCTTCGGAGGCGCCCTTGAGGATAGACTTGAGACGTGGAGCATCCTGCAGCTGCTTATAGGCATTGGAATCTTGATGGGCTTGAAGTGAAGGGATGGAGTGGTAGGTTCGCAACTGGGCACGCATTTCAGGGAAAACTAAAAAGTAGCGAAGAGAGGGAAATTAGTACCGCGAAAAAGGTGATGTCCTAAGATAGACTTGGGGACAGGGCGTACAGTTCAAAGTTGTGTTCATCCGACCGAAATTCACCAGCAGGCAAACCATCGCCATGCTAATGGCAGCGGGCTTGTCGTTCTGTAACTTATCCTTGAGAATCTTGCTCGTCTTGCTACTCCTTGCCATCGCGTCGATGTATATGTCGGCAAAGTCGAGGTTCTTTTGTCCGTCAGGGTACCGCGTGAAAACCGGGGTCTTGTCCTCGAAGACGAGCTTGAGGAACTGGTACTGAATGTCTTTGCGCCAAAGGGGAATGCCATCCTCCTTCTTGAGATGCCGAATCTTGTTGCCGGAGTATACAGAGCCAATAGTGCCGTTGGCCTGGCGTCTCGTGCCGACCGTTGCGCTGGCGGTCATGCCATGATTCTGGTCGTCCGCGACTTCGGATACGGCGAATGAATCGTCCATGCCGGGATTTTCGACCTCGGCCATCCTGGGTGATGATTACGATCAGGGATGTGCGCTTGTGCGAAAGCTCCTAGGGATCCGAGGGAGGTTCGAGGTTCAAAAGTTCGAGGTCGATGATGTCGCCCCCAGAGGAGGCGCGAGCAGATATATGCGCGAAGATGAAGAGGTTGAAAGGGGAAATGGGGGGACGGAAAAGAGGGGGTGAGAAAAGAAAGATGCAGGGGGAAAGGAAACGGACGAAATCTTGCCGAGCAAAGGATGAGTCCGTTCGTGGATCTAAGTGGTGATATCTACCCGCAGTCACGTAACGTGGTGTCTACCTTTTGAGCCATCCCCGCTAATTCTCCATTCATTTAGGGGCAAAGTATTGCTGTAACTAACGAATGCCTTGGGAATTGCTTCTTACAGTCTGACATTGAATCGAAATAGTCTGGGACAAAGGATCCGCAAACAGTCCAAGAGTCTTGTCAAGTCCAGAAGTATACGAAATGCAGGGTCTGGACTACAGAGCTACGAAGAACCTTGGAAACTTGAGGAATATGAACTGGAAACACTTTTCAAATTGCATTGAAATAAGGCTTTCCTTCTCGCAGCCTCACCCAGACCTTCTGCGTCCTCCCGGCTCGAACCATGCGAGGAATCATGATCCCCGTGAGCAAACCATTCATTCAGCGCCAACGACATCCCACCTTCGGTTCCACGATGCAAATCAAGCAGAGAATCGTGGACACAAAGCCTCCAGAGGACACAAAGTCGTCAAGCCAACGCCATACAGAATGCAAAGAACCCATAAATCCACGCAAAGCAAACGACAGTAATCAACTGCCGATGCCATTGCACACAATAGCCTGAGAAAGAAAGCGCGAATTTTTGGCTTTCGTAGACCGAATTGACCGCAGAACACACGAGGGCAGCAACAGAAAGAAGAATAGTCCGCCATAAGATACCGACGCTGGAAAGTCTATACAAAGGCATAGCACAGCGCCGAGAAGATGGATGCAGATAGAGAAAAAGCACTTTTCGAGGAGTGTCGAAAGCCGGCATTCTCCGCTCGGCGCACACGCGTCGATTCGAACGTATCCCCCCACTGGGGACGCTCGAAAATAAGGGGTATCTGATGAGAACGGACACAAAAGACAACGCATTCTATAATGTTCATGCAGCGCTGATCACCTGGTTGCTCGATAAAAAAAGGAAATTGTCATGAGGTCATGACCAGGGAGCAACAAGAAAAAGGTAATCAGAACTGCTCGAACGCCCCGTGTCGAAACAAGGCCAGATTGAGAGCCAGTGAAAACATGCGAAGTGGAAAGCAGACAAGACCAGATACAGTAAAAGGAAGTTAAAATGTCAGAGAAAGCAGGAAATAACAGAGAAGAAACAATAACGCATGACTGTAGACAATAGGAAAGACGTAGCAGTCGTGACAAAGCCGTCCCTGAGAGATAATGAGGTATAAGAGAGCTCAGGGGCGCGTTCTGATCGTATCCGTCAAGAGACAAAAGGAAAATGGTGTGAGGAGCCAACCAGACCTGACGGCCTCGTCATTAGACCACGACTGATTTACCACCAGGAAGAGGGACCAGTAGGGCCGGAGGGGTTGCCGTAGCTGCCACCACCGCCGCCACCACCACCACCATAGCCGCCACCGTAGCCGCCGCTGGCACCGCCGCTGCTGTAGGAGGGAGCACCGCCCATGGTGCCGCTGCCACCATAGGAGGGAGCGGCGCCGTAAGCGCTACCGCTGCCGAAGGTGGAGGGAGAGGCACCCATGCCACCGCCAAAGCGACGGACATCACGGGTGGCGTTGGAGCTACCACGGCCACGGCTACCGCCACGACCACCACGACCACCGAAACCGCTACCCTCGCGAGCAATGCTCTCCAGGAAAGCAGGAACTTCCTGGTGAGCCTCCTTCAGGAGCTCGAGGAGGTCACGGACCACACCGCGGTTGCCGCGGTTGAAGAAAGCGGTGGCAATACCAGTATTACCGGCACGGCCAGTACGACCGATACGGTGAACGTAGTCATCGATGTCGGTGGGGAGATCGTAGTTGATAACGTGGGTCACGTTGGGAATATCGAGACCACGGGCAGCAACAGCAGTAGCGACCAGAATGGGGCAACGGCCGTTACGGAAGAGCTCGAGGGCACGCTCACGCTCGCGCTGGGTGCGGTCGCCGTGAATGGCAGTGGCAGGGAAGCGCTGGTTGATGAGGAAGTCGGACAAGGAGTCGGCCATGCGCTTAGTCTCGACGAAGATCAAGGTCAGACCACTGGTCCCGTGGGTGTGGAGAATATCCAGCAAAACGGAACGCTTGTCCATGTCCTCAACGTACTCAACCTTTTGAGTAATGTTCTCGGAGGTGGAACCGACACGGCCGACAGACAGGAAGATGTAATCCTTCAAGAAATCACGGGCCAGCATCTGGATATCACGGGGGAAGGTGGCAGAGAACATGAGGGTCTGGCGGTCCTCAACACGAGGCATATCCTCGCCCTCGACAATGCGACGAATTTGGGGCTCGAAACCCATGTCCAGCATGCGATCGGCCTCGTCAAGAACGAGATATTTGATGTTCTGGAGGGAGATACGACCACGCTCAATCAGATCGACGAGACGACCGGGAGTAGCAACGAGCAGATCACAGCCACGCTCGATCTGGCGCAGCTGAGAACCAATGTCGGCACCACCGTACACAACACAGGGGCGGACCCAAGAGCGGTAGGCGAACTTGCGGGCCTCATCGAAGATCTGGGAAACCAGCTCACGAGTGGGAGCCAGGATGAGCGAGGTGGGGTAGGCCTTGCGCTGACGGCCGTAGCTGAACTGACCACCACCACCCTGGGCGGGAGCGGCGGAGGGGCCATTCTGGAAAGCCTGGGACAGGATAGGGAAGAGGAAACCACCAGTCTTACCCGAACCAGTCTGGGCACAAGCCATGAGATCACGACCGCCCATGACAATAGGGATAGAGTATTTCTGAACGGGGGTGGGAGTAACGTAGTTGGCGAGACCGATGTTGGTGATCAAGTGGTCATCAAGGGGAGGGTTGGTGAAAGTGTTAACAGGTTCGGGGACGTTGTCACCGGAGGCCTCAACGGGGATATCATCATAGTTGGAGAAGTTGATACCGGTCTGCTGCTTGGTAGGATCGTTGGGGATACCAAAGAGCTCACGCTCAACGCGAGCGTTAGCGGGACCGGGAATGTGCTTGCCGTCACGCCACTGGCCATCACCAGAGCCACGGGCTTGAGAGCCACCTCCGGCACCAGCACTAGCACCGCCGCCGCTGTAACCTGTCGATGCGGGATATCCGTAAGCATGTGGGTTGAAAGGTTGGGCTTCTCCGTGGGGGACCCAGTTGGACTTGAGATTGGAGGTGGAGTTGTAGTTACCATTGGCAGGGCCGCGAGGGCTGAAGTCGGGAGCGTTAGCGTTGGCCCAGTTGCCGCCGCGAGGACCACCCCTAAACAAGTTTCAGGTTAGCTAAAGAGTCTCATAAACAGGGGATCTGTGAGCACAATACCGAGGACCACCGTAGCCAGGGCCGGGGGGAGGAGCAGCACTGTCCATATTGCCGGCTCCAGCGCCCGAGCTGCGCTGGGAATTGCGGAGGTGAGGAGGGATGTAGGCAGCACGACCCTGACCCTGAGGGGGGTTACCCCCCTGGGGAGCGTGCTGGGAGTCGTTGATGGACAGGTTGCCCATTTGAAGACCGTCGGCCATGATTGCGGGTGTTTTGGGTATTCTGGAGTGCGGCAAAAAGGCCTGGTGTTAGTACTTCGAACGAGGATCAGATTTGAGAAATTTTCAGATGACGAAGGTAGGAAGGTATGCGAACGAATTTCTTTGGCTTTCACGAGAGAAAGGTTTCTTCAATATGAAAAACGTTGGGCACTTCAAACAGGAGAAAGACACACGCAAAGATCTCGAGAGAAGGAAATACCTTTAAAGAAAAATGAGGTCTGGAGGAGAGGATGGAGAGCTCACTCTTTTTTTTCCACTCAAACAAGAAGTGGCAAAAGAACAAGTGAAGGAAGAAGAGCAGGAGAGAAGGACAAATATGCAAGTCTCCCCAAATCTAAGAACTCTATGAGCACCGAGAAAAAAAAAGAGAAAGAGGGTTGAAGTTTGGAAAAAGGGATGCGAAGGGGAAGAAGGCGTCGCAGGTTTTCTGTGGGAGGCGAATCCGTACCCAGTTGAACTTGATTGACCCTGCACCGCAATCTGTACCGCAGCGGTATATTTTACTTACAAGGGACTTGGTACTTCGGTACACGACCAAAATATACCGGCTTAGGTTTAGCGCTTGATACTGACCCAGTAAAAACACCGTATCAGCGCACAGGTCAGATTTTTTTTTGCGGGCTCGCCAGTTGCTGCGACTCTCTGACTAAGGCAGCATATATGCACTGTGACTGGATGCAGCATGTGCATGTTACCTTAAAAGCTATACATGCGAGTACACGGTCCTCTATACGAAATACTACGACATAGGTAACACGGAACTACAAATAAAGGAACTTGCTGGTTATACCTAGATACTTGCCTAAGCTTCAAACTCCTTCATTTCACGCTGCTGGTTGTTGCGGCGAACAAGGTAAATGCCCACCACGATAACAATCGCCAGCAGAAACCAAATCGGGCGCATCGAGTATGAGGAGGCATCGGTCTCCTCAACAGGAACTTCTGTGTTGACTTGGGGTTCGTTGTCATCGTATTCTTGGAGATGCATCGTCAGCCACCGTCTACCAGTAGCGGAGGCGCAGTACGAGGGCCATTGCTGATCTACAGCTCGTCGCGGCTACCTTTGTCCTCAGATTCCTTCTCCATCTCGAGCTCGCCACTTTTGACAATCTTGACAGCGTCAATGGGCTTGTCGCCGCGGGCCTTGGGGACGTTCTGAATCTTGTCGACAATATCGTAGCCCTCAAGGACCTCGCCGAACACGACGTGCTTGCCATCGAGCCACGAGGTGATGGCGGTGGTGATGAAGAATTGGGATCCGTTGGTGTCCTTGCCGGCGTTGGCCATGCCTGAGAACTCATTAGCGCCGCCTCGTCATGTTAGACATTAGGGTGTATCTTACTCAGTTGACCCTTACGAGTGTGGCGGATCTTGAAGTTCTCATCGGGGAACTTGTCACCGTAGATAGACTTGCCACCGGTGCCTGTATGTTCGTTAGTATCCGCGGTATACTTACCAAGGGACCAATACGAACCATCGCCCTTGGTGAAATCACCACCCTGAATCATGAAGTCCTTGATAACACGGTGGAAAGTCGAGTCCTGGTAGCCGAAGCCCTTCTCGCCGGTGGCCAGAGCACTAGGATTGCATTAGTATTCGTCAAGATTAATCGTGATCGTTATCGGTGTCATTGTACCGGAAGTTCTCTGCAGTCTGAAAGATCACAAATCAGTTATTGTGCTCAATTCAAACGCGGAAGCAAGAGTGTTTCAACTTACCTGAGGGACAGTCTTGCCGTAAAGACCCATCACAATGCGACCGAGGGGCTCATCGCCATGCTGAATATCGAAGAAGACCTAGAGAACCATTAGCTTTGCAGGAACCCCGGCAATAAGATGAATTACCTTGTTGGTGATCTTAGGACCACGAGGCTTGGCGTCCTCAGCCTGGACCAGGGCGATGCCAACGGCAATGACCAAGAAAAGAGACAGAAAAAGGTTGCGGAAATTCATGGTTGCAAATTGCCAAAATTGCAGTTGGGAAGGGAGGGAGGTCGAGGGGGGAGGCCAACTTGCGCAATAGCGTGCGGAGAGTACACACTCCTATTTGGTAATATTTGCAATGACTGTCAAGTACTTCATGCGGCAGATTGCAATTTATTACCTCAAATACGGAAACGGAGTTTACAATTACGGTCCATGACCTGCAAAAAATCACCCGGAGAAACCTTTTTGCCGGACGATTTCTCCCGCGCATCTCGATCGGCGATTTGAATGAAGCACGAACTAACTAACAGCCGCATCAGACAAGACAAGATGGTATTGTGCTCTGCACTGTGCCTGAAATTATCACGCAAGCTAACACAGTTTCTACAGGTCTTCATTCTCGGCGTCAACTTTCCTGAGCGGAACCTGCTCAAGGTCAGCACACCCTGGTCTACAACATCTCCTCAAAACCCGACCCCTCCCTACCGCCCAATTGACCGGAACTGACGCATGTCTACATCTAGAAATCCCTTGAGTCCTTCTTTGGAGTCGGTGCCAACACTTCATCCCGCCTCTTGGCCCGCTTCAACATCCACCCGACTTGCCGCGTCGGCGAGCTGGCCAATAAGCAGGTCCTCGACCTGACTGCTGTCCTTTCCGACATGAAGATTGAAAATGACCTGCGCCGAGAAGTTTTGAATGATATCAAGCGCTTGAAAGAGACCGGTACCTACCGTGGTCGACGCCATGCGCTCGGCTTGCCCGTTCGCGGCCAGCGCACACGGACTCAGGTTGGTGTCCCTGGTCCGCTTTCCTTGGGGTATTATTTGGAGCTAGAGCGGTACCCTGAGTTCTCTGGCTCTCGATAATATCGAATGTGGAAATGCATATTTTGGATGAGCACGGACTAACCACTCTAATAGATCAAAACTCCTGTCCGGTTGAACCGGATGGAGCGTCGCCTTTAAATGTCTCGTGGCCGCGTGATTTTATTAAGAATATTTTTTTGGGAGAATCTCACGTCTTGTGTGAGGCATGGGAATGGCGTTTTCTTGATTGCTGGATCTTTAGCCGGCTTTGATGTCACTGTACCTAGGTACCTCTGTATTATATCTCGAATTGGCGTGGAAACAATAACGCACACTTTGAACACCTATACTCTTTCTGGACAAGCCCTAGTAACCTCTGCGTATTCTGTCTTACGTTGACAGAACTGACATTTAGGTGCTATCGACCTGCTTCATAGTCCCCCATAGTCCCCAGGGCTTACTCTGAAGACCACCATTGAAAACATTGGAAACAACTGAAGAGCATGATAAATCAAAATAGACTAGATTTACACATATGTCCGATAGAGCATATCCACACTTGTGGGTCTAAGAAAAGGCTGAATCGAGAACAGACGAACAGAAACTTTTAAACAAACCCCGGGATCTCAAACGCCTAACCAATATGTGCAATCTACTGCTTCGCGGACAAAACACCCTCGCCACGGTTGATCTGGATGCGCTTGTCCTCACCGGCACTGACAATGCCAACCTCCTTGTCCCAGCAGACACTGAATACCTTGACACCTTCACCACCCACGCGCTTGCTGTCGGCCTTGCCTTCCTCCTCGAGGCTCTTGCGGCCAATCGAATAGACGCTCTCTCCGACAATGCCGTCCTTGTCGGTTTTGGTAGAACGAATATCCCAGATGCGGCATGTGCCGTCGTGACTACCACTAATGAGACCGTAGGTACTGTGAGGGTCGCGGGCGAGGCTGACGACGGCGTTTGTGTGTCCTCGGAGCGTCAAGGCCGTAACGGTAGTGGCAGATACTCTGGGGTCGATCAAGGTGATATGTCGGGCAGAGGTACCTGCTGCCAGGAGATGATGTTCGGGAAGGTGCTCAAGAGAGAGAAGGGAGTGGGAAGTAGAACGGGTATCAACTAGAGCGCCAGTAACGAGATCCCATGTTCGCAATGAGTGATCCCAGGAGGCCGAGTATCCAACGGTGGAATCTCTTGCGTCGAAGATGGCGGCGGAGACAGGGCCAGTGTGGCCCGAGAGAAGGGACAACGGGCCACGCTGCGGCGTGCTGACGGAGGTGTTCAGCTTGCGTCGCTTTGAAGTCCGACCGATTGCGGAAGGGAGAAGACTCTCTGGGGCGGCACCGCCGTCGGCCTTCTTCGTGGACCAGAAGCCGACAGTGTGGTCGGCTGAGGCCGTCAGAAGACGATTGGAAGGCGCATGTACAGCCAGAGATTCAATCGCTGATTTGTGTCCGTAGAGCTCCAGCTGAGGAGTAATTTTGCCAGAAAACTCATCGTTCTCAGTGTACTTCCACAAGCGAACAGAGCGGTCCAGACCGGTGGACACAATCTGGTTGGGAGACACGAACTTGGCGGCCTTGATAGACGCAGTGTGTCCACCTTCCGTAGGACCAGGCGAGGTCGCAATGATCTCCGATGACATGTTCCATATCCGAAGCAAACCATCGTAACTTCCTGACAAGATTCTCTCCTGGCCCTTGGAGAAGGTGGCGCCGGAAGCCCAAGATGCGGCGGGCGAAGTTTCAGAGAGTACGTCGGTAGCGCTAACCCAGTCATCATGCTGGAACGATGCGATGTGAAGCGGGGGAATGAGAGCTCGGACGTATTCGATCTCGAGGGTAGTCTCAGCAGAAATACCATTGGCGGTCAAATATTCATCAATCGAGGTACGCAAAAAGGTTCCGTTGATCAAAAACTCGAACGGAATAGGCTTCTCACTGCCCAGAAGGTTATTCACCAGGGTAGATAGAGCATAACGACGTAGACCTAGCAATCATTGAGAATCAGGTATTTGAAGCATATACGAAAGCCTGGCGTCCAGGAAACAGTAAAAGTTCTTACCAGTGGGAACGAGGATGGGACCTGTGCTTTCAGGCAGAGCAACATCCTCCTGCTGGCTCGAGAGCTGTACTCGAACTTGTCGCTGCACAGCCTCAGCGGCAGACGAGACCTGTTCTTCACTCATTATGGGCGAAAATGAGGCAATGTGGTCGTTTCTAGACTTTGCTATGGTGGCTGTCGCAAAATGAACGAGCCTTCGCGGGTGAGAAAAAAATACGGTGACCGATGCGGCACACTACCGCAAAAAGCGCGGAGATGGCCCCGCCAAATGTTCGTCGTTGTCTCCGTCTACATAGCTCTACACAAGTTGCGAGATGGAAATATGATCATGCATGGTGATGATATTGGCTTCGAATGCTAGACACACATCTACCCCCTAGGTGCTCGTCGAATTTCTGAAATCGCACGGCGACGATAGTCAGACTCGGCGAACAGGGCCTCAATCAGATCGACGACCTCGTCGACAGAAAACTCAAGGCCCAATTCACCCTCAAGCCACAGAAATTTAATGTCGGCCAGGGAGCTCTCTAAGATGTTGACTAGATATTGGAACCGAAGCCAGCTCGGCACATACACGGCAGTGACTGGCAAAACTTCCGCGTCATCAGTGGTTTCGGGCATGAAGAGATCTTCCAGTTTGGACACCTGGTTGCAAAACAAGACCAATTGCTTGGACTGATCCTCAGAGATATCACCCAGGTCCTCAATATCAATAATGATCTTGCTTATCACAGTGGAAAGCAGAGAACCGATAGATTGCAGCAATGCAGAATGCGACAAGATGGGCTGCCACTCCTTATAGACATCGCGGATTCGGTCAACGGTTGCGCTGATAGCGCTCTCACATTCTGACTTATATGGCTGCTCCGAACATTGACTGAGTCCTTGCGCGCCATCGAGGAGGTCTGTGACAATGGTGCTCTGCGTCTGCATCTCTTTGCTGTAGGCAACTTTGCCGAACTTTTCGAGAGCTTCAACGTCGGAATTGAGCCTGGGGAGGTCGTGCTCCTCAATCAATTTCCGAACCAGATCGGCCAGGTAAAGGCTGTCGTTGTAGAGATACATTTGCCCAGAGTTGAGCTTCAGAGAGTAGAATGTGGACGAAGTAGCCTTGAACATCGCCATGATCAGGGTTGGTAGTGCCAGTAGACCAGCACCAGATGAGGCTACACGGGAATTCGAGTGTCTGTATACTTGTTAGCCTCTAATTTCTGGTACATCATCAAGTTCGAGACTTACGGTGGCTGCGCAATGTCCTTTGAGTCTGTGATCTGCCGTTGGATGATCTGAAGGACAGAATCCGGGATATCGGTAACCGTATAGACCTCTCTCAAAGTGACCTCTCTTTTGGAGGACTTCTCTGTGCTCGGTCCATTCGCCAGCTTCGATGCTGCGGCGGATTGGGATGGTGGGGGGTTCCCACCTTTCTCTTCCTCGTCATCATCGCCCCAGCCCCAGGCGTCGTCTGCATCCTCATCTTCAGTGGAGGCAGGGGCATCTTGCTTACGTTCTACCTGGGTGTCTTCATCTAATCCCCATGCATCAAGGTCGTCATCGTCCTCAGGTGGAGTGTCTTTAGTCCGCTCAGCTGGCGTTTGTTCTTGCTCATCGTCCCAGCCCGCGTCCCAATCGTCGTTGGTGGCATTCTCAAGCAAAGCTCCGTCAGATCGGGAGACCTTCTCAATCTCGATCCGCTCGACTTGCTTGGTGGTTCCTTTACTGGCCGCAAGAACCTTGCGTACACTGTCAAGCGAGTGAACCCGACGACGAGTGAGCCATAATCTGGGAGCTTGATTAACCCAAGAAACAAGCTCTTCATGCCCACTCCATCCCCAGGACTCTATGTTTTTCGTAAACTGCAAAGCCTGGTCCAGAATACCCTCAAAGTCATCTAGACCAAAAAGTTCCGTGGGAATGGCAGACGAAAGCCAGTCGGATATCATCTTTGAGGCAATAGCCGAGACAATCGATGGTGACAAAGCATCCATCGTAGAAGATGGAAGGTTCTGTCGCAGGTAGATCAGGAGCTCCGTCATGCGATCGAGAATGTCAGCCACAGTTGCCTTTGAAGGCTTGGATTCGACACGGACGCCAGCCTCAGTGATAGTAACGGCATAACTGCTCCCATCTTTGCGAGGCAAAAGCACGGGGTTGATAATCACCGAGATGAGATCCTTTAGGAACTGATCACTGGCGGACGTGAGGATATCCAACCGTGACAGCGCAGCAATCGTATTTTCCAGCGAGTCCGGACCCTCCGTCGTGGTGACCCGGAACTCGCCCTTTTCCCTGTCAACCTTCAACTGTTCATTCCAGCGTAGACGTAACGCCTCTTCGATTTCCTGTCTCAATCGCGATACTTCAAGTGAAAGAATGCCCATCACATTTGTGTTCGTGAAGGACGAATCTCCTCCAATGGCGGCATCCGCGGCCACCAAATGGTCAATTGCCACGGTGACCTGTCCTTGCACGAGAGCAGTGCGCCCGCTTTCCAACCGGTGACAGAGTCGCTGCACCTCCTCTAAAGTCTCCGCGACAGCCTGGTTGAAGGCAATCTCCGTCTCGATCAAGCCCACTTTCGCACGAGCATCCTCGACCTTGGCCTCTAGCGGTTTGGTGTGCTCATGTTGAGCAATGATCTCCCGAGCAGTGACTCGCGATCGTTCTATGTCTGCATGGAGATGTTTGGCCTGAATAATCCAGTCGTCGGCGTCGAAGGTGTTCTCGCTGCTGAGGGAGCTGATCTCATTCTGTTGGCAATGGCGCCCGTTAATGAACGAAACGGTAAGTCTGTCACTGGTGCCCGCATACCTCAACTTGTTCGCGAGCCTTGGCTATGAGCTCCAATTCCTTCGCGAGAGCTGTCACGGGGAACTCGGCGGCCACCACATTCTCCTCGGGGTAAGTGCCTTCAGTGACGAAGTTCAGCACCGAGTGACACACGGTCTCGGCGTCTAGTGTCATGGCTGAGATGCAGAGCGCTATAGTCGCAAGTAGTGGTTCGGAGCTGAAGCGGCAAGCTGTCAACAACCCGTGACTTGGGCGTCACCGCCCCACGTGTGTAAATACGACTCGAAGTTGAAGCTGAAAGAAGCTGAGAAAACCGCGATAAGCCTGGAGATACAAATTGGCGGTCTAGTTTTATATATAAAAACACACATATACCTCAACCAGACAAGGGAAAGGATACCGCTCGCTTTGTAAGAAACGGGACCCAACTTAAGGAACTCTGGAACGTCTGGGACACTCCGCCTGGGCCACACTCAGGTTCTCCATATCCCCAAATTCACCGTGTCTCGCTTTTGCCTGCGTGGTCTGAGTCTGCTAGGCACTCCTCGCTCATTGTAAGTTGAGTCCCTCCACCTTGTGCTCCTCTATGACATCAATCCCGTCTCTCAATCTCTGTCTGCCCCGCCGTCACACACGATCCGATGAATCCCTGCAGGGCACATCGGCCATCGATCAGGGCTGTGGTGTGTGTTCTGATTCCAATTCTACTTTCCATATCGTGGATACGGTGCATATAACCCCTCTAGAGCCTGCACGTTGAGCTCTGCTTGCCGGCGGACCTTGAATGCCCCTCACAAAAAACTGTACATGCTTGGAAGATGGTAACTAACGAACATCAGTTTGACAATTTTTCGCCGAGACATCTTCTCCGGAAGATCTCAATTGATCAATATGTCGCCCTCGGTGCAACAAAGTCACTTCAAGCTACTTCAGCAGTTTAAGCCCGACTACTCGCCGAGTGAATTCACTGAATATGAGTCTCAGCGTACAGGCATGCGGGTGGTTGTCATCGACCAGCCTGGTCCCAAGGTCAATGGCTACTTTGTGCTTGCTACTGAAATTCACGATGACTCGGGAGCTCCTCATACTCTAGAGCATCTCTGTTTCATGGGTTCTCGCAACTATCGTTATAAAGGCTTCCTCGACAAGCTAGCTACCCGTGTATACTCCAACACCAATGCTTGGACTGCCACAGACCATACTGCGTACACTCTTGATACAGCTGGCTGGGAAGGCTTTGCCCGCATTCTGCCTATTTACCTCGAGCATGTGATTGCCCCTACACTTACCGACGAGGGTTGCTACACTGAAGTATTCCACATCGACGGCTCTGGAAATGATGCCGGCGTGGTGTACTCTGAGATGCAGGGTGTGCAGAACAATGCCGCTGAACTGATTGACCTGGCTGCCCGTCGCCTGATTTACCCCGAGGGCAACGGCTTCCGGTATGAGACTGGGGGTATGATGGAACAACTTCGTGTCTTGTCTGCTGAGCGCATCAGAGAATTTCACCGTGAGATGTACCAGCCCAAGAACTTGTGCTTGGTCATTACTGGTGAGGTGGACCAGAACAACATGTTGGATATCTTGGACAGATTTGAAGAAACTATCATGGATGTCATTCCTAGTCCGGATGCGCCCTTTAAGAGGCCTTGGACTGATTCCAAGCAGGCGCCTGCCCTGCAGAAGTCGATCGTTGAGAGGGTGGAGTTCCCCGAAGAGGACGAGTCGTTTGGTGAAATCGAGATCCGCTTTTTGGGTCCGGATTGCACTGACCCCATCCAATGTAAGTTCTTTGTTTTGGACTACATTTCATACAGGTACTGACTGTCAATAGCTGGTGCTTTGAACGTCGCCCTTTTGTACTTGGCTGGATCATCTGCGTCTCTGCTCGAGAACGCTATAGTCGAAAAGGAACAGATTGCCAGCGCGGTCTATTATGCTACCGAAGACCACCCGAGCATCGAGGTTCGCTTTACATTAACCAGTGTTGAGACAGAGAAACTTGAGCAGGTTGAGAAGAGGTTCTTCGAGATCTTGCAGGATGCTATGAAGAAGGAGCTCGATATGAAGTACCTCAAAGAGTGCATTGACCGCCAGCGTCGTACTTGGAAGTTCTCGACTGAGTCTTCTGCCTCGTCCTTCGCGGAGTATGTCATTTCAGACTTCCTGTTTGGAAAGCGTGACGGCTCCACCATGCGCGACGTCGCTTCTCTGAAGGAGTACGACGCTCTTGAGAACTGGACAGAGGATGAGTGGCGATCATTCATCAAGAAGTGGATCGCAGATGCACCTCACGTTTCTATTCTTGGTGTCCCATCCCTGAAGCTGTCTGAAAAGCTGAAGAATGACGAGGAAGCTCGCGTTGCTGCTCAAAAGAAGCGTCTTGGCGAGAAGGGCCTGAAGGAGCTTGCCGACAAGCTTGAAAAGGCCAAGGCTGAAAACGACAAGGAGATCCCGAAGGATTTGCTGGCTGCCTTTGAAATTCCCGGCGCTGAATCTATTCATTTCATGAACACTACCACGGCCCTATCAGGCGCTGCTCTAAAGGCTGGACGCCCTAATCACGAGATCCAGAAGATCATTGATGCCGATGATTCGAGCCTGCCCCTTTTCATACACTTCGAGCACATTCCAAGTAGCTTTGTGCAAATGTCTGTCCTCATATCTGCACAGTCTGTTCCTATCCAGCTGCGTCCTCTACTGTCCGTGTACACTGAGGCATTCTTCAACATACCCGTTGAGCGTGACGGCAAGACGATCGACTTCGAGCAGGTGGTTGTGGAGCTTGAGAAGGATACCGTTGGCTATTTCATGGAAACTGCCCGCGTTCTTGGAAACTCCGAGATGCTGCGTGTGTCCTTCCAGGTTGAGCGCGAGAAGTATGAGACTGCCATTGCCTGGATTCAGGAGATTACCTGGAACTCCATCTTCGACGTCGAGAGACTCCGCGCCATCACCTCCCGACTTCTCGCCGATGTTCCTGACTCTAAGCGTAGCGGCGAGGACATGCTTGCCGCGGTGCATGTCATGATTCACTATGCCGAGGAATCTATTACTCGGGCGCGTAGCACGTTGGTCAAGGCCCGCTACCTCAAGCGCGTCAAGCGTTTGCTCGCTGAGAAGCCCGAGGAGATCGTCAGCCGCATGGAGGAGATCCGCAAGTCGCTGTTCCAGCCTGACAATGTCCGAGTCGTTGTTTTTGCCGATCTTGAGAAGCTTAACAACCCCGTCTCAGCTTGGAAGCCCTTCGCTGAGCGTCTGGGCACCAGCACCGATCTGAAGCCTATTACAAAGAGGCGCGACTTACTGAGCGATGCGGGCAAGAATCTCGGTGGCAAGTCTTTCATCGTTCCCATGCCTACCGTCGACTCCTCTTTCGCCTACGCCACTGCCCGAGGCTTGGACTCATATGATGACGCCAAGCTCCCGGCGGCTATGGTGGCCATTGCATACATGAATGCAGTTGAGGGTCCTCTCTGGGTCGCTGTCCGTGGTAAGGGTCTGGCGTACGGTACCAACTTTGCTTATAACATTGATACTGGTGTCGTCAACTTCGACGTCTATCGGTCTCCCAACGCTCACAAGGCCTTCGAGGCCAGCAAGCAGATTGTTGAAGACCACCTTTCTGGAGCTTCGCCTTTCGATCCTCTTATGCTGGAGGGTGCTATCAGCAGCATTGTTGTTGGTTATGCCAATGAGCAAATGACCGCTGCTATGGCGGCGCAGGGCAGCTTCATCCGCCAGGTCGTGCGCAATCTGCCTGCCGACTATAAGGAGAAGATGCTCAAGAAGGTCCGAAGTATCAGTGTGGACGAGGTTAAGGATGCTCTTCGAGAGATCATTCTGCCGCTATTTGACCCCAAGACGGCTAACCTTGTTGTCACCTGTGGCAATGTTCTGGAAGAGGTAAGTTCCCCATAGTATCACTTCAAAGAAAACATTTCCTAAATCTTGCCCATAGCCTCTCAAGCAAGGTTTCGAGGCCTTCGGTTTCGCCCCGGTGGTCCAGCCCCTCAAGGAATTTGAGGATGACTACGGTCTCAAGCTCGACGGTGACGAGGAAGAAGAGGAGGATGATGATGATGATGACGAGGAAGACTCCGAAGACGAAACCGGCTCCGAGGAAGGGGACAGTGACGAAGAAATGGATGACGAGTAACGTGCTCCGCATTATTAGACCCAACAGGCCTAAAGTAGATCTTATATACAATGGCTACGGAACTGTGATGGTATTTTTCCATCTAGGCATCTGCACGTCGGGGTGTCTACTGCATGCGAAAGTCTGCTCAAATTCTGTATAATCTCACAAATCCTCGTCGAGGATATAAAAATATGGTACATGGTACAAGGCCGGAGAAGCCTATGAGTCCCGTCTCAAGCCAATCTCAAGAACACACTTTCTCTAAATAACCCCCAAATGCATCCATCTCCACACATCCGTCTCTGATATCAATGAATAAAAGTGCGCTGGATACTCGTTTTACCAGCTCATCGCCTTACGTCCCTTCATGCGCCGGCGCGTAAGAGTCAACCGTCCCTTCTGAGCCTTGTTCCGAGACAGGAATCCATGGCGACGCTTCTGAACTCGCCGGGAGGGATTGTAGGTAACACGACGCACGCCTAGCGAAGCAGAAGCGGAGAAGGCGCGAGCCTGGAAAGGCTTCTGGGCGAGGAGTGAGGACACAGATGAAGTGATTGGAGTGGGGAGGGTCTGCGAGGGTTGGAAACGGGTTGGCGTGGAGAGAAGCGAGGAGAAGGGTCGAGATGAAAGGAATGACGGTGTGCTTGTTGTCTGTGGTGTGAATTGGGAGATTCTGTGTCGGAATTTGGTCTGTTAGTGGCCTGTTCGAAAGGTCTTGTTGTCGCGGAGTGTTTGACGGACCTGGTCATGGGGGTCTGAACAGAGACCAGGGTCCGGAGAGTGGGCAGGGCCCTGCAGCGGATACGGGGCATAGTGAATAAGTCGAATCTCGCTAAGAATAGAGCGTCGGACGGGGGTGGTGGTTGAATTGGTGGGTTGGGATATCGCTGGCACCTCAAAGCGCGGTGTTCGGAAGTCGAAGAAAATTAAGCGCGGAGCCGCAGGCACGGACCCGCCTATATTTTTCAACGACGAGAATGAGAGATCTTGTGTTCTTCAATGAGCTGTGAAGGTCTCGGCTTGGAAATTGAATATAGTAGAGTCTATTTATTAGTGATTGAATTCAGTCATCTGTAGTTGTTCGACATTTGCATTGATCAAGTCCAGTATGCTACCCGATTGGGTCTAGTGCCACCGAAACTTTTTTGTCGCGATGCGCCGATGGCTTCCAATTTCATGATTTCAAAAGAACCCAAGTCTCACTCCCCTACGCCGTGACCGCAAAGCAAGTGCCCTATAATACTCTGCACAACTCATTCACCACATCTACACCAGCTATCGCACACCCTCCCTTAGCACCAAGATGAACGCCCAGGGCCCGTCTTCGCTCCCGCCGACAATCGTGCACAGCACGAAACCGATCAGCCAGTCCGAGGCTCACGACTTCCTGGCCGCCTATCTGAGCCGCGCAGCCAATGATCCATCTCTGCAACCGAATGCCAGCATCACAGAGCACGGTCCGGTCTCGCGGACCACCGCCGCAGCTCCCAACCTCATCCTCCACAACCTGAAGCGCGTGGAAGCCGGTCTTGCTGGTGAAGTCCTCGGCCGTGATCTTACTGTCGCGAAGCAAAACCCCGGCGAGGAGTACCTAGATATCGCCGCCGGAGTCTCGATCAACCAGAACGAGGGCGAGGAGGACCAGGGTAATGACCTCGGAATGGCCGAAGAGGGCTTTGAGACGGAGGCGGGAGCATTCGAGGCGCAGGAGTCCATTGACAAGAATGAGCGCAAACGCCTGAAGAAGGAGAGACGCTTGGCCGAGAAGAAGGCCCGGGCCCAGAAGGGAAATGTTTCGGAAAGTGACTCGGAATAAGCTTGTGTGTTTTGGATCTGTTTGAGCCGTGGGCGTTGTTGCATTGGGACGGAGTTTTTCTTTTTGAGGTGGTTCTTGAGGCTTTCCCTGCCACTGGATATGTGCGGGTTTGGCTTAGATCTTGATCACCTGCATTCTCATGTCTGCGCAAAAAGCTGTCGGTTTTGTGTTATCATAGACGGATTGACTTAATTCAATCTATACATAATGGGAAGCTCGAGCCTTTTGCTCCTATCAAATTTCCATTCTCTATCGCCCGCCACTTTTCGCCGGCATCGTATCTCATCAACCTCATAAATAAGAGAAAGATGCCGTAGGCGTCACAAGTTGGTGCATGTCTACAGCTCGCGGTCACTGGCTTTGACGGGCTTCTCGCTATCCTCGACCTTCGAACTGGTGACTTTTCCGCCCTTCCAGCCGAGAGCAGCAAGACGCTCGGTAAGGATGGGGTGCGAGTAATGATAGCTGGCGTAGACAGGGTCCGCATCCATGGTGCTCAGGTTCTGGATCTGGAGCTTCAGGAGAGAGGAAGCAAGCTCGTCGGAGAATCCGAGGCCCTGGGCGAAAGCATCTGAAGAGTCAATTAGTACATTTGCGCCTTGAATAGAGATTTTGGATTGGACATACCAGCCTCAAACTCAAACTTGCGGCTAAGGATGTTCATCAGGAACTTCACGACAGCGTCCATAGGAGCAAGAGCATCCGAGAACAGGAGGAAGCCAACCATAATGGGCTGCTCCTTGATGAAACCGAAGGACTGGTAGAGAGACTTGTTGTTGACGAAGACGGAAAACAGGGCAAAGATGTAGAACATGTGGAACTGTATGAAGAGTCAGCAACCGTCCAAGGTGTGTCATAGACGCGCGAGCCATACCTGAGCAATACCGAAGAGCTTGGTGGTGTGGCTCAAGCTCCAGTGGCCAAGCTCGTGGCTCAGAACAGCAACGACTTCCTGCGGCTCGCTCTTCTCAAGCAAGGTATCGTAGATGACAATGTGCTTCTTCCACGGCAGACCGTAGAAGTAAGCGTTGCTATGGGCACTGCGCTTGCTGCCATCAATAACATGCAGCTCGGAGAGCGGGAACTTGAGCTTCTTAGCAAGGTCCTCGACGCCAGTCTTGATGGCACCAGGCTCGAGAGGAGAAAGCTTGTTGAACAGGGGCAGAATCACAATGGGATAGATGGTGATAGCAAAGATCTGGACGAAGACGCCGAACATCCACAGGTAGTAGAAGAATGAATTGCCGGTCTTCTGGACGATCTTGAGTACCGCACTGATAATAGGAGTTCCCAGCACGATTCCGAGCATCTGGCCTTTGAGCATATCCGTTACCCAGAGCTTGACAGTCTGCTTGTTGAAACCGAACTTCTCCTCGAGCACGAAAGTCTGGTAGTATGAAATCGGGATCGAGAGAATAGTGCTGAGAATATTGAAACCGAAGATAAAGACAAGCGTCTGGGTGATTTCACCCTGGAATTGACCGGGAAGATAGCGCGCTAGGACGAGACCACTGATGCTCCAAAGCTTGGGGAGGACATCACCGTAGATGAAAGCGAGATTCTGGATTTGACCGTAGAGACCTGAGACGAGACCGAACTTGGCCTTTGCACGACCATATGCCTGTATTCACATCTGCTTGTGAGCTTGCTGTTGAGCGCCCCTGGCGTGTTCCGCGATGCCACTTACCTGAGACTGATCGAAGACTTTCTGAGTAACCTCACCCTCGAGGACCTTAGGAGCCTTTGTTCGCTGCAAAACCTTGTATTGACGGAGAGATAGGAGACCCTCGAGGACAAACTGCCCGACGGAGAATCCCACGAGCACGTTCTTCCATGGGAAGAGCGGCCGGTCGAGGAAACGCGCGAGTTGCTAGAAAAGACACCTGTCAGGACAAACAACTTTGGACGAGAGCGTTTCCTTGTGAAAGTCGAAATGAAAGACCAAAGAGTATGATCAGGCTTACCTCAAGAATCCACATGATGCAGATGCGCGACAATGTCAGAGGCAGAGGTGTCGAAAGGTCAAAGAAGCTACTTTGTTATTGCCGGGTGCCTTAGTCAGATCCCGCAATCCGGGGCCGCTGCAATGAGGATGATGGAATATCCTCCGATCTGTAATTCGCACTGTCAAGCCACCTCCGGTGAAACCAAGCATATTAGCGTAATTAAAACCCAGAGTAAGAGGGTATCACCTAGCATGCGGCTCAGAATGAATTGATCTCCGTCATCTTTGCCTGGGATGAGTTCAATGCGGGGGGTTTGACTATCGAGGGCATCGAAAAGTAGTCTGCACCAATTCACGTACTATTAGGTCTCCTGACACAATTGCATGACAGCTTCGTCCTGATATACCCAAGCTGCGTGCTATCGGAGCTGAACTATTCCTTAATAACAAGTGGACAATAGACCAGTCCATCAAGGTTGTAGCCTTCACAACCAGGACCTAGTCTTTCTTAGCAGGTATGTCTGAAAGGACGTCTATTCAAAGGTTGAGTGTATCTTCAAAAGGAAATAGCCACGCGTCTCAGATTGTTCTCAAAGACATACTCAAAAGTCCCTCGAATGAAATCACTAAATTGAAGCACTCGACTGTACGAACAAATGTAATACCGCAATAATTCCGCTCTCATATATACTTCCTGGATGCTCACGGGGTTTGCATCTTGTTCTTTGCTTCAGTCCTGATCTCAAGGTTCGCCCATGTCGCTATATGTAATCATTTGTTGAGCGACACACGTCGGCTTTATTCTATGAACCTGTCATACGGTACCCCCTGACAAGGACAATATGCCACGGAAAGAGGCTCAAAGTCGCAGATCGGCATTAATCACCATATAATTCGTGATACTCTTTATCTGGGACCTTACGGCTCGAGCTAAAAACGTCGCCAGGACTCAAAATTTCAAGAGAATATATACTGGGCAGGGAAACATCCACCGCGCCATTTTATAGCGGTGGAGGTCGCCCAGTACATATGGCTCCAGGGATGGATCGCGTAAGGGCAGGAAATGGAAACAGAAAGAAAATTTCTTTAATACAACTCCCTAGAACACACAAAATAGAAAGAAGGGCACCTCTTCTTCGTCAACGTGACTCGTATTCTAACCCAGCGCCATCCTCCACCCCGTACCTGCCAGCTTTCTAGGACTTTACGTCTCCAGGTATGCCGAAGCAGATCGGGAGCAGGTGACCGAGTAGAATTTCGGTAGACCTCCTCTATTCAGTCGGGGGAATCTGTAAATGTCATGTCTTCACTTTTCCGACTCGTCGTAAGCGTAAAACTTTTTCTGCAAATCGCAGTGCGTGAGCCCGAGAGCCGGCGGGTCGAAATTTGTTGACGGAATATATTGCTTTACACGAATGCCTCTTGCCAACCAGACCTCTCCCCAGACCGACCAACCCGAGACTGGACGTCATTCAAAAAAGCAGCAATCTAGTGCTGGGTAGGCTCCAGGGTGTTACCGCTATAGTACAGACTCGTTAGTTACGTTGAGAATATAATAACGAAAGTGATACTTACGCAACGATGTTGGCCCAACCAATCAGACGCCAGTGCTTGTCGATTCTTCGGGAAATGGCGATCTTCTCGCCAACTTCTGTGCAGGCAGGGGAGGTCAACGAGAGCTTGGCGGCATCGGCCTTGACACCGAGGACCTTGGCACCGGTAGCGGTGGAACCAATGTTGACCATCAGAACCTCGTTCTTAGCCAGCTTGGAAACCTTGGCCTGCTTGCCATCGGCGGTCTTGACACCCAAAAGGCGGCGGAGCAAGAAGTAGTTGACCTCGATCTCAGTGTAGATGGCAGGAAGATGGCCGCGGTGGCCCAGAACGAAACCGACAAGACGATCAGCACGGCCTATGAATATGTCAGCAACGTTGGAAAACCATAAAAAAAAGTTCAGCCCTCGTATCCTGAGCCCTCAATGGAGGGCTCGTGTCTCAAGCTCTTTGGTTCAGGGTCGTTTGTTTCATGAGATACTTACACAGTGTAGGGTCAATACGGGTACCAACACCAATGAGGCCACCAGGAACAGCGAACTTCAGAGGGTTGCTCTCAGCGAAGAGGGACTCGACACGAGAGAAGATAGGGCGGCACTGGATCTTGCCGTTCTCGTCCTTGGTGACTAGACCAGGGCGGATCTCGATCTCGTCGTTGACCTTGACGACACCAGTGAGAATGGAGCCACCAGCGACACCACCCTTCAACTCTTCAATTTCGGCACCGGGCTTGTTAACGTCGAAGCTTCGAATCACCATCATGTTGGGCAAAGCGGTGAAATCCCGGATGGGAACAGGGATGTGAGAGACGAGGTGCTCGTTGACGGCATCGATGTTGTACTTGAGCTGGGCCGAGATGGGGATAACTGGCGAGTTATCGGCGACGGTTCCTCGAATGAACTTGAGAATAGACTGGTAGTGCTGGAGAGCGGCCTCCTCGCGCATGAGGTCGACCTTGTTCTGGCAAATAATGATGTGCTGGAGCTTCATGATCTCGATGGCGGCCAACTATGCATTCTGTCAGTAACAAACCAACATGACTGGCTGGACTCGAAATCCTACATGTTCCGATGTTTGGGGTTGCGGGCAAGTCTCGTTTCCGGCGATAAGGAGGAGGGCAGCGTCCATGACGGCGGCACCAGACAACATGGTACTCATCTAGAACCCGTTAGCACTGCATTTTCCTTTTTACAGCCGAGGATTGACAAAGAATACTCACGAGAATGTCGTGACCGGGGCAGTCGACAAAGGCTAAGAAATTTTGACCGTCAGCCATATGTTCAAGTGGATTTTCCACGAGCAATATTTCCACAGGAACACTCACAGACGTGGCGAAGAAGTCTGTAGCGGCCCTCACAGCCCGGGCGCTCACAGGGAGGGTCAACCTCCTTGAAACTGCTGTAACTCTTGTAGCATGTCGGACGAGGACAAGCGGGGTTGTCACACTTGTAGATTTTCGCGTTCGCGTAGCCTAGCTTAATTGTGATGTTTCTCTCCAACTCGTTTTTGAAGCGCACAGTCTGGACCTCGGAGATGGCCTTCACGAGAGTGGACTTTCCGTCTAGATTTTCCAGAGTCAATTAGCGAGAAAATTTCACAGAAGAGAGGAAGGAAAAAAGGCGACGCACGAGCGACGTGACCGATTGTGCCGATGTTCTGGGTAGCTTGGCGAGCGATGATTTCGGGCGTCAAGGGCGTGAGTGTCGAAAGATCCAGGGTGTCAGGGTTGGGCTGCTCAGGGAGCTCGGGCTTAGCAGCGACAGGAGCGGACTTCAGAGCGGACTTGAGAGGCTTTTCGACCTGCTCGAGAGGCTCCTGGTCATCGAAGTCCTGGGCATTGTTGGCGTCGAGGACCGGGGATCCGGGCTGCGACTCGTCGGAGAAGTCACCGTTAGTCGCCATGTTGAAATTAAAAATTCGTAGCAAGCCTCGTCCGTCGAGTTTGGAGGGTGGAAACAAGGACAGGAGGTGGACGGGGTTGGTGGAAGGTGGAGTTGAAGAGTCGGATGAAAATTGCTGGTGGGCGATAATGATATGAAAGAATGGGCGTGGTGGGGGTTGTGTGCAGTGGAGAGCGAGCGGGCGGTGTCTGCTTCCAACGCAAAAATGGTCTACAATTTACGACATGCTCGAGGTTTGTTGTTGTTTGATATATCATTGATTTTATATCTGTAGATTTCGTGCTGTTCATATCTGTTTCAGATGGTGTGTGAGTCACGGGGATTAATCTGTGTGGCATCGCGGCCTCATCAAGACTAGGTACCTGGGTACAAGTGGCCACCCAACCCAAATGCCTTCCTCATCATCTCAATTTCTACGACTGCTTGTACAATCGCAAAGAACTTTGGAACTCGTAAAATCGCTCGATGCTCACTTTTGACGATCACAATTACAACTGAGATCGGGTCTAACAGTACATTGGGTATAAGGTCATATAGGTCTAACGAGCGTTTATTCGTCGTCGTCGGATGACTCTTCCTCTTCCTCGTCCTCTTCATCATCATCTCCCTCCGAGTCGAAAAGTGTGGATGGATCCTCCGCTGGGAGCATGACAAAGGCTGCCAGGCATGTAATGCGGTTGCCAGTCTCGTAGGTAGTCAAGAGGTTGCCGACCTGGCGAGTGATATCCTCCTTATCATTGGACTGCTTGGCTGGGACAAGATCCTTTGCAGCGACCTTCCAGATGCGAACGACACCGTCAGAGTTACCAGTCACGAGCAAGAAGTTGTTACGAATCTCTTTGGCCTGGTCGGCTAGGCTCAAGATCTCGAAATCCTTGATTCGGCCGGGGAGCTCAGCTTGTTTGCCGCCAACCTGAGCCAACGGAGTGGCATAAGGAATTTCGGATTCATCGCCTTCCTCGGCGTCCTTGAGCTCGGTAGTAGAGTAAAAGATGACACGGCCGTCTTCCGTTGAAACGGCCAGAACGTCACCCTTCTGATCCTCGCCTTCGGGCAGAGAAACATATTTCATCTGGTGGATCTTGCTTCGTGGACTCGGCAGAGCTCTGCACTTGGGAGTTGAGTCCTATGGTGAAAGATCAGCACGCGAATCAATGCTCCAACAATCAAATGCAACTTACAATGCCAAACACCACGACACCCCATTCAAATGCTACAGCGAATTCCTCTCCAGCACCATTCCATGCGATACGACGGCCCTCTCCAGAGCTCCACTTGCCCTCCTTCACACTTGATAACAAGTCTCTGCTGAAGTTCAAGACTCCCGCCTTCTTGCCTGTCACCAGATTCCACAACCGCATACACTTCTCGCCCTTGCCAACACTTACCATCAATTTCATACTCGGATGGACTGCGAAGTGATTGACTCCAGAGGGAGCAGCGCCGGGTGGAGCTGTGTCACCGCTTGGGCGGCCCTGCACTTTCGGGTTAGGCGCCTTGATGGTCGAGACCACAGTCCAATCGCGAGTTTTGGAGACGGAGATCACATTGTCTTCTCCACTGGCAAGCAATTTGCTGCGAGAAGGGAAATTCAGGGAGGAGATACTGGCGGTATGATGCAACAAGGATCCCAGCTCGCGATTCTTGGGATTCTCAAGAATTTTGTTTCCAGCCAGGGTTGGTACGGTAGGGTAGTCTTCGTTGACAGCAGGAGGAGCAGCAGATAGCTGGTAGAGGTTGATGCGTTCATCAGTCGAGCCACTGGCCATAATGACTTTTTGAGCATCCGGCGAGTCGGTGGCCTTGGGCATCGGAGAGAGCGCCAGACAACGAATTGCAGATCCATGGGCTTCGAACAAGAAAGTGTCGACGCATTGAACGGCATTTTTCAGATCTTTGAAATCATCTTTCTTGGCGCTGAAGCTGGAAGCCGGAAGGCCAGCCGTGAAACCGTGCAGCACGCGCTCATAGGAGCCCGTCACTACTTGCACCGTGACAGCAGCATCTGGAGCTTGCATCGGAGTGGGAGCGGACTTGACGGTTTTGGCGGGGCTCTCAGTAGTCTTTTCGTCCTTGAGAGGTTCATTTCTCTTGCGCTTCGCCATATTCAATGGTGCTATGGGAGATGGAGATAGGTTTATTGCACGGCAACGGGCTTTTTTTTTCGCAGCGTTTTTCTGCAGGTTATCGATAGGAGTGGAGACCATGCCTTGGGGCCTTGGTGCTCAGGCCACCATAATAGGAATCGAGATTTGCAAAAAGGCATTAAGGCAGCAAGGCAGCAAGGCAGCAATAAATGGATGCAACCGGCCTCTCCAGTTCCAAGTTGGAATGCGATCGCTTACATGTACCTTACGCGTCTCACGCTCGCCAGTTCAGAGTCCGGCCACGCAGCAGCTAACACCGTGTCAGACAGGCCGTAGATCCCACAGATCGACGTAAATAATTCAGACTTGAAGCCTAATAATATGGAGTTGATTCACTTGAAGGTTTTCTAGATGTGCAAAGAATGCCCACGATCCAGGAGTTGGTAAAATTACAGTACGGTACCTCCACCAACTTCTCCCCCCGAACGCTTCCCTTTTTTCCCGTGCCAACCCGTACAGAAAAGTCCTCCCTTCCCTGCTCTCTATCGCTTCACGCGCCTTCCACATCCGATTTCATCTCGTATTGCGACTACTCCTGTCTGAATGACCTCGGTCAATTCATTTTCCTTTTTCCCGCGTTAATCGGATGCTGTGTTCCCGAGTTAGGCCTCATGCTCCGCGACGAGCTTCTCCGGTCTAAGAACGATGAGATCGCGTGAGTATTTATTCGAAAAAAATCGTTTTCTGAAATGTATCCGGTGAAATATGATGGACAAATGGCTAAATTTCGGTCAGAAACTGTTTGTTGTCGCGCAAGCGAAAACTGACCGAGTTGTATTATGCGACCGTGGGTTTTGAGGGCGCGACCGCCGACGCTCTTTACCAGCGAAAGGAACAGGCTTTCCTTGAGGCCAACGACCTCTCCAAGTGAGTCCCTACTACCTATTGCTATCATCGATCTCTTTTGTTTCCTTCAAATTTACCACGCGACATTAATTACGCAATGTCGATGCTCATACCTTGTACAGAGGTCGTTACTTCGACGAAGCTACTCTACCATCGCCAAACCATGCGCGCGCGCGTTCTCCAAGCATAAAACCTGTCGCATCTACCGTCTCAGACTCTAAGAATCATCCTGCTGCTGGGGTTACATCTCCACCGACTGCAGTCGACACCATTCTACCGTCCGCATCCGCGGCCAGTCCGCAGGCGAAACCCGTCTTATCTCAACCCGGAGTCGCATCATCTGCAAAAGATGAACTGGCTTCTTCTGTGTCTGTAATTATACCGAAGGCTTCTCAAGAAGCGGATGTATCGACACCGACAGCGCGATCTAAGCAAGTCGGCGACTCAAAGGCAAGCGCATCAGTGCCACAGATTCCGTTTGGCTCCCAAGCCCGCGATGAAGCAGAAGCCAACGGCGCAGCGAGATCTGAAGCGACGAACGCGACACCCTCACTCGATGTTCCTCAATCTCTTCCACAAAAGAAACACGACTCCCGACCTTCTCTTACTCTAGGCCCCTCAAACACCGAACAACCTCTCTCACCCGCTTCATCTATCGACCCCTACTCGAATAATACACCTGTTCCCATTGCAGCTTCACCTGACACAAGCCCCGGCGAGGAAGTGACCGATGTGGGTCAAATTGGTCGCTCGAGTCCGAAACAAATCAGATCCGTGCGCCCGCGTCCCGGCTTGATTCCTGCGACCCCCGACGAGCAATTGCGACTGGAGGAAGCGCAGTCTTTGAAGCAGAAGACTGGGGAGAATGTGACTGACACCGGGCTACCTTCGTCGAACGAAGTCATTCAGGAGAGTGTTGGTCCTGAGGCTGACAGGGATGAAATGGATGTTGACAAAGAACCTGCTGCCGGGGACACTGAGTCTAAACTTCCCGAGGGAAAGGCAAGCTTGTCGCCAACCGAGCAATTGTCTGAAGGGATTCAGCCCAATGGAGATTCTTTCGAGACAACTCATAAGAAGCCCGTCGCTATCCCGTCCACTCAGCCTAGCTCTACACAAACGGAACGCATGACTACTCGAGTTTCCTCCGGAGCCATTCGACACAAGTCTGTTTCCGAAATTCTCGGGGAGACACCGAAAGCCTTGACTCATGATCGAAGCCATGGCGACGAGACACCCGATAGCGTTGCGCGGATGCGCTTCAAGGATCGCAAAGACAGAGAGAAGGAAAGAACTAGGCTCTCGACCGTTGTGTTCCCAAAGCAAACCCCGATGCAGCAAGAAAAGGCGGATTCATTGGATCTTATACATCGGGACGCCGGCGATGCGGTCTCGAAGGTGAATGAAGAGCAGGACTATCTGTTCACTTTGTTTTTGAACAGGGCATATGCTCCTCCTCGGGGCAGCCATCTCAACACCCTTCTCACATCCGCCCACAAGACTTTGTCAACCTCAAACCATCTCCTCGAATACCAAGAGCAAATGGACTGCCGTACCCTGCGCCGAATCTATGCACTTCAAAATGCAAATCGCTGGCCACTTCGCCAGATGAAACGATCAATGGAACCTCCTCGCCAAGGATGCCACTGGGATGTACTTATTGACCACATGAAATGGATGCGGACGGATTTCCGCGAAGAGCGAAAATGGAAGATTGCTGCGGCGAAGAGTTGTGCGGATTGGTGCTCAGAGTACGTCAACAGCGACCAGGAACATAAAGCGCTGCTTCGCGTGCATGTGAAGATTCCTACACCGATTACCGCAGCTCAGGATTCTTTAAAGAGTGCGGCTTCTCCATCCGAGGATACCGGCGACGAGGCTGTTGTCGCATCTCATCCCACACCTGATCTAGTTCCATCTGCCGAGGAGGAATCGGTCAGCGATGGGTTTAATGAAGAGCCGCGCCATGATTTGCATGATACAGTCGCCCCTGCGGCTATCTTCTCCCTGGGTTCCGACGAGTTCACCTTTTCAATCGACATGACCGCCGCTGCCGAGAAGTTGCTAGATGAACTCCCACTTTACGAACCAGTTCGCATCGCTCCGGAGACCCAAACGCCAGAATTTAAGCAACCCCCAGATTCTGTTTGGAAAACAGAGCTTCTTCCGGTATCGAAGTTTGCCTCCACCAAAATTTCTTTCCACGATGATGAGCGTCCTCGCAAACGAAGCCGATATGACTATTCTCAGTATACTTCAGGCTTGGATAATCGTATCACCGAGATTCCTCCAGAGCAGACTAATGTGGCCCTCTTCCGACCCGAGAACAAACAAATTCGTGACCGCATTCATCCCGGTCATTCGTTCCGGCCTCCAACCGAGCACCCTATGCCGTCAGTTGGATTTTTCGAATCTCGACAGTCGTCACAGTGGACCATGGCAGAGGATGATGAACTTCGCCGTCTGGTCAAAGAGTACTCTTATAATTGGTCCCTCATCTCTAGCTGTCTGACTTCTCCATCGATATTCACATCTGGAGCTGAGAGACGGACACCTTGGGAATGCTTTGAGCGTTGGGTGGGACTTGAGGGTCTTCCGGCGGACATGTCCAAGACGCAATATTTCCGAGCCTATCACCAGCGACTTGAGACGGCTCAGCGAACCGTGCTGGCACAACAACAGGCTGCCCAACAGCAACAGCAACAGGCCGCTAACAATGGCCAAGTTCAACAGCCCATTCGTCGTCGGACTACTCAGCCTCTGCGTGTGGACCGAAGGAGATCTTCTAGACACCTTGCGTTGCTTGATGCTATGCGTAAGCTGGCCAAGAAGCGTGAGACCATGCTGCAAAAGCAACAACATGCTTCTCATCTTGCCTCTTTGAGGAAGGCCAACGAAGCTAATCAGCCCAAACCCCCTATCTCGTCACCGGCGGAATTTAGTCGTTTGAAGCATGAGCGAGAACAGAAGTTGCAGGAGCGCCAAGAGCAATACCGCCAGCAGATGATCGCTCAGCAGCGAGCTAACCTCAACGCTCAGCGTGCTGGTCAGATGTCAAATCAGCAACAACCACAGCAGCCACAGCAAATGATGAATGCTCAGGGTCGAACTCCCAGCAACATGCCTTCGAATTCTACCAACGTGGCTATCCCTAACGGCACCTCCAATGGGGTGGCTAATGGTATCCAGACAGGTGTTAACCTCAATCAAAACCGCGCACAGCCTATGCAGGGCCTACCGGCCGGTGCCACGCCTGTTAATGGTCAAATGCAAAATAACGCCATGGCCATGAAAATTATGCCCCAAGGTCAAATGCAACCGGGTCTTGGTGCGAGGCCCACGCTGCCCGTGCAGACCTCCCCGGAGAATGATCGGATTGTGCGAGAAGCCACCCGACTGCAGGAGCAGCAGCGTGCTCTGCAATCACGACAGCAGACCCAAGTGCCTCAGCAATCAGGCCAGCCTCAGCAAGCCACTCAGCATTTCCATAACCAGCAGTTTGCGCAAGGCTCCCCGAACCTCAATATGCCGAACGGCCCTAATAATCCCGCTATCATCGCAGCCATGCAAGCCCAAGGAGGAATGCAAAGCTCTTCGTTCCACGGTGGGACACCACAAGGTGTCTCGACCCCGTCGCCTCGCATGGCCCAACCCAACCCTCTCTCGAGTGGTGTTGTTCCGACCATTAGCACCTACCAAAACCAAATTCAACAGGCCAACCCAAATTTGCCTTTGGAACAGGTCAACAAGATGGCCACGGATCGCCTCAACGCGTATCGACAGCAGCGCAGCATCTCCCAACAAGCGGCTATGAACGCAGCTGCGGGCGGCATGAACAACGTTCAGGCCAACTACCCGGTCCCGCATGATGGCAACTTCCAAAGTCCACCTCAGCCTGGCGTGCCAAATGGCAACCCGGCAATGCAGGTTCCTCAGAACCAAGGCTTTTCACCGATGATGCGGGTTCCCCAGGCCAATCAACAGAACCGGGTCAACGTCAACAGCTCGCCAGCTATGAACAGCGCCGTTTCTCAAGCCAGCCGCAGCGCAACACCCCAAACACAACGCAGTGGCAGCGCACAAGCCGCGGCAATGCAAGGCTCCAACAAAAGCCCACACCCTCCAGCAGCCCAGACAGCGCGTAGCTAAGGACCCAGTCCTGATATTGTCTTGTCCCATATCCTTACGCTCACCTCTAACCTCTTCCTCTTTCTCTTTCTACTGTATATACCCCTTCACTTCTCATTCCTATCTTGATTTATATTCTGCCTTTTCCTTTCTGTCGGTGGTCTGGGATGGTGGCGCAGCTTGCTTTTTACTCTATTTCCCCTTGACGCTTTTGCCCGTCAAGTTTCTCTACACCTGCCCGAACCTACTACCAAGTCTATTACGCAAATGGACCAGATGAAGCGCTGGCTACGTTCTTACCAGCGCCGGGAATCTATTGATTTGGGCATGTACTTTTCAGGAATGGGCGAAAACCTCGGGTTCGGTATAACCCGGGAAATGAACGAACATGAATTGTATGATTAGTTTCAAACTTGAGTTTCTCTCCAACCATTCTCCCATGTTAGAGAACATTTGTAGAGGCCACTCGTAAAATAGAATGTAGATACCTGGTCTGGACATGTTGCGTGTCTTGATAAATCTTAGGGCCGAGGATTTGCACGCCTCCTCCGCTTTTGCCACCGCCTTGTAGCTCTCTCATCAATTCTTCGACACCTAGTCGCTTCAGAAGATCTTCCATTCTCCAGATTTTCTGCTGTCGCGATGTCCTCATCGCAGGCCCCTGATGACCGTAATGGTGGTGGCCAGCCATCTGCCCAAATTTTCTCTCTTTCATCCAGTTCAAATGGACCTACCAAGAAAACCGCCTTCAACCTTCAATCGAGTCGCGGGCGACTCGGCGCAAACAAGAGCCACGCTCTTCCCCGCCGTCCACACCAACTTAGACACAGCGGTGATTCTTCAGACGAAGATGAGCGCGCTCCCGCTCACGAGGAAGTCTCTGGCTTCGACACACTCACCGGTGAAGCTATTACTGCCGACGGAAAGGCTATAAATGATGCAAACGAGCCACTAGTCATTCCAGTCACGAGCAAAAATAATTGGCGCGATAGACCTGGGACAAATGCAAAGAAGAGCAAGAAAAATCTTCTACCGGCCGAGGTCCAGGCTTTACAAGAGGCCGAACGAAATGGACAGGCGCCTCCTGGCGGTGCGGTTGAGACGGAGGGCCCGAGTATGGCTTACGGCCTCAGCTTCGTTAATAAGCCTGCGGATCAAGGGACGACTGGTACTATGGACGGAGATTTACCTATGCCGGACGCGAGGCTAGCTGAAGAGACTAAGCCTCTTACGGATGACCAGCTGGCCATGCAAGCTTTGATCAGCGAGAGCAAGGGCGAGATGGAGCGGAGGTCAGACCTCATTATCCAGACATCTGCATCTCGTGATGAGGAGGACGAAGCATCTGGCCGTTACGATGAAACAAGCTCTTTCCGAACAGACGTGCAATCTCGGCCGGAACCCGCTACCCTAGACCAATACAACGCCATTCCTGTCGAGGAATTCGGAGCTGCGCTTCTCCGCGGAATGGGCTGGAAAGATGGACAACCCATCGGACGGGGCAACTATGGGTCTGCCGTTAAAGTGGACAGTAATAAACCTCGGGTTCCAGAGAGACGTCCTGGCTTCCTGGGTATTGGAGCCAAGGACTCGACAGGTGGAAAGGGCGCTGAGGCTGAGTTCGGCGCTTGGGGAAAAGCAGCGATGCGCAAGGCGTCTAGGAAGGCGGGGGAGGAGAATGGAAACGGAAACACCGAGGGTGTGTATATGCCAATCACGATGCAAAACAAGAAAACGGGAGAGCACATCACAGAGGCGGAGCTGGAGGAACTGAAGAAAGCGTCCAAGTCCGAGCCCGCTAAGGACGACTGGCGCGATCGCCGGGATCGCAATTTGGAGAAAAGCGGACGTGATAGTGATCGAGATCGGGATCGAAGCTATCGTAAACGGGACTACGACGATGATCGCTCTGACCGGAGGACAGGATCCTTAAGGAGAGACCGAAGCTCATCTGCCAGTCGCAATTCCTCCCGGCGCTCGCGCTATGATGAAGAAGATCGTCGCAAAGATGATCGGTCATATCGAGACCGTGACCGTGACCGTGACCGTGACCGTGACCGTGACCGTGACCGTGACCGCGACCGCGACAGAGATCGCCGACGGGATCGCAATGAGGAACAAGATTCTCGCCGGGACAGGGATCGTGATCGTGATCGTGATCGACGACTTCGCGACGACAAGTACAGCGGCTCCAGGCAATCGTCTCACTCGTCTCGAAACGACCGAGACCGCGATCGTGGCCGCGATTCTCGTCGAAGCCGGAGGGACGATTGAATAATGAATCAGAGGCGGATTTGCTGTCTTCGCGAATGTACACGTCACTCTGCCAAAATGGCCTCTTAACAACTTGAAAATTAAAGATACCCTGAACATTACAGCTTAGACTGAAATTAAGTGACCTAACAGTTCAATTCTATGAGAAAGTAAATGCTTTTATCCTTTCCCACAAACCCAATGTACTCCAAGACAAAGCGCCGTCAATATACACAAGATACAATGCAGACTTAAGCCTCCAACATGATCACATCCTTCTCATGCTCTGGCACCTCTCCATTGCCCTTAGCCTCATCGAGACTCATCAAGCCAAGACCACCAAGACCTACACCGCCGTCCATCTCACCGAGCACCCACTCCACAAGGTAGCTATCATCCGACAGCTCCTCGACACGGCGATAGTGGCGCTCCGTGTACGAAGCGAGAGCCTGAAGAATATCTTTCAGACCAGCAGCCGCGCGACCGTCCTTTCCGCGAACAGATTGGGTAGCCAGTTCGACGAAGGTCGAGGCGGGGTAAGACCGGAACAGAGCAAAAAGAACACGCTGAGCCACGCGAGAGGTACGCGCGTTAGTGTTCCAGTCACGCAAACGGAGCAATAGTGTTCGCAGGTTGGTAGAGTCAAGAGACTGCAAAACCTCGTCAATGGAAGGGTTACCAGTCAGACTGCCAGCTGCACGCTCACGCTCCTCGGCTGGCAGAGTAGGGTCATCAGCTGCGTCAATGGCGGATGTGAAGAGGGAGAGAAGACGACCGGGATGGTTGAGCTGAAGGGCCAGGGTAATGGCTTCGCGGTAGGCGCCGGCGCGGATGTAGTTCTGCAGCTGCTGATCTTGCTCGACGCGTTCGGAGTTAGCGTGCACGGCGGCCGAGTAGGTGGCAGAGGTGGTGTCGGTCCAGAAGGTCACGGTGGAGTCGGAGGAGCCACTGGCCAGGGCGTAGGGAGTTGAGTCGAACTTGGAGGATATGACCTTAACATCGGAGCGCGAGCCAGAGGGAGTCGGGCTTGCTAGGGACCAGACTCGGTCGGTGTGGTTGTCGAGGGTGGCTTCGAGCTCGCCGGTGTATGGGCTCCAGATCTTGACCAGGCCGTCTGCGGCGGCGGATGCGATGAGAGGTCTTGTCTGCTCGGCATTCTTGCCGGTAGAGACTTCCTCGTCATCCGAGTCATCATCGTCATTCTTGGCCTTGGAGACCTGGGGAGGAGGCAGCCAGATCACCTTGAGGACACTGTTTGTGTGGCCCTCGAAAGTGAGGAGACAACTGTAGTCGGACAAGCTCCAGACCTTGATGGTCTTGTCACCAGAACCGGTTGCAATGAGGCCTCGACTAGTGCTAGTTCCGGCGTCGGAGTTAATGATGGGCGTATTTTGAGGCGCAAATCGCACACCCCAAACACCACGCTTGTGACCACGCAGAACACCAATTGCAGATCCGTCCTCGGCATCGAAGATCTTCACAGTCTTGTCCTGCGAAGCGGATGCAAAGAGGGAGGAAGTTCCATCGACATCAAGCGAGTTGATATCTTTCTCATGAGCGCGTCGTGTGTAAATTGCCTTGAGGTTGTGCGGCTTGTCGCCATTGAGTGGGCCCAGCTTGCCAATGTCCCAGCGCTTCACGGTCTTATCCTGAGAGCCTGTAATAAGGAACGGAGGTGGGTGGTTGACCGGATCTTTATAAGCTGCGCTGTCAACCGGGGGCGGAGTCCGCGGCAGAGCAATCGCTCCCAATGACTCAGCGTGACCAGTCAAGGTTGCAAAACAAGTATAGGCGTTGTTCTTAGGGTCAATACGCCAAAGAACGGCCTTATTGTCCTTGCCACCCGTAACAAGCCAGTGCCCAGACCAATCCACGTCAAGACAGATAATGATATCGTCATGAGCCTCGAGATGGGCAATATCAGCACCAAAGAATTCCTCGCCCTGAGCTGAAGGCCGATCTTCCGATGGAGCAACGGAGACAATTCGAATGCCTTCGGTATTGGTAGCCAATGCCAGCATTGACCGATCGCCACCAACAAAAGCCAGGTCAATGAACTCATCATCGTTTCCGGAGATGCGGCGTGTGATGGTCAGTGGCTTTAACGTCGAGCCAGGTTTGTAATCCGACAAAGACTCGACAGAGTGAAGTCTGATAGTCTGATCTGCGTGCACAGTCATAATGAAGGGCAGACCGGGTGAGTACTGAATAGCCACAAAGGTTTCAAAGTCTTCTCCTGCCTCTTGGTCCTCCGTGATCTCGCTGCCGCGGTTGACATCGAAAGCGCGCAATTTGCCATTCTCTCCACCAATCACGCAAACTCCGCTATCCAGAATGAAGGATGCAGCCTCCACACTCTCAAGTACGGGAATGATTCTCCTGGTCTTCCAGGTCCGAGCGTCCCAGATAATCACAGTCTTGTCTCGAGAGGCAGAAAGAAGCGCGTTCTCGGTGGAGGAGAATGACAGACTGCGCACGAGCGAAACGTGCGAGTCGAGCGACGCAATGGACTTCCTCTTGTGCAAATCGTAAACGCGCACTTTACCCTCTTCACTACCACTGGCCAATCGGAAGCCTGCTGTAGAGTCCGTAGCATGCAAAGCGGCCTCTTCCATCTCTTCGTCATCGTCTCCGGATACCTTGCGCTTAGACTTCTTCTTGGAAGAAGACTTTGCTTCACTCTCCGCAGCGGAAACCTCGAAAAAGCAGAGCGCGGAGATGACACCACGGTCGTGGAAAGTGTGCGTCACATAGCCTCCACGGATATCCCAGACTTTAATGGCACCATCAGCACCACCTGTAGCCAGAAGGGTGCTGGTCTGGTCAATGGCAGTTGTCACGACCGGCGCAGTGTGGGGCTTGAGGGACCGGACTAGCTTCGCCTCGATGGCCTTAGAAGCTTCATCGAATGGTGACAAGGAATAGATGCGCATGGACATCGAGCGGGAGCAGACAACAGCGTGCGAAGCGGATGGCGTAACTAAAGAAACTGTGAGTATAGGGTCTCATGAGTGCCGTGAAAAGTTGACGTACTCGCCAAGCTCGTAATGATTTCTCCATCCTATTAGGCTTATCAGCACAGAGTTCGCGACTGTTTTTCCGAGTGCAACTCACTCCTTCCAAACTGGCAAGCTGGTCACCAGTCTCCAAATCGACGATCAGAGCGTCTTCGCCCACACAGGTCAGCAAGATACGGCCGCTGGCATCCAGCGCCGTGCTACCACCGGTATAGATGGGGCGGATCGTGCGAGACGCCTCGAAGGTAGTTTTAACAATTGCCTTCGACATGATGTGAATCGCAGCCCTTTGCGACAACAGAAGTTCAGAGCCCGAGCTTTTCGCGGGCAACTTTTTTTCGGTGATTTGCACTGTTTGCACCGATAAGATAAGCTCACCTGGCCGCAACGCCTCATCATCTGCTTTCTACACTTTGTCTACGTCTTCCAAATAATCATCGGTCTGATGGACATCTTGATTGTCTGATCAATACGCTCATTTAAGTGCACCTGCCGAGTGATGAGTCTTGGTCCCATACTTATACACGATGGGCCGCCAGGCTTATTTAAACCGGCTCGCTTTGGTAAGCCTCCTGCTGTTCGCTTGTCTTTATTTCTAGTCGCGACCTATTCATGTTCCATTATCTTTATGCACAATAGCGACTTGATCTGCTCGTATATACGAAACGTTCAAGAAGCTGGTGATGTTCTCCTTACATGATGTGGACCAGCGCTACTTAGCTAGAACATGGACAAGTCTGTCTCGTAATAGCATCTTGCTTTGATTTCTTGCTCCTCGTGATGGTCAATACTAACTGATCATAAGGGTCGGTCACCTTATGAGCCCCCCGAGACTGCCGTGGTAGACCCTTCGAATCCGGTTCGAAGGGTGTCCAACGTCCATTCTGATAGTTATATGCAGCAGTACGACGCCCGGGGTCATCCAGTCAATCCGGAATCGAAAGCCCTGGGTCGGGAGCTTCGCAGAGCAAAAAATGACATCCTTTCTACAATGGGAGTTGTTGTCAGCGGCGAAGACAGGAATGCTAGCTCTTCCAAGGAACAAGAGAAGATTAACCAAATAGCCACCGAAAACGACTTCGGCCTAGTTATCACTACGTTGGATCAACTTTGCGTATTCCTGGGTACCTGGTGGTCTTCATCTCTCACCGGACGAATACAGGTATGGTCACATCTAGAATCTTTGTTCCTAGTGCTAACGTGGAAGTATTCGACCCACAGGCATACCGACATTATTCCCATGCTGCTTTGCTTGAAGTGATTCGCTCCGAGCGTGGAGCGACTGGTGTATTTGGGTTTTATCTAGCAGGAATCCCTGCATGGGCAGTGTCTAGTGGCTTGGCCATCATTCGAGACAGCCCGTTGAAGCGGGTCTTTATGACGGCACGCGATTATTTTGCAGACATCACTGGCAGCGGAGGTCTCTCGCTTGGGATTAGATCTCTTTTCGGGCTCACGTACTATATGTAGGATTTTTCATCTTTCTTGAGAGACTCTACGTGATGCTAACCTTATTTATAGGGCAAGAAGCTCGATTCTTCTCTTTTCAGTAGAGGCCTACATGTGCTCTCTGCTGCAATCTCTATCTCTTATGCCCGCAAACGCTATTCCTAGCCTTCGCATCTTTGTGCCATTTGGCGAGGAGTCTTTAGTTCAATTACCCCCTCTACCCACCGAGCTGTCTATACAATCAGCTGGTGGATTCATTCTACGTCTGATGGCATCACCGGGAGTTTTGACTTTCTTATTTGCCTTCTACTTGCGGCCGGAGCTTGAAGAGCGCATCTACAGACTCATCCGTCGCCAGCTGCCGAAGCCTACTGTTGTCGACGAGCTTTCCATTCGTGTCGCGTATGAAGAGAACCTGATCGACTGGGTGGTCCCCACTCTCGGCCGCAGGTCCACAGAGGAAATGCGCCGTGCTAAGCTCACATTATTCGAGGACATCAAGTGCGAATTAATCTCCTTCCAAGGATGGCTGTTCTCCTTCTTTGGTCTTTTGTCAAAATCAAAGTCTGACGCAAAAACCAAGGATGGCGATCAGTTGGAAAGAATAGAAACGCTTCGACATTCAATCGAATCGTTGCAGAATGAGCTTGAAGAAGTTCAAGTTCGTAGTCTTCCTCTCGACGAGGAGCCGGAGGACCGTTTTGCAAGGCGTCTGGGGTCATTCTCCCGTACAAATACGGGCGAAATTGGAGGACCTGAACTGCCAATCGTTGCAGAACCTACCCACATGACTGAGACAGAGCTGGCCTTGAGTATGCATCAGGTACTTACCAACGAGAATCGGATGTCCCAATCACCCGGAGAAATGAGCAATGATTTCTTCTCTGAAATGGCAACACTGGGTCGAACAAGTGCACACTCGAACACAACGGCTTCACAGAGTCAATTGAGCCATACACCAGGTGGGGAAGATATAATAGCAGACCGACAAAATTCTCGCTCAAACACACTCTTCTCTCGCCCGTCATCACCGGAGACTTCACCCCCGACTTCACCTCGTGTCCGAGCTTCCTTGATTCATCAAAGTTCCGATATAATCACGATGCAGCTGGAGCTTCTAGGCAATCGAAGTCGCAGCGCCCAAGGCCAGGGGATTGCTTCAAACTTACTACCCAGAATGAGCCGAAATGGCTCTAGCTTGCGGCCTTCGACTGCACCTGACCGACGATCGATTGCCGAGTTCCTAGAGGCATTGATTGTGAGCCAGGCTGCTCAGCAGGAGATTGCAGCAGACCAAGATGGCGATTCAAATGCAACTGCAGGAGCGAGCTATACAACAGCTCAAGATCTCCCTACAGTCGACGAAGACTCTGAAAATTTGATAGAAGAAGCCATTTCAGTTGGCCAACCTATCCAACCTCCTCCACAAGACGGGCCCATATCGAATGTCCCCAATATTCTTCCAGATGGTGTCGAGGAACCCAACGATGAGGAGCCAGACAGTCAATTACCATTGGCTGTAGGAGCAGCCCAAGGTGCAGATATTCCAATAGGCTCTGGCCTCGGACCCCCAAATTTCGCCTCTCGCTTCCCCGGGCAACCTGGCGCCAGCCAGTCCATGGTTGCTCACCGGGTTACTCTTCTCTCCGCGCACCCAGTGGATTCGCTGGCATCTCATCTTGCGGCTATCATTAGCACTATGCTTCTCTCCCCCTTGGAATCGCTTACCTTGCGTTCTCTAGCCCACTCTTATCTTTCCACGCACCCTTCATCTACGACTCAACTCTCAGATCTTTACTCCGTGGATGTTTGGTTTGGTGGAGGCTCTTGGTCCGATAGAATTGCATATACTGGGAGACTCATTCTTATGAGAGGCATGCAGGCAGCGCTTAGGGCAGGCGTCTGGGGATTCTTGGTTGGTTCAACTATGAGGATAGGGCGAAAGTTCTGTGGCTGGGGGAGTCTGAAGTGACCAAGCCGAACGTCTTCTCATATAAAGTAGCGCCTTTCATGCATTGACAGTCTTGTATCTTACGTCACGGTGAACAAGTAGCGTCAAGTCATCATATCTTTAGTAATACACAGATCTATGCCTGGGTTCTGCCCCAAAGACAGTCGACATCTTCCTATTTCAAGAATAAAAAAGTTCCCCAAGCCAATCTCCCTTTTTCATTGCGGAGTTTCGGTCTACTTTGCACGGCCCTTCCCCTTCTGTCCAGGAACCTTGCGCCGTTCCCAGACCATCAAGTAGCCCTCCCGCGTAAACAGCGTCTCACTCTCGGCGCGCTTAACGAAGAGATCTTGAATCTCGAGCCATTCAGAGTGCTCTGCAGCACTACCTTGGTGGCGGGCATTTTCAGCTGAGACAGCCTTGTCGTGCAATTGGACAAGCCAGGAGACCTTTTCGCTGCCTCCGCCGGCCCCAGAAGAGGAACCCGCGGCACCAGAAGCAGCGTTGACACCCTTGTCAGCTGCGTCTTCAGTGGCGCCTGGTGCCGCGATACTGGGGTCGAGAATGATGTTGGCGACGAGATCGTACACAATTGGTTCGCCCGGAGGCCAGACCTCTGGGTTGGGCTCAACGTATGGCGACATGTCAAGGCCACGAGGGGAGGGGAAGGTCACAATGGTTGGGTTGCGTTCGGAAACGAAACGGTTCTTGCTAAATCGCTTGATGTGGAAAAATAAGAAAGGCGGAAGAGGATGGAGGAGGCGGTGTCGGACACGATGCGCCATCTTTTCAGAGGCTGTGAGGCCGTTGTATTTGTTGAGGAGGGTAGTCAACGGAACCTGAGGGATGATGGATTCACGGTTTGCGGATTGGAATAAGGGGGTGGGAGGTAGATCCAGGGTGAGGATCATAAAGGGGGTGACGTTGCTTTTGATGTCGCCAGATTCTGTGAAGACTAGACGGGCGTTTTGGGTATCGGAGTGTGCGGTAATGGCCTGAGATTCAATTCGGACGCGGCCTTGGAATGTAGCATGGATGACGCTCGTCGGGGCAGTCGATGGTTTCTTGGAGCCGCCCAGCGAGAGGTGAAGGGTGTTCAGGAACCAAGAAAGAAAATCCACAGGATCTGATTGTTCGCTGAGTGTGAAGCGTTTGGAGGATCGCAGAGCCACTTCCTGCAGTAATTCATGCGGAGATACATGGGACCGGAATGCCTTTGGGTTCCATAGCTTCCGCACAAGTGTGCTGAATCGAAGAACGAGCTCTGGTGTGCCTGGTGTTGGAAATTCGTGGAGAAGGAAAAAGTTCCGGATAGGATGAACATGAGCCAGAAGCTGAATGACACAATTGAAGTAGTCATTCTTCTTGATCTGATTCATTCCCACGAATCCCGGCCTGTACCGTGAACCCGAAAGATCCCAAGCATCGTGCACCTCCCTGTCAAGTTTCATAACCGCATCTTTAGTGAAATGAGGATCCACCACATATTTGATATCATCCAAGCTCTGATTCTTGACTTCATAGCCCTCAGGCAGGACATAGACCTTCTTCGAACCGATATTGATGAAGACGTGATGTCCTACTTCAAGCGCGTGAAAATAGGCATGCGACTTGGGACCGCGTCCTTGGTAATATTTGCCGCAAACAAGGCAAGCGTAGACATTAATGTTTGACAGACTGACGGAACACAGCTTCTCGAAATCGAAATCCAGCACACTGCGGTTGATGGTGTCGAGGTAGAGGTCGCCGTAACCTTCCATGGGCTGGGTTTGTCTCTTGGGCGCGCTAAGGGCGGAGACCTCTTCATCAATATCCGAGGACTCCGGCATATCCTGTGCACCCTCCTGTAGCTCTTCTCCTTCTATGTCGGCGGCTGCTAATATATCGTGGCCATTGCGCTCGTCTTGCTCGAGCTCCTGGCCGCTGGTTCGTTGCGCGGGCGCGCCATTGCGAAGATTGGCCTCGGTCTTTTCCTCCACACGCACTTTTTTCGAGACTGGTGACCCAGGAAAGTTCTGCTCCAGGGGCAGCTCTGCCTGTCTCTTTGACATTGCGACGGTCTAGAAGTGTGTTGGTGGCAAGGGATTGAGACGTTGAGAATCTCCAGTTCCACGAGCTTTGGGGAAGGCGGATGCAAACGTGACAAACATTCGGGGTTGCGCACCTCATCAGTTCAACCAGTTCGATTGGTCCGTTGTTTCAATGCCTCACCTGTATATAATAATTAAATCGTCTTACAGCTACAGAGTATTTCAATGAGTCTCATAGCCCCACGGAAGATTGCATCTATTATCTCAATCAAGTGTAGGTTATTCCGTAATCAATTCAAAACGTCATAGGATATGATACAACAAACACCTTGGCATGTCGTCCATTAAGCACTTCGCGCAACACGATCGTTATCAAAAGGAATTTCCTTCACACCCTCCTTCGTCACTACCTTCACCAAGACCTGTATAAAGTGGTTAGTGAAGCACTGATAAAAGACAATAGAGTGTAACGTACACCCTTGTAGTCAATGGGTAGCCGGCGCTTGAGTTCATCTGTGCACATCTCGAGGAGCTTCATGCCTTCTTCGAGAGAAATGTTGGGATTGTGATGCTTGTCAAGGAGTGAGAGACAGTAGTATCTACGAATATTAGCATTTAGAGGTCCTTTCAAAGCTCAACTCGACTCGATATTCGAAAGGGTCCAAGACATACTGAGCATAGCCATGGGCGGCGTATGGTACGGGTGCCAGCGAGGCGAGATAGTCCACCCAGTACAGGCTAGGCTCCTCAGTGACGGGATCCAGCCCTCCCAAAAGTAGGTTGACGGTGTACGGGCTTCGTGATCGCAAGCTGCGTGCCAGCTCTCCTCGGACGAAGTTGGAAACAGCGGCGGGGCTGAGTTCGGTATCATTGCGCATCGAATACAATTTGATGTTGGCTTGGATGAATTCCGCGAATTGCACTAGATACAAACGATCGTCAAGGTCTGGCCGTGTTCTGTTGGAAATCCACGAGCTACTCACCGGTGTCTCCAGCCTCTCCGGAGAAAGCCATGAGCGTGTGGGGGTTCAGTTGCCGTGTCTTGTCATCCTCAGCCTTTATGATGGTCGGGCCTCGCATTATGGCCTTGGATGCAGCCATAATGACAAAGTCTTTGCCAGTGATACCCAAGAGAACGTCCCTGGCAAGCACGGACGATTAGCTTTGATCCCGTGTGGATTGGCGAGCAGTAGATGTCAACAACTTACATATTTGCGATTAGCGAGAAACAAGCGTAAAATGGAAAGGTGAGGTTCAAAACTGGCGATGAAGGGAAGATGTGATTGAATGATGACCGCGCGGCGAGCTTGAAGCCTGGAGCTCTCAGCTACCCTGGTGACTAAGCCGCCGCCGAACAGCGCTTTTTTCCCCGAAAAAAAAAGTTGATCCGCGCAGATTCGACTACCACGAACCTCATTTTCCTGCCCGGGGCTTTTTACCCGCAAATATTTACAGGGGCATCTATTGGAAATCTTCTCTTGAAGATCGCCATGTCTTCTTTTTTCACTGTCCCCGCTTCCCAGCGCAAGCGCAAGAGAGACGATCGCGCCGCGGCACCAGGATCCAAGAAACGTGGTGTCGATGCTCAGAACGAAGGCGCCGGAGGTCGACGAACCAGGGAAAGAGAGGAATCGATCTCTGGCAGTGATTTGGATGAAGACGACGAAGTTGCGTCCGCACAATCGGGCGAAGACTCCGATTCCGACTCGGACGATGGCGAGACGGCCGCAGACCGACGATTGAAACTCGCTGAACGCTACCTGGACAATGTCCGGGACGAAGTTGACGAGGTTGGATTCGACGCAGCGGATATCGATCGAGATCTGATTGCGGAGAGGCTCAAGGAGGATGTTGATGAATTCAAAGGCAGAGTGTTTCGCCTTCTTGGCTCAAAATTATCGTTTCCCACCGCTTCTCACTCTTTCTTCCGCTCCGACACACAGTCCACTACTTCTATCGCCATTCATGCGCCGTATGTCTACACCGTTAGCAAAGACAAGACTTTGATCAAGTGGGAGTTGGTGACTCCAGCCGAACCGAAACCCGCTGACCCGAATTCGAAGCGGCCTCCTCGTCCCCAACGCAAGACTCCTAAGCGAGTCAGATATTTCCGTGGTACTCGCAAAATTAATGGCGAAGAGCAAGGACACACTGGAAATATCCTGTCTGTTGCGGTCTCCCCCTCCGGAAAGTTTATTGCAACTGGTGGAAGTGATAACAAGTTGGTAATCTGGGATGCCGAGACTCTCACGCCGACCAAGACGTTCACACAGCACCGTGACTCCGTCGCCTCTCTGGCTTTTGCCCGTCACATTTCGACCATGAGTTCCGGAGAACAATTGTTCTCGGGCAGTTATGACCGTACGATAAAGACCTGGTCTATTTCCTCAGCCGGTCATGCATACGTCGAGACGCTGTTCGGACATCAAGACCACGTCACTGGTGTTGCAGCTATGACTATTGATCAATGTGTAAGTGTTGGAGCTCGTGACCGAACGGCGCGTTTATGGAAGGTCGTGGATGAGACTCAACTTGTGTTCCGCGGCGGTGCCTCCAAGAACGCGCCTTACCGGGAGAGCAACATCGACTGCATTGCGCCGCTTCCGCCCTCTCATTTTGTGACTGGCTCTGATTCCGGCTCTATCTCGCTCTGGTCAATGCACAAGAAGAAGCCTCTCTATACGATTGCTCTCGCACATGGCGTAGACCCTATTCCTCCTCTAGATGAGCTATCACCAGAGGCCGATCCAGAGGTTGCTGCCCACAACGCCCGGCACATGCGGCCCACAGCTCGCTGGATCACAGCGTTGACCACGCTTCCGGGTACCGATATTGTCCTGAGTGGCAGTTGGGATGGTTGGATCCGCGCGTGGCGCATCTCGGATGACAAGAAGACCATTATTCCCCTGGGACCTGTTGGTGCTGGTCAATCGATTGTCGACACCCCTTCACAACAGCTCAGCCGTTCTCTTGCACAAGACGGCACTCCCAATGGTGACGACATGGAAGTTGAGACCACGCTGGCACCAAAGGCTGATCCGCAGCCATTGCTCAAGGGTGTCATCAACGATATTGCTGTACTCGAGCGCCGTCCAGAGGGTGCATCGTCAGGGAAATCTTCCAAAAATCATGCTCAATCAGAGCCCGAGGTTCGAGGTCTGTGCATCGTGGCTGCAATTGGCAAGGAGCACCGGTTGGGTCGGTGGAAGTGCTACGCCAACAACTATCATGAAGGAGATGCTTCCCAAGGTCGCAACGGTGCCGTTGTGTTTGAGGTTCCTTTCGCCTCTAAGGAAGCCGTCGAGGCTGATGTATAAAAGTTCTCACTATACCTTCCGCCTTGATTGACCCCTGCAATCGGACGGTATGGGGTTGGAGGATAAAAATAGGAGCGTCATTTGGAGTGTGGTGTCCTGGAGTCGGGATTTGCATGTATTTTATCATCTTGCATACATATTGATATCTTCATGAGAGAAATCACATGAATTCTTTCATTGTCAAAATTCACCCCATCGTAATTAGTTACCAATGTTTCCAATCGTTTTGGAGAAGTACAACGGAAGTCCTCAAGTGCTGGGCAAATCTTGTTGACCTACGTTCGACTTGGTCGTCACTCGTTGACCGCCTCAGGCCGCCACTTTAATTACATTCATTACTCGACAATCTCTAGATTGGAAACAAATCCTCTGAAAAAGGAACACAGCCAGGGTTGTCTCCTAACATGAAGGCTCCGCGCTATTCCCATTCTCGACAGAAATCATGCCAACAATGCTCAAGTGCCAAGGCAAAGTGCGATCGCAAGCAGGGACGATGCACTAGATGCACCCGCAGAAGCCTTCCGTGCATATTTCCTCATGCCACTGCTGCAACCAATCCTTCAAGACAAAATCTCCAAAGTGCTCCTATGAATGAGAGTAACGAGCTGGGCGTGTCGGTTTCAAGCCCTAGTTCGGACTTGAGCGTGATTGCTCAGCCTATGAATTCGGTAGCGATCCAATGCAGCCCGCAAAATACAGCACGGAGTCTCAATCCAGATTCAAGGTCAAACCCTGAAAAATCAAATGATCTCGATTTCAGAGATCTGGATTTGATCTGTCCAATCAACGTCGACGATATCAGCAACCGCTGGTTAAATCCCTATATCCCAAGCCCCGAACAAATCCTCAAGGTATACCCAGCTCCAGTCACTCGTTTTATTTATCGGATCTTGAAATCATACGCATCTTGCGCGACTCGTGCTCGACATATTTTACCCTTCATCCATCCCATGCAACTGAATGAGCAAGCGTCAACAGGCTCGCCACTCAATACATGTCTGAGCCTGATTCGAGTATGCGAAAATCCGTTGCCGGGAAGTCATAGCTCTACAACAATCATTCTCCAGCGCGAGATGGAAAGCATCACGGAGATACGAGAGAAATACGATGACATGTCCCTGCTGGCTGCATTCCAAGCCTATCTCATTTACACTATGGTTCTATTTTTCCGTCTCGGTCAGAGATCTCAACCATTCTTCCGACAAGCGATGATCAATCTTCAAGAACTTGCTTGTTCCTGCTCACAGCGCGGACTGGTATGTGCGGCTGATTCACGTCATACGCGACCGAGGTGGGAAGAGTGGATTGTGACAGAGGCGAAGCGGCGTACACTGTTCGTGATGTATCTCCTCGACAGTGTGCTCTCCGCCCAAGAGAATCTTCCTACCTTTCTCGGCACTGAGCTACGAGGGCTTCCAGCTCCGTCTAATAAATATTTGTGGAGCGCTCAATCTCGAGCTGATTGGGAGACAGAATACAACATTTTTCTGACGGAGTGGACTGATGACGGTCTTAGTATCGACGAACTTTGGCCCACACCGGTGGATTTCGATGCAGCAAGCATTACTCGGAGACGTGACAGGGTAGACAGGTGGCTTGAGAATCTGGATGAGTATGGCACAATGATGTTCGCGGTGACGGGATATACACATGATGGTTGAATCTGAACCATTCCATGCTCCATAGCCATAAAGTAGACACATCAGGTCAACATATGCTCATGTCGAGCATTTCACTCGGTTCTTTCCAAATTGAAGGATCTAATCAGACATAGTCCGGCATTCTTGTTGCCGGGTGTCCACACGAAATCATGGCCGAATGACAGATCTCATACCCCCTCTCTTTTTAGAGGGTGCTGATTCACCTAGTCCGGCTCTGGCATATCATAAAAAGAATTGAATTTCATCATGAAAGGTTAAACAAACAGAAACAACCCCCAGCCCGAATACGCGATGAGGTGAAGTCGGAAGTCTCCTTGCGGTCATTGTTTTTAGGTGCCCTCAACTCCGAGACTCAAATCCGTCAACCCCGAAATGCGAAAGGGTGTGTACGCGCCTTCTCAAGGTGTATAAGATTCACGATTGATCCCCTTCTCTTCAACCTATAATTACTATTTTCTACCATCTTCGATCAAAAGTGGAAATTTAAGGGGACTTGGGAGAGAGACACAGGAAGACAAGAGGCCTGATCTTCTGAAGGAGGCAGCTAGGGATACTGGCACGGCTGGATTTGAGAAAAGATGAAAGAAGGATTTTGAATTTGACATGAGTTGCATTTCGTTTTGGAATAAAAAATCCTGGATAAGTACCTAATAGCACAGAATTGCTTGATTAATCATTCAGTATTATACACATACACATCTCGGATTTAGGCGAGGTGGCGCTTCCACCAATTCTCTTTTTGCTTGAAAGACTCGAGAATAGCAGTGTGCCCATGCCACCCATGGCCTTCGCCGGGGAACTCAACCACCTCAGCAACTCTACCATGAGCATGCATCGCTTGAGCCATATTCCAAGCTTGTGCCAACGGAACCACCACATCCACAGTTCCTTGGAGAAGGAGAAGCGGTGCCTTGATGTTCTCTGCGAAAAAGCACGGGCTTCGCTTCTTCAGCTCCTCTTCCCTGTCCTTCTGCTCCGTCTTAGACAGCAGTAACCGGTCCACATCCTGGCTTTCAAATTTGTACGAATCAGCCTGCAGCATCTTCACGTCACTAATTCCGTAGGAACTAATTCCAGCGGCCCAAACATCGGGATACATGTGCAGGGCTTGCAAAGTCAGGTAGCCACCGGCACTACCGCCATAGATCCCAACGCGGGCTTCATCGATTAATCCTTCCTGGGCGAGATACTTGACTGCGCTGACTGCATCTCCCGTATCAACCAGGCCCCAGTACCCCGATAGTCGCTCCCGATACTCACGTCCGAAGCCCGTAGACCCGGTGTAGTTGACAGCGCAAACGGCAAAGCCGCGAGTGGTATAGAACTGGATTTCCAGATTCAGAGCTGGGGTAACGTTTCCATTGGGTCCTCCATGGACGTAGACCAGAACAGGGGGAGGGGTTGACGCTTCGGCTTGGAAGTCGGGGTTCCGGGGCGGGAAGTAAAACATGTGCACTTGGCCATCGCATCGTGGCCCGTACTTCTGAGGGGCAATGAATTCTTGAGCACGAGAGATATACTCTGGTGCGAGGTCAAATGAGGCAGTCGAGGTGAGAACCTTTGTTTGCGTTTCAAATGAGGGCGCAATTGAGACCAGGGCCAGTTCTTGGAATGAGGTTGCTGAAGCAGCAACGACTGCGAAGCTGTTTGATGATACTCGGTAAATTCCGTTGGCACGGAATCCAATGTCCACGTAGGGGAGACCCAAGTCTCGCACAGACAGATCAACGGTGTCAATTAGGACAATCTTGCTGGTGGCGTGAGTGATGGCCGTTGCCACGATTGTCTTTTTGTCTAGGAAGATGTAGGTGGAGCTAGATAAATTTAGACTCCTGGTAGCGAGATTCAAATAGTCTTTTGAACGTACCTTCCAAGTTCCCATTCCGCAATGGCGAAATCAGAATTTTCCAGGCCTTTGAGCGAAAGACTGCGAATATTGGCGTCCTTCGGATCGTATGAGTACAGTTGCCAAAATCCAGTCCGATCACTGGCAAAGTACAGTAGCCCATCCAAGCCCCATTTAGGCTGCGCAATACTCTCCGCCATCGCTTTTCCAGCAATGAAAGTATCATTGTGCAGAGATCCACTGGCCCACTCTGCCATGTGAAGCAAAGTGCCCGTCCATGGCATATCCGGATGGGACCATTGGATCCAGGAAACATATTTGCCAGAGGGATCGAATTTGGGATGGGAGTAGAAATCATCACCTTGAGCAATGGTGGTTTCTCGCCCGGTTTCGATATCAATTGCCACAAGTGTATTGTGGACGTGGGTGGCCTGGGTCTCTGGGGTAGCCTCGCGGTGATCTTCCTTGATTGCAATGATCCAATCCGAGTTTTTCGGGTGGGTGTTAAATTCCGCATATCGAACACCCTTGGGTGCTTCGAGGATGAGCTTGATATGACTCGATTCCGGGTCCAAAAGATAGATGCTGCAGGAATTTTCATCCGAAAACAGGATCTGGCCGTCAGGTCTCATAGAAATAGAGCCACCGCCGAGTTCCTGCACCGTGGCGTGGGCGCTCAACTCCTTGGGCAGAACATCCTTAGTGTGCCCGTGGAGATGCTGCACAATAGCAAAGCGACCACCTTCGTTGGGTCGGCATTCAATTGAGTAGATTGCCCCCGTGTTTTCCTGGAGTCTAATCAGCCAAATCTTTCGGGTCCGGTGTACAGCGACCACTCACATTGACAGCAACTTCTTGAAGCGATATGCTGGAGCCCGCCAAAAGCTCTGCAGTGAGCGGGCTCTTCCAATGGCCGTACGGCATCGATTTAGAAGACATCGCTCGCAGTCCAGTTTGATTACCGAACGTTGAAAATCGTAAGATGGCACTCGGGGTGAGACACGAATTGTTCGAGACCCTCTTTAATGAGTAGCCCGCTTGGCAGTGATTCTGGATGACTCACAGATCAGAAAACGGATCACCAATTCAAGCGGTGCAACAAACCCTGGAGATATTGTGGGGATAACTACAATACGTTCGTCTTAATATTATCAGGGACGGTCTGGAGCAGTAATTAATCGGCACTCGGATGATGGTGCGTTTCATTCCCATCCGTTTCTGCACCCAAATCAGTTTAGGGAATGGCCACCTTTGTAGAGGGTTTGGAGCCGAGAAAGATTGAAAGGATTCTAGATTAAGCCCAGGGACAAGAAGCGGAGACGACAGTATTGGTTGAGTTGCAAGAAAGATAGAAGAAATAGGGCCAAGCAGGACGTGGCGCTAGTATTGTAGCCCGAATAATCAGGCAACCACGGTAACTTAATTACGTCGTCAGAGAATAAAAGTTGGCTGTCACCTTGACTTTAGGTTAATTCATTTAAGGCTTCTAGAAGATCCTGAAACCAGACAATTGGGTGGTATTTGAGTATCTGGTGTGCCCTTTGGCTCAATTGGGATTTACCCACAAAAAATAGATAGTCGGAGATAGGTAAGCCTGTAGTCCAGTTCAGAAGAACACAAGATGGGGTATTGAAGAACAAGCTATTTTTTCACGTGGCCGAAGAAAGCACGTATATGGAAGACGCGGTACCCCCGTCGAGTGAAGGAGTCTCTCGCGCAAGGAAAGCGCCGCGCTACTTTCTATCCCATTCGAAGCGCCGCGCTATTTGTAACAATTGAATCAACGCCGAATATGCAGAAGAGAAGCAAGAGTGAGTAAAGAAAGAGAGAGATTCAGATCATGGAGTTCAGTAAGGAGTCGCTCGGGCACGGCGACGCTGTGTTGCTCTCCTCATAGGTCCGACTGGTTGTTCGTCTTCAGAATCATCAATAGTAATTGCGTTACCGGCAGAAACTCCCGTGGTCCTGGCGGGTCTCATAGGTCTTGGAGCAGAGCTGTCGCTTGATGGTTCACTGTCATGATCGGTAGGGTAGAAACCTTGCTCGTAATAACGGTGGGCATGGGCCATTTCAGGGTCCGTTGCATCGTTCGTTTCGGCCTCGGAGACCATCGGAGATGATCTTGTGTCGTGGTATGTAGGACTGCTGGATGGCGCGCCCATGCGAGCAGGAGAGGACGCTTCCCAAGGTTCCCGGGTCTCTGTAAAGCTATCTTCTTCCTCGTCGACCTCACTGCCTTGTTCTTCGTCATCTGTCATGGGCGCATATGAGACGTCGCTATAGCGCGGTGGACCCCATGAAGGTACATCTCTGTTCCGAATAGGGGCAGCGCCCACCACTGTGACGCCGTCAGACTCCGCATCATCTTCCCCGTCCGGGCGAACTTCGTCGTCATCAATGAACGAGTCTTGATCATCGTATTCGTCTTCCTCATCCTCATCATCTTCGTCATCGTAATCGGTCATCTCAGAATGCATCACTTGCGGTTGGTGAGGATTGGAATGAGAGTGAGGGCGAGGGTTTGGGTAAAACTGAGGGTGTGGGTGAGGACGAGAGCGCCATGCTTGCGGGAGACTTGGATGATTTGAATGACCTGGGTGCCACAATCCATTCATTGCCTGACTGATTGCCGAAACGACGGCGATGTTAGGGTCTGCGTAGGCGTGCGACGCGCTGAAGGGGCCAAACTGGCTAAATACATCCTCGGCATCGAGATCCCCAAATTCGTCCTCCTCATAATCGTCCTCATTGGACTCGAAGTCAGACGCGTAAGAGGGGGTCGCGCTGCCGTCGTCATCGCCACTATATTCAGTTATCTCGTCTTCTGGATGATAACGCCAGTTGCAATTATGACATTCTTCGCCGTCCTCAAGCTCCCACGAGCAACATGGACATCGAGTGACGCCATCGTCGACGTCGACAACTGGCTTCAAAGACGGGCCTTTTGGCTTGAACAGTCCTCTGAACAGACCACCTCGGTGTGGATCTGTATTTGCCTTATCCGTTTCTAGGCGAGTGGCCTCTTCTTGCTGATATTTCGAATGCTCTGCGGTAGTTTCCCCTTTATCCAAGAGCTCTGCGCGACTTGTGAACATTTGCACGACTGCTCGAACCTATGGAATTCCAAACAGGTTAGTATCTCTGCATAGAAGCAAGTAAGAGACCAGACTCACCAGGTATGCCGGCGCGGGTTGGGTAACGACGGGTGCTCGACAGTCCGGGCATGTCCGTTTTGATCGACCGCCAGAAAACCATGAAGAGAGACACTGCGCGATATTAGAGAAACGCCAACAGAAGGCCCAGGTGCACGCAAAAGACTTACAGAATAGCAGAAAGTGTGCCCACAAGCGAGGGTGTAGGGCTCGTAGAGTGGTCGAATACAGATACCGCACTGTATAAGGCTTCTGATATCATCCACATGGCCTTGGAGCGTGTTGACAAGCTGGAATCATATTAGTTTTGGACTTTCAAGCAAAGGTCCATAGAAGCTTACCCCAGAGGCCTCGGCCTCCGAGCCACTGACACGCACCATGTTGGCCGCCATGCTGGCCAAGCAGGATGGTTTGGTATTTGGGGTCACTTCACCTGCAACTCGGATATTGAAGAGGTCGCGTATTTGATGTGGTTGCGCGGAGACGCGAGGTCCGTGAGAATGCGGTGGGGGGTCGGAGGAAAAGTTGCCCGACAGTGGCAAGAAGGCGATCTTGCAGGGAAAATTGGAAAAAAAATTCGTGTCAGAAGCCAGAAGTGATGACACAAGAAGGGAAAAATGCAGAAGATAAAGAATGAGGATCCAAGCATGTAAATTGGTCGCCGCCGTAAAATCCAGCCGGGAAGGCGTTGTTTGATGCCTCAGGCACCAGATGACATAAGGCATTGTACTTCGGTCACGTGGGATTTTATGCATCAATTGCTTTGCTTTCACAAGTCACCCTGACCCTACTTAATTTTACCGTCACTTTCGCTCCTTTCTCCATCTTACTGATTTAACACTATCAAGCAAAATTGCTACTGTAAGGATTTCAAAGGCTGGTAATAATCTGGTGGTACTTGTGAATGAGAAGTTTACAGCACGGGCCATAAGGACTATCGTTACCAGTTGCCGCCTCCTTGCATTCATATGGAAGATCCATCGGCCCTGCGACGACTGTCCAATTCCTGCAAATTACTGCAGGGATATGAGGATATAGTGTTTTATCACCTCCTGTGGTCTGTTTGATTCAACACAATGGGGTCATCGAGGAATACGACTTGTCTCGATAATACACATTGTTCTGGCCCGCAGCCCCTGGGCTAGTATACCGATTGCAATTCCTATGACTAGATATGGTATTCATAAATTCCAGTAAAGAAACGACATGACGCATAGTACAATGTCTTTCGGGTAAACTTGTCAAAATATCCAGCGTAGAAACTTACCACACGACTCATTCACTCCTCCTCAGCAGAAGTCTATACTGTTCACTGACTTAAAATAAACAATATAGTCATCAGCGTCAAGTTGATACAAATGCGGCTCCGGTGGTTTGCAGAATCGGGTCTCCGTGCCAAGACCACGGATCCCCAGTTCTGCCGGAGCAGCACCAACGCCGAGAACTCCAATCCACCTCCAACTTTCTCCAAGATCGCGTCCGACAAGTCCTATCAGTACTCATCTGTTTACGCCTGTTCACATATTTTGTTCCCATTCTGTTAATCCCGAGACCTCAATAACTCAAGAGCCTTATCTCGATGTCAGGTGAAGTTCCCAAGGAGGACAGTCACGGCAAGGCGTGGGAGAAGGCGGAGAGAAAGTTCTCCCAGTAAGTTTCAATTAGCATTTTCTTTATTCTCAGCGTCACAGATGTGAGATTGAAGATTTATGCACGCTCACTTGCTGCCGGGATATCCGTCGCAGTGAGACGAAAGATTCCCATTGGCGCAACGCGGCGGCGTGATACAAGTATGGCCGGCTTCAAAGGCGCGAGGAATACCTTTCTTCATGGTCAACCGTCTTGAATTGAACAATGTTCTCTTGGATATTGTGCGCTGAGTCTCATCCCGTGATCACGGCTGACCCGATGGTACTAGCAAAAATGCCAGTGAATACTATGACCCCTGTCAGGATTTCGCGGATCGAAGTCTCAAGTGCATGAAGCGCAACGGGTTTGACCGCGAAATGTGTGGCGACTATTTTCAGTATGTCTATCGTTCCTTGGTTCCGAAGAATTATGCGTTGCAACCTCGGCTGCCTTGGTCATCTTGATCGAAATCGTCTATTTCACGTTCAACGATCCGTGACTGACTGATTTTACTTGCCAGGGCTTATCGCGATTGCAAAAAAAATTGGGTAAGTTGAGATGCTGCAGGTTACTTTGTTGTCTACGCGTCTTAAAGCCAAGGCATTCGGGTGATTCCGAGACTCGTGACATGAAGACTAGTGCTTGGGAGTCTCGCTAACAATGACTACAGTTGAATCAGAAGAAGGCTTCTTGACCTTTGAGTGTAGGACTAAAAGGATCCGATGCCTTGTGACGAATTGGATGTCTGTTCTTGGAGCAACAGTTGCATCTTGTATCATACTTTACAACCCATTAGCATATCATTATTCAACTAATCTATTTTGCAAATTGTGTTCTTCAATCGATCTGCATTGTTAAATACGTGACTTCTCGCAGGAGATCTGCAGCAGGCATCAAAGCCCCATCGAGGGATGGGGGTGCTGAGAAGTACTCATTGCATCCGTCTTCTTAACTATCTGTCTGTAAATTAATCAATCTGGGCCCTCTTCGGAGAGATCGAAGCATGCTACTTTATGAAAAGAAGACTTATTGCTACCTAAGCCCCAGTATCTCCAGGTGTAAATCCCAGTATCTCATGTGTAAATGGGGAATTCTATGTGCATGTATTGACTGAATAGCATGCAAGACTCCTCCCAGGGCAGCTCGAGGAGTCACGTAAGATGTGCTAAGCCAGCCGGCGTGCCTGACGACAGATGCCTTCGGCCCTCACCGCCCTTCTTGCTTCTGCCCATTTCCTTTTCACCGCTCTCGTACTTCCCCGCCATAGTGCTTCTGCAAGCTCTCTGGGAGCTCGATTTACCCTCTGTTTCTACGTGACTGTCGTTGGGCCTTGTAAGAGCGTCTCAGAATGGCGTCTGCCAATGATCCAGTCTTTTTGCGTCGGAACAATCAGGTCCAGGATGCAATTGACGGGCAGAATCTGAAGCAGGCGCTTCAGTTGGTCGAAAAGCGCATGAAGAAAGGCGAGGACACAAGGTTCCTGAGAGTACGTAGATCTAATTGCCACGCAATTGAGTCTTGAAATGCCACGAATCTGGGCTTCTAGTGCCTCGGGCTCGCACTCAGTATCGGAGAAACACATTGCTAACACGAATTTCGACAGGCTTGGAAAGCGCATATCCTCTTCCTCCATGCAGATGATGCTCACAAGCAGCGAGGAATCGCCGAAACCCTCGAGCTGTGTGCCGCCGAGCCACCTACTACCGACCTCGAAACGTTGGACAAGCTCTTCCAGACCCTGCAGAGGCTAGATGGACATGGTGCGACCAGGAGTAGTCTGTGGGAGAAGGCCTCCAAGGCAAAGCCGCAAGATCTCGAAATCCAGCTGCAATGGTTCACAACTTCGTTTGAGAGCAATGACTGGAAGTCGGCGCAGAAGGTCGGCATGAAACAATGACTCAATGCATCAGTCCCTCAAATCTGACATTCTTTTCTTTTGATTACAGGCTGCCATGAGTCTCCAGAAGAATTTCCCTAGGGAGCGGAAGTATTACTTCTGGGCCATCCTGCTCACGCATCTTCTCGCAACAGATGCCGCCAGTTCTGATATGGAGCGCAAGCTTTTTGGAACATTGGGGTATCGGATGGTCTCAAAAGCAGCTGCGGATGTTCTTGCCAATCCGGTAAGTCATTCCAGAAATCATTCTCTTTACATTCCCTTCCAGTATTGAGAAAGCTGACAAGGAACTATGTCAGGCCGATTTATTGAGTCACTCGCGCGCAATTCAGACTTCAGAGGAGCTGCGATTGCTTATCAAGATTTACGAGTCCCAAGACCAGCATGCCGAAATTGTCAAAATTTTGGATAGCGAAAAGCTTGGCCTCAAATCTCGGCTTATCCGAAGCGATAAAAGCTTCCTCATCAGTAAAGCCACAGCCTTGGCGTCTGCTGGACTGTGGGAAGAAGGTCTAGCTTTTGCGAAAGATCTTTATACTGTGTCAGAGGGGATGATCAAGAAGAAGCTCCGCGAACTCGATGACTGGGGCATCTGGAGTTTGTTGGTTGAATCTGTTAGGAACATCAAAACTCCCGGGTTTGTGTCTAGACTCCTTGTAATCGAGATCATGCTGACGTTTCCTCGCTCCTTAGAATCACGATTGAGACACAGAAATTTGTCGAAGAGTTCATCAAGGCCTGTCCCAAGTCCCGCAATGCGGCTTTGGCCTTCATTGATCTGTCGTTACTCGGAATGCAGCGGGGTGAGATGGCTGCGGAAGATATTCTCTCAGCTTGCGAAAAATACGCAGATCAACACAAGCATAAGCTTTATGTCTTCGGCGATCTACGAAGAGCATTAGCTGATAACAGAACTGCTTTGGCGAAAATTGCCGACTACCTTTCAAATGCTAAGGATGATGGGAAAGATGTCAGTTTCCAGATCTCAAAATTCCCTGCATACTTCCGTTGGAGACTAATCCGTCATTTCAGACCGTCGTTCCCATGATCAACTCTCTCAAAATTTACTATTGCCTTAACATCTCAGGTGCCGAGGACAGCTCTTCCAAGGACAAGGTTGAGGCATTTGTCATCCAGTGTCTGAAACTTTATCAGTCTTGCATTAACAAGGGAAGTCCGGAAAAGACCAAGGAAGAGGAAGCGGCTTCTGCCACCGAAAGCCAACCTAGAGATGATCTGTGCATCCTTGCTGCCATGGCTCTCCTTCGTGCAAGGGCGGCTGGCGAGATTCAAGCGCGGGTTCCAGATTCGGCGCTTATTCGTGCCGCTGGCATCTTAGAACGGCTTCTAGTCGATTCGCCTCACAACTACCAGGCTCGTTTACTCTTGGTTCGCATCTATCTTATGCTCGGCGCCGGCTCTCTTGCATTAAGCACATTTAGCAAGCTATCAGTCAAGCAGATACAGTATGAGTCTGTTGCTCACAATCTCCTTACCCGCCTCGCAACTATTCATCCTCATTCTGCCCCACCTGTCGAAGGCGCCGAGTACAAGGACTTTGACCCTCAGGCAGCATTTATTCAGGCCCTCAACTTCTATCGTACCTCCGAGGTATCAACACTCAAATTCCGCACCCGTTGCATAGCTGAGGGGAGCTTTGTCAATGCGGAAGAAATGGTTCAGCTGCGGGATCGCCTCAGGAACAGCATTTGTCGCAAGATGTTTGCGCTTGAAGTGCGACGCTCGCAAAGATTGGCTGGAGGAGACCCCATGGGTCGCTATGATGATATCGGTTCGTTCTCACATGTGTTGAATGCCAAGCCCCTTTAGGAAGTGGATGCTGACCAAACTCACAGCTCGTAATGACTCCATTTCCGTGGACAGCCGAGATCACGATGTTTTTATGAACTGTGAATACCCAGGGAAACCGTCATTCGAGGAGAGAATGCGCGTGGGACCGATTCCGAAGGTATCTTTTGTCATCTTGAGCCTCCCCTCAACAATAGCTGACGTTCGCTCAGGAAAATTGGATGGCCTCTGCCCGAGTGACCGACCAACTATTCAGCGTGCTGAAGGGTATCACTCTGCAAAAGCCGTTCTCACCGGAACTGGATGTTCATGATTTCTCCAAATTGAGCATCTCCGAGGCAGCAGATGATCAGACAATCGCGGAGAAGGAGGCAGCCAAGATACACACATTACTATTGAAAGCCGCAGTCTTCATGGCTGGATCGAAAACCACAAACCTTGAACAAGCTGAGAAAGCCCTCGGCGGAGTAGAGGAATTCCTGGAATCGAAGAAGAAGGATTGGAAGCTTGATTCCACAGATGTCTCGCCGATCATTTCCACCACCGCGTTCTACCTATCTGATTCGCCAACTGCGCCCACATGGAGATTCTTCCACGCTGTCTTCACACTCCTGGAGACTCTGAAGGCTCTTTCTCAGCTCGCTAATCTGGCTTTACGGAAGGGTCCCAAGTCAACCAAACTTCCCAAAGAGTGTATTGATCGGCTTTCGGATCTGGTCGCTGAGGTCTTTGATCTCGTTCGGGCTAATGCCAAGGTGCTTAGGAAGCGTGTTTCCGCATCGGGTGTGCTAAGTGGCTTGGTCGACCTTGTCGGCCAAGGCGAAGTATCCAACAACTACAGTCAGGAACTTCAACAAACGCTGGAGGCCACCTTGGATGGATCCGCAGTCGAGGTGTTCTGCGGCTCTCTGATGGAGAGCTGGGAAGACGCCCTAGATGGAGTTATGGGAGTCAGACTCTGATGGGGTACATGAATAGCATGTCAAATACATTTTCTAGTGATGATGGGAAGCTATTCTAGACAGATAGACGAGCATGGAACGCCTGTATCATTCTTACTCTAAAAGTGCACGTAGATCTCAAGCAAGGGCATCTAATGACACGTGACCCCCATTGGATTTAAGGCCTCAGGCACGAATACCCACATGACCACTAGCTCGAAGGGGTGATTAGCCCTAGCCCTAATTATTCGCCTACCGCACAGCATGCCAAGACCCGCAATTGTGCGGTTCCCGTCACTAGGTGGATTTGCTCACTGGATTCTTCATTCCCTTTCTACGACAACCACCGCCAACCTCCCCAGTCACCAACCGTCGAGATGGCCCAGGAACGCTCCGGAATTGTGCTCGGCACCAACAGTGGCCACGTATGTCCATCACCTTTTCCCCTTGGCAGTGCCATGTCTGGAGCTTTGTTTTTCGGTGCAAAATTTTTCGAGTCAGGTCTCGTCGAGGGTTCAAGGTCACCGCACGCCACTGCGATGATACCGCGGATTGGGGGAACAGTTTCATGGAATCTGGAGTGGAAGAGGAGGAGTTGGATATGGATATGAAAAGTTGCGGAAGAAAATCCGGACATTTGGTGGACACGACAAATCTTCAATCGCCAGCCTGAACCCCCGACATGACCTTGATTCGGAATAAATCGACATTGCACAAATGAAAAAAGCTGTCCGACATGAACACAACTGCAAACGGATTATTTGAACGAGATCGACTAACAAACTCGATTACAGAAAACCACTGCCCTCAACACCCCCAAGACTAAGATCAGCCGTACCAAGGGCCAGTCTTCCCGCCGCACTCAGTTCGTCCGCGACATCACTCGTGAGGTCGTCGGTCTCGCCCCCTATGAGCGCCGCATCGTTGAGCTGTTGAGGAACGCCCAGGACAAGCGTGCCCGCAAGCTCGCTAAGAAGCGCGTACGTGTTCACCCTCTCATTCTTCATTGATCTCTTCGCGGTGTACATTGGTTTGGTTTGGGAATCATGTAGTTCGGGACAATTTGGTGCAGTGGGGGTGCTTGATGTGAATTTGCCACTCAGGGAAGACCAGTCGACCTTGACTCGACTCATCCACACATCGCAATCCTGCACCATGCAACCCGAGTCGCTAACCCCATCCCATTCAACTCTCCAACGAAGAGACAAACAAATGACTACTCGGACCAATGCTAACACCTCTCTAGCTCGGTACTTTCGGCCGTGGCAAGGCTAAGGTTGAGGACATGCAGCGCGTCATTGCTGAGTCCCGCCGTGTCCAGGGTCACTAAACGCTCCATTCCGTTGATTCTTTTTTCTCCTTAACGACTCGAATACCTGGCGCGCGCAAGGGATACGAACGAAAAAATCGCATAGCGTATGGCTTGCGGATCGGAATATGGATATAGTTTTTGACTACCGGCGGATGACGGGGATGGCAAAAGTGGAATCCCTTCCTCTTGTTATGGAAGAGAAACCATAATGAAAACATTTTATTCAACGTTCTATGCATTCATTCGTAGTTCCGTAGGTGTTTGAATGTCTTGTGGGAGACCATTTTTTACAGCGTGACGATACGTCGCGACTATGGCTTTATTTGGGAGTTGCGATTTGGGACCTTTCAAAGGACTCAATGAAATGAGCACCATCTCCTGTCGTCCGCTATCTTCTGCTGTCGAACATCAGAGTGAATCTAGATCGTCATCAATCGTGCAGTCGCATTTGTACTGCTCAGGAAGCAAATAGATATATCGCCATTCGCACAGCAATATAACGCATGCCTAGTCATGGTCATCCAGCAATACGCATCACTCGTGAAACACGTCTAAGTCATTAAGATACATTATTTCTTTCCAGGGAGCTTCAGCCACTTCGGAATGCCACCACTTTTCTTTGCTCCACTAGGCTTGCCATCACCAGAATCAGTCGGGATTTCCTCGGTCTTTCGTGCAGATGGTTCCTCCTTGGGCTCCGGTGGCTGCTCAACCTTTATCTCCTGGGCTTTGCTACGGAGTTCCGGCCGCAGCAAGTTGGTTCGGCGCTGTGCAGAAGACACGCCATCAGCCCAAGTGAAGTTAACCAGGACTCGACCAGCTAGACCCAAATCCTGAATCAGGATCTGAGCAGTTTCGGGCAGAGTGCTTGGGCTTCCAGGGTGCGACGCCGTGGGGCCGCTGAATATGTTGAGGTTGAACTTCTCTCCAGTGATTGCTGGATCAAGACAGTTACGTACGAATCCGTACAATGATTTTCCAGAGTCGGAGGGCCCGAACTTCGAGACTATCTGACTCTGATCTGGGAACCGGACTTTCACATCTACCTCGCGTATTGCGGAGCGCCGCTTCTCCTCTGCTGCAGCTTTAGCGGCGATCTCAGCATCGGTAAGTAGGCGCTGGTTGCGAGAGGTTTGGTTGAGGAGACGCTGATGAGCTTTCGCGTGCTCGACCGAGGGTATATAATCCTCCTCGTTGTAGGGTATTTGCGCAGACGATGGAGTATTGGCGGATGGAGGAGAGAAGACGGTGATGGGTCGTTCGGGTGTTGACGCTAATGTTGGGTGCTCTGGAGCATCTGGAATCGGAGTATCTTGGTCATCTACTGATAATCCCGTCGGCTCAGTTGATACTTCAGGTTGATCAGAAACGAGATCCTGCTGCTGTGCTTCATCCTGGATCACCTTTCCGGACGTTGCGGGTGCTTGATCTGGTGTCGATGGTGGCATTTCATCCTCGGAGGCCTTAAAGTACTCGGCAATCTTGGTCATGGCCACGTGAAGGGGATCTTCTGTCCGTCGAAAGCTGAGTCGGATGAGTACATTGCCACTATTGAAGCCGAGTTGAGCCAGTGTTTTCTGTAAGTCAGCGAAGCTTGACAGCTCGCGCTCCAAAATCCGTAGGACAGGGATCTCGTAGAACAAGCTCCCAGCACCGGAATCGCCATCAGTTGTAGCAGGTACACCTCGAGCAGTCAGGTTCCGCAGTGGACCAGCTCCTGCGACGCCAGCTTCAAACTTGCGCAATACCTGCCAGAGCGTAGTCGAGCTCGGGAATTTGTCAAGTATGCGGCCGTTTGGTGCACCGCGAGCTTCGGATTCGGGGAGCTGGAGGGCGACCGTGACGACAGAAGGAGATCGAGATAGCTGGACAAGCTCTAGCTTTGCGCCAGATAACAGGCCAGAGAGGCGATAGGAAAGGGAAAGGTCCAGTTGTTTGCCGTTATGCCTTGTGGGACAGGTTAGCATCGCCCCATGTCAGCGGGAAGCAGCTGGACTCACTTTAAGGAATATTGGCTAGGATTGTATCCAAGCTTGGAGCATGCCTCTTGCAACACATCTGTTAAGTGTTTGGCAGGTGTTGTCTTGATCGTTGCCCGCCTGGCCGTCGCGTCGATGACCACGACATGGGCGCTCATGATAGCAATGTCTGTGCCTCTTAAGGAGCAATGGGTCGCTGGAACAATAAGAAGAAAGTTTGAAAGGATTTCAAGTCAAAAGAGGAGTAGACAAGGTAAGACGAGGAGAGTGCGGGGGTGAATGATTAGAAAGAAAGTAGTCGAAGGTCGAGGCCGACCAAATAGGCAGCGGTGCGGCGTCATCCGAGCTCTCGCGTACCTCACAGCTCCCCGTCATCAACTCATCTCCTCCATCATCCACCCGCCCTTCTCCTCCAACCTGTTTTGCACCCATTCCTGTCTCTCGTCAAAGCTCCAGAAACTACTACGCTATCGGGATTGATCAGAAAAAATTCCAATAATGGTATACCGCGTCCCTTTCCTTATTCAATCCAAACCACTGGAACTCAAAGCTAACCACCTCCTGCCATCATCAGGGCTCTCCCTTCGACATCAGTATGATTCGTCTTGCCCCTGACAATCAATCGGCCCACACACTAACCTTTACATAGATGGCGGTGCCTGCGTCGCCATGGTGGGCAAGGACTGTGTCGCCATCGCCTGCGACCTCCGTTTGGGCATGCAAGCCTTGACCGTCTCCAACAATTTCCCCAAGATCTTCAACTACGCCCCATCTACCTACCTCGGCCTGACTGGTCTCGCCACTGATGTCAATACCGTCTCTGATCTTTTCCGCTACAAGGTCAACATGTACCGCCTGCGAGAGGAGCGCAATATCTCCCCCCAAACCCTGGCCAACCTGGTCAGTTCATCGTTGTACGAGAAGCGTTTCGGACCGTTCTTTGTCAGCCCCGTCATCGGCGGTATCAACCAAACGACCGGCAAACCGTTCATTTGCGGTTTCGACAGCATCGGCTGTATCGATTTCGCCAAGGACTTCATCGTGAGCGGTACGGCCAGTGAACAGCTGTTCGGTACCTGTGAGGGTCTGTGGGAGCCCGATCTGGTGCGTATATGCTCTTTTCTTCCCCTGCAATCAAAGCTCACATGATCTTAGTCTCCCGAGGACCTCTTCGAGACCATCTCCCAAGCCCTATTGGCCGCCGTCGACCGAGACGCCCTTTCCGGCTGGGGTGCTCAGGTTTATATTATAGAGAAGGACAAGGTGACCCAGCGATTACTGAAGGGACGACAGGATTAAGGGGGAGGATACATGAGGGTTCAAGTCGGTTTATTTTGGGCTTTCTGTTGGTTTGAGGGCATCGGCGTCTGTGGTCTTCACTTGATGATGTGCCATCGCGGGTCAGCCACTGGCGCAATACCACAGTGACGCGAGGGCGACGGTCAGGCCGTGAATTCGTCCTGCTATATGTTTCTCATACCCGATATCACGATAATACAAGCCCCGTCATCACGTCACAAATGTGTTTCATTCGCATAACTTGGGGTTGGTTCTAGAGTCTTTTCTTATGTCAAACAGGGTCAATAGCCATCTTTGCCCTGGACCGCCTCGTAGGCTGGCCCGTCTCTGCCCAGGAAATCTTTCAGATCACCTGCGAGCACTTCGGGCACCTCCCAAGCAGCAAAATGACCCCCATGCTCAAACTCCTTCTCCTGCACCACATTCCCGATCGAACGGTACCAAGCAGTAGGCAACTGGATAATTTCTTCCTTGAATTGCGCGACAGCAAATCGCACATTATTTTGCGCAGAAGCCGACAGCACCTCAGGAACAGTGATCCAGTTCGTAATCACCTCCTTCTTGCTCTCAGCCCCGATATTCTGGGTTTCAGGCTTTGATGCCGAAGCTTCATGGTAGATCCGAGTCGACGCCGTCGGCCCTGCCCGCGAGAAATAGTACACGCTGATCCAGGTAAAGATTTCATCATCTGTCCACTGGTAGTTGTCTGACCATGAGTGTAATTTATCGTAGATCCACGCGAGAAGGGCAACTGGGCTGTCATGCAGGCCATATCCCAGTGTCTGTGGCCGGGTCTGTTGCTGCTTCATATACGCACTGCCGTTGAGAACATAGTCGACAGTGCGGCCAATAGCTCTCCGGTCCTTTGCCGATAAAGGCACACTTGCTAGGGAATGAAGAAATCGGAGCGGATTGCGCCATGGTAATGGAGGCATCACGGCAATAAAGTTCAGGTGAATGGCTTGAATATGCTTGGCGTAGTACTGTGCCATGGTGCGGGCGATCACGCTCCCCCAATCTCCTCCCTGAATGACTGCAGAGCCCTGCGTCAGCGATGGGATCAAGAACGTATTATTCCGCGGTTCTGTGATCTTTACCGTATTCATCATATCCTAGGGTAATCATCACCTTGTGCATGGACTCGGCATACTGAGCCAGACCGAATCCTCTCTGTAAATTGCATGCAGCATCAGTACACATCCAGGAGATACCAGGCCACAAAAACATACCCTCTGCACACCCTGAGAGAAACCATAGTTAGGCAACGAAGGTACCACAACATCAAATGCCGGGCCATCATCGCCCTGCACAAGCAACGGGATTAGCTTTGTAGCTTCGAGGAAGCTCCCCGGCCCTAGTATGCATTTAGCCATTGCCCATCTGATATGAGTAGAGTTGGAGAACGTGGAAAACTTACATCCGTGAATGAATAAGAGAGGAATAGCGCGCGGATTCCCATTTCGATGATGCACAACATGAATATCGAGCTCACCAAAGCCATCCACTGAAATAGGGACTATGAATTGGTTAAGCTGCTCGTTTAATTTCTTTTCTTGGGCGCGCCAGTCAAAGCTCTCTCGCCATACTGTGACCAGGCGCTTCATCTCGGAGAGTGGAACACCCATGTCCCAGCCAGCTTCGTCCAGTTCATCGGGGAACGTTGCTGCATGGAGCTTCTCGTTGAGTTGTTTGAGCTGCGAATCTGGGACTGCGATGTTGAAGGTGGAAATGGAGGACATGTTTGATTCAGTACGGATTGGATGTGTTGGTAGAGGGTTGAGGAGTTAGGTCTGCTTCTACATTTCACAATCAATGTTGTGACAAGATCCCTGCACTGCGGAGTCTTGATGCATCATTGGCGGGGGTGGGCCTCGGTATCACAATATAAAGATGTCAACGGGTATTGTGCAGCTTCTGGCGATGTACTTATGATCATTGAGAGGTCGTTCAAAGAGTGTTGTGAAACCTCGGTGTTCTTCGAGGGCGTGTTTGGGAGAAAGTGGTGTGGTCCTCACCAACTGCCTGCTTGAATGTTTATAAACGGAATTTATATGTTCACTGCTCCGCCGCTCCACAACTTTACTCGAAATATGCCTTTCGGCGCTCGACCGCGTGCAGCTTCCAAATTTGCCTTCTCTCCAATAGCAGATCGAGATGTATGAGCTTTCGCATTCGATTTTGATGCCCCTTTAGAAAAGCGAAATGGGGCATACAACCCTGAGATACGAGCAAGGCCTTGCGGCTGAGATCGGGCAATCAGGAAAATACTTATCTTCCTGGGCGCAGCACAAGTCAGGGATCCGGAACTGATTATGCACAATTGCCTAAGGAGAGAGCGAGAGAAGTAGACCTGGTTTATTGGACTCGACAGATCAAATTTGACACTGAGACTTGGACTAGGCTTTATCAAAACATGCACTGGGGTGAAATGCCACGATGAGGAGAACAAGCTTGACTAGGCTAGGGACAATCATTTGCGATGAGGGCATGTGTAGCAATGCGTGCTCTCGTCTCCCTATAATTCCAATGACGGCGGTCGCCAAAAAATCGAAGATCATGAATCGGGAGTTCTCCACGCTCGCCTAGTTCGCCGAGCCAGTCCGAGCGTGCCCCGGTACCCAGTACGTGCCCATTGGTGCTCCCCAACCCGGCCACACAAGTACTCGCTACTTACGCGAAGGCGTGAGTCCTCATCTGCGCCGCGCAGGTCTAGATCCCGCCGATCGTGTCTTTCCATATGTATGTGCGTGGACAAAAGAGAGAGAGAGAAAAAAAAGGGAGACTTACCAGGATACAAACATTGCAGAAGCTTGACTATATCTATTGATCTTAGCAACTCCCATTCCCGAAAGGGCTGCTCTTTGGAACTGTTCCTGACCCACGAACTCCTGTTTCAGGCCCAAGGCCCCGTTGTCTAGACCGCCCCGGTGGCCCCGTAGAGCTCGGGAAAATCCCCTCCTGATCTCCCCTCCTGGCCTATTCAGTCCTCGCTGAACTCTCGTGCTTTCGACGTGGATACTTGCCCCCTGGACAAGCCATGATCTTTACCCTACCGCCATAGAGCAGCCGGAGAGAGCATTGTTTACCTACCTTTCCATATGGACTATGTCCGAAACGCCCGAGTCCGATGTCCCTAGCTCCGTACCACGACCTGTCATGTCCTTCCCCTCCTGCAAGTCTGAAGCCGTCAATGATGGACTTGCGACCGTGAACGAAGATGGAAACCTGCATTTTGATGCTTCAGGTCGCTCCTGGAACGATGACGCTCAAACGACCGCCATCGAGCACCTCGTGACCCTCAAGGAGGGCCTGCACACCCCGGATAATGAGCTGTTCTGGAAACGGCTCATGGAAGATATCACGTCGATGGGCAAGGCGCAGTATGGATTCGTCGCTCGCAGAGTCCATGGCGGCGAACCTATGGCCGAACTCAAGGGGCGACGCCCGACCCTCTTTGGTGCTGCCTTCTATTTCAACGACGGCTACCAGGCCGTCGGAATGCAGCGACACCGGTATTTCGCAGGCGGAAACCCTCTCCTACATATGGATCACGAGCGACCCTGTCTGATACCAGAAAATCTCAAATCGTTGGTGGCATTTGGAGACGACCAGTTACCGTTTCCTGCGGAGGCCTACTTGTCTATCCCCCTCTTTTCGGCGGGTAAATGCATAGCATATCTCGGTCTGATGTGGTCTACTGAAGGTCTGCGTACACGAAATTTGTCCTGGTCTTTTCTGGAAATGATGTTGCATTCTCTTGAGGACAGGATCGTCCAAAGACTCCTACTGGATGAAGAGTTCACTGGCCAGAGGCTTGGCTCTGATGCAACGTCCGATACGTCCATGGTTCAGAACTCCCAAACAGCTTCCTTTGATGATGCCTTCGATTTCACATCCCAGCCCCTCAAACCGTACGCACGCAGCTTATCACACGAGCTGCGGACTCCGATGCAGGGCGTGGTAGGTATGCTCGATGTTATGCATGCCACGGTCCGTGAAGCGATGGAGAGCAAAACCCCGGTGAAGTCGGGTGGTATTTTCCAGGCTCTCAAGGAGGGCATTGAGATGGTTCAAGACAGCGCCAGACGTGCTGTGGAAGCGGCCGACAATGTTGTACATGCCTATGATCTCAACATGCAAGTCCCCAAAACACCGCAACGGGAGGAAGAGAACCCTAGGTTTGAGTATCAAGGTTCGCCGCCCATGACGAGTGAACGTCGTCCGAGTGTTTTCATTGAAGGAAACAACATCGCAGTGAACCCGTACAAGAGGCGGCGGAGTCTTCCCCCCGACATGAGCTCTGTTGGTCCAGCTCCCCGCAAGCAAAGAACTCGAGCATCATCAACGCGACAAGAACTATCTCCCCGTAGTGAAGAAGTCAAGAATGCCGTCCACGAGAGTGATCAGCTCGTTCATGCCACACCCGCCCGCCAGATCGAAGCAGTCATGGCGAACATGATGGATCCTCGCCCATCAATTGCCGTTCGACGATCGGCTCCTCACCTGCTGTTGGAAGGCATTAATATGAACACCCGGGGTCCAGCTCTGCGTTTCACAAAATTGCGGGACCTTCTCCGCTTGGTGATCAACGAGTCTCTCCACGTCGGCGGCCGGCCCGACTCTGCTGTCAGCAATGCAACCGAGTCTGGTGAAAAAATTGAGATTCGGTCTAAATCGTCGAATGGAGAGTGTCACAAGAAGATTGTGGACTGGTCTGTTGACCCGGCCTTGCCCGACACTCTGCTTGCTGACGACAGGGATCTGGCTAAGTTGATCTCGTGCGTCTTTCTCAATGCTATCAAATTCACAAACGACGGCACAATTACGTTATGTGCGACGATCGACACCAAAACTAATGATGTCTTGATTCGCGTGCGTGATACTGGCCCTGGCATTCCGGAAGCCTTCCTACCAAATCTTTTCAAACCATTTGCTCGCGAGGACGCGTCAACTACTCGCAGTAAAGATGGATTGGGCTTGGGACTTCTTGTCGCCAAGGGTCTCTCCCGGAAGATGGGGGGTGATCTGATTTGTGTTCGTTCCTCGACCACCGGCCCGGATCATGGCTCCGAGTTCCAAATTCGTGTGCCTGTGAACCAGCGTGAGGCTTATAGTCGACTTGGAACCCCAAATGAGAGGATCATAACGCCCCCAATCATCAGCGAGAACTTTCGTCAGGGTAGTGCCAGCAGTTTTTGGGAAACTTCGGCATCCATTTCCCCGTCTTTGCTTCCGAGCCAGCTGCAACAGCCGACACCTAGCACCGGTGATGAGAAACATTCTGAGAGTCCGAAACCCCCGCGCACATTGCCGCCATCCCGGTCAATTCGCTCGCATCTCAATCGGGACTATTACGATAAGAAGCTCGGCGAGAAGTTTCCATTGCGCTTTCTCGTTGCAGAAGATAATCGAATCAACCGCCGTGTGTTAATCAACATGCTGCGCAAGCTGGGCTATCGGGATGTCCTCGAGGCTGCCGATGGCAGGGAAGCGGTCCAAATCGTACAAGACATTTTGTCTGCGTCAGTTGCCCCCAACGACATCAATCCAGATGAAGATTCCAGTGTCATTGCTCAAGCAAGTGATTCGTCGAAGATGAGACCCATCGACATTGTGCTCATGGATCTCTGGATGCCTGAGATGGATGGTTACGAGGCGACCTCTCGAATCCTCAAGATGATGAATGACCACCAGAGCCAATATTCTGGACCCTACGATGGCTCAATGCAGATTGGTAACATTGGAAACCCCGATTCCATGGATTTTGAGCCAATCTCACCTACACTTCGAGCGCCGCAGCCTCCTACTGTGCTCGCTGTCAGCGCCGATGTCACTGACGAGGCGCTGAATCGTGCCTCGAAGGTGGGCATCAAAGGCTACATGACGAAGCCTTATAAACTTTCAGACCTTGAACGACTCATCGTTCAGTTCTGTGGTCTTACTACCGACCCCGCCGCGGCATAAGCACCAATTCTATTGATGAAGCTTGATACTTCCACGTTGCTTTCAGTCCGTTTTTTGGCAGGGACCACCATATACCCCTAAAGTTATTTCCGCAAGGGCTTCTTTTTCTACCTGGCCTCGCGACCCCCATTTTCATTCTGAGCTGAAACTTGCCCCAAATTGACGAGTAATGTACTCGTCATTAGCCATGTGGCGTCTTCGTTTCAAGTCACCCGTTTTTCTCTTTACCATATACCACCGTTGGGCATCTCATATTTATCTATTATTTTTTCTGGACATAATGAATGATGACACTACGCACAATCAATCAGGGGAAGTCCCCTTTACATTCTTTCCAAAGACAGATCAATAAAATACGTAGCTACAAATATATCAAGGAAAGGGAAGAGTAAGCAGTCATTACATCCATTATCAAGATCGACATCCCTCGAACTCCCGGCACTTCTCGCCCCTCTTTGATCGTTGGAAATACAGATCGAACGCAAACATGCCAGAGCCACTTCCAGCATATAATCAGATAGAAAGGCACTCTAGCCATCTCTCCGGCCCCTCTTGAAAGAGACATGGCAAATAGTAGTATCCAGAATCGATATCCGCGTAACCTGGGCGTGTGTGGTACATAGAGCTCGCAACCAGATGCAAGGTGAAGAAAAGGCTGAAACATATTTTGATTTGCAAACGTTCCCCATCAATTGTCCATCTAGGTCAACTTCTGCTTGATGAAGAATGAACGCAGGTGCGAAAGCTGCCAGGCGCAAGCGGCGGAGAGAACGGCCACTTGAATCAGGGCCCAACGCACGACGCGGGAGTTGGTGGTCTCGGATTGATCACGGAATTCGGCCTCGCGTTCCTATACAACCGTTAATTATATTCTCTTAATTCGAAGCCATGTTTTGCCCATGAGACAGTCCTCTGCCATGGAAAATTGCCATTCGGGGTAGACGCCATACCCGCTGGTACACCTGCTCCCGACGAATATCGTGCAATCGGCTGTTCAGATCACGAACCCGCTGCACAATATCCTTCATCTTATCCTTATCCTCGGTCTCAATCTTGCTCGTCTCGCCAATAGCAATGTCCAGGGAAACCTTGACGGCGCCCTGGGAACTGGACAACCAGCCGCCAGAAGTAGCGTCGGTCTCAGCGGTGAAGCAGATGCGGTGCTGGCCAGCATCGGCAGCGGAGAAGGTGAAGCGGCCAGAGTTGTTCTCGCGCTTGGAGACGACGCGGTGATCGTTGTCGAAGGTCTCCTCAACAGTGATGAGCATCTTCAGGTTGGGATCAACGGAGTAGGTGTTTGAACCCTGGTTGATGACTTCTGTCTCGAATTTGCCTGCAGATTAAAGATTGAATTAGACAAAATGATCTTCCAAATGAGAATGGCTTTGCAGTGATTCCATACCCGCTACGAGGGTGTCCTTTGGCAGGTCCTCGAAGAAGCACTTCGGTTGCCGACCATCGACATAGAAGTACAGAGCATTGGCGGGGACGAGCAGAGAAAGTAAGGAGAATAAGGCCAGAGCGGCCGCGAGCCATGACGGCGAGGACGTTGAGAAAACCATGGCTAGGAAGTTTGCGCGATTGGGGGGAACCTCAACTCCTGTCAACACGCGGACTGTTGACCATCTGGCGACATTGCGGCCCTCACCGCCTGCCACCTTCGGCGCTCTCCCTTGCCAGTCGCCGCGCTCGATTTTCATCGTCAAGACAACTCCCTCCTCATTATTGCCATCTATTCCAATTTGCACGCCTGTCTTGCCTACTTGGCGCGATACTACCCGTTTACCATTACCTGAAAAATCTTCCCTGAGCCGGGTTCACCTATATCGCCATGGCCGCCGCTGCCGATGTGCGCGATATGCTGGACTTGCCCGCTGAGGGCCAGCCCCGACCTCATAAGAAGCAGAAGGTTGTGGAGAAGCGACCTGGTAAGTAAAATCGGTTTCTTCACTGCGGAATCCCATCTGACAGTCTTGTTGCAGAGGGCATCACCCGTGAGCTTTACGCGCTACTGGGCGAACGGGCACCGCCAATCGCTATCAACGAGAACAAATACAAGGGGCGCCCGAAGTGGATGAACAAGCTTCGAGTGCGACCATGGTATGTGTGGTATTTAGCTTACGAAGGCAGCGACAGGACTGACTGTATTTATAGGCGCATGACTCCTTTCACGAACGGTGCTAGATCAGACGGTCTCGTCCTGAATCACTGGCAGAGGAAGCATGAATCCACCCGGCCACCTGCGCCCGACGGAGCCCAGATGGATGTCGATGGAAAGACCGAAGACGGAGTGGAAGAGGCTCCTAAACCGCTGGAGCAGGAATACAACTTTGCCAAATATAACGTTAAGGCGCGTGTACCGCGACGGTACAACGATGAAGAGTATAACCGACTATTGAAAAGCGATGCATGGACGCGCGAGGAGACAGATTACTTGATGGACCTTGCTACCGACTATGATCTTCGCTGGGTGTTGATTGCGGACCGCTACGATTATCAGCCTCGCATGGATTCCGAGCCAGATGCTAATGCGATAGTGCCAGCCAAGCAAGTGCGCACAATGGAACAAATGAAGGCGCGGTACTACAAAGTTGCCGCCACAATGCTTGCAATTGAGCACCCACCAGCCGAGATGTCTGAGGCCGAGTTCGACATGCATGAAAAGATGCTGAAATTCGATCCCGAACGAGAGAAGGCGCGCAAGGACTTGGCTTCACTACAGCTCGACCGTACCGCCGATGAAGTCCGCGAAGAGGCCATGTTGCTAGAAGAGCTCAAGCGTATCACAACCAACGAGCAGAACTTTATCGCCGAGCGCCGCGAGCTCTACTCCCGCCTAGAAGTCCCAATCAGCGTCGGCAACACAGCCATGTACCAGTCTAGTCAGGGCTTATCACAACTCCTTCAAACACTCCTTCAAGCGGACAAGAGCAAGAAGCGCCGTTCAATCCTCGGCCCGGACGGCGCCGTTGCCAGTCCCGCTGGCCAAACACCTACACAAACTGGCCCTCTAGGCCGCGCCGAAACGCCCAGTTCAAACCCGGCTGGCAACAAAAAGGGCTCAACATCACAACCCCAGCCAATGGTCCGCACGCTCACACCAGCCGAAGAAGCCCGATATGGAGTCCAGCATCACGAACGCGTCACAGCAGGTGTCCAGTTCCGCAGTGACCGTGCCCAGAAACTTACGCAGGCCAAGTCAAACGTACAAACACTCAAACTGGCCGGTGCACTCGCCGAGCTCGAGATCCCGGTGCGCCTGTTCATGCCCACGGAACGTGTCTGCAAAGACTTCGAGAAGCTTATTCAAGCGGTCAACCTACTTCTTGACGCTCGCAAGGTCTCCGAAAAGGTCGAAGGCGAGATCCGCGTCTTGGAGGCCGCAAAGGCTGAACGCGAGCGCAAGGCTAGAGAAGCTGCTGGTGACTTTTCACACCCAGTGAAGACAGAGGCTGAGGATGGCGGGAACAGCGGGCTGGACTCGGCGGCTGAAGCCTCCGCTCCTGCTGATGATGGTGATGAGGAACGGGATACGACCCACAAGCGGTCTGCGAGCGTATTGAGTGGTGTCAGTGACAAGAGTAACAAGCGACAGCGGCGGTAGATCTGGAGGTCTTTTGATTTCGCCTGTCAGGGCCGAAGAGTCTACTGGACTGTACGATACACTTTCGCTTTGAGCTTGATTTGATACCTCTGTATGATTAATGAATACCTGCTGGGAGCTATATCCATAATCCAATTTCACTCCACCTTTCCCTGCCAGATAAAAATATCGACATGCCTGCTGGGTATAATGAAGCCATTTGCGCCCCCACTCATATAGGCATTCCCTCATTCTCGTCAAGTCAGTAATCATCGTCAGTCGTACACAAATCCCACAGTACTTTGCTACGACGATTAGCCCAGCGACTGCCATCAAAAGATCCAGGCATGAGGAGACAATCCTGATAGACTCTCGCTGGGTCTTCTGCTCCGATGCTTTTTGTTGAGTTGGTTCGTCTGGCACTGTTCGAGTCGCACTCAACGAAAGTCGAGGAAGTCTGCGAGATTTCTTGCTTGTGCATGTTCGGGGAACAACGAGTTGGTTGACGCCTGGAAAGCTTCAACAGCCATCGTGAACTGCGCGAATTGCTTGCGTGTAATTGACTAGCTTGGTCTTCCTCCTCGTCACGCTGATCTGCAGTGAGAGGCTCCGTTGTGGAGGGTTCTATCTCAACGTGCCCAACTATGGGTTTTGCGGTGTCTCGTACTTCGGCGACGGTATATCCGATTGCCGAGCGTGAGTCACCATGGCTGCGTGTCTCATGGCCATCTAGTCCCTCTCCATTCTTTCGAGCTAGAAGCTGCACAGTCATGGATTGACTGAGTCTGGCCCAGCGGGACGCCGAAACATCGTTTGGGCGATTGCTGTAGTGGGAGCTTGATGGAACCTCATAACGTTCATTCTGAGTTGATCCAAGAAGTTCTGGAGAACGGAGACTCGGAGGGTTACTTTCATCAACCCAGACTGCACCAGTTTCATAGTCTAGACTGGATCGATTGTATCGGCCATCCATGAAAGTTGGTAAATCAGGCGGCATTGGGTAATCCTTCGCTGAGTGAGGAGATGTCATGGAGTGGGGAATAGTAGCTGCTCCAGTCTCGTGGCGTTTTGGATTTATAGGAGGTGGGATAGGGCGAGGCTCTTTAATGGTTGGCTCGATTTCCTGAGGACCTATCCGACAATCCTGGAATGGAGATTGGAATTGACGGTCATTCTTAATCGGCGGTCTCCAGCCCGCTACGTCGCTTGGATGTCCATCGCTACCTTGGTGTTGGGTTGGTGCATCCTCAGCAGCTGATACCGGACTGTAGCCATAGCCAACCCGTCTGCCTCCTGACATCCAACCTGCACTGGTCCTGCGTGGAGAACGGTGATTCGGGTCATGAGGCTGACCGTAATATTGTGGGGATGAGTTGGTAGCATCACAATGCTCACGAAATCTGCTTCCATGCATAGAGCCAATATCCGTGATAGGACCCCCGCTTTGAGGCTTTCCTCTTGTTCCCTGGTTGACCTGAATGGGTCTTTCGATGTGAACCAAAGATTGGACACGCGGCGATGTTTCTCTTGAGCTAGGATGACTGCTTTGGTGAGAGTAAAACGAAGACGCGCCGCGGCGACTGATCTGCCCCTGCGGTGATCTCTGGCGAGGATGAAAGTTCTCATGGGAAGAAGATATTAGTTGGCCATGCAGATTGTAACGAGCGAGATCAACACTCGAGGGATTGTGGGAGACGGACCCAGAAGACATGGTCTGAGAAGCGAGCCGATGGGATATTTTGAGATCACCCAGATGAAGTGCCCGGGGATCTGTTTGGAGATCTGTTTGGACCATGGTCGCGGTCCCTGGCTGTCTCCTTTGGGCTACCAGAGCATCCGTGGACAAGTTTGGCAGAGATCCTGAAGTCATCATGCCCTTCCTTTGATCGCTCCCCAAGTACTGGTCCCAATGGGCTATGAGATTCCCGTCATCTATGGCATTCAAACGGGCAAGAGCTGGAGAGTGCATTGAGATCGATGGGCCAGAGCCACGGCTTGAAACATGCATATTGGGTTGGGATCTTGCAGGCCCCATCTGCAGAATACGTTCTCCCCGCGTGCGCTCATCTTCAAGAGCTGGATGCTGACTGTTCGTTTCACGAAGTGGATGGGGAGCACCTCTTAGGCTGCTTTTGGGAGTCGGTATATAATGCATTCCCAATGGGGAATCACGAGAATTCGACTTATATGGGGACTGGTCCGTTGTCCAGCGCTCAGATTCTTCCCGCTCTTGGCTCCTTTCCATTAGATCACTCAATTCCATCCTCCGGAAGCCTTGAGCTGCAGGCGAGGCTGCCATGTGGTTCTTCCGGGTTGGAGTTGGGATATCTCGTGCATCGCTGTCGTAGCCTCTTTCGCTCATCAGACTGCTCTCAATGTCTTCCAGTACCATGAGTCCTGTCCCAGGCTTCGTGGTTGACCTTGCCTTGAGGGAAAAAGGAAGGCTAAACTTGCCAGAAACACGGTGCTCATTTGACGTTTTGGATTCTCGAGAGAAGCGACGTCGAAGCATATGAGTAAAGTTCCCGAGCTGCTTCTGACTCAAAGGTGGGATATTGTCAAACCCAGACAGTAGGGTCCCTGATACGTATGACAGTCAGTATTCATTATTTTTGCTCATCGACAGAGAGAAGCGCTGGATATGGGGCATACCTTGTGCCTGGTCCAGCTGTGAGGCTCCCTCAGCGTGGGTTTGGTCGGAACGAGCAACCTCCGACGGCACAGTCGTCCGCAATTTTCTCAACCAAGGGCAAGTGAAAAATGACATCTTGTATAATCTTGCAAAGCTGAGCAGCAAGTAGAAAAGGATGAATCCCCAGATGTATGAGGTTTGCTCTACGCTGGTAGCAGGTGCCCTGCTGTGCTCCTTCCTCGACCAGGACACCCCAGATCCACGCATATCTGCCCATGTCTATTACCGTGGTACACGCCATAATGGACAACCTTGACTGATCAATTGAGCTTTCTACGATTGAAAAGCATCCGGGTCAGTCAAGAACTGCGGAGTCTGCTAAGAGTGCTTCATCGGTCGACCAATCTCAAATAAGCGTATTCAGCCTTGGTGACAACCCCACGAGAATACTTGAACGATGCGTAGCTGTGAGATAACCGAGGAACACAATTCCATCCAGACAGATTCTGATATACTACGCAAGGACCAAAATTGTGTGTAGGTCATCACAATTCCAAGCTTAAACTTAGTATTACTGTGTCATAGAAAGATTGTCCTCCTCCATGCTTACTGCTCGGGGACCCCCCGATTGCTTGTTATCTCGGATGTGTATTAAACTCCTTGATAAAGGCATGCAAGCGTAGCGGTGTGCAATTGGTGAAGCGCATAACTAGCGTTCTCAGGTTCCAAAAGAAGGAGCCGGTCAACCCCGCGTCAGCGTTACGGGATTGCTCAATTGCATGAGACAGAGCGAAAACCAGATAGCGCTAGGAATAGCAGCAGAATTGCCCTAGCGCATAGCACTTCCGGAACTATTGAATATTGGAAATTATTTGAGTCCATTGTTATTATTACAAAATGTGATAAATAAAAATTTGAAAAGTGGTGATCCGCCCCCGTATCAAACAATGGCGTGATCCCCGCCGATCACGGAGACCCCTGTTGGGGTAATGTGACGTGTATATTACCATGGCACACCTAGAAACTGGGGCATACTAGTGGAGCTAATGCTGATCATGACAGTACTGATACCGATACCTGGAGGTCGAATTGCCCCTCCATCCCAATAGGGTTAGACCTACGGACCTCCCCCCTCCATTTTTCTTCTCGCTCTTCCCTCTCTTCTCTCTCTCTTCTTCTTTCTCTCTTCACAGGTGTCGTGGTCTTTTTTATCATCTTTGAGACCCCGAATTCCCCTTTCCCTCTTTCTTACACATATCCATCAGAATGGTTCAATCGTATGTTAATCTCTTCTCTGCTTGTTGACTGTTGGACATTGACGCTAACTTGTCTAGATCCGTTCTGGGTTTCCCCCGTATGGGTAAGCTCCGTGACCTGAAGAAGGCCACGGAAGCTTACTGGGGTGGCAAGATCTCTCGCGAGGAGCTTCTCGCTGAGGGCAAGCGTCTTCGTCTCGAGCACTGGAAGATCCAGAAGGCTGCTGGTGTGACTCAGATCCCCAGCAATGACTTTGCTTTCTACGACCAGGTCCTGGCTCAGTCCCAGCTGTTCGGTGTCATCCCTGAGCGCTACAGCAAGTACAACCTCGACCCCATCGATGAATACTTCGCTATGGGCCGTGGTCTCCAGAAGGACGGTGTCGATGTCCCCGCCCTCGAGATGGTTAAGTGGTATGTGGAGACAATACTTTTGCTATTACACGTGGCCTCTTGTTAATGTCTTCCATAGGTTCGACTCTAACTACCACTATGTCAAGCCTGCCCTCCAGGACAACCAGGTCTTCAAGCTGGATGCCAACCCCAAGCCCGTCGTCGAGTTCAATGAGGCCAAGGAGGCCGGTATCATCACCCGCCCCGTTCTCCTCGGTCCCGTCTCCTACCTGGCTCTCGGAAAGGCCGACCGTGGCCAGACCGTCGACCCCATCGACAAGCTGAGCGATCTTCTGCCCATCTACGTTGACCTCCTCGCCCAGCTGAAGGCTGCTGGTGCTGAGGATGTCCAGATTGACGAGCCCGTCCTCGTCTTCGACCTTCCTGCTAAGGTCAAGGCCGCTTTCAAGCCTGCCTATGAGAAGCTTGGCAGCCTCGGCGCTCAGGCTCCCCGCCTGACCGTTGCTACCTACTTCGGTGACATTGTCCACAACATCGATGTCCTCCCTGCCCTTCACAACGTCCACTCCATCCACGTTGACTTGGTCCGCAACCCTGAGCAGCTCGACACTGTTGTTGCTGCCCTTGGCCCCAACCAGGTTCTCTCTGCTGGTGTCGTCGATGGACGTAACATCTGGAAGACCAACTACAAGGCCGCCATCGAGAAGGTCGAGGCCGCTATCCAGAAGCTCGGCAAGGACCGTGTCATTGTCGCCACTTCCAGCTCCCTCCTTCACGTTCCTCACACTCTGGCTTCCGAGAAGAACATCGACCCCGAGGTCGCTGACTGGTTCAGCTTCGCCGTCGAGAAGGTCTCTGAGGTCGTTATTATCGCCAAGGCTGTGACTGAGGGCCCTGCCTCTGTTGCTGCTGAGCTTGAGGCCAACGCCAAGTCGGTCCAGTCTCGCGCTACCTCTAAGCGTACCAATGATCCCCATGTCAAGGCCCGCCAGGCTGCTGTCACCCCTGAGATGCACAACCGTCAGTCTCCCTTCGAGACCCGTATCCAGAAGCAGACCGACCACATCAAGCTTCCCTTGTTCCCCACCACCACCATTGGCTCATTCCCCCAGACCGGTGAAATCCGCAAGCAGCGCAACTTGTTCACCAAGGGTGAGATCACTGCTGAGCAGTACGAGCAGTTCATCAAGGATGAGATCAAGATGGTTGTCGAGGAGCAAGAGAAGCTCGGCCTCGATGTTCTCGTCCACGGCGAGCCTGAGCGTAACGACATGGTTCAGTACTTCGGTGAGCGCCTGACTGGTTACACTTTCACCGAGAAGGCCTGGGTGCAGTCTTACGGCTCTCGATGCGTTCGTCCCCCCATCATCTACGGTGACATCAGCCGTCCTGCCCCCATGACCGTCAAGGAGTCCCAGTACGCTGTTTCCATCAGCAGCAAGCCCATGAAGGGTATGCTTACTGGTCCCATCACCTGTCTGCGGTGGTCTTTCCCCCGTGACGATATCCACCAGAGCCAGCAGGCTCAGCAGCTGGCCCTTGCCCTGCGTGATGAGGTTATTGATCTCGAGAAGGCTGGTGTCTCCGTGATCCAGGTCGATGAGCCTGCCCTGCGTGAGGGTCTTCCTCTTCGCAAGGGTAGCGAGCGTGACGCCTACATCAAGTGGGCCGTCGATGCTTTCAAGCTGTCCACCGCCGGTGTCACCGATGCCACTCAGATCCACTCTCACTTCTGCTACTCTGAGTTCCAGGATTTCTTCTACGCCATCGAGGCTCTCGACGCCGATGTTCTCTCCATTGAGAACAGCAAGTCTGATGCCAAGCTTCTGGAGGTCTTCAAGGCCAAGGACTACCCCCGTCACATTGGTCCTGGTGTCTACGACATCCACTCCCCTCGTGTTCCCAGCGAGCAGGAGATGAAGGAGCGCATTGAGCAGATGCTTGTCCACCTTGACCCCAAGAAGCTGTGGATCAACCCTGACTGTGGTCTCAAGACCCGTGGTTGGGAGGAGACCCGGGCCAGTCTGGTAAGTGTTCTAATTCACTGAATTTCTTTTCGTATGTTTGAGAAGATGTGAAGATTGCTAATATGCTATTCAGTCCAACATGGTGTCCGCTGCGAAGTTCTTCCGCGAGCGCTACGCTTCTTAAATTCTTTCTCAACACCACACACATTTTCCCTTTTAATTTCTTAATTGGGTGGGGCGGCAATCAACCTGCCGCCTCCAACACGGGGGAGTTCTTTGTTTTTTCATGACGAGTTACGACGATGATACCAAATCTCAACATATGGGTTTCAGCGAGGGTTTGTGATCAAGGCACCAAAAGCGGGTTACCATAGGGTATGGTACGGAGTTCAACATTTCTAACGATTTCAACATGGGTGCCACCAATTCAGGTGCCAATCTTTCAACAATTTTACTCTCCCTCCTTTGCTTCTGCATTTGCAAGGCATTGGACATGGAGACGAGAGTGTGTAGAATTAGCTGTGAATACTACTACGGTTCTATACTATATCGGTGCAAGTAAATGCCAGGTCGTAGTTCAGAGACATTTGCGTATGCGATGCCCTCAGATTGAAGTTCCCTGCTGGGTACAAATGACCTTGACTTTGTAGGCCATTGAGGGGAGTATTGGGACCAACTTGCACAAGTGAGTCCACTGAAACTTGTCCGCATTTTGGGTTGTCTCGAGCGCCCACTTCAGTTGTCAGCCAAGCCTCGGAGTGTTTTTATTTAAGCCTTCAGTTCAAAACTACTCTGGATTGGGGATGTTTCAACAATGTTTCAAAAGGTTGTCGCAATTTCATATAAGCCTTGGGCTACTGCGACGATTATATCGCCACCACGAGCTCTGCCGGGAGGGAGGGATTCCTGAATATGAGCAACTAGGGAATACTCTTAGACCGTTCCCCAGCCAAGTATAGCTAACGGGTCTTCTCCGTGTCCCATCGGCTTTGACAGGACTTTTGGTGGGTCCTACATTGCACAACCCTTGCAGGGAAGAGACCTCGGCATGGATCATTGTAACCTGAAGCATGTTGACTACTTCATGCATGCACTTTTTGCATCTACAGAAGCTTGTACAGGACGGGATTAGTTACGAGTTGGGTTTGGCAACTCTTACTCTTAATGCGTTTGACCTTGTATATCATTCTCTAACTTGCCAGTCACATCGGAGGGACTTTGCGCCTCGGCTTGAGAATCGTTCGTACACCGGCAAAACCACCGGTGAATCCGGACCGGGGCAGCGAGGTAGCGCCAGAGCAACGCCACCTGCATAAGCCATCCTACTTTGTGGCAAATGATGGAACGGGCAATTGCTCGTTGCGCCTTCGTCAATGGTAAGTGGATTCTTGCTCTGTCGCATGTTACTTCGGCTACCCCGGGTTCCAATTGAGCTCGGCATTGGCCAATCGTGATATCCTCTTGGGACATGCGGGGGCACACGGGGCTCAGGGGCTGAAACAGGGTCCAACGGCCCCGAGTCTGCGAAGAAGCATCGTGGAATGACCGGTTACGTGAATGGGTGTTGGATGGCTATAGGAAATTGGTGGTATCCTTCTACTCAATCATGTTCATATGTTAATGAAATATCCAATTTTTCTCGTTGAGATCGTCCTTCGGAATCATTTTCCGAAGTTGTTCTGGAGATTCGATGCGAATATGACAATCAAAAAGGAGGTGGATACCCCTGCCCCACTCTTCCAGCTCACTCATAGGCTCAAGCATCCCTTCGACTCAACAAAATACTGCGTAGGAATTACCCTTTTCAGTTAATGCCATCGCAAGGTGCAGGAATCGGAAACAGACGGCGCCTTATCCCAAGCATGCCAGACACCATGTGAGCTCGCGTAAGGAGCTTCATGATGACTAGTACGGCAATTGCGATATCCACCTTGAATGATGATCCCAGCTTCTTTGACTGCCGCATGGAAGTAATTGAAGACCCGATCTCCGTCAGCACATGGTATATATAGTTCGAGCTCTCTTCTCATCAATCGATCATTAAATCAACTCACAAAATGGCTTTGGTATCTTCATTCCTGGTGGCCTCGCTAGCTCTTCTGAGCCCGACGACCTTCGCTCAAAGCGTCGATGGCTCGAAGTATAACAACCCCACGGCTGGACCTCCTGCGAGCTACTTTGCTGCCGCTACGTCTGTCCCCGTCGCGGCGCTGAAGAGTGCTGCGGCAAAGGCGAGCACCGCTGCAAAGGATGCGACTTATCCCATCAATAATGATGGCGGTGCTGCTAAGGTCACTATTCACAGTGACTGGTCGAAGTTTAGTGAGGTGCGCGGATGCCAAGTCATGTTGAAATAGTTGATGAAACCATATTAACATTCTATTGCAGGGCGCCGCGTTTGTTTGGGTCGCCGACATGGATGTCGATTGCGATGGTCTCGACTACAAATGCAAGGTATCTATGAGTTTCCCCTTCTCCGCGGCCGATTGAAACTAATCTCTCGTCACAGGGAAATCCGGACGGACTACCTGACACCAATTTTGGTGCTCTGGCCGCATATGAAGTGCCATGGATTGTGATCCCGGACAAGTTCGGCACTACTTACCAGAATGTCCTTCCTGGAAATAATGTTGGTGCAGTTATTTGGTGAGCATCTCCCACTGGAACTGGGAAGATAGTGCCGAGTTGACAATACTGTAGTGACGGGAAGATGTTCTACGGAATCTACGGTGACTCCGATGGTGACGATCCCCAGGTGATCGGAGAAGCTTCGTGGCTCATGGCCCGAACGTGCTTCCCCAATGACGACTTGAATGGCAATGCTGGCCACGGTAGTGTCGATGTGACATGTAAGCGGAACTTCTTACATACACCATGCTGTACACATTGACTGACTTTAAACCCAAAGACATTTTGTTCACTGGCAACGACGCCGTGCTTCCAAGCAGCGCCCTCAACAAGAACTACATCACTAACTTCACCACCCTGCGGTCCATGGGTGATAGTCTGATGGCTGCTCTGGCGAAGAATTTGGGTCTATCTGGTGGGTCTGGAAGCCCGACCACCACTCTGACTACAAAGACGACGACCGGTTCTTCCTCGACAACTACATGCTCGTGGTCTGGGCACTGCGCGGGAGCCTCTTGTTCTACCGAGAATGATTGCTCTGATGATCTGGTCTGCAAGAGTGGAAAGTGTGCCAGTCCTTGAGATAATGTGAGGATAACGGTCAACGGACTGAAAGTCCATCAATCATTCATATGATCTCTACAACTAGCTAGCTTTTTCAAATTATACCTTCGTCGCTTGAAAAAGACATTCCAAATCGTGCCCATCAAACCACTCCCGGTTCTTTTTCCACCCTTGTACAATAAGGTCCCTGCCAATCTTCACCACCTCCTCCACCTGCTCCTCGCTACCCCATCCAGCGACTCTACTGCCCCAAACAACAAGATGAACGCCGACATGAACAGCAGTTCTAAAAGCCATATCATCGCTAAGAGGGCCATAGCCCTCCAAAAAGCCTTGGATTACCCACACGCCACAATCCACACTCTTGAAGAGCTTCGTTTCATACAACTCAGCAATCATCTGTCCCAGATCCAGAGCTCGAGATCCGATATGGCATACTTCCCAGTCAATAATGAAGAGGGTAGTATCAGACTGTTCGCGGAGCGGAACATTCGGAATAATAACACTAGAAATCCCATTAGATTCTTTTTTTTTTTTTCTCAAAATTGAATAAGCTCCAACTTACTTCCCCGTCCAGAAATCACCATGTATGATTCCAAACTCACCATCCTGATCACTTCTCTTCATCTCCCCCGCAGCATGATTCTTCACTTCCTCAAAAACACTCCGACTCTCTTCCAAAACACCCGCGAAGTTCGCAATCGTGTCCATCAGCATGGAATAATAGATATAAAACTTCAAGTCCTTCATCGACTCGTTCTGGACAAACAAGGATCGGGTCTCTGCCTGTTCCCCTTTCTCCGCCCAGTCATGGAACGATCTCAGCCAATGTCCAAGCGACCGACCGAGCAATCGTCCTGAAGAGGCCGACACAGTCTGACACAAATCCGAGAGGAGGAAATTCTTCAGATCCAGTGAATTAGGCAAATCTTCCATGATCTGCGTATTTGTTTCCTGGATAAATTCAAATACACGGGGCGTTTTCACGGTGATGTTTCCCTGGGAGTGGAACGGTAGCCCATCGAGCGCTTGCAGGATGGCATGTTCGAAGTGCTAGCGTCTACTCAGTCCTCCATTCAATACAATATGAAAAGAAAGAAGAGAAAAGAAGGAGAAATACTAACACATCGCTTTGCGTCGAGCTTGAAATCCTGGTTGGAGGCCACATAGTTCTTGGTATGTTTAATGACGATTGAATCCCCGGTTGCAGGTGTGCCCCGGTAGACGAAATTGGCGTTGCCGCCAGATAGGCGAGTGAGAGAGGAGCATGCAAATGGGGTTTGAGAGAGCTGCTGAGCGATCTGATCGCGTATCTCGTCTTTATGGTCGAGGTCGGTCATTTTGCTGCGTACTGTTGAGAAAGTGGAGGGGATGAGGGTTATCTGCTTGTATGTTTGACCCTGCGCTAGGCCCGTTCCAGTGCCCGCGCACGGAGAACGCCTTGGCCGGGAGATCAGCCACACCCCCCGCCGTGACTCACGAGCAATGACAATCGCATTGAACTGTATCGTGTAAAGTTCATGGAGATCATGGTCCGAGCATCTAAGTCTGATCGGCATCTGCCTACTAAAAGTCTAAATTCTTAGGCATCTAGATTTGCAAAGTGGATTGATGATTCGGAACGCATGCATTGGCCCATGTATCGGCTAGCATAAACGATGAACATTACTATCAAGGTCACAACGACTCCACAAATCACTCTCAAACTCAACACAAAGGAAAGTGGAAATACATGTCACAGCAAATATTCATCCTCAAGCTTCTCCACAAGAACGAGTGAGTCACTAAGGTATAGCCAATAAAATGCACACGGCAGCAAAAGCTTGCATAAAGCAGTCGCAGCATTGTACCCCTCTCATTGGCCGTCAGACACACATCTGCAGCTTATGGAGGGGCACGCATCAATGGTCCTATCAATGCCAACAGAACTATAGAAGCTCAAGCAGGAAAGAAAAGTCCCCGAGCCCCGCCAAGAAAACAGATCGTTTCCCGGAACGGGAGTCCGATTCGACATCAAACGATGACTCAAAACAAAGGGCCTGTGGGCGCATCCAGGCAAGCCCAGCTCCTTTGTTCTAGCTGCAAGACTGGGGGTAGGGGGGTTTTACCAGGGGAATTCCACACTGGTGAAGACCGGCTTGCGGTCACGGGCAATCAATGCCGTTGGATGGAAAGGAATCCTGTCGCAGTAAAGGTGGTTCGTAAAGCGTGTAATTGTTCATCGAGTGCATAATTAAATGCTGTCAACGTGGATTCAGAAGCGGTAGTCTGCGTCTCGGCGGCGGATTCGGGAGGACTCGAATCGCTGCTCGGAGCGCTCGCGGTCTGAGCTGTAGAGCGAGCCGCGGCTGGATGGGCTGCGAGACATGGAGCTTCGAGGAGATTGGTAGACGATAACGTGGCGCCTGGCCTGGCCAGGAGAGCGCTCCGAGCGAGGAGTTCTCTCGATGATCTCTGTTGCGGTGCGCTCAGGCTCGGGTGAGTATGAGCGAGACGGACGGATTTGTTCGATCACAGGTCGGCGAGATGGAACATAGATGGTGCTCGTTCGGGGAGCGCGGACAGGAGAGGCACGGCCACGACGAGGGGACTTGAAGGCCAGACCGGCTTCGACGGCGTCGAGAAGGTTGCGGACGGAGTTGGCTTCACGCGGAAGCTTGACTCGCATCAAGATACCGTTCTCTTTGTCCACGACCGAGAAGTATTTTCCGTCCTTACAGTAGAGGTGCCTGGTCACGTCAATGGCGCGAGGGTAGCCACGCTCGCAGAGGCTATCGCTAGGCTGGTTGAGAGCGGTGGTACACTGGGTGCAACGGCTGACATGACGGTCAAACTCTTCAACTACGAGTTTCTCGGCGTCATCCATGTCGCGGACGACGAGGGGAGGTTCGACGATTTCAGTTTGGCCAGGCATGGTGTCGAGATGGGTCAAACTGGGTTGACGTCGCGGGGCGCGGCGTGGTCGTTCTATGGTGACGGTGTGAGGGTTGATATAGTACTTGGTGGAGTGGAACAGCGACACCGTGATTGATGTCGAAGAGTCACGCGAGAGACGGTGTGTGATCACCGTATAGATAGCGTGGAGACAGGCAAAGTACTTGATGTGATGGAATGTTCAGTTGTCTTGGAAAGGAACTGAAGTGACCCGCGAAGAGTGAACAGAGAACAGTGTGTATAGCAAATGCAATGTAGAGGGGGGAGAAGAGTATATATAGGTTTCCTAATTGGCAAGGCGCATGGCAGCCTGGGGCATGGCGTAAAATGATGTACATCCGTGACTTGAGCCCCACGGGGCCTTGCACTTCACAATCTACCCTGGCGCACTGAACGAAGCTAGCGCGAGAACTAAGAGTGTGGCTCAGTTGAACCAAAATGGCACTAACTAGACCCAGGTCGAACTAAGTCCAACACCGCCCGAGTAGCCCAAAGCCGGTACTCTTATTGGTCTCTACCCTCAGTTGAACGGTCTGTCATCATTTTGGACCTCTCCGGTGATGTCGTGCATAGCCTTGGAAGGAGTATTTTCTCACCGAAATAGCCCTGTCCTTGCGATTCCCTATCCACCCATGTCATCGACCCTGAGCCAGTGGCTTGTGGCTCGTGTTCCTGAGAGGGCGCGTCTCGTGCCCCTTGAACCCTTGAACCCATGTTCACGTCACTCGATCTTCGGTGAATGACAGCCACTCCATCTGACGGATTGTACTATGTCTGAGGCTCGCCCCGAGCGCGGTCTATCGCGCTCAACCTCATTTGCTCCCCAGCCGCTCCCCTCAACCCCAGGCGTCTACCCAGACGGCTATCAAACAACCAGTTCTATTATTCTGGTAATGTGAATTATTATACTTGATTATATTCTGGGAGATCTCGATCGCTGGTTCGGGATATTAAGATTCCCAAGAATAGAGCGACCGCGACGATACGATACTTTGGACCCCACGCCATGGACCCCTCACCAACGCTACTCCTCAGCCCCAAGCCACACCACAATCTCCTTCACCTCCTGCTTACTTTTTTCTGTTCGTTTTCCCTTCAGGATTCTACATAGCCACAGCCACAGTGCCGCTTATCTTGTGAAACGATTCGACGCACCAGCCACCGTCTCTCTCTCTCTCTCTCTCTCTCTCTTCTCGTGTTCTTACTGACCAGATTCTCTGGATATATCTCCGTGCCGCGTGTGCTCAGTCCCCTCACCCTGCACCCTCAAGTGTTGTCCACGCCATGAGAGTATCCTTAAACCTCCAGAGGACTCGAGTGACCTATGAAGTGCGGTCTTCGAAGAGATTCTACTGCAATTGCCTGTCTGCCTTCAAGGCATCTGCCAATCACTCCGCTCGTGCTCAACCCGGGTGAACGCCCAGACCCCGTTGATCTTCCAAGCCTCAAAAAGCCACTTCTTTTTCCAAGATCTAGCCCAATTACCTCACAATTGTTTGTCAGAATGTTTCAACCTCCCCCAAAGATCCAATGCATACCATTATTGCCTGTCGAAGACTCATCTAGCCCAATGGTTGAAGACACCACCTGCCTGTACAGTTCTTTCCGCAGTCAAGATCTTCACCAAGCCCTGCCGGGCTAGCTCAATCGGTAGAGCGTGAGACTCTTAATCTCAAGGTTGCGGGTTCGACCCCCGCGTTCGGCTATTCCTACAGAACAACCTGAGATATCTTTTTTTTTTTTTCCTTTGCTGAAAATTTTGATCGAGGCTCGTGTTGCGCCCGGTGAGTGGTTGAGTCAGTTTTTGGGGATCCACCGGGTGGGGATCGGCCCGTTCGTAGAAGAACGCCTCTGCTGTACTTTGCTACAACTCCGCTATCCCGATTCTGAAAAGGACAATGACGAAACAGGTCTTATGACCGACGTGAAAAAGCAATTATTGCTGGGTAAAAAGCCGAGACTTGTTAGATGCTTGTTCGTTGTGGCTAGATCCTAGGCCAAAGCGCAAGGCAGATTCTGCCATTCCGAGTTAGGGAGATACAGCTGATCAAGCATTGGAAATGGCCAGGCATCAATGATTGACAATACAGTGCATATGGTAGAAGGTATTTGTCAAAGTCTTCCATTCAATATTGGTCGGCTGAAAGAAAAGGCAGCACTGGACTTCGGTAGGCCCCTGTAAGATTGTCATGCCAGCGCCGCATTTACATTCCAGGCTGACTGGAGACGGAAGCAAAGACGGACCATGATGTTTCCCGCGGGCAATCGGTTGATAGAATACTCCGTCAAACATAGTGGGGAGCGAAAAGAGGTAATGAATCCAAACCCCGTTTGCCAGTTTAGCACACTACGGAGTAAACTGCCGGCTTGGAGACGGGAACTGCCGGCATAGACTCTTATTCACTGACATCATCACTGCCCTCCAGTAAATGTGCATTCAGACTATACGCTTGTCGCATGTACACATCAAATACATAGGACTTGGCGATCCGACCCCCAGCCTCAATTCAAAAGGGAAGGACTATGTGTCTTCAGGAACCCCTTCCCAGAAGAGTATCTGAGGGAATCCAAAGTCCCCGGACCTTAGCAAACCGGTTATTTGTAGCTTCCATGATCCTTAGACCCACATAGAAAGCATACGCTGCATGTTCAAAGTCCAGGTGAATCTGGCTCAGTGAAACGCCCGCTCAATTCACTCCAATTCAAACTTGATCAGTTAGTCTGCATCGATCTCAATGCCTGTCCCCGCATCTCAGAAACAAAAACAAACAGAAGGGTCTCACGGCCGTAACGGCGCATTGAGCGAGTTGATAAAGCGCCACCGGCCCGACTTGAAGCCCTTTGAGGACATTTACCGCCATCTTCACAAACAACCCGAGCTATCCGGGCAAGAAGAACAGACGGCCAGCAAAGCAGCAGACCACTTGAAAAACCTAGACTTCAAAGTTCATACCAATATCGGTGGTCATGGAGTAGCCGGGGTACTTCGCAATGGCGATGGGCCAACTGTTCTGTTACGCGCGGACATGGATGCGCTCCCACTAGAAGAGAGAACCGGACTACCATATGCCAGCACACAATGGGTCAATGGTCCAAATGGGAAAAGTACCCCCGTCTCCCATGCATGTGGACATGACTCGCATGTCACGGCTCTCATGGCGGCAGCGACGCTCCTGCATGCCGTGCGCGAACAATGGGGCGGCACGCTGATCTGTATCTTCCAGCCGTCCGAGGAACATCTGGATGGAGCACGTGCGATGCTCGACGATGGACTCTACGACAAGATTCCCAAGCCGGATGTTGTCCTGGCTCAGCATGTCATGAGGATGAAAGCGGGCACTGTGTGTCTGAAAGCGGATTCGCTTCTTACCGCAGCGGACTCTTTTGACGTGCGTATTTTCGGACGTGGAGGGCATGGCTCGGCGCCTCAAACTACTATCGATCCAATTGTCATTGGCGCGTCCATTGTCATGCGTCTTCAAACTATTGTCTCACGCGAAGTGACTCCTGGTGAGTTGGCGGTCGTTTCGTGCGGGAGCATCAATGCTGGGCATGGACCGAACATCATTCCCGATCATCTTGACATGCAGTTGAATGTGCGGACTCTCGATGCTGGTGTGCGCGAGCGTGTTTGCAATGCTATTCACCGCATCATTGAAGCCGAGTGCTCGTCTGCTGGTGCTGTGGATAAGCCAGAGATTACGAAAATATACTCGTCACCGGCCACTGTCAATGACGAAGATACTGTCGACGCTCTGCGAGTGACGTTTGAGCCGTATTTTAAGGAGAACATGGTCGGCATGGAGCGCCCGACTGCTAGTGAGGACTTTTCTCTCTTAGCCACAGCTGCCGATGCACCCTATGTCATGTGGATGTTTGGTGGTATCGATGCAGAGACTTGGGATGAGGCTGTTGCCAATGACAAGGTGGATGAATTGCCCAGCAACCACTCTCCCTTTTTTGCCCCGGCTATTCAACCTACACTGCAGACAGGTGTGGATGCGTTGGCTCTTGGCGCTTTGACTCTTCTGAGTACGAAATGATAACTTGTACTAGTCAATCGGTTTATTACTTTCTATTGCGCCTGACTGACACGAAATGGAAACATGGAAAAAAGTTACAAAGTGTAGTCGAATCACAAGGCGTAGCCACATGAACAAGCACTTCTGTCCTTATACGCCGACAGCAAAGCTTGTCGAATGCCCTGATTGTCTCCTCGAACTCATGTTAACTCCCAAATTGCATCGTGCGAGTGTCCTATTACGCAAACTCACCAATCCTGATGTAATGCTCATGATTCTTTTCGAAGGAATGAATAAAATATGTCCTCATTCCACCGTCTGAGAAAGAAGGGTAAGCCCTCCTCTCAAAAAATTATAATCAGCGTCGAGGCACCTATCTGCATAAACTCATTCGCAGGCTTCAAGCAATCATGACATGATGCATATCGCCCCGAAGGTAAAATAGTACACATAATCGAACATATGATCTTTACAAAAAACCAATCTTCTTGTCCTCTAAAGTCTCAACAAGATCAAACTCACCCCTCGCAGTAAATTGAAGCCCTCATTCGCACCATGCTCTTGACAAGGCTCAGTACTCCTCGCCGTGGCACAGCACCCAATTATCTTTCGCAATTTATGTCGGAAAGAGCCCATACCTATCGGGCCCCTAGTTAATGCAGACCATATCACTTTGTCCAAGGTCCAACACCAATTTGAAGTCTGATAAGCCGACTGTCCTGCAATCGCTAGGCTCGCGGTATAACTTATAGGCACGCTTTCAAGTGCAGCAGCATTTCGATTCGCAGAGATAAAATGACACCAAGCCAGAGCACCAGAACACATAGCACTAGAATCCAAGACACCCAAAAGTAAGCTAGCCGACAACGCAAGCGGCACGCAGATAGGACATGCCCACACACCGGCAGATCTCCATACCCGATGATACCTGCATACTGATGGCTAGGCAATGGGTGTGGGGAATACCCCGGACTTCGTTGAAGTGCACGAGGGGCATAGCGCTTATTGATGGCAAGAAAGTTCAATATTATGCGTCCCAGTGGGCTCTGTCACCGGGAGTTTGTTTTCCTCGTTCGGCCGCTTGTGAAATGTGCAGTTCAGCTTGGCTGGCAATCACTTGAGAACCCACCTCAACCTGCGTCAATGGTGCAAAAAACAGAAAGGCAAAAAAGAAATCTCCGATAGGGGGAATCGAACCCCCGGCTGCCGTGTGAGAGACGGCGATGTTAGCCACTACACCATATCGGACCGCTATGGAGGAACATCCTTTTTTTGGTTACATGACACCCTTTCAAAGATCGAGCTGTCGGGAAGAACCTACCGCTAAGCTCTCACGCGCGGTCACTAAAACGCAAATTATCTCCCGATGGTGTTCAAGAACTCAGACGATCGGAGCGACTGGCCAGAAAACCTCGAGACTGACAGTGATGATTGCTCTTTACTTCATGTATTCATTCTTTGCACTTCAGTAATAGCAAGAACGAGCACTAGGGTATTCTTTGTGGAATCCAGCATCGGCCAACAACCCGCGAGGCGCTAGAAGCCTTGTCCTCGGGCTCAGTAGAACGTCGAAACTCAGCAGGCTGTATTTTCGGAGGCAGAATGTATGGAGTTCGAACCGTTTGCAGCATACCGAAGATTAGCCAGCCTTCTATCGTAAGAACAGTCCATGCAGACCGCGGGGAACGATTCAACCGTCCAGTCGTAAATCTCCCTCACAACTAGCTGCTGTAATTCTGCTTTCCGCGATTAGGGAACGTTCTCAACCTTCTAAAATCCATCCTGGCGACCTTGTTACCCCAGCTAGTAACCAAGTTTCCAACCCCCTCGACATACACAAATCGTTCGCATTCCACACACCGACGACATGAAAGCATCAAGGCACTTCATATTTTCAACACTAAATTCTCGTCCAGAGCAATGCTCCCGCTAACGTTTACAAGGCGATCAGGTCAGACGGTCAGACCTGCTTTATTGGAAATGAGTGAAGTGAAACACAGGTGTGCACAGGGTGTGCACCAATAGAATGGATAAACGGTATGGATGCCAAAAGGCCCTTAGCTGGCAACTTGGATGAGCTCTTACAATCCTTCGTCTTGATATCCACCTCTGCTCCTTTCTGACATGCTTCCTGCTCAGGCCAGCCGGAAGATAGTAAATCCTAAAGCTCGGCCTCGCTGGGAACTTCCTGGAAGCAACCACATGCGGTTATATTAATGCGCTCCGTGGCAGAGTTCCTTCAGATGGGGGCCGTCAGCGGTCTAAAGAAGAACTAGGCACGTGCTTCTGTAAGAAGACGTCAATAGTATCGACTATAAATGAATACGAACAAACCGCATTGCAGGTTTCACAAGACTGAAAGAAAATCGACAGTCCATGCATACAGAGTCATGTCCAAGTCTCTCGAATGATGCGTTACGTTTTAGGTGCTTTGATCATGACTGCGGAGGTCGCATATTCTCCTGTGCGGAAAATTATAGACGCCATATACGAGAAAAGGAAGGTTCAGCTAAAATACGTTGCACGCTCTGCCGAGTATCATTCACACGAAAGAGTAATTTGCGCAAACACGTCTTGGAGCGCAGATTACGTGTTCTCAAATCTTGCGAGTCGCACGGTAACGTATTCCACCACCTTCCCGCCCACACCACCCACCTACTTCTATATTTATGAAGCAATTAAATAACCACAACGCCTTTATATTCAATTTAAACCTTCTCTGTACAGAAATTAGCCCTATGGCCAGGCCTTCTGCATACGCTGCATGCATATTGACGTCTGTTGGTCAGACTATCGGTGGTTAAAGCCTTCCGGGTGGGCATTGTAGAGACCACCCCGTCATCTTCTATATGGCTTAATAGACCAATGCCTTGCTCATGGGCTTCGGATATAGCCATACCTTCAGCGCGTTCTATCTGCCGTTTGGATAGAGATCTTTTCTGTATTTGCTTCTTGTTCGCAGCGCGTAGATCTCTGACTTCCTTCTCTAATAGAAGCATACTTTGCATTACCGTTTCGCATGCTTTATATGCTTGATTGATAATGTCTTTGGTAGGTGTTGGTGGGCTTTCCGACCGATATTTCAATAGCTTCTTAGCCGATTTAGCATGCTTCGATAGCTGGGTAATATTCCTTGGTGTCTCAGGGTAATAATTACTTGATTTGCTAGTAGGTCGTTCCGTATTTGGTGTAGGTGACCGAATTAGAACATTAAGCTTCGATAGCACTAGTTCTGGATCCAACGGCACAATACCAGTCGCTTTGAAGGCATTCACAATAGTATTAACCTGGAAGGTGTCCTGGCGCGCGAGTGGGTATGCCGCAAGAAAATCAAGCTTATCAATAAGGTTGATTCCTAGACGCATTTGCTGGTCGACTAAGCGACCGTATGATCGCTTTAGAACAGCAAAACAGCCAACATCTAGTGGCTATAATAGATGCGAGCTATGCGCAGGCATACAAAGAGGTATGATATCGTTCTTCGTGCATAGTTGATCAAATTCGGGCGTAAGGTGGCTGCCATAACCATCGAGGATTAATAGCCTATACCGCCCACATCGCCGGCCATTTGTTAAAGGAATAAATAGCTTTTCAAGCCATCGAAGACCAATTGCATCAGTAGTCCACCCATTATCGCTAACCTCGATACGCCAGTCACCAGGGACATCGGCACAGAACCAGGATTCGATGAAACGTTTGCCTTTGAATATAATCATCGGCGGTAAAGACCAGCCCGTAGCATTGACTGTTTCGATTGTAGTCACCCATTCGCGATTACCTGGCTGCAGAACAAATCTACGGCCATAGTATTCAGCTCTGGTGACTATCTTTGCGGTAGAAACAAGGCCCATTGCGAAGCCTGTTTCGTCAAAGTCATAGATATCATTAGGTTGGATACCGTGGCGCGAAATAGTCTCTTGTAATAGGCGAAACCATACACGTATAATCCGGGGATCTTCTTGTTCCGCACGTCGATAGTCATACCGACGCGAGAAGCGTGATTGAATGGCCGGTGTCCGGCTAATATATCGAGTAACCCAATTTAGGCCAATTGCATCAACACCCCGGGCTGCAAGCAATAAGTTGGCCATATCTTCCACCGTAGAGTGCCTAGGGGCTGCACCGCGAGCATCCATAGAGAGGATCCACTGGGTAAGCGTATCCTCTTCTGTTTGGGTCATTTTATAGCATGTTGCGCGTCTGGTTGACCGAAATGAGTGGCCTGCGAGGCGGTCGCGTAGCGTGGAACGCGGTACATCATATGTCTGCGCAGCAGCCCTAATAGACGGAATTGATTTTTTCTGAATAGCTTGTATTGCAAGCTCGATCCTACCCTCTTGGTGGAGAGATTCTTGCTTGTTTTTAGAACGAATTGGTGGCATTGTAGGTGATCAAAGTGGTTGGGGATACGCGGAGACGCGAAATTTGGTTGGGTGGGCGGGAAGGTGGTGTGGGCGGGAAGGTGGTGGAATACGTTAAAGCATCGAATTTAGGATCAAGCCATGTGCTTTTGTAAGCGTCGAAGTCGGTGTCAATGGTAGCAACTAATATTTGGATGGAAGTGGCTCTCAACTCAAGATTGCGGGAGAAAAACGTTCAAGAATAAAAATACTATTGGATGACACAAAGAAATAAATCTTTTCTCTTAGTGGCGAAATTTGAATGTCAGCGTACAATGAGCCGCCCGTCCATGTCAGAACTCTTTTATGAAATACAGTTTGATAGGGCGACCTTTGGAGAGTCCTCAAAAGGTATACGGCACAATTGTGTTTGAAGAGTGCGCGCTTGACAGTCCGATGATACTGCTACCTAGCTGTGTTGTTCGTCAGTGAGGGGGCACCTAGATCAACTGTCCTTCGCTCCAGACCCCACGTACGGGGCCTTTCAACGAGATTCAATCGCCATCGCTGTCCTCCGTGGCCCCTTTTTCAGCCGCACACCGATGCATTCAACCGCAATGCCAGAGCTTACTGTCCTTTCAGGCCATGCCGGAGGAACCATATCCGTTGGTGTTGAATGTGATATAATATGGAACAATCGTCTGACCAGTGAAGCTCCTACATATCAATGGCTATAGTCCGATTTCTAAACTACAAGTCAAGAGCTATATGAAACAATCACAAGTCTGAAACATACTTCCAACACAGTGCAACAAATGAATCGGTCAAAGCCATCAATGGCTGGCGTTCGAGTAGCGCATGAAACCATTAAACCCCTCAACAATCGTACGCCTTTGCTACAATCGGAGCCAATCTCCCGTGCAGCATCGTCGTTGGATCTCAGAATTCGGTTCTTTCTCAAATGCGAGAATCTGCAAAAGGCAGGCTCCTTCAAATTCAGGGGAGCATCCTACTTCATCGCACAGCAGTCAGATCGTGATCTGGGGAAAGGGGTAGTTGCCATCAGTACAGGTGAGGATACTTTGAGCTTCAATTAATAGCACAATTTATGACATAACTTACTACTGACAGGGAACTTTGGGCACGCAGTGGCTCTTGCAGCACGGACGGCCGCTCGATCGAGAAAACTTCCCATCAGCACGTCAGTCGTTCTTCCGGCAACTTCGGCACCTTCAAAAATCGCAGGCGCACAACAGAATGGCGCCAAAGTCGTGCTAGCAGGCATTGATCCGCAGGATAGAGAGCTCGCCGCAGCCCAAATCTTGAAACATACGGGAGCAACACTTATAGGCCCCATGGACAATCCCTTGATTGTCAACGGACAAGGAACAGCCACCCTCGAGCTTCTGAAATAAGTTCAAGAACTTTAGAACTTGACTCCAAGCTGGATGCTGTAGTCCTGCCATCAGCCACCGGGGGTCTACTGGCAGGTGCGGGAATAGTATGCCAAGATTCAGAGACATTGGTGTTTGGGTGCGAACCAAGCGAGGGAGGCCCAGACTTGCGGCACAGTGTAGCGTCTGGTATTCTCCCAGATCCTAAAAGTCAATTCAGTATCGCCGACGGGTTGCGAGCTTCCGCGTCAAAAGGCAATTTCAGCCTAATTCGTCAACACGTCAACGGGATTTATACTGCCACCGAGCCGGAAATCAAGCACGGTTTTGGCGAATGCTCATTGAAGAAATGAGATTAACGATAGAGCCAAGCTCTGCTGTCTCAGTTGCGACAGTTATGTTCAATCAAGGATTCCGGAAAAACTTGGCTGCACAAAAACGAGATTGGAACATCGGGATCATTCTTACAGGGGGCAACACAACAGTCACAAGAATAATAGAAGAGTTCGGCGGTTTGCAGGAAAGTTTCAAGCAAGCGAATGAACCTTTGCAGACAGCAGCCATGTGAACGAGATTGCTGTGTCGTGACTCGCCGCAGGGTCAGTGTTGAGGATCAAGTACCGGGTGTTGCACGCTGAGCTATGATTTTGTTGGGTTTGAATTCCTTCTGTGGCTTCTAGCAAATGAATCGACTGAGGCGTCTCTTCTTTTCCTTTCTTTTCCTAAGATTTCACTTCTCTTCCAAAGTCCGCAGAGCCAAAACGTCACAATATTCGCAACGGGTTGCAGTCAATCGTGATGCTGTTGTGAAATCAATGTTAGCCTCAACAATATTCTCATCACAAACAGCGCAGCGCCCATTTCGGGGTCTACTTATGCTGAAAACCTCAACCTCATAGGATGCACTCACCCTATTGTGTCTTCCATTTGCTTTGTTCGGCTTTCTACTTTCTCATAGGTCAGGGCATTAAGTAACCAGTTCGTGGCGGAGTAGTTTTACCAGGTTCAAGGCTTCTCGGTCGTCTAGCGGAATCACTAATCCTATAACAGCAGTTTACTCCGCCCTTACTCCGGAGCTTTGTTAGTGGAAAAATCCATTCTGCGAAATATAAAAAGACAGTGAATGCCACATTGAAAGGCTATCAGAGTCAGTTTGCACTTTCCCTAGACTCAAAAGCTATCGCAAAAATTCGTTTCAGAAACTCGTTCCTCACACCCGAGACAACTTGATTCCTCGTTGACTCGTCTTCTCTCTGGCCCCGAATACGCCGCAATCGGCTTGCATTGTACATCAGAACGGTGATCAAAGACCTAAGTACAGCATTTAGGCTCCATGGCGGAGGTTCTCGAGATTGGGAATTGTCTGCAGGCGGACACTCAAGCCACGCGGCAATTGTCCCATGCAAATGAAAAGACGCTGAGCTCGGACGGAGCAAACGAAACGAGCAATCAAGATGGAGATCTACCTCACGTTGCAGATCGAATTCCCGTCTCGGCATGGCTTGTCATACTGATTAGTACACTCGAGCGCTTCGCTTTCTTTGGGATTCGTGAACCATTTCGTGAGTGCGGGTGGCATGTGATCTTCATCTTCGAGGCCATTGACCTCGAGGGCAGAAAATTATCTTCAGAATCAGCGAGATGATCCTTTACGACCAGGCGCGCTCGGATTAGGCCAGAGAAAGGCTAGTAATCTATCGTACATGTTTTCGTTCTTGCTGTACACCATGCCGCTATTCGCTAGCGTTATTATTGATTGCTTCCTTGGGCGGTATCGAGGAATTCTGGTTTTCCTATGGTCAGGACATGTTATGACCGGATGCCATTGATTTTAGCTAATGTGAAGGGCACAGCATCTACGTAAGCGGAGCGTTCATCTTGACCATGACGTCCCTACCATCATCCTTGGACGCGGGCGCAGGTCAGCCAGGGTTCTTGGTCGGCATCATTCTTATGAGTATTGGCCTAGGGGGTGTGAAGTCAGGTGTCTCACCGTTGATGGGTGTGTTCTCGCATATTTTCCCGCCCATTCTGTAATCACTAACAAGAAGTCGTATAGCCGATCAGTACACCAATTGGGAGGAAAATATCGTGGCCAAGCTGAACGGCAAGCGCGTCATCATTGATCGTGAACTCAGTATGGACAAAATATATCACGCATACTACTGGTGAGCGGTGGAAGGCTCAATTCGAAGCATACCACATCAAGCTGATCTAGTCTCAAAAGGGCTGTGAATATTGGAGCGTTGTCTGCACTTGCCACAACTTACATCGAGAAAGATGTTGGTTTTTGGGCGGCATACCTGCTTCCTTTTTGTGCTCTTTGCATTTCGTTGCTGACGCTGGTCTTGTGTCGAAATAAGATTGGTAAGCTTGAATGCAAAATACCCATATGAAGAAATACTGAAAATAATGTCAGTCAAGCGACCACCAGGTGGGAATATCTTACCCACAGCTTTTCGAATCATGTTGTGTGCAGCGAAGAACGGTTTTAACATGGACGCTGCACGGCGGCAAGGTCAAGCGCATGCAGTCGACTGGGACGACAAGTTTGTGACGGACTTGCAGCGCGGCCTTATAGCATGTCGTATTTTTGCATTCTACCCTATCCTGTGGGTTTGTCATCTACAGATAAACAATAACCTCGTCTCTCAAGCGGCCCAGATGGAAACCCACGGTCTCCCAAACGACATTTTCCCAACATTGAATCCAATCGCAGTGCTCGTCCTACTACCGCTGGTCACCAACGTGCTTTATCCGACTTTACGCAAGCTGCACATTAAGTTTCCGCCGGTCAACCGTATGGCAGTTGGCTTCCTTATAGAAGCCATCGCGATCGCATATTGCACGGGTGTCCAGCAGCTCATTTATACGAGAGGGCCCTGTTTTGCACATGCGTTAGAGTGTCCTGCGTCAGACGGAGGTAGAATTCCGAACCGAGTCAGCGTTTGGCTCCAATTACCGGTCTACGTCTTGGACGGTTTAGCAGAAGTATTCTTCGATGTTGTGAGCCAAGAATATGCGTACAACAAAGCCCCGGACAATGTCAGAAGCTCTATTCCTTTTCAATTCGAAACACTTGCTGACAGTTGTCACTTTCTTCCAGATGAAATCGATCGTTCAGGCCGTATTATCTTCCATGTCAGGTGTTGGAGCTGTTCTGGGCTTTGCCTTGTACCCAGTTGCACGTAATCCTACCCTTGTCTGGATGTATGCCGCTCTCGCAGCCGCTATTGGCCTCGCAACGGTGGTGTTTTGGCTACTCTTTCAAAAGTATAATGCAGACGACGCGGAGCTTAACAAGCGAGATTTTAGCAATAATGGAGGCGGCTCGGTAGTAACGGAGGAAAGCACGAATTTGAGGATGGGATGACATGATGATCAGGATCGAAGAGGAGTGCTACTTTTTGCAGATATCCCTGCCTGTATCAGTGAAAATACAGCAAACCTGGCTGGCAGAAAACTGCAGCCTCCCAAGCAAGATTTGTGCAGTCTCTGAAAGCATGTGCATTGTTGTATCATTGTAGCCTCCTACGTCATGGCTTTAAGGTGAACCGCGTATAGCGCTCAAAACACAACTTCAGAATAGGTTACAGCATGGTACTTCCACACTATTCTGATAAGCGTTTCAGAATAGTGTGGAAGTACGCAAGCACGGGTATTAATGAGTGACTCGGGATTATACAGCTTCCCCCAACGGATTTGGATCTCGCATGGTCATCTACTGTATTCTCACAACAGCTTGCTACTTAACAGCCCCTGAATTGAGCTCCGGACCGTCGCATCAACCAAGTCGGGCCGACATCCGACCTCAGTCAGCATATCGTGTAACAAATGATATATTTGTGGCAACTATCAGGTTCTATGGTCAGCCGTCCATATGGAACTGCATGCTGGATGACCTCACTCACCTGGTGTTCCGCTTTATCGGGATCGTATAATGTATGGTCAAAGTCTCGCAGTTCTGCAATATAAAGATCACGAGCAGATTTTGCGATATCCCTATGTAAACCACCCGCGTCCATAGCGTCCACTCGTGGTAACGCATTCTGCAACAACATGACCAGACGATCAAGCGTACTCAGACCTTCGCGCTGTTCTACAACTGATCTTTGCGGCAAGGACCCCAGACGTGCTGTATAGTATTCGAGAGTAAAGGCGTCGACCGAAGGGAAACCTAACGACTGCAAAGCATGCTGGCACTGCTGCAGACGGCCACTCATACTCTTGTCATTGGATGGGCCTCGAGGGGAAAGTGTGTCCGAGCAGCTTCCCATGCACTGAATTGGGAAAAACTCGAGAGCCGTATCAGCGGGGTTCGAGAGCGGTCCCACACAGTTTTGCGCTTGGTAAGCATCTTGAGAAAGGCTCCTCCTGTTGGAGGCATCGAGAATGCCACGGGGCAACAGTAACGAATCTGTGCCGAGAATTGGTAGGCTGCGGTCTTCGACTGTTGGTGCCAGTTCTGCATCGGTTCCGTCTATCATTGAGCCGAGAGATTCCCAATTGATTAGGCCCGTCAAGCGGGGCAGTTGATCGTGTCTGGCAGGCCGTGGCATGCTGGACCAGATATGGTTGGGCAACCTTAAACAACTGGGAAGAACCTACTGTAAGGCGATCAGACAAGATCATGGTAAGAAAGATTGATTCTCCCACAGCATGTATAAAAGCGAGTATGATAGCGAAGTTGGACAATGTTGCTGATATCTTGGCTAGGCTCCTTGATTCTCCGATGACGAATGTGATGTGATGAAAGGGGATTGAAACCGACCATCTTTTACCCCTGCCACGGTCTATAAGTAGTGGCAGCCGCGGTTCGGTGCGCCATGACCCGCCGTCAAAGGGTCTTTCTTTGTGACAATATAGCCCCTGAGCAGTTCAGTACTAAACCTACACAAAAACAGGTACATTTAGCCTTGCCACAGACAGCGCCATCCCAACCTTACGTCTGGACAAGTTGATATAAGCACTGAACACGTAGCAATATTCTGATAGTAGATTAGGAGAAGCGTTAAAGTAGGAATCTCAAGCCAAGCTTTACTCTACCTAAGTTTGTTTGTCTCTGGTTACTTCTGCGCTGTCAGGTTGAGAAGGATCGGATTGTACCATGCAGAGTACCAGTCACTTCCTGGAAGGAGCCATATGCTTGGAGCTGCATGTGTCATTGATGCCTATGCAGTATACAACCATTCGCTTACAGCCTTACGAGCCGTGATTCCAGCTTTCCAGTTTTTGCAGCTTTCATGGAGCACGCAATTGCTTATTCTCGCCCCCACGGGCCACAGCGACGCCAATGCGGGGTATTGTTGCCACCTTCCAGTGTCTAGAAATGTTGGCGATAAAACCGCGCGCACAGTCTGCAGCTTAAATAACCAGGTCCTATCTGATATACCCATGTCATGTACCAGCCCAACGCATATGGCACACCGACATGACGAGCACAAGCCGGAGGAACGGCAGGCTCGCATCGTGCGAAAATTGCCGGCGAAGGAAGAATCGCTGTGACCACACTCGTCCTGTCTGCAACCGATGTCAGATTCGAGGTTTGGCATCGACCTGTTTCTATCATCCAGCTCCATTGACAAGGCTACACGCAGTGGGCGCTGTGGGAGAAGGGCAGATTGCCCTTGTGGATCTCGGCCAAATCGCCACCGAGACCACAATAGACTGCCCTCCTCCCTTCGACAATCGATATGCTCAACGCCGATCCTCACTTCCGTGGCCATCGATTGGCTCTGATGCCCATGATCCGGGATTTCGGCTGCCTGGACTAGGAGCAAGCCCAGCAGCTATTCATGCCGAGCAAGTTGCCGTTACAGTAAAGATGCTGGTTCAACTTCAGCATCTTGACATGATAGAGAAGCTGCTCAACGAGTACTATGCTCATAGCCCTGCGGTCTTGGTACCTGGAGCACTCGTGCTGCCAGCTATCTCGGCACTTAGTACGCACGGAGTCGGGATGCCGTCACCCTCGCCACCTGGCATGGTCGAATCTGAAGACAGGAATCTGCAGATCGCGGAAAGCATTGTCCAATCGACATCGGCCACTATCGACATTGATTCAACCTGCACGTCGCCAAAATTTTGCGCATCTTATACTGGTCAGAATCTTCGTCTCGAGGCCGTCGGCCTAATATTTGCGCTCGCAGGCCGATCGTGTCTCCTTGGTCATAGTAAAGAGGATCCGCGGGATGAATTTGTACATACCATGTTCCGATGCAGCACATGCTGCCTACAGATTGCTCGTGAAATCGCTCCGGGGGTCAACGACCCCATGGTGTGGTTGTCGTATGAAAATCTCTTGCTGACGATGTCCATACAAGGAGATGCAAGTGAGTCACAGGATGATATTGTGGGCGCTCACAGATATATCCGCGATGAATTACTAACACAACTACTTTACACCACAGGCCCAAATGTATGGCGTCGGTTAGGTGACCTGGCAACCGATGTGTATGCTCTTGGCATTCATCGGGAGTCTACCCACGCTGGCAAGACGCCATTCTTTCTCTCTGAGTGTCGGCGTAGAACGTTTGCCGCGGCATATCATGTTGATAAGCTGATCTGCACATTCTTTGAAAGACCTCCGAGAATTCTAAGGCGCTTCTCTGATTGCAAAATGCCGCTAGATCTTCTCGATGACGAAGTTCTTGCAGATGCAACCAAAGCAGAGCAGACAGGACTTCAGCTGGACCTGGAGGGATGGAGTCCTACAGCTCGCTTCGCTAGTTCAACTTGGGCGAGGATACGTTACGTTCTCGGCGTTTTCCGCGAAGAAATTTTAGAGTTTCCATTTCGTCCATTCACGGCCGAGAACAAGGCCAAGCTGATGCAAGTATCTAGGCATACATCCTAGGTCCTGCATGAGTTGATGAGCTGACCAAAAGAACAGGGGTCTTTCAGAAAGATGTCAGCAATCATGGAAGTCATTACCGGAGCACCTCAAGTACACCCATCAGTGCTGGACATCAGGTCTTGAGGCTACTGTCTGCCTGATGCTCACTATTGTGTATTTGTCACATCTACAGAACGAGTTTCAGATACATCGTCTCCTTGAGAGGAGCTCACGGAGTCCTGCTCCAGAATTACTTACCGTTTCAGCAGAGATCGTCGCAGTTGTTGTACAGCTGGGTAAATCGCGCGACAAAGCAGTGCTTCTGAGGCACGACTTCCCTTACATCGTGAGTGATTCTCATGTGAGGTTGTTCCAATTTGATCCTGACAGCCCACAGGTGGTCAATTACGGTCTTCCCAGCGCCGCCGTATTGGTGGCAGCGGTACAAAACGGGGCTAGAACTCGAACTCAGCCATTGCCACACAGCCTCAGTCGTTCTGCGGTTATACGAAGCCTAATGGTATTCACTTCGTATCTTGAGTGTATCGGCGATGTGGGTGAGACAATAGAAAAAACATGTATGCAAGCCGCACAAGCAATATCTCGCACCGTGGATCGTATGCTCGACGAGCCGCCCTCCTTGTCTGGCACGACGCCAGATATGACTCTCCCCGCGTCGATGTCTTGCGATGATCCTGACACGCCCTTTTCACCTTCGCAATTCTTGCAAACAGGACCTGACATCACTTGTTTTCCAAACTTTGACTTGCTTAATCGCAATGCATTGGACGGCTTTGATCTTTCTGGATGGTTGAATACTACTGCATGGACAGGCAAGGATGTTGGCTACTAGGGGTCACATACTCGCAAATCGTGTCTCCATGTGCTGTTATCACCCAAAAATTTCTGACAGAATTTTGTTTGTGATGTTGTTGGCCATCTGAAAGATAGAGGGAAAAATGGGAGCGGGTAATTCTGCCATTTACTAGCATTCTGATACTATTGGTGAGGCTCGAGTGGGAGCCTGTGTTTGATGCGCATGAGAATCGGAATCTGCTCTGCTCAGTGGTATCTCCTCGCAGGGATAGCCATGTCAAGTGCCTTGTTGAAGGGATTTCACATGTCTCCGTGATGGGGCCTACTGGAAGCGTGGTTCGCGTTTGCACAAGTATCCACCCGCATTCTCAGCCAATTGGAGCTATACATTCCACCGGCTTAGCAGACTCTTAAGCGTCCAGCTCATTCTAACTGGTCACAAGTCTATATCGGAAGTTCTCACGAATCTCTTGCGCAGCATCAATAACCTCTTTCCTACTCGTCCGTGACGCGACCATGAAGTAGGCGATTTGGGTCCATATCCCCGAGCTCGGATCTGGTACTTCTTCACCGTAGCTGAAATAGCAACCAGATTTCTTGACCAAGCTCTGAAGATGCGGCAACCGCTGGAAGAGATCGGCAGTAGCACCCCGCGAGGCAAAGATTCCACCTCTCACCACAGGTATACTCACGAGGTCGCAGTGATACTGAGGCCCATTCTGGAATGGCACTGATAAAGCACGTATCCGCGGAGCGTCGCCTTGTGCAATGAGTAGGTGTAAGGCGTAGAACTCAACCCCGTAGGTGTGGAGAATGACCGTATTGGAATTAGTTCCAGGAGACCGAGGGTTGTTCTCAATCAGGACTGATTTTGGCTCTCCTATCAACGCATCAGACTTCCAGGCGAGGTCGGTAGTACCATCTGTCACACGGTACTCCATGGCCGAATTTCGCATACGACCTTCTATGTGATGGATGCCGTTCTGACAAGCCATTTTTCCCAAAAATTACGCATGTCTTGCCTGATGACGTCTTGCTCATTGGAGGATAGAGCAGACGGCAGGAATAGCTCAGTTTCGAGGAAATTCGTCGACGATGATGAGGTGTCAATATCGGCCTCGGCGGGGAACTGATCGGAGATCTCGGTAAACAGAGGCTTGCCTTCCCACAGGACGAAATTGGCATCAAATTCGGGTCCATAAACGTAAGTCTCAATGGTGACCAGATCACCTCGGGAATAGTTGTTAAGGTTCGCGTTGCCAACAGCACCAAGAAGCTCGGCTTCATTGTACACTTTGCGCACGCCTTCTGACGCCCATCCTGCACACGGCTTGACTATAAGAGGATACTCTAATGTCTCCCCATTCTGGCGTTTCTTTTCTAGCCAGACTTGTGCACCCTTCAATCCCTCGACACGCTCGCTCATGAAGTCAGGGGGTAGATCCAGCTGTCTCGTAAGGAATTTATCACGGCAAATTTCATAGACCCGGGTAGACTCTGAAAGACTTACCGAGGACGTTCCGGGTTTGTGTGATGACATTGTCAAGCTTAACCCGTTGCAAAGCCGATTCACATTTTCCCAGGGAGAAAAATACACAAAGCCACGATACAACTCCGTCTGTCCAGATGGAACATGTCGGCAGGCAACAAGGGATTTGAATGCGGCTGTGCGGCGAAGTAATCTCCAGCTACAGTGTGACGAATTCCCCTGGAAATCCAGTGAGCAGGGCGGCACATGGCTCCCTGCGAGTCAGCGTCGGGCCAAATGTGTGCCTAGTTTCCAAAACAACTGGCACGGACAGTGTCTTGGTAAGCGCTTGCTATTTTCCTTTTTTTTTTCTTTTTTACATGTTACTAGCGATTTGCTAACCTTTCTTTTTAGGAATGATGGGAAGCCTCACGTCTAACTGGAAACAATTGAATTCTGCTCTGCGGGAAGACTCCGACGTACCAGACCTCTGGGTGCCATGGCAAGACAAGACAAGTAAGAATCTTCCATATATTCCATATACCTTTGCATTTTACTTCTCTAACCTGGTGCTCTTTCGACATCACTAGAGTGGGTCACAGCCGGCGATTACGGGAAAAATGGCGACTATGAGCAAAAGCTTGTTTTGTACGAGAGCGCTATGCCACCCCCAGATGGCGCTGATCAGGTACGTACGTCTTTTGTCATCGATTAGGCACATGCTAATATTTTCTCTTGAAGGGAGACAATGACAAATTTTCCTGGGCCTACAAACGAGACTACGACGTATCCTGGCTTCAGCCACAATCATCACTCACAGCAGGAGACTGGTGGGGTGCGGGTTCGCCCAAATTTGACAATCCCAACTACCAGGGACCTCTTGACATGGACTCGATCCTCTGTGCCATCAACCACTTCAATCAACACAAAGCCTTCAAGCTGCCAGGGGCGCAGCTCAAGCCTGATGGAACTCCATCAAATAAACCCCAGAAGGAGTACAACGCCTATTGTATGCGAACCGATGCGGGAGGTATGCAGCCGGCGTCCTGGAACATGCGCTTCAACATGGGGAAGTGTCTTGTTAAATTCCAGAACCCTGCGAGCAGCAGCCCGGGTTCATCGAAAAGAGACAGGGGCAAATGGCAAGGATGGGAAGTCGAAAGTATGTATATTGGCACCAGAGGATAACATGCTTTTGAGAATCTGCTGACTCTTTTCTAGGCGTTGAATGGGTAGAGGATGTTGATGATGAAGAATGGTTATGATCCCAGCGGTCAGTGGGACGGGGAGGTTTTGGATACTATTCTCATCACAGTGATAGGTAAACGATCGTGAATTAAAAAGATTTTCACTTCTTAAGGGATTACTGGTATGATCAGGCGCAATCGTATTTGCTAGGGTATCCATCAACTACTACTAGTGAAAGATCTGCATAGGTTGGACTCCTGATTTACTGATCAGGAATTTTAACGTTTATACGGAGCACTGTGACTTCATGTAACCCTTTGATTCATGACGCCCGAGCAATATCGTTTGTTTTTTTTTCTTTAAATTGCAACGGGTACTTGAATAGTTGAGGCCAGTGTTTACACAATTTTCAGAGGAAGGCCATTATCTAGCCAGAACTGAGGAAATCACCGGTCGGCGATCTGCACGGAAAAAAGAACGGAGACATCGAAGAGAACAAAAGCATTCATCTGCATTCTTATGAACCAAGCATGATGTCGAACAATCGCCATCAGAGCTTTCCAAGAATTCCAAACACAATCCACAACTTGCACGCGCCCGCTTATGGGTCTGCGAGATCCTCTTCAGTCAATTGATACAATTCCTTCCCGATCTCCCCATTGACTCGATACTTCTCATCAAGCGTCGTATACTCCAGCAACTCATACGTCGTCATCCGTAAACCGATGATACTACCGAAATCATCCCTTTCAGGGTCCATGCGACCCTCGCGAACAATTCGTCGAAGTCCGTCGAGATAAATCACTCGTGGACGCCCGCTTTCAAAAGCTTCTTCATCCGCGATGAAGATGTATGTGGTTGTAGCGCTGCTCTGCATCGTCATGCCCACCGACTCGATCACTGAATCCCGGTCGTCGCGCCACGCTTGAGGATCGCTTTGCTTCCGAGCCGCAAGATCTCTTTTGAAAAACGGGCGCAGCTCACCATATTCACATGGTTCGATGTACCGTACAAAATACCGGTGATCGTCCTTTGTAATACACCCAAATTCAATAGGGTAAGAGACCTCAGGTAAAATGTCATAGATGCGACGCCAGTCAGACCTAAGATTGAATATATCCGTATCGTCGAGAACGGCCCACCAAGCCTCGTCACCAAATATCTCCCCGTTTGTCCATTTCTCTATCATCTTGTCGTGTCTTTTCTTCTCGTCCTCGTCGTTGCTGTAGTGCGTACGTAGAAGCATAGGACATAGTTCACCGGTATAGATATTATCGGCGTGCCACCGGAGTTTCTCACAACGATAAGGTCGAAGGATCGTCTCAATTTCTTCCGTGCTAGGCTCCCGCGGGGGAATGAGTGAGGGATCCCCTTCACAGTTTGTCATCCACTCAGCGGGGATAAGCTTTAGGTCCAGAAATTCAGCCACAAGTCTTTTCCGCTGCTGGTCTGGAGTTTCAGCGGAAGAGTAGTCCCAGTTTGTCTGTAGGTGCCGAGTTAATGTTTTAATATCCCAAGTGCAAAGTAAAGGAATAACAAAGTGACAAGAGGATCTTACAATAAAGTACTGTTCAACAGCTAGGTCGCCCCATGGGGGGCCAGTCTTGTCACACTCGTCAGACATGATTAGGATGGGGGTAGGTGAGAAGGAATGATGCCAGGTGGAAGAGGAAAATCAGCGATGTTCCCTTAATTTAGGTCGCTGCAGCCTGCAATGATCTCAGCAAGTTTCACTTTCAACTTTCAGCAGTTGGGAATTCTTGGCACTTAGCACTTGCCCATATACAGAAATAATCAGCAGTGGGGCAGGAAGCACTACATCCATATTGTACGAGGATTACGGACTATCATACTTTTTCCGAGCATCGAGCTACACTAAGACCTTTGACCTTCTAACCTTTGTCTGGCACTGACTGACCCCGTCAGACTAAGGTTGATCCCACGGACTTAAGGGGCCACGGAGTGTTTCGTGGTAGTTCTGCCCTTATAGCCCGACAATAAGTAAGAAATATATTATTATTAGTCTCACTTCTATCTTTTTTCCTCTCTTCACTATCCTTTATCCTTACTATTTATATTAAGAAAGTATATTTACTCTCTTCTTTAACGCGTCTTTATATATATTTACTATTGTAGTGGGAGAACCGGTGACATAATAGCATATGGGTGGCCTTAGGCATGATCTAGAGCCTGCAGTGCCTTGCACATCTTCAAGACATAGTTGAAGATAGACAAGTCATCTACCCAATTCATTCAGGTTCCCCCCTCATTTCTTCTATTCATGATGCAGCATTAGGATTATCCCGTACTGCCGTATCAGGGCATCAGTGCGGCCTCATCTGGTCCATCCTCATCGTCAGGCAGTGTGTGTGTGTGTGTGTGTGTGTGTGTGTGTGTGTGTGTGTGTGTGTGTGTGTGTGTGTGTGTGTGTTCCGGTCTGCGCCGTCAGACAGCCATCGAGCCGTTCCCATTTCACTATATATTAATAGTTGACAGTATATTATTATAGTAAATCTTACTAACCGTCCTAGTCTAAGCCTTATTAAGGCTATATTTATAAATAATATAGTATTAAACGCCACTAATCCTAACCTAGTAGTAGATACTATATATAGTATATAGCTATAAAATATATACGAAATATATGCTAAATATATTATTTAGGACTAATCCCTAATAATAACTATAAGATTAAAGTCTATAAAGTAAATTAATACGAAGCTTCTATAGAAAGATAGTAAAGATAAAGAGATAAGATCTTAGTATCGATCTTATTAGTATTTAGGGATCTAGCATGTTACGCACTGCTCCTGCGAACTGGTGAGCTAGTCTGGTATCAGGTATACTTACCACGGTCGTGCCTTTAAGTAGTACTCGCAACCGTACCGTTACCGGTAGGTTAGGCTTTATATAGGCTTAGGTCTGTAGAGTAGTCTCGCAAGGTATTCGAGGTAGAGCGCTACTAAGGTCAGATTATAAATAAGTTAGCCTAATTGTAGGATAGGTAATATTTCTTAGCTATTTAAAGTACATTTTAGCAACATTTTACTTTATTATTTTAGTATATATATAATAGTTATCCTCTAAGAAAAATATTCGCTTATATAATAGTAAAAGGCTAAGTTAAGCTTAGAGTAATTAAATATTATATTATTTTTTTTCGCTTTTTTATTTAAAATATTATTTCAGGTTATTTAAATAAATATTAAAATGAATTTAGATTATAACAAGTGGGCACAGGTCGCCTTATGTTCTTTTTCTGGGCCCCACCGTACCCACATACTAGATCGTGCGTAGATCATTGACTTTAACAATTCGAGATTACGATGATGAAACCAAATTCGCACTCAATTCTGACGTTTATATTCAAGTAAGTGTAAGTAGTGAAATGCATCTGTCTGCCTCATAGGGCGGAGTGTTTTTCCGGATGATCCACCAACGGAGTAGAGTAATCTTCATCATCCAAGTCCATCATATGTATCCGGTGCTGGGTCATTTTCTCCTCGGTCTGTGACTCGATCTGTTTTTCCATTCGCTTTTCCTCGCTAAACCCGTCCTGGCTGTTCAGAGCATCACGAGCAGTGGAAGATTCACGATCTTTGATACCCGCTTCGGTTTCATTCTTGGCCCTTTCAGCTTCCAATTTTTCATCTTCAGCTGCCAAGGCACGCTCTTCACGTTCAATCTCATTAACATCGATATCTTGCAGCCCAACAGATGTGATGATTCTTCCCAACAGAAACTTGTATCGAAGGTGACCACTAATCATATCACTGACGTTGACATTCTCGACACCGGGCACATTTTCAACCGGCTGCAATCCAGCAACTCCTAATTGAAGACTACTTGTCCGATAGAGGAATCCAAGGACCGAGTCGTTCTCTGAGTAGACATTGACGACGCGGCCACTGACGACACTGCGAATACGGCGCCAATACTCGGCATCGGAGGGAGTTGGTGATCCCATCACAATGACGGACTCCACGAGACCATATGCACCTCTTTTGCACAACGTTTGAAGACACGAGAATATCAAGCGAGAACCCAGAGAATACCCGATAAGAGTCACCGGCCGTTCTCCTTGAGCTTTATTGATCAATGCATCTGCAAGAATTTCACCCGCTTTGTCGGCTCGGGCCTTAGCAACGCTAAATGGATTATCCACGATGCCAGCGACCTTCATGAGACCCATCGGGAGCATAACGGCACTCATGATTGTGGCGAAGATCGTGCGGCTTAAAACTTCTCGGCTGGCGACAGACCATGCCGCGCTCGTAACCAGTGCGGAGATTGCATTGCCCAGCTTCATCAGAGGCTCCATTTCCCAACGAAGTGCGAAGACCTCGGAGTCAGAACCAAGTACTCGCCAAGGAATCGTAAAATCAGATTCTTCTTTGATCCAGCCAGTCACACCAATCGTGACTCGCAAACGATGGTCTTGCTTAGCGGCTTCACTCTCATCCTCTGTTCTACGACTGCGCGAACCGCGAATCGGGATGAAGGCAAAGTCATCTACCTCCTTGGCGTACTTGTCCATCATCCTGCCAGTCATACGGCCTCCGTAGGCACCAAAAAGACCTCCAACAACGACACCGCTTCCGGCCAGAGTTCCTAATAATCCGGCAGCTGCAGTGGCGCCGAGACCTAGTCCACCCATGACAGTTCCGATACCAGCTGCGACCAGCGGAGCTGCAAGACCACCGGTGACGCCAATAAGAACAGCGCCAGCGACTGAAGCAATGCCAACTTTCCACTTGCGAGAATCATCACTCTTCTTGACTTGCTGCTTAGCTTCCGGCTGTGATGACAGCGCTAGCGCAGTATCAAGAAGTCCACGTGCAACTTTGACTTCGTCTTGATTCAGCACATCGATATCTATACCCAAGCTAGATGCGACATAAAGCATCAAAACTCGAGAATAGGCAGTATACTTTTCCAAGCTGAGCAGCAATAATAGAAGCGAGTGTAGGATAAGCAGTCTTGTCGCCTTGGGAACTTGCGCCAGCGGTGATTCCACAGGATGATAGATTTGGCAAAGCTTTGCCAGTCTTTCTTCATCTTCAACAATGGGAATGTCATCTGATCTCGCCGCATCCGAAGGTTTTTGGCTTTGATCTTCATCATTCTCATCCTCCTTGTTAACAACCTCGCCAAGTCTCAACAAGACAGCATCTCTCCAATCATCAAAGTGAGAAAGCGTCTTCGCTTTAGCGCGAGCTTTTGCTCTAGCATTCCGTGCGGCTGCTGGATGGTCACTGTTCCCTGGTGGTGGTGATGTTTTCGTACCATCAGGCCTAGGCGGCATTGGGGACCTTGCCTCATCGTCGCCCTGGTTGGACGGTTTTCGATTTGGAGATGAGTCATTTTCAGAGGGAGTTGGCTCATTAGAGTTCTCAAATATCTCGAGAATACCAATTCGCATCGATTGCGCGATCTCCGCTACAAGAACCGTGAGATCGGCACGTTCAGAACGGTCCAATATTGACGTCAGATCTTGGCCGCGCTCGCTCTCCGGCGGCGGAGCGGATTTTTTGGAGTCGAAAATGTTGCCATGTCTTTCTTTGAGATTTTTGAACATTTGGATAACAGAATGCAAATCTGATTTATTGGCACAATGTCCCGAATGTTGGACGTTGGGAGTTGACAGGACAGAGGAGGGGATATCGCTTGGCTCGGGGGCCGGAGCCTCCTCGTGGCCTAAGGCATACATTTTTAGTCACTGCCAATGTTCAAACTAGATCTAGTTCGTAAAATCGTAGAATTCAGAGTAATCCCTTGCTGCTATTCCTACCTAGCAAGTAAATTGCCTTTTTCTTATATCGATGTTAGCCGGATGTCTCTTTGACTTGGCTTACGGACCCTTATCAAAGGCCTCGGGAGACACGCGAAAGCCTAAAAATCAAATTTCCTCCACCATATATTAGACATCGTTCACTCGAGACCAATTGCAGTCAATGCAAGGAGAAACCGGAGAGTAATCTGCTTATCTATTATCTTTGAGTGTGGAAATTATCTATCAACGTCTGGGGCACTCACCCTCGTGTTTGATAAATGATCTACTTCCACGACGTGGAGAACATGGTCCGTCCGTCTAGTTATTTGCAGCAACCGGGCGAAGATAAGGTTTCTCAACAGCAGTTGGCGCTGCAAGATTGAATACCAGAAATCCATATATGTTAAATCTTATGACAATTGATCAAGGCCAATTAGTGACGAAATCATGCTCTCGAGGGAAGAGCCCCTGCTTATGTCTGGTTGACCAGCTCAGTGTTGTGGGGAAAAGCATATGATACTTGACATTGAACCTTGCATGAACGGAATGATGAAGAAGCATAGGACAGGGATAAGCTGTCCGGGGGTATATTGCAACGTATTGTACAGGTTTAGTATGACAGTGCGCCCGAAGACGATGTGAAATGAACATGGATGTGGCATCGGGGAAAGCTCGAAAGCTACCCTCTGCCGGTATCGACAAAGAAATATGGCCCTTTAATCTTGGAAGCCGATCCGAGCGCATTCCCATCCCAAGCTGACCCGTCGGGATGAGTATTTCGTTCGTCCTGCATGCGCTGAACTCGCCGTCTCCTCCCCGTGACGCGTTCTTTTGCAATGGCATCCTTAAGCTTATCAAGTCCAATAGTCATCTCTTTCACCGCAGCGGGACTTTCATCACGGATACTGCGCAAGGGCTCGACGCCTGCCGTATCCACGCTCTGCATTTCTTTCACGAAATGAATTTGAGATTCAAGGGTCTTCAGCATGTGCTGCTCCTCTTCTGCGCTCGCTGGCTGAGGTAGGGCCGAGAGGCGGAGGAGGTGGTGGAGTTGTTTTGGTGTTACTGATGGTGTGGAAGGCTCTGAGGACTGGTCTGGTAGGAGAGACCGGACTGACCAGCTTGGTTCGGCGAGAATTGACTCGATGTTGCTTGCTTGAGGTTTGGAAGAGTAGAGGCGAATTGACCCAGAATGACGAGTGAGTGACCGCGACAGCCAGCAGCTGGCTCTTGAGCAGGCCATGTTTGAAGTGTAAAGCAATGGCTGCTTTGGAAGATACGCGACGTGGTGTAAACCGCGGGGATGGGCAAGTCGTTGGCAGTAAAGTGAAGTTGATCCTCACAGACCGCCTCGGACCCACTGATCGATGCTCTCTCCTCATACCCCCATCGCCTCTTTCGAACTGTGGATTAATTCTCAGTGATCACATCTATTCTTCGCTATGGCTGCTCAAGATCCCCGTGTTCTGCTCCAAAAAGTGAGCTCTACTTGACCCATCTCCATCTCGCCTGCTGGCAATGACGACAGGCGACATAGCTAACGATGTCTCGCACCCCGCGAGCAACCAGGCCGATAAAGCTCTTTCGGGCGCCTCCGGCGGCTTCAGCTGGTTTGGAGGACGCACAGAAAAGTATGAGAGTGCTGCCGATCTTTATACCCAAGCCGCGAATGCGTTTCGAGTACAGAAAATGAGTGAGCTGCCCCACGTCGCCACGTCCGCCTACACTGCAGTACCGGTCGCTGACGAACGGTGTTCACCCGCGAATAGATAAGGAAGCTGGTCTAGCCTTTGAAAAAGCAGCGAGTATTCAGACGCAAAATCTAAATGAGCCAGACGATGCGGCCAATACGCTCCAGGAAGCATTCAAGGTCTACCGCAAGTCCGACCCGGAAGATGCTGCCCGTGTGCTCTCCAGTGCGATCCAGCACTATGTTCTGCGCGGAAACTTCCGCCGCGCGGCGACTCAGCAGCAGTACCTAGCCGAGGTTTATGAGGTTGAGCTGGGAGATATGAAGAAAGCGCTGGAAGCATATGAGAAGGCCGCCGAGTGGTTTGAGGGCGATAATGCCGAGGCGTATGGATCCATCGCTTCTCCGGTTCAAAAAAGCAAAGCTAACAGCTGGACTTGTTTAGTCTTGCAAACAAACATTTCCTGAAGGTCGCAGACCTGTCTGCGATGAATGAGGACTATTACAAAGCCATCAACAATTACGAGCGCATCGCTCGCCAGTCCACAAACAACCAGCTGATGAAGTGGTCTGTGAAAGACTACTTCTTGAAGGCCGGTATCTGCCACCTTGCCACCAAGGTATGTCTGCCCGGATTCCCAACTTCCACCATCTACTCACTCGCTCTAGGACCTGGTCGAATCGAACCGCGCCCTCGAGTCATACCGTGAAATTGACCCTACCTTCGCCTCAACCCGGGAGCACCAGCTGCTCGTCGACCTGCTCCAGGCCGTGGAGGCTGGTGACCAGGAACAGTTCGCTGACAAGCTGTTCCAGTTTGATCAGCTCAGCAAGCTGGATAAGTGGAAGACTACGATCTTGTTGCGGATTAAGAACAACATCGAGGAGGCCGAGGAGGACTTCTCTTAGATGAGATTGGATTTGTTTTGGCCTTTGATTCCCCGTGCTGTGCAAGGAACTTTGAAATGAAATACTTTGAAGATTATTCGTTAGACGTATCTGAAGCACTTGTTTTTTTGGCTTGGAAATGAATACAGCCTTTGACCTTTCTATGATAGTATTGGAGTATATAGTACACCATCCCTTTGTACCCGAATTGAGGAGATCTCGAGTCTACATTGACGACTTGATTTAAAGATGTAAGAAGAAATCTCGTAATTCATTAGGAAATGCCTCTATGTACTTTTGGGGGTGTATCATGCCATGCATTCCTGGCCAGGAACTGCTCTCATCATGTCAGGTAATCAAGTATAGTTCATCCATCTCTTACAGAACAGTCAAAGCGCCTATCTATGCGCCATAAGCTTCGAGAGCCACCGCAGGACGAGGGAAGACGCGCTTGTACAAACTGATACCAATAGAGTCCTGGGGGTTGATCTTGGCATCAAAGGTAGCCTTGAAGTAACCGTGAGTACCGAGACTCTCCTTGATATAACCGCTGCGGCCACGGCGAGTCCAAAGTTGCAAAGCCTTGAACCAGGCAACATCCTCTTGGTTGAAGAACATATACCGGACGGTAACGACCTTCTTGTGAATCTTGTACGGGTGACCAGTGAGAATGGCACGCTTGGCAATAACACGCTTGGGATCGGGAGCAACGACAGTACCGGTGCCGATCAGCTCAAGGCGATTCATGTCGATGGGTTGTTGCGCCGGCTTCTCGTCTGCGGAGTCGAGTATTTCGGGGTCCTCTTCCGTCTGCTTGTTGCGGAAGACAAGGATAGGGACAGCACCCCAGGTCATGGGCCCAATCCATGTGGCGATGGCGCTGCGACCGGGGTGCAAGTAACGATCGAACTTGTGCACATTGTTGGGAGTGTTGTCAGCAGAGGAGAACACTGGCTTGACCACAATGCGGCGGGCACCGCATTGCACAACGACCTCTTCCTTGGACTTGAGGGGCTTCTCGACGCTTCCATTCAAGGTCAGGTTCACGTTGACCACGGTGTTCTTGTGCTCGTGGCGCAGGAGGGAGAACAGGGAAAGCGGCTGGGCCTTTTGGCGGAGAGCAGAAGGCACCGCGCGAAGATGGATGTCGACACGTGTACCAGGGTTGACACCACCGACAAGAGCTTCACGAATGACACGATTCTTGATGCTCTTGTAGTCGCCGAACTGCAGCAACCGGCGCCAGTCTTCAGGCTCGAAGGGACGGTCCTCAGAAGTCTCCCAAGGACTGATCTTCATGCTCTTCAAACCACGGAAACGAGCGAGACGCTCTCTAGCGAGCACGTTGGGGTGCAATTCAATCTCATCGGGGAATTCAAGATCTTCTTCGGCTTCGGTCTTGCGACTAGCGCGGTAATCCGCCAGCTCCTGAGCCTCGTCCTCGGGTGACGGGTCAAGGAACATCTCTGACTGGGGATACTCCGAGGGACCACCTTCTGTCATGGCATCGGCGTTGTCAGGGAACACGCCATCTTCAGGTGCACCAGCAGTGTCCATCTCCATCTCCTCGTCATCGTCATCCTCCAAATCGGATCCAGAGTCGGAGACATCTTCCAGATACCAAGCGGATTGGTAAGTTGAGGTACCCTTGGGCAAACGCTTAGGCGTCGCGGGAATGTGGGAGTCGTCGTCAGAGAAGTAGTGGTGGTCATCGAGCAGGACACCCTTCTTCTCTGTGTCGGCCATGGAAACCATATCGTCATCCTGCATTTCAATCTCCTCGGGTGCAACAGTGGCCATGTCGTCCTGGTCCGCAGTAGGGCCATCAAGAACTTGACTTGCTTGGTTGTCGTCCACGTTCATGGCATCATCACGCTTCCCCTTGGTGGGCAAAGGAGCTGCTGTGATCGAATCGATCTGGAAGTCACCCCAGCCTGGGATGTGTGCAATTCTGTCGGCCTTCAAGCCCTTTCCACGGACGACACCAGTGATAACAACATCATCGACCACTTCTTCATTCGACTCGGGCCACTGCACGTTCTCAACAAGCATCCAGCTACGCTCGTCACGCCAGCGAATACCCTTGGGGGTCGCCGTACATAGAGAGCGGATAGCATTGGAGCACTCCTGTCGCGAATCGAGCGACATGACCTTCTCGACAGCCGGGAAGAAATGGTTGACGAAAGACTTAAGCGAAGAAGCCACTTGAGGACGCTTCTTGGCCGGGTTAATCTTGTCAAGACCCTGAACCACAGTAATGACGTTGGAGATACCCTGACTCTCAATTGAGCGCAGAAGCAACTCGCCCTCTTCCTGCACTTCTGTCTCTGACGATACAACCAATACGACAAAATCGGCCATACGGCACACGTCTAGAGCATTCATCAAGTCATACTTGGCCGGAATATAGAGCAAGCTCTGACGGAAGCGCTCGACGCGCACGCGGGTAGGTCCATCGATAGATATAGCGCAGGAGATTTCGACACTCTCGTTCAAAGCTTGAATCGCAGCGGGGATATCGATATCGGGGGTGAGAGGTACAATAGCGATGTGGCGAGGCGCTCCATTCTGGCCAGTAAAGATGCTGGTCTCCTGGACTCGCAGCTGGTGCTTCAATTGCTGCCTCTGGCGGGCCTGGTTGCGACGATCGAGTTTCGACTTGAGCTGTTGGTGGGGGGTTTTGCGAGTGCCCCGCTCCGTCTCAATTTTACCTGAAAAAAATAATAAGAGAAATTCCATGTAAGTTTTTTGTGAATATTAAAGCCTTTGCTCACCCTTTTGCTGGTCCTTCAGAGCACCCTTAGAGGCATGCTTGGTCTTGAAAGGCTTGTTCGCAGCCTTGGTACTGTTGCGGTGGTGATGCACCGGGTTAGGCGCCATGTTGGCACTGGACCCTTTGAAACGGTATGGAAGGGAGTCCAGCTTGAAACGAGAAAATACTCTCTGTGATAATGAAATCGAGATCAAGAAACACTGAGATCGAAGAAATCCCACGCAGACAGAAAAAAAATGGCGATAAGAAAACAAAATTCGGCAGTGGAGAGGATAAGCGAGCGGTGAGCGCAACTCTTGGCGCAATTTTTTAGATTTCGCTTTTTCTCCGCGAGTCGATTAGCGTTTCCCTTCGAAAAGCAGCACATCCTAAAAATGGCTGACTCGGGTTCGAAACAGGTCATGACGGCCGAAGACCGTGCGGCTAAACAGCGGCTTATTGAAGCCCAAAAGGCCTACGGACGAGGCAAAGCTATCTCGACCAAGGCTATTCGAAACAAGAAGATCCGCTCGACCCTCCAGGCGCAAGAGGCCAAGCAAAAGCAAGCTGTCTTGCAAGCGAAGGATTCAGAGATTCTTCTCGAGCACGAGGCCGGCTTCCTTGAGCCTGAGGGGGAGCTTGAACGGACATACAAAGTTCGACAGGATGAGATTAAGGAAAATGTTGGGATTGAAACGGCAAAGAAAGGTTTCGAGCTGCGCCTCAATGACTTCGGGCCCTACCGCGCGGACTATACTCGGAACGGACGCAATCTGTTGTTAGCTGGACGGAAAGGCCATGTCGCAACCATGGACTGGCGTGATGGCAAGCTGGGCTGTGAACTCAACTTGAACGAGACAGTTCGCGATGCGCGCTGGCTGCACAACAATCAGTACTTCGCGGTTGCCCAGAAAAAATACGTTTACATCTATGACCATCAAGGAACCGAGTTGCACTGTCTCAACAAGCACCTGGAGCCGCTCTACCTCGAATTTCTGCCCTACCACTACCTTCTGGCCAGTGTTGTAAGTACAATTCGCCTCAACCGGCTGTCACGAAACTTTCTAATACAGGTTCTCATTAAAGGGCATCAGCGGTTACCTAAAATACACCGACACTTCTATCGGCACCACCGTCGCTGAGCTGCCCACTCGCTTGGGCCGTCCCACTGCCCTTTGCCAGAATCCTCATAACGCCATTCTTCACGTTGGGCACCAGAATGGACAAGTGACATTATGGTCGCCCAACTCTCAAACAGCGCTCGTCAAGGCTATGGTTCACAAGGGACCTGTCCGCTCGCTTGCGATTGACCGCCAAGGCCGTTACATGGTATCGACTGGCCAAGACCAAAGGATGAACGTCTGGGACATTCGCATGTTCCGTGAAGTCCACTCATACTCTACTTATCAGCCCGGTGCGTCAGTCGCCATCAGTGATCGCGGTCTTACCGCTGTCGGCTGGGGTACTCAGGTCAGTGTGTGGCGCGGCCTCTTTGACGCCGCCGTTGCCGACCAGGGCAAGGTGCAAAGCCCTTACATGGCATGGGGTGGTGATGGCCAGCGTATTGAAAACATGCGCTGGTGCCCTTACGAAGATATCTTGGGTGTCACCCATGACCAGGGATTCGCTAGCATCCTCGTCCCTGGCGCCGGAGAGCCCAACTTCGACTCTTTGGAGGCGAACCCCTACGAGAATGCGCACCAGCGCCAGGAGGCAGAGGTGCACTCTCTGCTGACCAAGCTCCAGCCAGATATGATTTCGCTGGACCCAGATGTTATCGGTAAACTCGATACCATCAGCGACAAGAAGCGCCAAGAAGAGCGCAACCCGGACCACAAACCCCAGGACCACATGGAGAAGATCAAAAACCGTGGCCGTGGCCGCAACAGTGCTCTTCGCAAGTATCTTCGCAAGAAGGGCCGCGGCAATGTTATCGACGAGAAGCGACTCAAGGCCGAGGCTCTGCGCAAAGAGCATGCCGAGCGCCACAAGAACAAGCTTCGCCAGGAGCGCGAGGAGCTTGGACCTGCTCTGGGCAGATTCGCCAAGAAGGACTCTTAATATGTTTCTTGCGTTTGCTCATCTCTCGCGAGCCTCAGACAGCTATCCAGATACCCAGCCCTGCGGCTTTTTGATATTGGAGAGCAAGCTATGTAGCTGCATTTCAGGCGTTGGAGGAACACATGTGTATAGAATCTTTGGACCGGAAAAGCAAGTACCTATGTACCATCATCATTTTATGGCATATATGACCAACCTCTCACGCCCTCGTATATCTACTCATCAACACTGCCCGAACCACGCGGGGCACCGTCCTTCCACCGCTGCAAGCTCAGATCATACGCACCACTTCCCTTCCAAGCACTAATGATTAGATTCACAATGTGATTCATGCCTGTCCCATTCTTCACCACGGCAAAGACGGTAGGTCCATCCTCACGCATCTTTGCCGCATCGCGTTCCATAACCTTCAAGTCCGCACCAACTGCCTCAGCAAGATCAATCTTGTTCACGACCAACAGATCTGACCCAGTAATACCTGGGCCACCCTTTCTAGGCACCTTGTCACCCCCCGCAACATCGATAACGTAGATGATGAAATCCGCCAATTCGCGCGAGTAGTTCGCGGCCAGGTTATCACCACCAGACTCAATGAGCAACAGATCAGTCGAAAATTGCCTTTGCAGATTCTGCAGAGCGAGCAGGTTTGCACTGATATCCTCACGGACAGCTGCGTGGGGACAACCGCCTGTTTCGATAGCGCGAATACGCGAGGGAGCGAGGGCTTTGTGGCGAGTAAGGAATTCTGCATCTTCACGGGTGAAGATATCATTTGTGACGGCTGCAATGTTGTACTCGTCGCGGAGGGCATTGCACAGGGCCAGCATGAGCGCTGTCTTTCCGGAACCAACGGGTCTGGAGCTGTCAGGAATAATCCGGGGTATAGGAGTGCACGGATCAATTGAAGGAAGTTGTCGCCACTTACCCGCCAATTCCAATGGTGAAGGCACGGTCCTTCCAGTCACGGCCTTCGATCAGAGGCATCTCGCGGTTGAGGTAAGAGCCTGGGCCATCGAGGATGTCGTGCGAGTGGCCATGGCCGTTGAACGGGTCGTCATGGGAGTGACTTACGTCGGCATCGTGGGAGTGAGAGTGGGCCATTGTACAAGATTGAGTCACTGAGTATCAGAGTGGTATAAGCATGGGGGTATAAGCAAGAGAATGGATGCAAAACGGAGGTTGAGGGTAAGGAGGGGCAGTCGAGCAAGGACTTAGCTTAGGCTTTGGTGGGGAAATGCGATAACAGAAATGCCGAGAATGTCAACTTGGCCGAACGGAGATCGCCGATTCGGCCAAGTATACTTCCAGTGGCAAATGTTATAGAATGGAAAGATGGATTTTTTCAAGAAATGGCGCCTAGTAATGAGGTACAGTGGCAGTGATGATATATATGTATGGATTCGTCAATATAGCGGCGGAACGATGAGCCCGGAGGGAAGGAATAGTCAACTCCCAAACTACGGGCCCAAAGGACCACCCCAATGCAAGCAGACGTAGGTCCAAGGAAACAAAAAGCCTGACGCCAGTGCAATCGCCAACACGGATATCAGAGGAATTAATCCAAAGGTCAGAAACAGCAAAACAAAGTCCAATCCAGAAATCGTCAAACCCCCCGCATTGGCAAGAGACTTCCAAAACTCGAACATGCAAGTAAATAAGTCAGGCGATGATCCCGAGCCAACCGAACACACGCTGAGAGAGAGATAGAGTACATTAGGATTGAAGGTAGATCGGGAATCGATGGAGACGCGCTTCATGTCTCCGGCGCCGAAAACCAAGGGGCGTGCAATGTTTAAATCCATTATCGACGGCAGATTTTATCGTCAAGGTACCAAAAGCCGAAGAGAACGACCTTATGTGAATCAAATCGACACAAAACAAGAAGAGCGAAGACGAATGTCTCGCCAGGTATCCAAAGTTGTACGCCGGTTCCCGCCTCTTTGAAAAAATGAGAATCAAAAATCGAAACGTTATGATCAAGCGGCTTGTCCCTTTTGCCGTTTAGGTACTCGGGGGCTAGCTTTGACCTTGGCCGAGCCGGGGGCCGAGGTGCCGTTGACCTCTGCCCCGTCATCGCCTTCCATCTTAACGGTGCTTGCCCGGCGGCGTTTGTTGCCGCCCACATTAGGGCTGTTGTTGACACCAACTGGAGATGGATGGACTGAGCCAGGCATCCCCGGCGGCCCGGCAAGCTGACTTTGAGCAGGGCTTGCATGCGCAGAGCCGAGATGGGGCGATCCTTGACCCCCCGGGAGACCGAGATGGGCCATGGCAGGCGAGGCGAATTGCGAAGGGCCATTCATGCTTGGATTGCGTGCGTTGGGCATGCCTTGCATACCTTGCATACCTTGCATGGCTTGCATGGCCTGCAAATTTTGCATATTTTGCAGATTCTGCATGTTCTGCATGTTTTGCATGTTTTGCATGTTCTGCATATTTTGCATATTCTGCGTATTCTGCATATTCTGAATATTTTGCATGTTTTGCATACCTTGCATTCCTTGCATGCCTGGGTTCATCGGAGGTGCAAATCCTTGATTAGGAACCGTCTGCAGAACGTTGACGAGGTTGCGAAGCGCTTCCGGGGGAGATAACGTCGGATTCTGTTGAGAGTAGTGGAAAAGCATTTGCATGTGCGAGATGGTCTCTGCAACTTCCAAGAATCCCATCACCGGGAGAGTTACGCCATGGGAATTGACCAGGGACTCCGGCAACATTGGCGATTGGGCCTGCTTTTGTGTTCGCTTCGCGGCGTTTTTGGAGACCTTGGGGCTCTGTTTCATTTCGGGCGTCTCCAATGCCTGAGCAATACTTCGGGGGATAAACTCATTGTGGCTGGTGACGGTTATATCAAGCATCTCAAGCTTGTTGTCAATGCCAAAGGAAGCACGCAGCTGTCCGTTCGTGAAGAGCTAGATAACAATCATGAGTGAATGTTCCAAGTGTCATGACTATCAAAGAACTTACTTGGCAATCATTCGTAAACCAGTAGATAAAGGATGTTCGAGGACTTTCGACCATGTGGCCTCCATTGGGCAAGTCCCGTTCACGGGCGCCTTCGACGACCATTTGGATCTGGCGAATGCCGCTAGAAAATTGAGTAAGGTAATATCGAGCCAGTGCAGGTGTTGTAATCTCAAACTGCTTCGATCCGGTCTGGGAATTCCAGACACCCTGTCGCAGAACACCTCCGGGTGAATAAAATTTCTCAACAAAGCTGTTCCAGTACATAAGGTCGGCTGTCTCGTTCCGACTCTGGAAATTGCTTAGGTTTTCGGCATAAGCGTGAAGGTACAAAATTGATTGTCCACCGGGTCGGTTCATCCTTTGCATCATCAGAGCGTGCTGCTGCTGCTGCGCTTTGATTTGAGCCTCCTGGGCAGCCAGTGCCTGCGGATTCGGGGGGCCGGCTGGCTGGCCTGATTGGCCCTGAGCTCCTTGAGGCTGTGACTGGGGGCCAGTCTGTTGACCTGGCTGTTGGCCCGGCGGCAGCTGCTGTGGCTGCGGGTTCGGTGTACCCTGGGCTTGGGGTGGTCCCTGCGACTGTGGGGGTTGAGTCGACGGCGGTTGAGATGGCTGACGCGGCTGGGGCGTCCCACCCTGCGGCGGACCATGCTGAGACTGAGGGGTCCCACCCTGGGCCTCATGCATGTTAGGAGGTTGCGCAGATGCCCGCTGGGGAGTTTGTTGGCCGGGCTGTCCATTGTTTGCCTGAGCCTGTTGTTGCGCTTGTTGCTGGGCTTGTGCTTGCGCTTGCGCCTGTTGGAAAGCAAACAACTGTTGTTGCGTGAGATTTTGAGGTTGGCCGTGGGGTACCTGTCCCTGAAGATGCATCATGTTGACCGGCCGCATTCCTGGGTTTCCCTGCATTTGAGCCAGCTGGGCAGCACTCAAGCCCTGGGTTCCATTGGGTAATGATGGGATGCCATGTGGATGCTGTTGCGCGGCTTGCTGCCGTTGCTGGAGAATCATTTGCTGCCGCATCATTTGTTGTTGGTGCATTAATTGTGGATTGTTTGCATCTAGCAGTTGAGTGATGCGATTAGTCACTGTCTGAGAATGGAGATTGGCTGGGATACCGCGAGCAAAGCCCAAAGTACCGCGGTTCGACTGCGAGTACCCAGTATGCGCGCGTGTATCCAGTGAAGCCCGCGCTTCCAAGTGTATGGAATATGTATGGGAACTACTCACAATTTTGAGCAAATGCTTGTTGCTGGAACATATGTGGCGCCTGCGGATTCAGATGGGACATAGCGTGGGCGTTGGGCATGGGGCCACCAGGACCCGCAGTCCCAGCGCCCGGGGGCATCCCACCCATCATCGGACCCGCCTGGCTCACTTGGGGTCCTCCTGGTGCGGAAACTCCAGGGTGCATTTGTTGTACCATGCCAGGGCCGGGATGACCAGCATTTGGGTGTTGACCGGCCATTGGGTGATGACCCGGGGGCAGGCTGTGCTGTGGGATGCCTTGATGGGCAGCGAATGGTTGCGCCATCATCATTGTGGAAAATGTCACCACGGACACGGGACTTGAAGGGCGAAGAAACCGCGACAATGACGAGGAACCGACTGGAATATGTATATAGGAGTCGCGCGCCCCAAGGCTAGAGGCCGGTTTCTTGGCGCTTCGGAGCGGATGCCCAGGCGACTAAGGATCCAGTAGACGCGAAAGGCTGAAGCATCGATGGGGACCTCAGCCTAGACTTCGATTCGCTTCAATGCAGGCCTCGTTGTCCTGTAGACCCGGGGGTTAGTTCTGGTGGGGAGTACGGGTTGATAAGAGACACGAAGTTGGGGGGGCGGGAAACAAGAGGTAATAGGGAGGCGTGGAGGGGCTGGGCCTCCGAACATGGGAGACAACTCACACAGCGAAGCCCGAATGCGAAGTCGACGAGACGGTGTTAGAAGGGACAGGGACAGTCGCGATCGCCCATGAGAGGAGAGAAAGATGATCGCCCGGTGGGAGCGAAGAGGAAACTGGGGACGGAGGATCCGGCTCCGAAAGTGGAGGATGTAACCGAGCAGTCAAGATAGATGATAGGGGGCAAAACAGCAGATCAGGACGATGAAGATGATCTCTTGTCTGTGAGGATCAAGATCTCACCTCTAGTTTCCCTTTCACCTGAGGCTTTTTTCCTTCACACTCGACTGCGATTGCAAAGCTGCCGCGCTAAACCGCTTTCTCAAGGTCACGTGACTGCGGTGTATTTCAGCGCGTTTTTTTTTCTCTTCCCGCTTTCTCTCATCTTCACACTTCCTGTTGATTTCCTCTCTGGAGTACCTCTTTTCTTATGTTGAGAGAGGTCTCTCGCGTGGTCATCAGGCCTCGTGCCTTATGACTCTCGCCACTAACTGTCTGCACCTGCAGCTTATTTGCCTCTGGTAAGTCCGACTGTGCTTTTTTTTCCCCTCTTTCTCTGGTTCAAGGATGTCAAACCCTTTTTACTTCTTTATCCTCCAAATCGACCATGACGAGACAGTTCGGACCTTCCTTTCCCGGTTGGTTTGCTACTTGCCAGTATATCTTGTCTGAGAACCATTCCAATCATCAATTGCTCGTTGCATTACAAGTTGTGTGAGACGTGGGCTGACCCAATTTTTGCATCAGGTGAACCATAGACTATCGATCATGCAACGCCCAGATCGTCCATATTTTACTCATAGTATACTCTAGTCACTGAATGGGACCACTTCATTGATATCGTTCCTTTCATGACCCCGTACTTGTGTCAGCTGTCCACTGTAATGCGATCCGCAAACCTTATTGTAATCCCGGCTGAAGATCACTTCTAGCGTACTGCAAAGGAGTCATTCTTTAGGCTGTGGCAGAAGATTTCCAAAGTTCATGGTTTTGACCAAATGAAACGCAGTTATTATCTAAAGACTGTAAATCCGGGTTTCTCGCACGTTTTTTTATATACATCACGTGATTTTCTATTTTCCCGGCGGCGTCTGGCGTCTGCGCTGGCACCTCGTTACACGGTCAATGCAGTAATTTGCTTTCCTTGACTTTGCGCTTTCGATTCCGGTGGCAACTCGTGCCCCGGATGTTTTCGTCAATGCAATTGTGCCGGCTGTCCGTTGCACGCCCTTGTCGATTCATCGCACGTCGCCGTTATCCCGCGCTCATTGCCTCACGGCATTTCCACCCGTCGCGACGATATCTTTCAGCCGCGAACGATCCCCAGGACGGCCCAACTCCTTCCGAAAATGTTGTTGATGAGCCTCGCTCTTCGAATGTCGACGATTTCCTTGTAAACAATGGCTCTCTGCCCGCCGACCAAACCGGCAAGCCCGCTTCAAAGCCACATGGATCCGCGGTGCGGAGAGCTATGAGAAATAGGTTACCAAAGCAAGAAAAAAAGTCGCCGCCGGTGCCAACGATTCCTGCGTGGTTTGTTCGACGAAACACGGTGAATCGAGGCTCCGAAGGTCAAGGTGCGGTACAATCTCAACACCAGGTCGAGATCGTCAAGTCAAAAACTGTACCGGACACCGAGGAGCCGGCTAAAGAAGAGCAATCCTCTGGCGGCGATGACAGCGACCCTTCATCGACCGAGCCGACGGGATCAGGGAACCGATATGCCGTGGCAGATGCAACATGGGAGGAATTGCGGGCTTCAGTCAAAGCTGGTCTGAGACTACCATCCTTGCAATACGCAAACGAACCCGCGGCAAAGAAATCCCATCTTGTGCTTCAGTATCCGGGCAACAATGGCATCACGTTCTTGAATGCAGTTGTGAAGCGCCTTGCTCTTGAACAAGACACGCATCTCGTCACTCTCAATGCCCAAGACATCGCTATCCTGTTCAGTGAGCTTGATCTTACTGAATCCGGTGCCTCTTCCGCTATTCGTTCCCTTGGATACGAGGTTTATAGACCCCCAGTCGTGGCTTGGCCCGAGCCTACGGATGGTGAAGATGGCGACGAAGACATCTCGGAAATTGCTGCCGGTCAAGGTGTGCGCGCTGAAGTTAGCACTCCTCGCTTCATTACCATCGAGGCAAGCCGTGACTCGGGCGATATTCCGCTCCCTAATTGGATGGGGTTAAAATCGCTCGTGGCATCTATCAATGGTCAGCAGGATCAGGATCTCGGTACAATGCGTCATCTCGGTCACGGCGTGGAACAACGCTGGGCTGGTCTGCTCAACCAAATCATTTCCCCAACTGATCAACCAACACAACCTGCGCCTGCTGAAACAGACGGGCTTTCGGAATCAGACTCATCCAAGAAGGTTCTGGCTCGAGACACGATTGTACACATCCAGGACTATCGCGAGATTCAAAGCACCAGAGACGGCGCGAGAATGATTAGTATCCTACAAAAGGTGATTCAGGATTGGCGACGTGGAGGATCGAGAGTCATGCTAGTTGGCAGTACATCACAGGATCTTCGTCATTCTTCTCCCCAAGATGGCTCGAGGATATTACAAAATGTCTTCGACGACAGCTTCTCGAAGACCCTGGTGGTCACACCCGCCATGCCTGCAAAGGCTGTCGAAAAGACATTTGCAGAGGACGAGAAGAATCGGACAATGGATATAAACATTCGGCATCTCCAGATGATGCTTCGCTACCGACTCAGTGAGAGCTCTACGGCAGCCAAAGATCAAATATTCCTTGACAGCGCCTGGCCGCTGGATTCGTCTACTATCAAAAAATCCGGTATCAGAGAGCGATTCTGGTCTTATAACCAGGTGCACTGGGTTTCAACCCTGGCTCTGGGCAGTGCGGAGTCCGATGAAGTCTTTGGCTTCGAGCATATCCGAAAAGGAATCGAACTCATGGATAATGGTGACCGAGTTACCAGTGACTGGTTGCAAGAGAAATCTTCCAAGTCGACAGATTCCCCAGCAGGTCAAAGTCGAGAACAGTTACTAGCTTCCCTGCGCAAGACCTGTAATAACCACGAGAAGAAGCTGCTGAATGGTGTTGTGGATGCAAAGAGCATCCGCACCACCTTCGCCGACGTACATGTGCCACCCGAAACTGTGGACGCTCTCAAGACCCTGACTTCCTTGTCACTTATTCGCCCCGAAGCTTTCACCTACGGCGTGCTGGCGACCGATAAGATCCCTGGTCTTCTTCTTTACGGTCCTCCGGGCACCGGTAAGACACTGCTTGCCAAGGCCGTTGCTCGCGAGAGTGGTGCGACTGTTCTCGAAGTGAGTGGATCCGAGGTATACGATATGTACGTCGGTGAAGGCGAGAAGAATGTGAAAGCCATCTTTACTCTAGCGAAGAAATTGAGCCCATGCGTCGTCTTCATCGACGAGGCCGATGCCATTTTCTGTTCGCGCACAGGAGCTAGCAGCCGCACCTCCCATCGCGAACTGATTAACCAGTTCCTGCGCGAATGGGACGGAATGAATGACCTATCAGCCTTCATCATGGTCGCAACTAACCGACCCTTCGACCTTGATGACGCCGTTCTCCGTCGCCTTCCTCGCAGGCTCCTCGTGGACCTGCCTACAGAAGAAGATCGTCACTCGATCCTGAAGATCCATCTCAAAGAGGAACAACTCGATCCCTCTGTCGATCTCGCCGTGTTAGCCAAGCGGACCCCACTATACTCCGGCTCCGATCTGAAGAACCTGTCCGTCGCGGCTGCACTGGCTTGCGTGCGTGAAGAGAACGCGGCTGCTGCGAAACACCAAGGCGACGAGCCCTACCAGTACCCAGAGCGTCGCACGCTGACACTGACCCATTTCGAGCGAGGAATGGAAGAGATCAGCGCGTCCATCAGCGAGGATATGTCTTCCCTTTCTGCAATCCGGAAGTTCGACGAGCAATACGGCGATCGTAAGGGTCGGCGTCAGAAGGCTCCTGGATGGGGATTCACCCCGTCTGGCGAGGAGCCTGTGGCAGACAGTGCGCGCGTGCGCACTTGATTTTTGTGGTTTATTTAGACCTTGGGATGCATTCTGGGATTTGATTGCTTTAGCCGAGGCTTCCCTTTGTACTTTTAGTGACACGATAGACATGTATTAATATGGCGAGGGTAAATATGCTTGCATTGCATTTTCTGCCTTCAACCTATGCTGCCCTAGAAGGAGACACAGCCTAAAAGATTGTGTATATGTGATGTTCATCTCTTTAGGATGGTTGAGATTTTTCTATTCAGCTTTGGGGCATCGGAATAAGGTTTTAGGGGTGGATCTATGTTTTGTCTAGGCGGCTGACACTGGATCTCATCCATGACTTACAGTGCCCATTGATAGTACCCATTACAGGGTATCGCTGTTCAAATCTGATCACGCTCTGTGATAGGGCGTCGGAAGGGAAAGATAGAAACAGGTAATCTTTCATTAGCAAAGTCTAGACCGCGGGGATGTAATGCCGGTGTTTGTGTGTCGTAATCTGGGAATAGCTACCCACTCGGGTCGCGAAAGACCGGAACTTGAACGCCGCTTGGGACAAGATCAATATTCAACCTATTCCGGACAGATGAGGCGTTCGTTCTCAATCCCTGTCCAGGGTAATATGTGTCGTTTTTGGGATATTGCGGGGTCTCGTCGGATATCTTTCAAACTATGATCGCTCGATTGCCAATGCATGGGCTTGAGATCCGCTTGAGTTCCCTGTGACCATCTTGCACTGTATAGCTTTAAGCGACAGCACTTTGGTGCCAATGAAGTTCAAGTTTATCATACGCAATGTCTACCATCTCTGATGGTCTAAAGACAAACAATATGGGCTTCTTGATATTGGCTGGACGTCGCTGGTTCGGCAATTTTACCAAATATATTGACAAAATATAGTCATCAATACGTAAATATACTTTGACATGCTATAGACTTGTATTAGATGCCTTTGCGATATACAAGTGATACACAACGTGGTATTGTATCATGATCGGGAGGGATACTCAAGGCCATGGACATGCAGCATTGCAGACCTTAGTACAGCTAGATCATAGGGAATATATCAAGTATTACCTCAAGGCAGCGAAGCTTACCGAGTAAGAGTCCAGCGGAGTGCCATGGTTGAAAGTATTACTCTAATCAGGTCTGAGCTTGGTATAGATCAGCCCAGCCAAAGAGGCACTACTACTGCATGTCTCCCCGCCCTCACTCCACGCGACCAGATTGACGATAATACACTCTCCTTTGCCCAACCTTCATTTAAATTCTTGATCGCCTCAGGAAATCCTTCGGTTGGAATAGCGCGCTCTCATGCCCGATCTACGCGGCGCCCGCGAAGAGAAGGCACGTGCCACGATGACATCGCATCCGTCTCCACCCGCCACTCGAGCTTCTTTTCTTCACTGGAGGTCGAGAGGGACTTCTTCGCCCCGGCCTGATCCCGCGATAAACCGAGTGCGCGTCGATCATACTCTCCTGCTACCGCCATCCCGTACGCCTGCGAGTGAAGAAAATTCAGACGCCCCACCCAAAGCCATGTCTGGCGACTCACGCGACACAGCCATTCGCGATGCGAAACGGTTCGTGCGCGAAGTGGTTCGTAATGACTGGGAATTCGATCCTCGTAGAAGCGCCGATGCTGCTCGTCCCAGTTCATCCTCATCTACCGAGTCAACCGGCACCCTCTACCAAAATCGCCGAGTGATCGAATGGCGATGTCGCGAATTCGACAGCTCGGGCTCTGAGCTCGAACCGCAATCATCAGACGATGATGATTCGGATTCACCCTCAGGTGGAAGAACAGCAGAAACGGCGATTGAGAGGCGGCGCAAACGCCGCCGACAGATGGACGAGGAGATGACATGGAATGAGGGGTTGCGGATGTGGATGGCACAACGGGATGCATGGTCTGGAGCTCGGACGAGACGACAAATACGAGCTCAGGAACGGAAGCGCAATCTGGAGGAACTGAGGTCTTCAAGTCCATCTAATGTCGACAGTGTTGATTCAGGCATTGACACCAGTGCGGGGAAACCCCCACCTTCGGACCAAAAAGCTCACAGCGAGACCACCGAGGGGTCTGGACTGGCAAATACAACCGAGAGATCCCTATCCATCTCAGAAAAGGAGAGACTTGAAGAGGAGCAGTCAACCGCTCTCGATGACGACAAGCGCAAGGAATCTACCGAGACCGGCATCACCGAACCGGACGCGCATACGTCCAAGGATCCCTCCCGCCTGACGACATTCCCAGCAATTGATGATAGCAATGGGAAGGACACTGATGAAGAGCTCGATGAGCCTCTTATTCCTGTCGCGCCTCCTTTCATCTCCGCCGACAACCCCATACGCGCAACCATCGGTCCCGCCATCTACCCATCTATCTACGCCAAGGTCGTCGTGCAGGGCATGACGCCTACCATCCCGGTCAACTTGGCCGACTTGACTAATGCCATGGTTCACGGCTGGAAGGCAGACGGGCAATGGCCACCCAAGCCAGCCGTCACGTCAATTGTCCTCCAAGACGACGCCTCCGTTCCCAAGACGGCTTCATCAGATAACCCAACCCAGACAAGACGAAAGAACAGTATCACCAATGCGATGCGTAAGGTCTTTCACAACCCCTTTCACCGACGCGGATCCACCGATGCTGCTTCCGGGGCTGGGACCCCCGGTGCTGTCTAATGTATATGCGGATCAAGAGTTGTCGCTTCAGTGTTCAACTTTGTTACGATCTGTACGGGCTGATTGTCTTTCGCGCAATGCATCTGGTGTCTGTAGTTGGCGGGTCTATGTCTTCAATTTCTCGTTATCTAATAAGGTCGATCTCGACGATGCGGAGGGATTGTTTGTCATACGATTCTTGTGACTGTTACTATCCATGGACAAGGTCTTAGGTTTGTGCATGATTATCTCGCACATAGTTCTTAGGAGTGTTCTACGGCCAAAACGAGCAGGTCTTGATAATACTTGGCGACTTCATATGAGCATCAACATTTGAAATAGCCCTCTTGCATCACGTAGTATACAGTAGAACCCCAAGAAACCCCTGAACGCCGTAGCTATAGAAGGTAGCGGACGTAAGTTAGCTTCGCCCTCACTCGTCCCTATTATTTCTGCTTTATCAGTAAGATCTCTCAACATAGCAGCTTGACAGTCCCAAGTCGGCAATTGTGTAATCGATGGACAGCCAGACTCTATGAGCGACGGTCTCTGAGTCCAAGCTGTACACATCGCCCTCGTACGTAGATATCATCACAGAGGTTGAACGAAGCACTGGTCAATTTGTCCAGGGAATCAACCTGGACAACAGGCGACATGGAATCATCCTGAGCCAAGTTTTGAGATGATCATCTTGAGCCCGTCGATGAGCCGGTAATTGAGACTGCACCGTCTGGTCGTTCTTTCCAAAGTCACAAATCTATCATCTGCAGAACTGCACTCATCCATCTTCTACGACTTCTCCAGCAAACCTCTCGTTTCTCTTCTTGCGGGGCATCTTCCAGTTCTTTAGGAAGAAAGGGCAACCCATCGACATCGAGTATCAGAATTGCCCATCTTTCATAGATCTCCTCTCCTGCTGTTCACATCCTGATCTCAGCAACACACACACAACATGTACCCTCGCACCATCCTTCATTCCGGCCAATTCAGTCGAATCGTGGATGCAGAATTTCCCCGGAGGCTCAGAGTGGGCACCGGACGTCTCATTCCTCGAAGATTTACTTCTCCCAACACATGGGATTCACCGCAGACGCTGTTCCCACCTACCTGTGGTCGTAATAATACCTTCCCTGTGAATCGATTCATCAACGCAACCGACCGCCGACAGTTCCTCATATACACAGGCGGCGCATTCTCGGGTACTACCCAACAACACCCAGAGGGCGGCTGTGCCTTTGTCTTCCAGTCGCCCAACTGTGGACCTGACGGCTATGCCAGCTTTGCTCTGGAGAGAGAAGGTCCCACTGGCCAAGCTCATCTAGGAACAAAAGTTCGAGCGGAGCTACGCGCAGTCATCGCAGCTCTTCGACACAAATACTGGATCGAGGAGGGCTTCAACAGTCTCGTGATCGCCACGGCTTCCGAATACGTTGTGAAGGGCATCACCGAATGGGTCTCGGTGTGGCTTACGACCAACTGGAGAACGAGTACATGTGCTGATGTCAAGAATCGTGACCTCTGGGAATGTCTGCTTGGTGAGATTGAGGCGTGGGATGATGAGGGTATGGAGATTTGTTTCTGGGCTATTCCAAGGCAGTGGAGTACATGTGCTGATTCTCATGCTCAAGAGGCTCGACTTAAGAGGCCCCATGAGCAATTCCATGATGTCTAAGAGGTGCTTGTGTCATTCGCTTTATGACTGAGGTCCGAAGTCCAGACCGTGGAACTAAAGACGGAAAATGGTGGTGGAGCGAATGATGCAGATAGATATAATTGATGGGCGTTTACTTCGGCTCCACATGAACAGCAACCCGGCGCGTGTGGTCTCTGCTCCACTTCCCTTGAACATTACCAGATCGCGTTCAGATTGACCTGTGTGAACGCAAAATATATCATTATTGACCTATGTACTTCAGCTATTGAAAAGTAGCAATCGAACTCAATATTACAGCCTTAAGGCTTGGCGAGGATAATTCGTAGTCACGAGTATAATGCATTTATTGAGATTTCACACCATTTTCCAAAACCACCCGACGCCAGTGCTAAATACATTCAATGCGTTGAAAAATACAAGCTCTACTGCAAGTGCAGCGATTGAAGACAATCGTGTAAAGAAGACAGAGTAGACTCATCCATCCGTCCATGAGACTCATGACTTGGCAACTCAACAGGTGGCAGCAGTCCCAATCGCTCTACAGCATATATGTATTCTGCTGTAGCACCCTCAAAGGCCTTTTTCGCAACAGGCTCATTCTCAACCACTGCGGCGATCTCGGCCTCAAGAGTGATTTCCTTAGAATCATGACCAGGCCGAGTGTAGTAGTATTTCCCATTGTGGAACGACCAGTTTCGAAGGTATGACTGGTGATCTTCAAAGGCCATGCGACGAGCTGCGGCCCGCTGCTGAGGCAATTCGATCGTCACGGTATCTGGAAGTGGCTCGGTTGGTGAGAGTCTATCAATTCCTGGGCTTGATAGATCCAAGTATGAGGTCACAGCCATGCTGAAGTCTCGGAACCATTGGATGTAGGAAATGAGTTCATCAGCTGAGTCCGTGACACGCTCGATGTAATCGATCAAAGGTAGAGAGGCGGATATCATCTCGAGGAAGGCGGCAATGATGGCTAGAACGACGGGGTCCTTGAACTTGGTTGGGCGGTTGGAAAGTGGCTGAAGTGCTCGATAGGATGACTGGAGAACCGCTTTAAAGATCTTCAACAGGGAAGAAACGCAGTCTGGATCCGAGATGTCAATCTTGAATAGCAAGTCCTTGAGGACGAGTGAGATGCTTAGAATGACAGGACGGGCGAGGAGCCACGCGACAGGGCTCATGAATGCTAGTTCGAGGTATGCAGGGAACACACATTGCAGCAGAACGGCTCGAAGAGTTGGCTTGTCGGGTCGTCCGGCTTCGAAAGTATCTTTCATAGCGGTGTGCAGCTGGCCAGCGAGATGATTCTGTTGACCTTCCACAAGTGCCCTCTCGGTAATGCCTTGGATGAACCCACTCAGGGTTACCAGTTCCTTATTCAGATAAAGCTTCGGTTCGTAACGTTTTAACTTCGCAACAATGTACCTCGGATCGGTGGATGGCAGTGGAAATAAGGCTGGGTCTGTGAAGAAGGGGTCGACAGGCCGTATATCGCTCGTGAGTTCTTGGAGAGATGTGATGATTCGATGCACGAACTCGACATATGCTCCCTGAGCAGACTCAGCGGTTCCATTGCCAAGCTCGCGGTAATTGTCTTTCATAGCTGCCATCATTCGCTGAAGTATTTCAGAATAGTCGCGCTTTGTGACGTTCAAATCGCGACTCATGGACACTTCTAGTCCGAGAATGTGTTCGCGCATATTTGACAACACGCTAGAAATGAGAGACAGTCGTCGCTGGCTCATTTCTTCCATATTGATTGCGTACCGCTCCCTCTTCTTGTCCTTTGTGAACGGAAGATTGTGGAGCAATGGATCTTGGGGGCTTCCATTAAGAATCGCAGCAGTAAGATGGTGCTGAAATTTGAGCATGGAGGATCGTTCAACTAGCGACGACATCCACATGCTCATGACCATGATTCGACAATCGGATAGGATTTGTCCATCTTTCTCGATACAAAGCGCCACGAAATGCGGCGCAAATTTTCTCGTCTGCAGCGTGTCTCGAAGTCTCGCCCAGGACTCATCTCCGAATTGACTGAGGTAGTTGTCCCAATCTTTGAGTCCATGGCGCACTAGAACCTGGGCAATAGACGTCCAGCACTCTAAAGAGCTCTTGAGAATGGCATCTTCCGGGCAATGATCGGCGCCAAAGCAGTTGGAAACCAGGCGAGAAACAACTGGGTGAAGAACTCTCTGCACATGCTCGATACTTTCACGCGGCGGAGAATTCTGCTGGACCAGCTCGGCATCAATATCAGCCCAATCGGAATCACCAAAGCCAAAGTCCTGGCTGTCTTCTTCCGCGGTTGGCAGAACCGCAGATGCAGCGGCGGCAGCAGCAGGAGTCGGAGGTGATGCAAGGTTGTCTTTCTGAGCATACGCCACAATCACCTGCAAAGCCTGCGTCACGACAACATTTACTCGCGCGATTTTTGGGTTGAACAATCCCATGATGGAATCAAAAGGAGTCTTCGAAATCAACCTGTACGCATGGTCCATGGTTGGCGCCAGCTCCATAGCAGTCTGCATCCCACTAAGAGCCATGCCCAACAGGCTTTCGATTTGCCGCTGATTCTGAGTAATTGTGCTTTCAATAAGCTGTTTTGAAACACCGCCCTTGTTTTCCGCCTCGGTTTCCTGGCGGGCAAGTGCATGCTGTTGCCGAAGCTCGGTCAAGAAGTAGCTGTGCCAGTCGGCGAATGGGTCTAGCCCCGTGACATCTTCATTGGTTGAGAGCTTGAACCGAACAAGCCTTGCCCAAGCACGGAGATTGATGCTGCACGTCTCAATGTGAGAATCGGCGGGATGAACCAGGTTGCGAATGCTCTCCAATCTCGGACGACATCCGTCAGGAACAGCCCAGTACAGAGTGCAGAGGAGATCGTGGTGGTTGCGCAAAGCATCTAGATCTTCGTGGTATATAGGCATGTCTTTTGGATAGACCCGACCGTGATTGGGCAGGAATCGCCAGGCAATGTTTCGAATTCTTTTGTTGTCGTACCGTTCAGACAAGAAGCGAAGGCCGCTTGCGATGATTTTGAGCAGTGTGTGAAAGCAGGGCTCGCTGGGTCGGATTTCCAAAGATGGTTTCTGATCAAGCTCATCAAGAAAGGCAGGGGAGCTGTTGCTTTCCTCAAGCTTCAAGTTGTAAAACGTCTTCTGCGCGAAGAAGTCATACAACATTTCGAGAGCGGGCCTGCATTCCCTCCAGCCCCACATATTGATCAGACGATGACAACGCTGGAAGAGAGCTCGACAGTAGGCATTATATGAGATTGGTTGCGTAGCAGAGTTAGTGTCGTAATTGTCTAGCGCTGGGGACAAAAGCCGTTTTACTAAAGTCCAATTGTCGTGGCTCGTTTTGAATCGGGTCTCACGTCGCGCAATACCGTGGTGGTCGATCTCATGAAGAGGCATTGGAGTGAACAAGCTGCGCCATGCCGTCTCCAAGACCAGAATGTCCTTCTGGTTACAAGCAATGCCCTTGGTGCAAACCTCGAGTTCGACGTCTTTAAGCAGGCTAGTGAGCCCAGCCGCGCTGCGCAGGAGCTGCTGAACAATAACGTAAGCTTCTGCCGATGGAAACTGTTCATGAATCGCTTTCCCATATTGCTCTGATTTCTTTGTTTCTTCAAACAATCTTTGCAGTTCGGTCACCCCAATTTCGCCAAAGACCAATGATAGCGTGTCTTTCGCAGATGTCTCGACCAGATTCCGAGAATCATCGGCGAGAGAAGAATTAACAAGGCTGTGGGACGTGATTTGACGGATCTGATTTGCAAACACAAGATTGTAGTATGCAAATCGGACCAACCCAGTCTTGTTGTATTCGCTGCTGGTAAGGAAAGCGGCCATTGGGTCCTTGAGTCTGAAAAGCAGTCCAATTGCGCGAATAGCAAATCCCGTTCGGTCGACGGGATCGATGAAGGACAAGTTCTCTGTCACATACTTGATCAAAGATCGATATGCCAGTGATGCAGCATTCAGGTCAACTTTTGTACCCGGAGCAGCAGTAGCACTTTCCTCGACATCTTCGACCATCATGTCGAAAACAAGTTCCAAATCTGAAGAGACTTTCTCGTTCCAGATACCGCATTGCAAGGTCCGGTCTCTGATTGGAATTAAAGTAAAGCCAGATTCACGGTCCATGTTACGTTTTGCAACATTGAGTGAGCGGGAAAACTCGCCACTCCCTATGAATGTACTTTCATGGAAGAATGTTCCATCACGCAATGGCACGACCCCGAAATCGACTGAATAAAAGCGTTGCCAATTGGATAGGCCGCCAACACGAAACGTCGAAGGCCGCATAGGCGATGCGTTATTCGAGGAGAATGTATCCATGTCATCGGAGACTATTGCAATAGCCTCCGGCTCTTGAACAAATTCATATGCATCAAGGTTGAGCTGCTTGGGTGGGCGTTTCTTTAAGCGACCTCGGCCTTGACGATCTTGCGTACTTGGAGCTTTGTTGGTCGCGTTTGCGGAAGCACCAATAGACGAGGCAGTAGCGGCTGGAGATGTCCCGGATACTGGGTCTGAAATGTACCGATCGAGAGTCAGACTGGGCTTTGAGCTCCGGGATATCTGTTTTCTAGAGAAATCTCGATTGAGCAGGGTCAGAGAGCGACCAAATACAGCTCGGTTTTCGACCCAACTTTGACTAGGGCCCGCCAGACTGGTCGCAGCAGGACGGGCACCGTTGCGCTGCAAAGATGATATGCCAATGTTTCGGCGAATGATCCATTGATGGCCTTGTCGTTCAGCCTGTGCGGGACGTCCCGCGACTGACTTTCTTTCCGTCGAAGTGACAGGCGCAGCAGGATTATCAGGAGAGGGATGATCTGGTAGAAGTGGATCATCATCGGGGACTTGAATTGCTTCTGCCACAGCAAAGTGATTCGAAATTCGAGAGTTTCGAGCAGTTAGCCCAACTCCGCGACCACCCGTAGATGGTTTTCCGATTGAGTGGGTTTTACGACCCTTGGTGCGAGGAAGAGCGATTTTCGTCTGTTTGATTGCTCCTCTTCTCCAGTCTCGCAGGGATTCATTCGCTTCTGCGGTCTCAAATCTCGATCCTAGCTGAACGAACTTCCGTGTGGGGCTTTGCCTCCCTCCATCTTGGCGCGAACGAGCTTTTCTAGCAGCGATTCTGAGAAATTGGGGTTGCTCTGTACGAGGTTTCGATGCCACATCGGGAGCATCCAAAATTCCCAACCTGGGCAGTGAAGCTGCGCGCTTCATTGCTGTTCGATGTCCTCCATATGAGGCATCGGTGAGCCTGGTGTGCCGTTTTAATCTAGCTTTCTTCAAACGTCTCTCTATTTGACGGGGGTCCTCCTTAGAACGCACTCGTTTCAAGCTCTTTCGCCTCTCGCGAGGCCGGCGAGGAATAGTCGAAAGCATATAGTCAATCCGATTATCCTCAAGAGCATCTCCCTCCCGATCAAATTCCATGGACAAGTCTGCTTGCAGGCCGGCGTCTTGATTGATATCAAGGCCTATTGGGGGTCGATTCTCTTCGTCGCTTTCAGAGTCTGCAAGGTCGATCAGACCTTGCTGCACTCGTGACTGTCCTGGTCTTGCTTTTCGAACGATTTTCTGGGCAACACCTTTGCCGTCTGGCCGTTGAGCGGCAAGTCGATTTTTCTGTGCAACTTTCTGTTGCTTGAGCCTCTGTTCTGCGTCTATACGGACCCAAGACGCGGGAAGAACACCCCGAATGCGTCGCTGTATCAGACGGTTCACATAATCTTCGTTATTTTCCTCGGCTTCCACAGTGCTCTGGGAGTCATCGGACGCCTCTGAATCGTCGGATTCGATGAGCAGGCCAGACCCGCCTTCTGCAGTAGGTTTCTCAAGCACCGGTGAAGCTGTGTAAGAATCGACAGCATCAGGCAAAGTCGGCGATAGTTTGAATCCAGTAGGAAAGCGAAAACCTTCCATTGCACGAGGAGTCCTAGATGCTGGCGATTCTGGCGGACTGGATGGAATATCGAAGAAAGAAAGATCGACGCCACCTGTGGGTGTGCGATTTGGAATCACCACTTGCGGTCTAGCTTGAGTCTTTGAGCGATGCCTGTTGTCTGGGGAAGCCAATCGGTGTGATTTCTTCGGCCTTTTGTAGGATTGTGTTCGCCGAGGCAGAGAGCTCTGCTTCTCATGATGCCGAATTGCTTGACCGGAAGAATCTCGTTCTCTTTGTCGTTCTGGTCGGAGAAATTCTTCAGGCGGCGGACTGGACTGGAGGGAATCGGGGTTGAAAATATCTTGCTCCTGGCTTTCATCTGTGGCTTCTTGAGCTTGTGGTTTTGAAGATACTGCGGGTGGTCGAATTGGTCTCATGCCTCGTTCTCTCATTTGTCGTTGATATTTGGCAAGCTCGAGGGCGTATGGATGCAGCTGTATTGCATTTCGCTCTCGGAAAGACCTGCGTGCTGGCTGAGACAGATCGTGTAATAATTCTGGCGGGACATCAATATCTGCCAAGCCAAGGTCTTTAACCTTCGGCGGTGGTATTGTTGGAACTCTGTCCTCCCCATCTGGCTCCTCACCGGATGGAGAGTGAAGGGATGCCGGGGGTGACGATAATGGAGAATCATCTGAATCATCTGAATCATCTTTCAAGTGTTCTTCCTGAAACTTGAAATGCTCGTTACGTTGTGGTGGTCTCGGAGATGGCTCTGTAACCACATTTAACTCATCGGGTGAAGAGCTCCGGGAAGAAAGTGCATCTGACCACTCTAGCCCATTTTTTGATTCCTTCGCATGAAGACGTAGTGCAATCTTTGAAGGCGACAATTGTTTAGGCGTGGAAGGTTTTGGCGTGGACTCATGGCTTCGTGATCTACTTCCAGACATGGCTCCTTGTACCGGCGAACTAGGAATATCCCATATCCTATCATTCTGTGCTTTCAGTCTAGATTCGCGTTCGCTGACAAGAGAGCTCGGCGTTCGTGTTGAAGATGCCCGTCTCCCGTAAGTTCTGCGCGCTTTTCGTGGTTTTGGCGTTCGATCTCCTAGGGAGGGGCTTGCCGAACGATCCTTTGCTTCAATGTCGGCCGGTGAAGCTTCTGTATTCGGATTGCTTGAATGGTCATCATTGGCCGAGAGATTCGGTTCCCGCTCACGCTTGCTTTCTTCCGGGACGTCGTTCGTACTTCTAATATTCGATAGCGTTGTCGAGCTCTTGTCATTGTTGATGGCGGACGGCTCTTCCACAGAATCTTCGGCACCGATTGCAGAAGTAGACGTAGGGAAAGGGATATATTCAAGATCGACAACATCGTCAGCATCCCCTGCACTGTCGATAGAGGCATTTCGCGTATCTAGAGAGTCGAATTCGTCTTCTTCATCAGAGTCCGGGACAAACCCTCGTTTCCGCCATGGTTCCATTGACATCCTTGGCGGAGCTCGTCCATATCTCTAGAGCTTCATCGAGGCGTACCAAGAATTCAGCACCATCAAGTCGTACCTTTCGAGACGCTTGAGTCGTTGTGCTAAGCTCAAACGTGTGGTAGACGCGTTCGATGAGCGAATAATTTGGCGACGCGCCGATAAACGATAACGCTCCGCATCTCCGAATCCACTTTAACTTCTTCCGCCACTTCATTCCGCATCATTCCAGGCGTGAACCTGTCAAGATGAGTCGCAATTTCTTCCCCGTCATTATGGCGATTGGAGTTGGTGTGTTTACTGGTATTGATTACTCTTCCCCTGATCACGGCGAGATGCTCGCTTCTAAACGCAATTTTGTCTCAGGATACTACACCTTCCAACCAACCTTTCAACAGCTTGCAGCTGAGAAGAGCCCCAGTGTCCAGTCCTCCAACCCCGCCGGCGCATCTGATAAGTCTACCGGGGCTCTCAATGCTGGAGCTCTGACAATTAAGCCCGAGGCCGATAAGAAGCAATAATATCGATGACATACGCTGTCAGCAATGCGGAAAGTTCGAGGTTCTCGCAACTTTGCCCGGGAAGAGAGAAAGCAGATCGAAGTCTTCACTCAAGGACATGAAGTATAGGTCACATTGGGATATAATGCATATCTTGGGCGCTTGAGACCTCAATTGCACGTGCGAGATAGCCAATGCTGCGCGGGCGCGGAAGCTCTACGGACTGACTTCCATGCTTCAATCGCACTTCGGGTTGAAGGCGAAGCTCGATGGCGTCTCTGAAACTTCAAAGGCCGTGGCGCGCACTGAGCGATGTATAATAGAAGAAAACTTCCAGACTACTAATATGCTTGACATGTACATTTTGCTTTCGGGGCTTGAAGAAATCCAAGTTGATAGTTTCAACGCCATGCCTTAAAATAGTATGAAAGAAGCCTTGGTAGCCACATTGGCCCTCGATTATAATCTAGTCCGTTCCCACCCCAGATAGTTACCCAATACGCCTCGAACCGGTGCAATTTCCCTGCGGCATGCCTTCATACCTCCTCAACCATCTTACCGGGTGGAGCTGCGAGAGGAGCACCAAAAACCCGGCCGGCAGGGGTGCCGAGCCATTCCTCAGGTACGCCGACTTTGCAGCCCTTCGTGTCGCTGATCCATCGGACCATGAGAGGATCGGCTTTCTCGGGCTCACGGGCCTCTTGGTCGCCGGGAGTTGTGTCGGTTGCGTCCGCAGCGACGGCGGCACCTCGGCCACGCCGTTTCGGAGGCTGTTTGCGGAGCAGACGATTGATTGTATCCATCTATGCAGGGTCAGATATGGAGTTCCCAACCGGTCGTGAGGCCAGACTATGACTGGTATGAAGCTGACACAAGTCATGAATTACCTTTTCTTCTTCATTTCGCTTCTCACTCAGATTCTTTCGTCGGCGCGCCATTTCAGCTCGTCGCATAATACGCTCCTCCGCCGTCAGGTGTTTTTTGACTTGAGGTTCTGTTCAACCCGTTAGCATCCTGTTGGAATTTCAGCAGTGGAATGAGCTTACCCATGGGTAGCTGGAGGAAGTCATCGCCCAAGTTCCCTCTTTGACGCTTTGTCTGTTTGCCGCCATCAAGTGCGAGTGCATCACTGTCCAGCTCGTCATCCAACTCGTCTTCCTCATCCTCTTCATCTAGATCGTCGACATTGACATCCGGAACCGCGCTCTCATCCATATCATCGGGCTCGCCTTCGGCATCTGTTTCGGTGTCCGAGACATTCTCATCCTCTTCCTCTTCATCCTCTTCTTCGTCTTCCTCATCTTCAAGCTCCATCTCCTTGGCTTCAACGCTCTTGACATTCTTGCCACGAGCTGGTGCTGCCACTTTAGCATTCCGCCTTGCCGGTGGTTGGGATGGGGCATCGTCCATATCCAAGTCGCCATCAGCATCGGCATCTTCATCGTCTTCACCGGGAGCATCTTCCTCTTCGACCTCGTCTTCTTCTTGATCTTCAATATCATCGTCGTCACTCGAGGGAACCTCGACAATCTTCTTTCTATTTCGACTAGACCGTGGCCCCGAGACGATAGGGTCCTCTTGGAAGACATTGACCGAGCGCCGGGCCGGACGGCCGCCGCTGGCTTCGCGCATCTTACCAGCGGGCATCTTTACTGTGAGACGGAGGCTTCTGGCGGGTTCTCCGGGCGAGTGGGATTGAGAACGGGAGATGGCAATTGAGGCTGGATCAATAGATGCACGATTTCGCCTGTTGAATCTGGTGGAGATGTTAGTTTCTGGTTCTGGAGGCGTTCCCCGGGAAGCTTGCGATCGCGTGGAGCGACGTAGCTCCACCATGGTGATTTTGATGTCGATGAAGTGGTAATGATTGGGTAAACGAAGAACAGGAAGTGCACTCGAAGCCCGGGGGAAAAGGCGGGGTGAAGATGAATGCCAACGAGCAAGTGTGTGGGAGTACAGAACTGCTCTTGCCAGCGCGGAGTGGGAAAAAGGCGAACTCCACTGAGGACATAATCGCGGTAAAGTAAGGCCTCAAAGCAAACGGAAAGAATACAGGGCCAGCATGTTTCAGACGCCACAGATCTCGTAACCTTTGCGAACAAAGCGCAGGTTACAGGGAATATGGGATGTCTCCTGTCGTGTTCCCCCGGCTTCTTGAATATTCAGGAGATGTAGGGTCCAGGTGGGTGCATAGCGACGAAGAGATACAGGAGACCCCAGCTGAGGGCCAAACCAGGAAAAACTCACCAATATTTCGCGAAAGGGTATGTCTTGAAGTTTTGTCGCTGACGCCGAACAAATGCAGTTACCATCCCATTCTGCCGGGCGGTGGCTTGTGCCTTGTATACGCGATAAGGGCATCGAGAACGAATGATTTACTTACGTGTCTGAGCCATTAGACGGGGAAGGCCTATGTACATTCATATCGTCTTGTTAAATTGTGCATAACTACATCCAATTGATAAGACTGGGACTATCTCCATCTCCGTCCCATGGACGCGCTGGGTCTTATTGAGTCTTACTGTACTATCAGTCGATGGAAAGGCTTGACTGGATATCCTAGAAACTGAAAGCTGAATGAATGATTGTCAAAGACCTTGGCCAAGTCACTATACCTCATAAACGAGTCTTACAGCTGTTGTGCAATTTGGTCGACCCTGATCGGGGCCAGCCGAGTCGGTGCAACAGCCGAGGTCGGCTCACATGTACCCTCCGTCACCCCAAGTCCGGGGAAATTCCTCTTCTCTCCTTACACTACCTGTGACAAGACAGGGCCAGACACACAAGTAACATGTCCGACCCATCATCTAAGCCACCTTCCATTCCATCCTGGCAACGCTCAGGGTCTGCGCCGGACCAGGCACCCTTGTCCTCGTCGCCGAGTTCCGATGCGCCCGCATCCACTTCTCGTCAAGACCTGGTCGACTCAGCGTCCAGATTCCTCGATGACGAATCAATCCGTGACGCTCCGACTGATCGCAAGGTGTCGTTTCTTGAGTCTAAAGGCCTGAACTCAGGCGAGATTCAACAGCTTCTCGGCGTCTCTCGAAACCCAGAGGCGACCAGCTGCACCGTGACTGCAGCCGAGGGTCAGGATTCAGAAGCACCGCCAGATTCTTCCTCCTCCTCCAAACCGTCTGAAGTCATGCCTTCCACTCTTCCTTCTCCTGCCACTTCATCATCGTCCAACACTATGTCTCAGCCGCGCTCGACGGCTACCGCCACCGTTCCCTCCTCCGCACCGCGCGATCAGCCTCCCATCATCACCTACCCTGAATTCCTCTTTGAGCCTGCCAAGCAGCCCCCATTGGTCACCATGAGCAACATTCTTTACACAATTTACGGCGCCGCAGGTCTCGGCGCTTCCATATACGGCGCGAGCGAGTACTTGGTCAAACCGATGATTGCAACCCTCACCAGCGCACGACACGATCTCGCCGTCACAGCGCAAGAGAACTTGACAAAGTTGAACGAGAAGCTCGAAGCAAGTGTTTCAGTGATTCCCGCCCAGTTGTCTGCGCGCAAGTCCGCATCCAATGAAGAAGATGAGTCCACCGAGGACGGGGACTCGGTCACCTCCGATCCCACGGAACTTTTCCATCGGGATATGGGAACTCAAACAACACCAGACATTACTCCCTCGCCCGTTCTAGGCGCAAAAGATGAGAAAGGTTCTCTTGATGCTCCAGTTGAAGCCGTGAATAATCACATAAGCCGCTTGGCCTCGATTCAATCCCAGCTCAATGAGATCACCGAGTTTGAGAAAGATGCGAGTAACATTGATGACATGGCACGTTCCAGTTTGTCTGATCTTCACCACTATCTTGACGGGCTGATCTATGCTGCGCCCACATATACTTCGTCCACACCTAATTATGGTCTGTATACGGGTAATGTGGGTTCGGACAGCAGCTCGACTGGTGTCCGTAAGGCAGAGGATGACGCCATCGCCAGCTTCAAGGCGGATATTCGTGGTGTCAAGGGTGCCCTTCTGAGTGCTAGGAATTTCCCTGCGAGCCGAGGTGGCAGACTTGGTGGCGTCCGGTGATGTTTTCACATTCAGCGAATTTTCTGGTGATGTAAATTGTTTGTACATAAAGTTCCGTTTTGATACCAAGATATCTCTCCCAGGGTTAATTGCATAACTCCATTCACAAAGCTATGGTTCTTCACCGATAACAAGGGAAAGACGAAGGACTCAGAGAAGTCTTGACTGTCTTGACCTGTATCATTTCCCTATTCTCTTTACAATTTGTAGATGTGATTGCTCACTCAGTACTAATGACATCTGATGCATTGATTAAAGCTTCGAGTCCTTTCGCAACTATTGAAGTAACTGTCATGTCAAGATAGCAGTACATTGTACGACCTGCATATTATATCCTGATTCTGTATCATGTCAAGACAAAGAATTTTTATGTTCGGCTGATTTTCACATACAGAAAACCCCCTATCAATGTGAATGACTCTCGGGCTCCAGAGAGTAATCATTTTGTCTGTAATGATTTCGCCGGAAGTTGGCTATCCACTCAGGATTATCGGCAAACGTCTGATTCCAAGGATCATCGGAATCATAAAGAACCCGTCTGGCTTCCCGCTGAAACATTTCGTCCGTGGGTATGATACCCTGACTCATATTTTGCCGAGCAAACTGACCAAGGTGCATAGTGACGACCTCTAAAAAAGTGTTGAGGGGCACGTCCCGGGTCTGCAATTGTTCAAGAGAATTGGTCAACATCGCCGTGCTTTTATCTCTCCCTTGGAGCTCGCTCTCTTTCAAACTTCCCTCCACTCGAGTATTTGCTCCGTCTGCTCGCGAGGAAATCTGAGCAAAATGATCTTTGCTGTTGAAATTTGTGGCTGAGAAGGGTACCATTGATATGGACTCCGATGCAAGAAGATATGGTGGTACCGCATTCATCACCTGTGTGGCAATACTTGGCTCGAAGTCGTGGTCCCCATGCCAATGGCGCATTGTCAGTCCCTTCTTGAAGTGCACCGCCAGGTGCTCGACACGTTCCTCCCAGCTTTCGAGGCGATGATCACAAAAGCCACAACGAGAGGTCACTTGGACAGATTCAGTCTTCCATTCATCGAGCACTGGTATTGTATCAAGGCGATGGGCTAATCGGAGATGTTGAACAAGGTGGTCCTTTCTTCGGAAAGTGCGCCGTGTTCTCGAGCACGGATCGTAGTTGTGTTCGTCGAGATGTTCCAGGGACGGTTCCAGGCAATAACAAAACACACAATGTTGCCTTCCAGTTAAGGGGGAAATCGGAGATCCTCCATGCGGAGCGCAGACCCAAACTTCCAAGTTCAGGTGAAGGGATTTCTCGTGGCGAACCCAGTCGTATTTGCTCTTGAATTTATCACAGCAAAACGTGCAACAGAACGGTCGGTTGGTGTCATCTTTGGTAGCCGTTCTTCTGTTTGCAGGCTTCCGAATACGATGCTGATTGCGGCAATGCGTCTTTTGAGAATCTTGCGTTGCTGATGATGCTTCAGATCTCGTCGAGCGGAATGATTGATGGGAGGAAAAGCTGGTGTCACTATTGGAGCTGGCCAGTGAGGCGGGTCGTCGATAGCCACTGAAGGCGCCGTGGCTACTGGTCTTCATATTCCCTCGTTTTGATGACCTTAATGCACTCATAATCGCAGACCTGGAGGCCGGCTCGTCCTCGGGAGGGGATTCTTGCCATCGTTGCATGGGACTCAAGTCATTGTCCGCCTGGTGTGGAATAACCAGAGGAGACGCAGAGCTCCGGGAAGATCTGATCAAATATCGACTTCGTCTCCTTGGAAGGCCTGTAATGGAGTTTGCAGTCGGCACGGGGAAATTTGTTCCGGTATTACTGATATCGTCGGAACCGATACTCTCAAGATGGGCGCGATAGATAGACTCAGACAAATGATTCATCGAATCCAAATACGAGTGATGAGAATCTATATTGGTGTCGGTGGGGACAGGAGGTGGAACGTCTGCCTGTGAGGCGAAGAGCCCGCTATTCACCGCTGGGAAAGATTGTTGGTCATGAGGACCAACAGCCTCATCATTATGGATGGAAGTGGAGAAGTCTCGTTCCCAGGGATTCTCAAAGAAAACAGGGCCATTTGTGCAATTCGAAGACTCATCTTGCGTGGAGAGTCTTGGAGATGATGTATTGAAAAGATCCGGTGAATGTAAATGCTCTGAGGGAGCTTTGGTCAAGTTTGACCCCAGTGGATCTGATGGATCAATATCTGGAGAAACGATTAGATCATAGAATCATCCACCAGTGGTGATAATTGGGGGCGAACCCAGGGAAAAATCGAATGGCAAGGCGCCCGAATGAGGCGTAGGCTCCATCGTCCCTTAGGGCGACACACTGTGTGGGCTACGCTTGAAGGGCACAGGATTGATTTAAGAAGCAGACAGAGATGGTGAAGTCAAGTGCCGGACGTTGCCGCAGAGTGACTTGACTCACGCTGGTGGGGTTCCATGGTTGATGCTGGATGAGATCTGGATCCACTGGAAGCTAAATCCTAGCTCTTTATCAAGTGGGACCAAGGAGCGAAATTAGAGACTGCCAAAATGACTAGTTCGGATCTTCCCAGTTATTATTGATATTTGCAATCGGAGAGGATCTAGCATTCGGGCGTCACTTTTCGGATCGTTTACAGGACTCAGAAAAATAATGTCGTTACGGCGCCGGAGATAATCTTTTGAGGTGGGCTAAGTATCCGTAGACGGTATCTAAGATCAATCTACTCGTTCATTTCATAGCAGGTCTATCTGACACTCTAAACCATTCAAGCCCAGAAATCCGCGTTATGAAACATTGGGCATTTTTCTTTGCTCATGACAGTAATTGACCAGACTAGACCCCCACGAGAGGACGCAAAAAAAAAAGAGGAAATACGCAGGCATTAATAGTAAAATGAACAAGAAACCCCAAAACCTAGGCTATCACAACGGGACCCCAATCAATCTTATACCCGATCCGTTCTATCAAGGACTAGCTAAGCATGAAGTCCTCGTTCAAAGAGAGCTTCACGGGGTAGCTTTGCTCATGCTAATCAGACGCTTGACGCCGACCTTCAGTTTGGTTAGTATGATGATGAGAGAAAGATTAGACAAAAGGACTCACCATCCAATTACCGCACTCGTCAGTTCGATTGGTCATGATGTCAACGTGGATATTGCGGGCGGTCTCATAGTCGCGGTTCTGAATCGCGCGAGACAAGTTGGCCATGTCCTCAATGGTGTTGGGTTTGAGCAGATCCTCGTTGTTCAAGTGATCAAAAAGGAGACTCAAGCGACGCTCGGCATCATCAACCTGGGCCTTGAACGAAGTCGGGGCACGAGCCTTGACGCGCGCCATGTCGGCTGACAGGATCTCGAAGATCGGCATGGCGTTCGCAGGGATGTGAGAGCGGTCGCCGGGGGCTAAGAACGGTCAGCTATTTGTCCCTTCTCTGAGATTGGAGATAAGAAACTTACGGTACTTGGGGGTCGAAGGGGGAGGTACCCGTTGAGAAGTCGCCGTGGGGGGACGAGATCCCTGCGGGGGAGGTCCTTGGGGCGGAGGCGGAACCTGCGCTGCCATGGGAGGGCGTGACATGGCAGCACCTGGACTAGGCGCATACGGGTTGGCCGCCGGAGGTTGGACTGCTTGTTGAGGAGCAAATGTCGTTGGGGCACCTTGAGGAGGAGGTGCTACTGGGGCGCGAGTCTGCATTTGCGGGCTTGCAGCCTGAGCAGCCGGGCTAGGCGCGTACCGGTTGGTAGGCGGGGGCACGCTAGGCGGGGCATTGTATGGCGAGGGACCCCGGGGGATTGAGGCCTGAGGAGGAGCCATACCCGAACCCATGGCCGGAGACTGGGGAAGAGAGGCATAGGGATTGACAGGCGGTGCAGTAGGTCCGGGTGCCATGCTCGAGGTCAAGGGGGAAGTCACGCGCGGGGGGAGGGATCCGGCCTTGGGAGGCGGAGGCACAGAGGGTGTCCGCTGAGGCGGTCCTGTGGGCGGGAGAGGCCCTTGGGCCATAGGAGGTGATTGCTGGTTAGCAAACGGAGAGCTGATGGGCGCAGCTGCACCGGGAGTGCTACGACGTGAGGACATCGGGGGCTTGGCGAAGCCCTCCGGGAGATCGTTCCATGCAGGCAGACCAGTGGCCGTGGTGTAAGTGGTGACTTGGCGAGCGGGCGACTGAGTTCCGGCACGAGGAGGGGGAGGAACGCCTCCTGGTGCGGTCGGTGCGAAGATTGGAGCTGGGGGAGCGTATCCCGGACCGTATGCCGGCGCCTTCATGCCCTGAGTCGGCTGGTATCCGGTGTTGGGGTGGTAACCAGCACCACCAGAGGCAATGGAAGCATAAGGGTTAGCAGGCTGAGTGGGCCCGGCACTCGGGGGAGCATAAGCATTCAACGACGGCTGCGGAGCGGCAGCAGGCGAGATAGATGCGTATGGTGCAGGAGCAGCAGGAGTCGAGGAGGTGAAGGTTTGCGTTGGCTGATAGAGGTTGGGCTGAGTGGGCAGAGGCTTGAAGTTGCCGGGTCTCGCGGTGGCAGCGGCCTGAGCCTTCTGAGGAGCTTGTCTCATAGCCAGCTTGATGCGATTACGAGCCACCTCAGCCTCAGGGTGCTTCTCAGGCACGAGATCAAGATACTTCTGAGCAATTTGGAGACGGCCGTGGGTGGCCACAACGTCAGCATACTCAATGTATTTTTCGTACAAGGTACCGAGGCGCCAGTCGGAGTCCTTGGTGCGTTCTGTATCTTGGAACTTGGTGACTTGGCGGAAAATGCTGACCTTCTCGATCAATCCCTGCAAAGCACGAACGTGAATAGAGAAGGTAGAGTTGTCCGCATCTGTTTCGATTCCTCGCTGCTCATTTTCACGTAGTTCCTCAACCCAGATAGCCACGACCTTTTCGAGCTTGGAGCCAGCCAAATAGCAGAATGAGGCATCTTTGCGAACGGTCTTGTCACCAGTGTTGCGAACCTGCTCCTCAAGCCGGTCACCAAGAGCATCACACAGATCAGGGAATTCCTTCTCGTCAGCAAAAGTGCACAAAGCAGCCATGACCTCTTTCCAGCTGGAGAGATCAGCGTTGTGAACAACATCCCACAGGTTCTTGCCCACAATCGAAGCGAGGAGTCGCATGTAGTTGGGACCACCAGACTGCTTGGAGAAATAATATTCCTGGGCCTTCTCAATGCACTTCTGACCACCACAAATGGCAATCATGAAAGCGTCAGACATGCGATCCTCCTGAAGAGCCACATCAAGAGCTTTCTCGAATTCCCCGAGGAGCAAAGCACGAGTGATCTTCTGTTCGGCCTCGGTCTCAGAACCGTTGAAGATCTGGAAGGGGTTGTTGGTCTGCGCACCCTTCGAAGCAGCAAGTTCTGACAGGAAATTATCACTGTCGGGGGTTGCATCAAACATGGATTGCAAGCGCTTGTGCTTCTTGGCATTCGATTTGGGCTTCTCGGCCGTGTCGGGGGTCTCCTCGTCATCCTTCTTATCCAGACCAAGCTTAGACAAGCTATCGGCGGCCTCGTCAGCCGAGTCTTGGAAGCCAAGGTACTCCACTAGGCTCTTGCGAGGGTTTTCAGAGAGCAGAGCCTGCATGACCTTCCACTCGGACTTCTCTTCTTCGCTGGAAGCGCCAGCCGCGCGAGTCTCGCAGAGACTGCGAAGATCGCCCTCCTTCAAAGCATTCTCAAAGCTTTCAGTAGCATTGCCGACGCTCTCATCAACTTCGAAAGGAGTAATTTTGACCTTCGATACGCGGGAGTCCTTCTCGGAGACACCGAGAGAGACAACGCGGCCACCGAAACCAAATGAGGCACCACAGGGCCGCTCGAGCCAGCGAGGAGGCTTCGGGAGGGAGAATTTAGAGACTTGTGGCTGCGTCTGAGCCTTGGCAAAGAAGTCCTCGCCATCAAGGTTCTGGTTCTGGTCGGCAATCGCCTGCGCGTCATCGGTCTTGGTATTCTGGAGAGTTTGCACCGAAATCTTCCCATCGAATGAAGCGGTGGCGAAGAAGTTGGGATTGTGAGGGTTCCAGCGAGTCTGGAAAGTCCAGTTGGTGACAACGGGGAATTCGCCGTAAGGAGTACCGGACTGCGGGTTCCAACAAATGTTGCGGTTGTCTTTGCCGGAAGAGAGCAGAAGGTCGGGGTCGTGCTCGCACCAAGCAAGCGACAGCACTCCAGATTCGTGGCCCTTAAGAGTCCTTTCCGGGGCATGCGAGTTTCGCAGATCCCAGACGTAAATCATGGGGTCCGACTCGAGAGGAGTAGCAGTGATCAGCTTGGTAGGCTTCTCAGGGTCCCATGCAACAGCACTGACAGCCTTTCGGCCCATGTTGTTGAGGGTTAAGCTCTCCTTCTTTGTCTTGACATCCCAGACAGTCACGAAACCGGCGCTGCTACCAGTAACCAGAATATGTGCGACCTTCTTGTTCCAGTCTAAGCATTCGATATCGTCTGTACGAGCCGCGTTGGTACCCAATCGGAACGGGTTTTCGATATTGTTCAGATCGGAGATGAAGAGCTCGCCCTTAGCACCACCAGTGGCCAGAAGGTTCGAGTGTTTAGGGTTGAATTGGAGGGCCTTGATAGCGCCGGAGTGTTTTGATGTTCTCGAGATCAGCGAGTCACTATAATCTGTTAGCCCTTGTACCAGTATACTGTATAGGTAATCTCTCGCCTACCTGGAGTTGGCAAGCAGTTTATCGGCGTTCCACAGATCCAAAGAACCATTCTCCAAACCACCAGCAATAACGCCACGTTTCGTATCATCAAACTCAGTCCAAGCCAAGTCATTGAAGCTAGGCGTATCCGTCAGTACAATCGATCATCACTAAACTTCCATATCGGCATCGTACCCAGAGTCGGTGTCAAGCTTAGCTATCGGCATCAGCTCTTCGCTAGCATCCTGGCGATCCAGGCCAAGATCCCAGAGCTCGAGACATGTTTTGTTGGAAAAATCGACATCGACGGCACCTGCGCGAGTTCCGGTTGCGATCAATGGCGATGCAGCCCCCGGAGACCAGGCAAAGGTGGCCGTCCTTGGGATCTCCCTCAGACGGACCATGATGAAGGGGAGGATTATATGTGAGGAATTGAAGCCAGTCGAGGCACAGGTCTAAGAAAACACAATCAAATCCCACCCCTGTACCAGAAATTGACAATGGGGGGCGTGCAGCTCAGAGTAAACCAAGTGGCCTCCTGGACTTGGAGGGACCGGGGAACACGCGCTAAACCCAATATGGTACTCGCCAAAACACCCCCCGAGGCTTGTCGCACGTGATATCAGTTTCTCTTTCCACCAGCAGAGCTACGAACGAGCAACAATCGACGTCCAAACCACGTTGACTTCGTATGCAACGAGCTTCCCGCATCCGGATCTGATATATCCGTGCCGCCCACTTCCAAGCAGGTCAGATTCCCATACATTTCACGCTCAATTTAAGCCGTTCTCCACCATGAGTGAAAGCACACGCCTGAAGAGTACGGTCTACGTGGGTGGTCTGGACCAGGCCGTGACAACACAAACTCTGGCAGAGGCATTCATACCTTTCGGTGAAGTCGTCGATATTTCTCTTCCCAAGCCAGAGGCACCCAATTCCTCAGAGACCCACCGTGGCTTTGGATACGTGGAGTTCGATCTCCCCCAAGATGCCAAAGAAGCCATCGACAATATGGATGGTAGCGAACTGTACGGCCGCACAATCAAGGTTGCCGCCGCAAAACCACAAAAGGATGCCGCCGAGGGCCTGGGCAGCAAGACTGCAATTTGGGAGCAGGTACGCGTCAATTGCATCTTCATGCCTGTCGCATTGCAGCTAATCATACATCACAACAAAGGAGGGCTATCTAGCCAAATACGCGGTCAGCGACGAGGACCGACAAGCCGCCGAAGAAGTCCAGGCCGAGAGCAACCGCCCACAAGACCCAATGCAGGGCTTGGAACAGCTCGACGTTGCTGGGCCGAAGCCCGAATAATGTACACTATTACGAAGGCCACGATGATAATGAAAGACTACGAACGTCCCATTTTGCTGGAATACACGAAAGATGTCAGTCCCCTAGAAGAGCCGGACTATGTACACAGGCGCCGATAGCGGACAGGTTTTCTTTCCTGATGCGCTCAATTGCATTCACTTTCGGCTTCCAATCTGTCTGAAAACAATACAGGCGGCAAGGATTGAATTGAGAAACTTGGAATCGCATTCTCGGAGCTTAAAGAAACATAATGATGGTACATTTAGTGCTCACGGCTCTCGGGGCTGTTGCGGGTGAGACGAAGAGTCTTGTCGGTCATGAGCTTCTTGGTGCTAGAGTAGATGGCGGCACCGACGGCGACACTGTGGGGATTGAGTTAGCAAGGGCAAGGCACAATGCACAATTCGTCTATGGGTAGATGAGGTGGGCGATCGAGAAATCTCGTGCATGTCATGCGCGGACCGATCGGGGATGAGAGATCAGATAGAAACGTACCCAAGAACAATACCTGATAACATAGTATGGTTAGATCTTGCTTTATTGATACGTCATTTGATGGTAGAGGACATACCGAGAGGGATCAACTCCGGGGGAACCTTGCGGAGCAGGCGCAGACGCTGGGAGATGGTGTGGGCTGGGTAACGCGTTAGTCCTATCGCTCTCTGTCTCTCTTTCCTTTCTCCCGCTCGATTTCAAGCCAGGCGAGTCAATGGCTTGTAGCGTGGTAATAACCAAGGGGTAGTCGTACCGCTGTGAGCCTCCTTCTGTAAGGGAATTAGCCTTGACCGAACCGAATCATATGATCCGACCACACCCGGTCGGGGGTGGAAAGAGAACTTACAGGAGCGGGGCTGTAGAAGGCCCGCGAGGGCTGCATCTGGAAGACGCGGGTGGGAAACATGGTGGTGGATGGAGGGGAGTTGGAAGGTGGAGAGAAGAGGGAAGACGAGAACTTGGAGGTTAGCTTTCCCAGAGCGGACTGTGACTGGCTCGGGTGGTTTTGGGAAAAGCAGCGATGCTCAGTGGCTCTCGCTTGACCGCCCGCGGTCACACCCGGCTCTTCACAGCTTCCATCACCCAACGTCTCATCTTGTACCTCCACTCTAACCTCCTCCCTCTCACCACACCAATTGTCTCTCTGTGTTCTTTCTGAGTACACATCGCCAAAATGGGTGCCATTCCGGAACACGACCCCGACGAGCCTGTCGAGACCAAGCCCTTCAAGTTCGTTACTGGTATGTCTGCCCACTCCCCTCTCCTGTGAAAACGGTCATTTCTTTATTTCCGTCCGAGTCAATTGCTAATTCTTCGATAGCTGGTGCGTATACCTTTGATCTCCTAGCGATTTGATACTCTATCGGGATACTTTGGAGATGTCATCCGATCAGCTGGGGCACAGCGAAGTTAACATTTTCCGAACGCGATCACAGGTTTCGACGCCCGTTTCCCTCAGCAGAACCAGTATGCGACTCGCCCCCATACCCGAATAGCGTCATATCTAACCTCTGCGCTCACAGGACCAAGCACTGCTGGCAGAACTACGTCGACTACTACAAGTGTGTCGAGGCCAAGGGTGAAGACTTCCGCCCCTGCAAGCAGGTACTTTGACCCACACGACCATCAGACCACGACAAAAGCTGATTGATCTCCAGTTCTACCACGCTTTCCGCTCTCTTTGCCCCAAGGCCTGGACCGACCGCTGGGACGGCCAGCGCGGTACGTTTTTTCATCTCCTGGCTAATTTCATAGCGCATGCTAATATTCTCAACCAGAGGCCGGCAACTTCCCTGCCCACCTTGACCGGTAAATCACCAACGGCTGCTTTGTGTTGGTTAGGCTCTATCAAATTTTTGTGTATTGACAACTTCCAATGTACTCTACCGGGTCATGCGGGGATGCATTTCCTTTCTTCCTGGATGTAATCCGATAGCTTGGAGAATGGGTGTCTATAAATCTGCCGCTCTGCTGAGAAATGTGTTTGATTAGATCATGCCCTTCGTTGTAGTTCTGCGTTCTGCAAGTAGTTCTGCAAGTAGCAACGGTCTCGTTGAGATCAGTCACATCTGAGCCGTACTTTTGTCTGAGCCCTGAACGCTCGAACCGGGCATCGTATGATCAATGTTCACGGGCGTAAAAATTTAGTGGTGTCAAATCCTAGAGATGTTCTACTTGATTAATTCTGTGATAAACGAAACTTGATGTTCTTGGTGAAAAACAATTTGAATGCGATTCAAGGTGTATCTATGTCTATATGATTTGAGTCTTCCGGATTCTACCATACAACGCATCCTGTACACGGCGATCCGGACCAGACAATGTCTCTAGTCATGGATCGCCAAACTGCTCAACAGTGATTAGAATGCAAGATATGTGCAAGCTGGATGCTTGTATCCTCGTGCGCTGCCCGAGGATCATGAAAAGGAAGCGGGGGCCGTATATACTCGGAATGGATCGGGGAATGGTGCAGAAACAGATGAGGATACAGACCGCGCGAGTAGAAGAGGGAAAAAAGATAAGAGAATGCGCGAACCTCTTCGATCCAAATCTAAATGCCCTTCAACTTGCGGTAAAGCTTCTTGTGCTCCTCAAGGAATAGGAATGTGGCAATGGTGTGCGGACCCAGACGGATGAAGCTGGGAACCCAGCCGCGGAAAGTCCAAGCCAGGCCTTCCTTGCGGCAGATATCGCGCAGCAGGCTGACAATGCTCTGGCCACGACCATCGGCGTGTGAGGCGGTCATCACACGAGTCTTGATCACGTCAACGGGACTGCAGACGGTGGTGGCGACGAAACCTGCCATGAACGAGGCCGTGAAGTGAGTACCCAGGTGATCCCCCATGCCAACCTGCTCCATGCACATTTTCTTGAAGGTATCGTACGAGGCCAATTGCGATGCAGTCATGAGGACTGCGCGAGTCGAGTTCGGCCACACACCACGGAACAACGAGCCGAATCCTTCAGTCCGAGTCATCTCGATCAAGCCATGGAAGGCATGGCGGTAGTTCCGGCGCTGAGCCGGTGGGAGAGAAGCATCGTGCTGCATGCGCACGTTCAGCACATCAGCTGGGTTGCCGACAACACCTCCGATGAAGCCGGAGGTACATGAGATACCGAGAAGGGTGAGGATGCTCGGCGAGGAATTGGAGGAGGACGTGGCGACGCGGGATTTTAATTCTTCGTAAATGCCGAATCGTGTGGTAGAGTAGGTCATTTGTCGCAGGAGGGCGGCAGAGAGCTGTATCGAAGCGATGAGGATCTTGTCAGCCAAACACATCTCCATGCAGGGTGATCCTCGCGGATCGGGGATTGAGCGCGCCACATACACCATTGTATAGGCCGAAAAATCCATTGTTTCTGACAATGTGTCCAAATGTGCCCATCATGGTCTTAGGGGCATCGGGAGCGCGCGTTTGTAACCGAACCTAGAATGCGACGAACGGGATGTATCAGCGATTGGGTTTGGAGAGGCGCCCATATTGATGTCGGAGCTTGAAAAAAGTACCTTGACTGCAGACACTGAAATTAGCACACGATCACCTCAAGACGTCAAAGAAACGAATCGCAAGAGAGCCTACCCAAGTCTAACGGATGCGTCACGCCGGCCGCAAAGCAGGAGGCCGAGCCTCCAAACCAAAACGGATAGTGCACCTTTGATGTCGACGGCGCAGGTTTTGCGACGGGGGCCACCCGCGCATGGACGGGGGCCTCGATGAGTTTGCCGCTATCAGCCATCTTGTCTCACACAAGGTCGCTCGTTCGCGAGGGCGGGGGGAAAGAGGGGAGAGTGATTATGAGGAGTCCAGGGTCATATTTTTTTCAAGATCCCAAAGTTTGACGTAATTTGGGTACGGAGACAAAATCAGGCCGCCGATACTCCGCTCAGCCGCGCACCTCTGCCAATGGTCTTTCGCGTCTTGATGGGTCCGGCGACTCGGCCCCAATCATGTCCTCGGTTTTGCCTATCCCCGAACCCATGGCCTGTAAGGGACATACAACCCTTGTCATGCTCACGATGAACTGTTCATGCTGCCCTCGGAGATTGAAATAGACCCCGATGCCCTTCGCGATCGGAATAACCACAATATCCGCGGCATTTGAACGATAGTGAGTCCAGTCCGCGGCGTTAATCCGGGATCTTCGGCGAAATCGCGGCTTTAGGGGTAGGATAGGGTTCACCGAGGGGTGAGGGGGTCCCGATTGTACCCCTCGGTATGGATCTTCTAGGATGATCAGATAAGACTGGACCGCTCAGAACTCGATCGAATGGAATGCTTGAGACTACTGAGAAAGGGTGATGAGAATGTTGAGAACATTCAGGTGCTTTGATCTTTATTACAGCGCAGAAGAACTTTCTCAGTAATGTCTACTTTGAGACGAGTGAACCCTCCGCACTTTTGAAAGACTGACATCTGGACTACAGTCTATCTTCAACTGCTACCCACAATGCTCGCTATGCTCCTCCTTTCAAAGGCTCACACAAGATATAAGGACATGTCTGTGACCATGTCTGTGACCAAGAAGGTAGGCCCCGAAGGTAAGACATAAGCCGCAATTCTTGCAAGCCTGATGCTTGAATTCTGACTTCTATATCAAAGATAGCCCATGTGAGCAATGCTCAAGTTCTATCACTACGCGCGTCAGCCTTAGAAGAATTACCCGCAGTCTGCAGATTATGACCCAAATTCTTGATGGGGTTTGGCCACACTCGCATTGATGGGAGGTGGTCGCTCGCAATAAGTGATGAACTATCCCCTCGTCGTTGGGCCAATCCAGTAGGCAGTCTGTCTTCCTGAAACGGTTTGCAGACAATCAACTCCGCTGTCCTTCGCAAACAGCCCTGACTGCCAAGGATCATTCAGTCGATATGCTTAGCCAAAATTATGCACACAGCGTGCTCTCTCATTAAAAAAGGCATTAGTTCGGCGGAGAGAGTGTCCCAACTCGATGACCTGTTCCGCAATTGTGGAGCTTTTGATTATGGCCTCTGGCACCTATCAATGAGAATGATGAGGGTATGAACTATGATTTAGGACTTGATTGAATATATGTACGAGTCGGAATCAATTTTCTGAAGCATTTAAAGCAACTAAAAGCCTAGAAAACTCGTTGAATATCACTAATGCTTTTCAAAAGACTTGCTTCAAATACATCATATAAGCAAGCCATATGTACTTCGGCGACTTGTTTACCCGGCCCGAGGTGTTTTCGAGATTCCGCAATGCGCAAAAGCGACGTTCAATTGACTGCCACTCCTTCACCCAAAAATGCGGCTCTTAGCTACTGGAAGAGCCCTGCGGGCTAGTAGTGGCAGATGGTTCATTGCTGCGACTCGTCCCATAGCTCGTAGCCCTCGATTGCATTCACTCCGTGACACCGTCCCGACGGCCACTCGGAGCTGGAGCTCAACCGCAGCTCTCCGCACTGCAGATCAGAAATCTGGTGCCGGCTCACCAAGCACGAAATCACACCTGAATATCGAGGGCGCAACATACTCCACGGATCAATGGACCAACACCCCTGCCACAATCTTGTCGCATGTCGGCCGACGACTCTATCTTGACGAGAACCACCCTCTCGCTATTACCCGCAAACTTATTGAGAGCCAATTCCCCTCTCCAGTCTTCGGTAACTACTCGGAGAAGAACCCGGTCGTGACAACAAGGCAGAATTTCGATGTCTTGGGTTTCCCGCCGGACCACCCGGGTCGTTCTCGCACGGATACCTACTACATCAACGACAAGACAGTCCTACGCACACATACAAGCGCGCACCAGCAGGCATATTTCCAACAAATCAATCGCAATGAGAAAATTCGCCCGGAAGAAGTCGGATACACAGTGATTGCCGATGTCTACCGCCGTGATGCCATTGATCGCAGCCACTACCCGGTTTTTCACCAGATGGAGGGCGCCATGTTGTGGAAGCGGCCGGACAGCAACCCACTTGCCAGCGCTGCGGAGACAGTCGCTAAGATCAAGGCTGACGTAGATCTAATTCAGCGCCATGATGTGGTCGTCGAAGACCCCAACCCCACCATCCACGCTCAGCGCAATCCCTTACAGGCCGAGCACCACAGTGAGGAGGAGGTCGAGGCCATTGCGGAGCACCTCAAGAGGTCCCTAGAGCGTATGGTTATCAAGGTCTTCACAGAGGGTAGCAAGGCCGCGGCGGCCAGCTCTGATGGCAATGTCGAAGCGGAGCCTCTCAAGGTTCGCTGGGTTGAAGCCTACTTCCCCTTTACTAGCCCGTCATGGGAACTCGAGGTCTTCTGGCAGGGTGACTGGCTAGAGATCTTGGGCTGCGGTATCATCAAGCAGGACCTCCTTATCAACTCCGATGTACCAAACCGCATCGGCTGGGCGTTCGGTCTGGGTATCGAGCGCATCGCCATGCTCCTCTTCAACATTCCCGACATCCGTCTCTTCTGGTCTCGCGACGAGCGCTTCCTGTCGCAGTTCCGCGCTGGAGAGATCACGCGCTTTAAGCCGTTCTCGAAGCATCCTGCGTCCTACAAGGATGTTGCCTTCTGGTTGCCTCCCTCTGCTGTGACTGGTGGAAGCAGTGCTGCTGGCGGTGCCGTGCCTTTCCACGAAAATGACGTGATGGAGGTGGTCCGAGGAATTGGCGGTGATCTCGTTGAGGATGTCACCTTGATAGACGAATTCACGCATCCCAAGACCGGACGCAAAAGTATGTGCTACCGCATCAACTACAGGAGTCTGGAGCGTACCTTGACGAACGAGGAGACCAACGAAATGCATAACAAGGTTCGGGAGAAGCTTGTCGGTGATTTCGGAGTAGAGCTGAGGTAGTTGACGATGCTTTCTGTACTATATAAATTCCACTATTTTCAAGACTGTACAATATGAGACATTCCCCTACAGACGTTACATTCTTTACATTTTCGAATATAGATCGAGGACAACCGGAGACTTGAGAGCCTCCAACGGGTGTATATTATACAGAGATGAGGAGAGAGTTATCGGGAGGCACAGATTACGCGAAACAAGTGAAACAAACACACCCAACACGAATCCGGACGCCTCCAGTCACATGCAACAAAGGTGTATCATACCGATCCAAGAGATAAGCAGACATGAGAAGGAAGAGTTTTCCACGGACCAACAGCCAGCCGCATCCGAGTGCAAATCCCAACCGCGATCATAACGTATGATATATGGTACAGATAGAATGAAAAGAGGAGGTAGGAGGGAAAGTAAAGCATTATGCTCGAGTGGATCTAGTCGTTCTTAACAACACCGACCTTGGCAGCCTATAGAGGAAAATCAAAGGTCAGTAAATAGTCCACGGTGATATATCCCGCAAGATATATAACTTACGCGAAGAACACGTCCGTTGAGACGGAAGCCCTTAGTCTGGGCGTACATCACATCGTTGTTTTCCATGCCCTCAGCCTTTGCCATGAACGTGGCTTCGTGCAGGTTGGGGTCGAACTTCTGGGGCTTGCCCTCGATCTTCTCGCCGGGGTCGAAGCGCTCGAGACCGTGCTTTTGAAGAGTGTTCATAAGGATGTTCTCGGTCATCTTGAGACCGGCAACGAGGTCATGCAGAGCCTTGTTCTCCTCAGTCGGGGCAGCCTCGAGCTGCTCCTTGGGCACGGCCAGCAGCGCCCGGTCGAAGTTGTCAATGCTCTCCAGGAGGTCCTTGGCGAAGCGCTGGATGGCAAAGTTTCGCGCACCTTCCATGTCACGCTTAGTGCGCTCCTGTAGGTTACGGAACTCGGCGACGGAACGAAGGTATTTATCCTAGATGGAATTTAGTTTTGCGCACGCGACAGTGGTGTTGAGGTACCGAGAGTGAAACATACCTTCAGATCAATGACTTCCTTGTTCTTGGCCTCGAGCTCCTTCTCGAGAGGGTTCTGCTCGGTGCTCTCACCCTCCTCGCCCTCCTTGGTAGCTTCCTTCTCGGTAGAGTAGAAGCGAGTGGGCTGGGCGAATGGCCGGATGGCAGCGGGCAGCTGTTGTTGCAACCGTGTTGTCCGTCGGAGGGCGAGGGGTGCGGATGTGGAGGTGGAAGCTGCCAGAGCCGACCGAGCGGCCTGGGCTTGTCTGAGAAGAGTGCGCTTGAACATTGCGGAGATGGAAAATTACAATTGAGTTATGGGATGAGTAGAAGAAGAACGGGTATAGCGATAGCTGATCGGGCAAAATTCATCTAGCATCACCTGACCGCTTTAGCTCGGCAAAACTGGAGGCCGCCGGTACCGCCTTCGCTACTTCAGTGTATACATAGAGTAACTTTGTTGTCGATCAGCTGTATAACAAGTGAATCTGATTAGGGGCGTAAGTCGTTTGAGAAACTATTATTAATAATACCAAAATTTTCCAATACAGCCAATTTGAAATATTGGGAAAGGCGAATTTCCGAAGGCTGCGATCGTGACTGTTTAGCTTCTAAGGTTTACTGAAAATCTATAGAGACTCAAAGCCATCCTGTGACTGCCAAAAAGCATCTAATCAGATCGGTTAGGGCAACTACGGACACTTTACATGCATTTGTATGTAATTTATATGACATCAAAAAGGAGTGAAATCAACAGTTTTTTTTTGGCAAATCTTGTATTCACTAACTTAGATATTGAGGATAAAGAACAACAGGTGGCGTAGCTCATTGTTTCTCTGAAATTGAATCGTCATCCAGGATTCGCCATCTACAAGGCGAAAAATTGTTTCAAATGCCACCAAGAGTCAAGCATTGACGACCAGGCCCTTCTGAAGACATAGTTCCCACCTTGTTGAAATAGTCAGTTGTTCGGTGCTCCAGCTCTAGGGCTTTCACCTCGTGTTGGATGGCATTTCTGTTCACTGGAAAATATTTTCTGCATGCGGAAACACATATCTAAACTCGATCCTCGGTAGCGTGAGATATACTATCAAAGCCGATCTTGATTTGACAAATTAGGTCAAAACGATCGAAAAGATTCGAAGAACTCTGTAATTTTGTCTGTAAAGTATTCGAGGACTAATCTAATCTTTCTTGGAAGGGTTTTTTTATTGATATTTCCACAACTTTTCGTTCCAACTGTGTTCTCCTTATTTCTTTACTCAGCATGTATTTTCGCCTAACACATTTACTTGACTAGTATGGCGATAAACTTGAAAGGTCCGCGATTTAAAGGTCATATATAGACAACCCTCAATGAACACATTGTAATATTGGTAATATTCCAGAGTGATGCTATTCCAATCTCGGTGTCCGAATTTTAGAACCTGGCCTCCTCTGTCCCCACCTAAAAAGCTATGATGTAATGTCACTTAACAGGAAGAAATCAACTATAAGCAGAGTTCTATCGTAGGTGAGTCGTGACTGATCAAGTCGTCGATTTAACTCCATTCACTATAGTCTCGATTATAGTGGAAATATATGCTCGCCGTAAGCTCGGGATGCCGCATTTGCGGAAGCCAGAGTGGTCTCGGGTCTGTTTAAAGACCGGCACGCTCGCCGGATGACGAAGTTAGTTCGCCAGCGGTCAGGCCATGCTACGTCATAAGAAAACCTTGGGGCTATAAAGATAAGAGCTCGTAGGGAGATTTGGAGTCAATATTAAACTTCAATTCTCGTGGTAGATATTTGAAAATCACACTCTATTGTCAAAACGCCGATCTACGACTATGTCGAGCTTCCTGCACCACCACCACAAAGACTCAGAAAAGCCTTCTGAGCACTCTGCTCAGTCTAACTCGCACGTTGGGGAAGAAGCCAGTAAGTGACTCTTCTCTCTTATCATGTCTAGGAAGATGCCAATGGATGCATAGACAAGAGCGCCAACCATCACCACCACATCTTCGGCCACCATAAGGAGGGCGAAGAAAAGTCCCACCACCGCCCCAGCCAGGAGGAGATCGATAACGCCGAATTCGCTGCTGCGAGGCACTACGATCATGCTCTGAAATCTAGTCATGGCCCTGGTGTCGGCTTCGAGGGAGGACGTCAAGGTTAATAAATGATGGCAGATGATACAAGGGATACCAGAGGTCCACTGCTTCTGTACATAGATCTTACGAACCCTTCATGTAGAACGATGCTACGATTTGCTTTCTTTCCAACGAGTGTATGTCACGACCCCAAGAGGTCCTCGCATGGCGATTCTTCTTTAATTCATTGTCTCCTAAAAGTAATAGGTATATAGTGTTTCGCGTCGATCGTACAACAGGGTTGCCAAGATCTTCAATACGCGACCAGCTTGTCAAAAAATCCTGTAAAACACTCGGAGGCGCGCAGAACGCCCATCCATAAGCCTAATGGGGGTATACTGAACAGACCGCAATACATGTCATTATTTCATTGCCGAGTTAGGTCAAGTGACGGGTATAAACTAGCGGCCCTCTGCGCACGCTATCAACTGATCATCCAAGCCCATGGGCTCCCACACATCTTTGGTCTTCTTGTTTTGTACCATCACAATATCGCCTTGCAAGAAAGCCACCACTCCACCTCTTCCAGTTGCGCTGGCTGTGATGCGGAACAGCGGATGTCCGGTTTGCGGGTGTGCCTCACGCAACGGCAGCATAATCAGACCCTGTTCGACGCACCAATTTTCCAGAATATCCTTGAAAGAAATCTCCTCCTCAATGTGTGTTTTAGGTTTTGACGGAGGAGCTGCTGCTGCTGCTGCTTCAGCCAGGTTGTCTTCACGAGTGGGAAGCGTAGCGCGAGCAGTGGCTGGACGTGGAAGTTCGGCAGCTGCGCGATCTCCAAGCTCCGCAGCTTGATGCATAATTTGAATACCCTTGCTCCACTCGCTATCCACTTTGGGAACTTCGTTGATCTCGGCTGGGATTTGTTCCTTCCACCAAGAGAACCACGTAGCAACTTCCTCCAGGTTGGGATCATTGGTGAGCCAAATGTAAAGTATCTCGTGCCACTTAGGGAAGAAACCAGAGACAAGTAGTTCGCCCATAACCATGGGCTGGAAGTAGCCCTTCCACCGGAGGACATCCTCAAGTGCCGTCAAATCTTGTTCCTGGGGGTTTACGACGAAGTCTTCGCGGAGATGACGTGCCAAGCGCGGTAATAAATGGTTTCGGAGACAAACATCAAACTCGCCACCAAGAGCCTCCTTCCAAAGGTCTAAGCCATTGATAAGACCCCTGTGTAGGCTCCATGAATCGAGCACCACACGGAACTTTCTCTTTGTGTCTGACATGAGACCCGTTGGCTGCTTAGGATTGGTATGTTTTTCATCCAGGTATTGCAGCCATTGGAATAGCCACCACGGAAACTTCCCATCATGCTGAGATGGGTGTCGTCGGCTGCTTCGGGCCTTCCACTCCTTCAATGCCGCACTGAGCTTTGGAACAACCAACTGGTCGAGAAGGTTGGCAAGGACAAACGGAGGAACGATCGCCCTCCACGAATCTACCAAAGTGGTCGCAGCAGTCGGGTCGTACACGTCCCAATCATGCATCAGAGCCGAACGGACGCGCGGGAGCCAGAGAGTGTATATCATCGTTTCGTACGGCGATGTTGATTGCCTTTGGAATTCTTCCTTTTCACTTCGACGAAGAAGTGGTTGAAGGCGCGTGAGATTCGACACCAGGAACGTGGGGTTTTGTAAGGGCTCCCATTCTTCCATGGCCTGACGAAACAGTGGGTGCATAGCAGCTACTGCAGCCTCAGCTAGCTTGTACTCGTCCATGACATCCTCGTATTGTGATTTCATGTTTTCAAGCTTGCCCGTCATTTCGTCGAACTTCGCCGCAATACTTTCATCATGTTCAAAGAGATCCAGCTCTTCCACAGCGGCGATTAGCCCAGTCAGATGATTCAGACGGGCTTGATAAGCGTCTAGTTCGTCCACAACCTGCGCCTCTTCGATCTCAATGAAGGATTTCCTCTCTGTCAAGCCTTTCCATTCGTCTGCAAATGCCTCCAAATCATGGCGAGCCCGTCGAGCAAGCTTCAATGCTTCTCCTTCGCCCGAGCCGACAAATCCTGGGCCAGCCATCAAGCCAGCAGTCGATGTCAGGGTGCGTTGTTCTTTGCCAGTGGCATCAATGAGCGACTTTAGCACGTTCGGCACCTCGAGACCCTGCATATCGGCTTCCAACTCATGCGCTGTGCGGAATTGAGGCTTCTTGGGTCGCGGAACTGGGGTGCCTGTGCCACTGCGAGACTCTGACTTGCGTCCATCCTTCTTTCTTCGTCGTCTCTGCTTCTCTTCATCGGAGCTTTCTTCTACTGTTTCGCCTCTGCGCTTGGCATCTCGTCGTTCCTCGTCGCGTGCCTGCTTGGTCTTCTCTCGAACTGCACCCAGACCGGCACCCTGTGGGCGCGCCTGGGCTTCGATCGGGTTGACAATACCTTGTCCGGTAGAACCTAGACCTTGCCCCTCCTTGTAACCCATCTTCGCCATCATGCGCGCGGCAAATGAGTTTCCGGCGCCCTTTCCTCCGCGGGCGGCACCTCCCCCGCGGGGTGCTGCATTCTCTCTGATCCCATTGTTCGTATTGCTCCAGGTGTTGCGATTGGCGCTACCCAGGCCGCCCATTCTCGGAGGCGATTCGGAAGGCTCTCGTGCTCTGGCGAAGCCTTTAAAGCCGGTGGTCGGGCGGTCATCTTCGCTATCGGAGCTCATGTCGGCGACCTTGCGCTTCTGGCCGGCGTAGGGCGACGATGGCGAGTCCATGTCCGCCGACTGTCACTGTAACAAAGCGACAACTTCGAAACTCACAGCTCGATCAGAAGCTCTCAAAGTCAGAGCTCGTGAAATTCACGTGGAGAGCCGGGGCGGAAGAACCCATATCCGAGGCGACGAAAACAAGATGACGTTGAGCTCGGTTACTTCATAGCTCCGAGGATTCCATTCGTCCTTTTCCTTCCATTTTACTGAAACTCTTCTCTCTGCACCCCTCATCAATATCTTAGTACTCACAATGGCTGCTCTCTTCTCCACCTCCGCTCGTGTTGCCCTTCGCTCGGGAGCTTCGGCTTCCTACAAGGCCGGCGCTGCGGGCTTGACCTTTGCCCGCGGCAAGGCTACCTTGCCCGACCTTTCTTGTAAGTATCTTGTGTTGGCGCAGATCTTTGGTGCCAATGTATTTCTCGATGCAATACGGGTAAACTAATTGTCAATGAAGACGACTATGGTGCTCTTGAGCCCTCCATCAACGGCAAGATCATGGAGCTTCACCACAAGAACCACCACAACACCTATGTCAACAGCTATAACACCGCTATTGAGCAGCTTCAGGAGGCTCAGCACAAGGGTGACATTGCCGCCCAGATTGCCCTCAAGCCCGCCATTAACTTCCACGGCGGTGGCCACCTGAACCACTCTCTCTTCTGGGAGAACTTGGCTCCCAAGAGCGCTGGTGGTGGTGAGCCCCCCTCTGGCTCTCTGGCCAAGGCCATCGACACCACTTATGGTAGCCTCGATGAATTCAAGGGCAAAATGAACGCTGCCCTGGCTGGTATTCAGGGCTCCGGCTGGGCTTGGCTCGTCAAGGACAAGCAGACCGGCCAGATCGGCATCCGCACCTATGCTGTGAGTACTAATACCTTCAACATCTTGGCTCAAGGGGCAAAAGCTGACACTTCAACAGAACCAGGACCCCGTCGTCGGCCAGTTCGAGCCCCTCCTTGGTATTGACGCCTGGGAGCACGCCTACTAGTAAGTAACTTTTCCGGGAATGACTGCTTCGCCAATGCTCACAGACCATTCTAGCTTGCAATACCAGAACCGTAAGGCTGAGTACTTCAGCGCCATTTGGGACGTCATCAACTGGAAGGCCGCAGAGAAGCGCTTCTCTTAAAAGCGAGATGTGATTATATCGGCCCCACCACATGCGGAGGCCATACTTCTCTTGTATTGTAGCGTCTGCCTAATTTATCTCAATTTACCTCCATCCAGAGAAATTTTCCTATTCAAAGAAAAAGAGCTCTAAAGCTTTGACAATTTAAACTCAGTTCCCAACCTCGCAAGTTCTAGGCTCAAAGTGGCTGAAAGTGATTGTCTCATCGGTTCCGCGACGGCCCGTCACATTCATGTATAATGTAAGCGCGTCATCAAGGTCTGCGACGATCAACATTCAAACAAGCCTCATCTCTTTGGATGGCAGACTCCGACACCATCACGATCATGTCGGCAGAAAGCCCAGGTCATAAGTCAGGCTTTAAATCTTTCCTGTCCAATGTCCTCCGGCCCAAAAAATCGCGCCAAACCCTCCGGAAGGGTGGCAGTCGATCCACGACAGACCTGCGGCAGGCCGTTCGTCCAAGTCTCGAAGATGCTCCCCCAGTGCCTGGCCTAGCGCCCTTGCAACTCCATCGATTGAAATACCAAGCGACACACGCGAATCTCGACTCCAATCTCGGCGAACGCCGCGACTACACAACCATCATCCACTCGATAGGATGTTTAGAAATGGACGACCTCACCGGGCCCGCCGACATCCTCGATCCGAATCGAGCGCCCGGAGAAGACGATATCGCGAAATTGTCCTCGAGTCTATGGGCGCAAATCGCATGGTATTTGGATCCAGCCTCGGCAGCTAGTCTAGCTTTTTCCAGCGTCACCTTATACCGCCGACTAGGACCCTGGTATCTCAAGGCCCTGGAAGAACCGCAGAACCATGATTTCAAGATGCAATTCCTTGTTGGACTAGATATCTCTCTACCACATCATCTGCTGTGTTTCCAATGCGGCCGATACCACAGACGCACGCAGGAAGGCGCTGAACGTATACGACCTGCCCAAGTGCTAAATCCGCTATTTAAGTGCCCTGAAGCAACGAACATTCTGAACCCGCAAGCGCGAACTCGTATCACGCACGGACGCACGTTGGCTTTCCCATTCGTGCAATTGGCCACGCGCGCGCATAGGTATGGTCCTCGGTACGGGATCGCCGTGGAGGATATGGGAAGACGGTGGCACAGAAACGGCTGGTCGCATGCGTCGCGCTTCTTTATTCATGAAGGACGACTTCTAATGCGTGTTACGAGTCAGGCGTTTGCGGCGCCAAGTTTACCACCTGCTTCGATGCGAATGCTCCTGTTCTCGCGTGATGACTACTGGCCTTATTTCTCTGCGTGCGCGCACTGGCGCGACGGTGAATTAATGTCTGTATGCAAGTGTGCGTTGGGACATATCCCCGCGCCACGGGATACCGGTGGACTGCAGGGTCTCGAGTATAAAGTGAAAGACCGTTGGGTTGGACAACGGTTTGATCCTAATTCCTTGACCACCTTATGTGGATTCTGTCGACCTATGCGTCGATGTCCCGAGTGTCCGAGCGAATATCTGACTGAGGTCAAATTGTGTGAAGACAAGTCGGATCCTCACAAGCTGGTGTTCAAGCAGGCGATTGTGGTGACCCGCTGGACTGATCTGGGCGATGGCACTACCCCAAGCGGGTTGGAGTGGGGTGCTATCAATGGCAAAAGGGATGACTATGACTCGTTCCAGCATTATGCGAAGCGTGGAATTGCGAGTGTCTTTGAGGCTGCTTTCACGGCTGATACGCTTCCTGGTCAGAGGGTCCTTTCTATGAATCCTCAGAAAAAGAAGCTCGGTGAGGCGGGAAATAGTTGGTATTAGTCTGCTGTTTTCTGGTGCCTTGGCTTGTCTTCTTGAGCCCAGAATGCTCTGTATGATATGTGACTCAAGAGTTTTTCTTTTCTTTCGGCGTTGGGATGTTGAAAATGGGCATCGGAAAATGGGAACATGGAATAATGACACTATGTAGCGTAATACCTAAGAAGATTGAAAGTCCACTTAATATATCACAGAACGAGATGGCAGAAAACCACAATGTGTGCTACAATCAGACGGAGGAGAAAAGAAAGACAATGCTCGATATCTCGAGAGGCTATGTTTCAATCTCACTGATAAGACGGGCTCAGCCACATATCGAATGAGCGACGGACCCTTATTCTAAAGCCACTCTAGAAGCTTGCATCATGGGTGGAAAATGGGCCGCAAGAGTGTGTCAAATCTGGACTGAACGTGAACCCAATTTGGTGGAAGAATAACATTGATTTCTAAGTCTTGAAATAACCAGACGTTAAAACATCAAGCGTAAGCCAAATACATCGTTGAATTGTAGGAAAGACATGAGAAGCCCGTCTGAACCAGCAGAAGGCATTGAAATGAAGAATCCTCCCAACGTAACTTGCGTTGAACATCAAAATCTGAAACATTCCAAAATTTGTTCAATCTTCGTGATCAGTGCGACGATCGGTATATCAAGAGGCTGTCAAACGACTCAAATGCTGTCTTGAACCCCTGAGGTGTTGTACAAAAGAAAAGGGTATAATAAAAATAAAGGACGATTTTCAGGTTCAAGCCAGCATGAGCATTGAGTCTCTTAGCTTCGTCGAGACCGGCGACCCATATAACGAGGTTGTCGAGTGGTGTCGTCTGATCCGACGGTCATCATAGAGCGAGGCCGGATGGTGGGTGCGTCCATAGAGTCTGGGGTAGAGGCACGAGGTACAGAGAACTGGGGATGTTCCTTCATTAGACGTGGAGGGTTCCGGTTCTCCTTCTGTGCGATGTCCGTGGAGTCCTCGCTCACAGGGGGTGCGAGATCAGAGCGTTTGCCGCCGACATTCTTCATCCAGCCGAAGATTCCCAGCGAGGTGCGGCGTTTATGTTCAGTACTGTTGATTGTTGATGGCCGGCCCGAGATTGTAGCGGATTGGACTGGCTGGCTCTCTTCCCGAGCTTCCATTAGAGATTGGTGGAAAGCTCGAGGATCTTCTTCGAAGTCCTGAATCGCAGCGGGGACATGGGAGTAAAAGTCGGCCGAGTTCGTGATGATCTGCGACATAGGGCGTCTTGCGGCGCCACCTGGATTCCTGGTTTTCGGGATGATGGGCGAAGGTGCGCCGTCCACCTCATCATCTATGTATTCACTCAGCGTTGGCGAAGACTGAAGACGGCGAGGGCCATTGTGACGGTTAAGGAAAGCAGGGCGGAAACTAAAGCGTCGGCGTGGCTCTGGACCAGGTCCATCCTCAGGCTCGGGGATCGAAGCAAGTCGCTCAGGAGCATGACTCTCGAGAATGGCAAGAGCTTCCATGTTTAGTGTTGGAATCCCAGGGACTTCAGGCTCAACGGCGAACGAGTCAACGCTGTCGTTTTCGTGGAAGGCGGCACGGCTTATAACGTGTCGACCTGATTCTTGCTGCTGTTCGTTCCGAAATCCACGAGCTTTCTCCTTTCGAGAACGAGGGGTTTTCTGGGCGGCTGCAAGCCAATCCTCTGGGGTCAATGGCGGGGAGGCATCGACCTCCATAGACCTTTGGTGCAACGTGTGGGATTTTGTGGGTGTCTTCCGGGTAATTGGCGGAGGCACGGCGTCGTCAATGCTATCTGGGTGAAACAGATCGGCGAAAGACTTGAGAGCAGGATTGTTAGGACTTCCGGGTCCAAGCAATTCACTGGCCTTGGAAGCAACTGTGTTGAAAGGATATATTACTGGCGATTCAGATTTCCTGCCATCAAGACGAGGTGTGTCACTGCAGTTTGTCTGCATGCTGTCTGTGACGTCGCTACCAGCTCTGCTGCGGCGGGATGTCAATTCATCGGCAGAACGGTGACGCTCCAGACGTGGACCGCTGAACAGCTGATCACGATTCTGCAGAGGGCTCTTTGGGGGTGCGATGCTTCCGTTTGAACTGTTATACACGGCTGCATATGCTGTGCTCATTGTATCCGGGGTGGGAGGAAGCCTTGCGCTCTCAAAGAGCGAGGCATCGAGACGCTGCCGACCTCGGGGTTTGCTTGTAAACAAGTCACCTCCGAAATTTGGAACTACTCCCTTCGATGCATCTGACATTGCCCGCTTCTGTCTTCGTTGGATGATAGTTTGCGACTGCATCCAGGTATCAAGTTGATGGTTCTTTCTCTCCACTGATTCTGTTGGGGGAACGTAGCTGTCTAGGCTGCTCGTGGACGATCGTGCTTTGGTAGATAGTAAGTTGCTGACAGGAATGTCCAGCTTGTCGAACTCGAGCCATCTTGAAGACGTATCAATGGGGTTCAGCTCACTGGCTTCGCTGAGAACACTCAATCGAGGGGATGCCACTTCTGTGGCATCAGCCATCGTGTGGTAGCTCTCCGACTTGGTCATCTCACTTGGAGCGGAGTGTGACTTATCATCATCTGGAACATAGAGACTGCGTAGTGCGGCAGTATTCTGAGTTTCTTCGAGTAAGAACGAAGGTGCCTTGGACAGCAACCGCAAATCAGACGATCGGCGTCGATGTAATCGAGATTTCAAAGTTCCGCCTCTGGAGGAAGTTCTCTCTGGGATCTCGAAAGTAGCCTGAGCCTGAGCCTTGGGTGTGCAGGCATTCGGGCCATCAAGTACGAGTCGACTTGACGGCATCGGTAAAGTCCGTCCACCTGCCTCAAGCTGCTCGATCTTCGATTCGAGCTGGCAGATGAGCTGAACGGCCTCGGTCACAGCTTGATCCCGCTTTCCCAGCTCCAGGCGAAGCTCCTCATTTGACTCCCGAAGTCGGCGATTCTCCTTCTCAGCCTCGCGGAGTTCCTCTACTTCTTCCTCAAGCTTTTGCATCTTCGTCAATTCCTCCTCCATCGACTTCATCCGTTCCAATTTTTTCTCTAGGTTTCCCATCTGTTGTGCGCGATGAAACACCTCGAGTTTCAGGTCAAAGTTGAGTTTATTCATTTTGGAGACGTACTGGCCACGGTTAGTTTGTGCCTATTCCGTGGTTCTACCGAGGGACCCACCTGATCCATCTCTCGCATCCCCATCTCCTTGGGCTTTCGAAGTCCGGCGGAGAGGGCATCGCTGACTTTTCTCGCCCTTTCCGAGGCTGTAAACGCACCGTCTTCTTGGGTGCGAGGTCGTTCGGGGGTTTGTGGAATGTCCTCCCAATCTTCGGGCGCAGACCCGCGCGAGTCACGATGCGCGCGCTGTTCTTTGAGCATATCTTGCAGAAGAGTAGACGCTGGATTTACTAAAGTGGGTGTGCCTTTATTTGGGGTTCCTGTGTTGAGGCCCAAAATTAGTCTTCAATTGGTGGTCGAAGTAGTTGTGTCACGACGTACTCTGTTGCTGGGGTGGTGTTCTGGTGCCCCTACGGACCGGCGACTGGTCGTTTAACCATGACCGGTCAGGGCTCATCTGTGGCGGCGTATACATGTTTCTTCTGCCCTTGACACGGGAAAGCGAGGGATGCTGAGGACGACCGGGCTTAGCTGAGTGGCAGGGTGATTAGTTTGATGTGAACACCAGTATAGACCGAAGTCAGTTGAACGGAAGTGGCGTACAGCTGGGGCCAGACGTGGAGGGACGGGAGCTCGGAGGGGCCTTGGGGTGATATATTGAGGCCTGAGAGTGAGAGGCTGGAGGGTTTACAGGAGGCTTGACGGTCGAGCTCCGTCTGGCCTTCTCCATTACAGGTGCATCCATGGCGTGCATGTTATCCGCATGCTGGACGCAAAGACTCGATTGGAGCGCGGGCGACTCTGCGTCCCGAGCAATCAGCGTCTGGCGTAAACTGGTCGATCACAGATAAATCCACCACATCGGAAGATTAAATTGACGGGATGTGCGTTCCGCCCGATTACAATTGGATGGGCGCTAGACCATGAACTGGATGGCCCGGAGGAGTGGAGGATAAACAAGATGTAAGAAGCGAGGGATGCGGCGTGGAAGAAAGGGAATCAATCAGACTCGAGTGGGCTCGGTGGAGCAAGGAAAGTCTAAGACTGGAAAAGTGAGGTGCTATGAAGCGAGGAGAGATCAGAGAATAGAATTGTGATGAGTCAATCCTCAGATGGGAGGGCAGCGAACTAGGGAAAGGATAATTGTGTTATTGTTGTGCCATTTGGTTGATCACTGGAATGCATGAGAAAGGAAAGGGAAGTAGATCAGGGACTGAGGATGAGTCTTAGAATCTGAGAATGAGCACACTTACCTGATACTACGATTCGAATGATCTGCGTGTTCCTGACGTCGAGCCCAATGGGATGTGGCGCGAGACGGTCTCAGCTGGTCCTTACTTGAGGTGCCTGGCCCTTGTTGTTCGGCCCCTCTCTGGAGTGTTCCACGAATGGTACTAGGCTGGAGTGGAGCTTCCAGGGGTCCATCTGTTCGAATCTCCCAGGTTTCCCCTAGCATGGAAATGTGATTCTGATACACGAAAAACGGTACGAAGGCTAATAACCCTAATACACAAAGTTGCAATTGACGAACCCCTAGCCCGTGATTCCCGGTGCCCATTTCCGGAGTATTGAGTCGTCCATCCGCTCCCATAGGAACCAGGAACCACAGTTCATCCCGTTTTGGCGATCGTACTAAACCCCCCACTCGGTTGCAGTAGTTTCCCATAGACCAACATAAATCAAGATCCCAAAGTATGAACGCTGGATGGCTTGACAGCTCGCCTGCTCGGACCCATGCCTAGCGTCCGTCAGCTGTGCCCGCACTCCACGTCACAAACACTGAAACGGTGGCGACGAGACCTAGATGAGTTTTCGTCATCCATTCCCAGTCCAGAACAGTACTTTTATTCCTTAGGGGATATTCGCGACATCCACCTACGTAGTGCATAGGCCATTGATAATTTCAGTATTAAGTGACATTTTCTTCCCGCTGTCAGGGAAAGTGGTCATCCGTGCCCGTGAAAAGATCATTATTATTCGGAATAGAGTTATGCGATACATCTCACGCCTTCTTCCCGGACGAGCTCAGCTCAGCCCAATTAACCCCTCTACAGATCATTTTCTTTTTGTCTCTCCTGACCAAATTCGCATTTCTTTGGCACGATCGTGAGCCGCACGGAACACTGCGATATGTCAGTTGCTACACTCAGGAGTACTCCGGTCCATGCACATACATTGCCGCTCGGTCTCGTCTAACCCCCTGAGGAAATTCACGCCCTCTCCCACGGCACCACGCGGGTTATGCGCGTGGTCGGCGATTTCTGCAGCTCGTTTCTTGAAGGTCTAGGATCGGGCAATTGTTAGTGGTAACAATTCCTTTACTCCATTGGGCCCTTTCAACCTACATCACTCAGCACATCGACCATATCTTCTTCCTCGAATATCTCGAGAATGCGCTCGCTTAGACTGTAGAAGTGTGGTGCTAGTGCGCGTAGGTCAACTGTGCGGGGGTCGGCCTTGAGTGCATTCATCACCCGCTCTGACAGGGCCTCGGGCATGTCGAGAGTGACGAGACGCGAAGTACCCAGGCGCGCACTTATTCTCCGGTTAGTATCAATCTCGTTCGAGAGGAAAGGCCATAACTCACCCGATTGAAAGCATCTCACCCAACCATAGTGGCAGGTCGATTCGAGTCCCCGCTTTGATCTGGTGCTGGTCAACGACTGGACATGATACACGTTTGCTTTCGAGTGACGTACATCTTCTCCGGGGTTACCTTCCAGAATTCCTAGACCGGGGACTTCCAGCTCAAAAGTACACGGCAGTTTCTAGGTGCCATGGTGTTAGCCGGGGAACGCTCCAAGCTGAGAGACTAAAAATTGGAGTTGAACCCACCTGGGCATCAGTCAAGACGGAATCAATATCGTAGTAGGACATTTCGGCACATTGATTCGGTCGCGATCCCCGCGGGCCGTTGCTCGTCGGGTGTTCCAGAGTTGATTTGATATTCGCGCGCGCGTCCAGCGGCGCGTGGTCACGTGTGAACCATGCAACGAATTTCCCACTTACCTGGATGAGTTACTGCCGCGGGTGTCTCCGCAGCTAAATACTACATACACTATGCACTGAGCACCCCACGAGATACCCGATCATTACCTGCATATCTACCATCTGGGAAGGTTCAAATGACCTTATTCCTCTTACACGGCTAAGAAGCACACACATTCCCCAGATGATACGGGACGTTACAATGTTAAGTCAATCTTGGTCGAGATTTAATGTATTGGCAGGCGTCGTACACAATTCACACTTTACCATATGTCGTTCAATCGAAATGCGATGGAAGACTAGGAATAGGTGTTGAAGGAGACGCGGCCCGCTGAATCGGTGACGCGGAATGGGAAAACCACTGTCGTCTATTGCGTCTTTCGTTTTGACACTGTTCTTGCTCCTGCTGAAGCCGTTGCCAAAGCAAGAGAATACATTCCCTGCGACTTCCAGCTCCAACATAGCAAATCACAGTACTACCCAGTAATCAAAGTAGGGCCTTTGCCCGCAACAATTGACATCATTCAAATAGCCGGTAATCATGCAGTCTATGTGGAGATGAATGAGAAAATATTCATTTTACGAACAATCTGAAGGGTTGACGAATGCGTAATCTTTGGATATCCACTATGTAATGAGGATGTAGTCGAAGGAGACGGACATGAGGTTTATGCCGCTCAAAGTCTAGAATGCGGTAAAAATGCATTCAAAACAGGAGGAGACTCAGTAAGCCGTCGCCATATTGACTATGACCTAAAAACATTAATATAGTCCTAGAGCAAATCTAAACACAATGCTAAGCCAATCGTTCTTTGAGCATTTTCCAGGCTTATCATCTCACATTTTCATTGGTGGTCGTCCTACCGCGCTTTGCATGGTCTTTACCTGACACCAGCAAGCATACTCTTGTATCATGCCGAGGTAATGATGTCAATTGATAATTTGGTCGCTCTAGACTTCAATGGTATAATTAAACTCATCTGACATTCGCCCCATCTTTCACGGCCGAGTGATGTTCTTAAGGTCACTTAAGGTCACCGGAAGAAACAGGCAGACGACAGGATACTTGCAGAGGGGCGATCGAAAATCAAAAGAACGGCAGGTTATCATGCAGCCGGTCATATAAGGAAAGAGAATAGATTGTGTCTGGATCATGTCCTCGGTCCGACTTTGAAATGAGATCCTCATCAATGTAGAATCTGGACTAGTGCGTTGCCTGCAGGTGCTAAGCACTTTTGAAATTTGCCAGTGAAGGGTAGCAATTGGCATCGAGACCCACATCTTGATGTACCCTTCCCAACACGTAGCTTCGCAAGTTAAATAAGAGATCATTAATCTTTTCCCGATACCTAATTCATAAGTGTCGAGAAAGCGTCCACAGGTTGATCCGTTCCCATCGCATTTGTTATTCTTTGACACATACTAAGCTGAGAAATTGCTCCCGGGTTATTGTGATAGTCTCTCGGTGCACGCATCTTTGTCTTCTCGACTAGTGCCGAAACAGAGATAACTCTTTTGCTGGTGATGAGCTCACTTATGGCAAGATAGCCAAATGGGGCAACTCCTCCGGCTCCGTGGTGAAGGTGGCCCGCCCTGCGTTCTTCAGGGAAATAGATGAACCTTTAGCGCCCAGCTAGTAAGATTGCAGCAATATAACCGACACCCACGGAGAAATTCAGAGAAAGCCAGGATTTTACTCCCCGTCCGCGACCCCTGATGTTCCAATCGGCACGGGTGAGAGAATGACATTAGATTGATTCAGTCTCCGCCTCGGTTAGCGGGGAGTCAATCATTTCTTGAAAGAGAGGAACGTGTCGAGAATGATTCTTTTCTCGGCCCTGGACTTGCTATCGGGTACCAGTTCAGTGAACCACCACTCACCGGTGGTGGGGAGACTGGATGTAACTTGAAGTATACAATCAACCTATTTAAGAGGATTCTCGGTCGGGACCTGAGGACCTTGAAGATTACCTTTCTCATAGTTCCAATATCATAGCTTGGTACAATGCTTGTTTCCAAGTGGATTGCTGTTGCTGGCCTATTAGGTGCTGCAGTCGCCTCGCCTGACAAATCTTTGGCGAAGAGGACAACCGTGCAGGACTTGCTTACAGAAATCCAAAATGTAGCGACATGTGCTGCCTGTGAGGTAGGCTGTTCAATGGCTTCGACGACTATCTTTATTTCAAAAGCAGGCTGACAATAGATTACAGGCGTTGCTAGTCGTCCTTCAGGCTCTGGCTCATCTAGGCAATGATGATTTCGTGGATGTCATCACTGACGTCTGTATTTTGGCCGGGGTGCGTGAACTTACTCTGATACATTGATGCTCGCTGACGCGTCTCGCAGGTGGAAGACTCGGATGTCTGCACCGGTGCGATAGCCCAGGACGGGCCTATATTGGCTCATTCACTGCGATCGATGTCTATACCTTCAACAACGGCGACTCTCTTCTGCACCACTGTGTTCGGACTCTGTGACTACCCAGCGGTGACTGAATACACTGTCGACTTCCCATCCGCAAAGCCAGACACCTCTCGGCCATCGCCTAGTGGAAAGACGCCGATCCAGGTTGTCCATATCAGTGATATCCACGTTGACCTGTCTTACGAAATTGGCGCAAGGTATTCGTTTCGTTGATATTAGACGGCTTGGAAGAATTAACTGACTGGGGTTAGCTACAATTGCACCAAGAACATCTGCTGTCGTCCATATACCTCGGCCGATGCGCCTGGAAATACGAGCTATCCCGCCGGTGAATACGGAAATCACAAATGCGACGCTCCATTGAGTCTGGAGGAATCGATGTACCAAGCGATAGCCACCTTTGTGCCCGATGCTGCATTCACTATCTTCACTGGTGATGTGGTCGAGGGTGCGGTTTGGCTTGTGAACGAGACTGAAGTCACCAACGATCTGAACGACGCTTATAAGACTCGCATGCCAAGTTATCTCAACTTGGTCTACCCTGTCATTGGTAACCATGACACTGCGCCGGTCAATTCCTTCCCACCAAGCGACATCGACACCACTCTGGGTAGTGGTTGGGCCTACTCCACCCTCAGCTCGGACTGGACTCAATGGATTGGATCAACAGCCGCGACCAGTGCCGATGATTACGGTTCTTACTCAGTGCTGTATCCTGACGGCAACCTCAGAATCATATCTTTCAACACCAACTTCTACTACAAGGAGAACTTCTGGCTGTACGAGAAAACCATGGAGTCGGATCCTAACGGTCAGCTGGCATGGCTCGTAACTGAGTTAGATGCGGCCGAGACAGCTGGTGAGCGCGTCTGGCTCATGGGACACATGCCCATGGGAAGCGGAGACGCGTTCCACGATGGATCGAACTATTTCAACCAGATCATCCAGCGCTACGAGGCGACCATCGCCGCCGTCTTCTACGGACACACCCACAAGGACGAGTTCGAGATTGCTTATTCAGACAATTCCAACCCCACCGCCGACACTGCGACTATGATGTCTTATATTGCACCAGCTCTGACCCCGACCTCTGGAAACCCTACCTTCCGTGTTTATTCCGTGGATCCTGTCACCTTTGGTGTGCTCGATTTCGAGGTATACATCGCGAACATGTCGGATCCGAACTACCAGACCAAGCCAACATGGGAGAAGTACTACTCTGCGAAGGAGGTCTATGGCCCTCTTCTCACCCCGCCTGTGACAGACAGCTCTGCTGAACTGACTCCGGCTTTCTGGCATAACGTGACTGCTTTGTTCGAGAATGACGACGCTGTATTCCAGGACTATATTGCTCGCAAAACTCGAGGATGGGATTATTCATCTTGTACTGGAGATTGTAAGACCGATGAGATCTGCCAGCTTCGTGCAGCCGAATCGCAGTACAACTGCGTGACCATCACCCCTGGCATCAGCTTCAAGAAGCGTGATGTTTCCACTGCCTTGCACCAGGAGAATGCATGCGGTGAGTCTATCATTGGAACGATGTTCTCGAATTTCGATGGCACCGTGTCTGCGCTCCAGGCATCCTTGACGTCAAGCTTCTTGAGCACCACAGTCAACTCTACAGTCGTGTAAAGCATGTTCGATCAGGATTTCGAAGGACTTTTGTCATAGTTCGCCAAATTAGGTTAAACTTCCGAAATCGTACCATGAAAATGTGCCTTGATTTGAAGACGCAGTCTCCACTGACAGATAAGAGCGTAGTGCTGATATTAAATAGTATAATTCGATAATTCGTCTCGTCAGATTTCTTAGACAATTAATAAAACTTTCCTCCGGGCTTGCCCCACATTATCAGGCACGTTCCGTACATGTCATGGGGCAATTGGTCTACTCCATAGATAGACGTCGACTCACCACATGGCCAGCAGCCTAGCGCCTCTGTAGCCCCGGAAAAATCGGAGAAGAGCATAAATTATTTATTGGATGTTCCGCCAAGGGACTAGTTCATCTCGGTTAAATGTCTGGGGCGTCCGGCATGCCGACACGTGGGCCGGTAATAGGCTTGCGTGCTCCCCGTTGACGCTAAGCTGTAATTGCAGTTAACCACAACTAACGCGTCTCCGGAGTACCCTAGGCGAGAGAAGTATATAGACCTTGTCCATTGCCTTTCTCCAGTGTTGAAACAAGCAAGCCTAATACAAAAAAGCCTCGGCAAGTCATTCGTTTAAATCATGGCCAACTCTTTGTCTATCCTTGGAGTTTCTTCTCTGCTGTTGGCTGCCGCAGCTAATGCTGCGACGCTGGCCCCAGCCAATGATATTGTGTTTCCTTCTACCTCGAACTCTCAAAATCCTTTGATTTATTCTGGAGGCAATACTCCTTGGTATGCTGGTCCTAATGTTAATGGAATCGATAGCTCCGTGCCCAAGAAGTGCAGTGTGCAGCAAGCGGCATATGTTGTGAGACATGGCAGCAGGTATGAACACTGAGTGATAGCCTATAAAACCCCGTTTCTAACATGCCAAAGATTCCCCGACTCTGGGTCTTATTCGTCCTGGGTTGGAATTCACGATAAGGTAAAATATATTGCGCTTTTTTGGTGATCGTCAACAACTGACCCGACTGAAAGATCCAAATCGCCGTCAATGGCAAGGGTTTCAAGGCTCGTGATGAGCTTGCCTTTATTCCCGACTGGAAACCAGTTTTGACCAACTCAACTTTGCAAATCGCTCAAGAGTCCATGACTGGTTGGAAGGAGGTATGGAATGCATTGACTCGCTCAATTATCTGGAGTGGTGTTGATGAATATTAGGCTCACGATCTTGGTTATCAACTTCGTGCTCGCTGTGAGAACTTCATTCAAAGTTTTTTTGTGACTATGACTGACGAAGACAGATCCCGACTTCTACGAGGATGGCAACCCTTTCTATGTCTGGGCGAACCAGTACGCCTCTCCCATTAGCAAGTCTCGCGTGGTCCAGACTGCGCGCGCCTTTGTTCAGGGATACCTCTACGAATTTGCTAGCACCTCGGGCACCGTGGTTAGCGTCAACTCGACCGGCTCTGTCAGCGCCATTGGTAATTCCTTAGGACCTTCTGATTCATGTCCTATGTTTGGCGCCACCTCCAGCGGAGGAAACAATGTCACAGATTGTAAGTCTATAGATCATGTCAAAAATGAAAGATTTCCAGCAATGATAGCTACTGACCAACACTCTTTAGTTGATGCCACTTGGGTCCCGAAAGCTCTGAAGCGTATCAACTCCATGGTCAGCGGAAACTTGACCTTTAGCGAGACCGATATCTTGTTCTTCCCCTATCTGTGCGGATACGAGAGCCAGTTGACTGGTAACCTCAGCCCATGGTGCAGCGTGTTCACCCAGGACGAGCTGCGTAACTATGCCTACTCCCAGGATCTGAGCTACTACTACGGTGTTGGTCCAGGTGCTTCAGGACCGGCTCCTAAGCTTTTCCTGCCTTTCCTCCAGAGTCTGACCACATTGTTGAGTAAGGGACCTGGCCAGACCGGTGTCGCTGCTGATGGCGGCAGCTTCACTGTTCCTAATCTGATCATGGCTTTCCTCAATGATAACCAGATCGCCGAGATGACGGCTGCGATGGGGATGTTCGATGACGAAGCCCCTCTGCCCGATGACCACGTTCCAAAGGACCACCTTTACAATGTCTCTCACTTCATCACCATGCGCGGTACCGTTGCATTTGAGGTTCTGAACTGTGAGGTGAATTCTGGAAGAAAGACTTCGGACGAGCTGTATCTTCGCATTCTCTTCAACGATGCCGTCTACCCCATTCCCCGCTGCCAGAACGGTCCCGGCAAGAGTTGTTTGTTGTCGGATTACATCTCGATGATTGAGAAGAAGAGCAAGAAAGCCGGCAACTGGCTCGACTACTGCAATGTGACTGAGACTAAGGAGCCCGTGGCTGGAGCTAGCTTTTTCACTGATCTGTCACTGGACTTCTTGACTATGGTCAGCCCGTGAGCAATTGCTCTTTTTGTCCAGTCTGTGTACCTCGATTAATCGAAGCGTCTGATGTATGATCTTTGGAGCTCTACCTGGCTTCACGTCTGATGTTTTGCCCTCGGCTTCTAAGGTGTGCTGGGTGATTAGATCCTTGATAGTAGATGTCAGGCCTGGAATAATAGAAAATATTGTGCTAAATAAGCAGCCATGCCTTTTCTCTTATTGATTATCCATCAATAGATCAATCGATGAAAGTCCCATGGACCTGATCCAGCTTCAGTATGCAGGTACTTCGTCCGAAATCAAAGCAGAACTTGGTGTCCTTCACTCCAGACTCGTCGCTTGCAACAAAACCAATTTCCAAGAAAAGACCCCCCTAACGGAGGGCCGGTTGAAGAGAGTGTGTCTTTCAGTCCAGATCCCACGCATAGTCCCACGCATCATCCTACGTGATTCCCGCGAGAGAAAATATTTCGAAAGAATAATAGAAAGATGTCTCAGACGGGCTTGAGAAAGACACAAGAAAAGTAATGACGGGACTGCATTAACAAAAATTAGCTATGGGGGAGCCCCTGGGAGTCTCTCCACTGTGGCTTGTTGGCTAGGCTATTCGTGCATCAGCTGTGGATTTGGCAGGTCCGAAAAGGCTGAAGCGAAAGTCTTCCATCCGCCACAGCGGTGAGAAGTGTTGGGAAGTGCAGCGAAACCAAGGGCGATCCCTTCATTTCGTGTCCTGGGCCCGTAGCTTATCCTGATGACTGAGAAACCAATAGAATAGCCTTATCCTGATGGTCATCCAACCTTTGCCAAGCAACGCCTATCTTCAGTCAGGCTACCATTGGTGGTAGATCCCATGTTGTTGGGCAAGATTAGGGACTGTTTGACCACGAGACAGCGGATTCGGCAAGGGAGCATGCGCAGCGAGACGAGTCGAGCGGCAATCAAAAATCCAGGTCAGCATGTGCGTATCATACTGCAGAGTGCAGAGCGGAGAAGGTAGAGTGCAGAGTGCAGAGTGCATCGTTTACAGTTTACAGTTTACAGTTGTCCAAGGCGCGAACCAAGCGGACCAGAATCCAGCTTGGAACCTGGCAAAAAGGCCCAGAACGTCCCCGTGCCTTTCCCCACCTGCCCTACGCTCGTGGAGAGGTCTGAGGTTCGAGGTCTGAGGTTGGGCTCCAGTCACTAGTGGGCTTGGGTGCTCTTAAACAGGTATAGATCAGGCTCAACCTGTCTGACCTAGTCTCAATGTTGGTTTGAAGTGGTCCAAGACATGGAATAGTCCCCTGCCACGAACTCGACCAAACTCACCGTGGCTTGGCTTGTCAAAAGTGCCTTGTTTTTAGAGTGGGCATCATTTCCGGCCCCGCCAGGGACCCCAAGCCCAAAGGGGGTGACAATCCAAATTTAGAGAGGCGAAAACAGTACAGTGACACGAAACATCCCGTTGGTCCCTGAATTCCCTTTCCTTCATATGGAATTGAACTGAACTTCTGCAATTCCCTGCTCTTCGTCTTCCCAGGCTTCGGTCTGGACGACTCTCTGATCATGGCCTACAACCTGGTCGCTCAGGTGGATGAAGTAGCTTCCCACTCGGGTTCGGACGCATCACGCTCCCCGTCTCCGACTCGAATCTTCCACGCTCGCGATACTGATACGGGCCTGGGACCGAACCAGCTCGAGTCAGCCCGGGTCGACGACAACCCGGGACTGGGCCGACTGGGCTCCCTACTCCAATCCATGTCCTCCACGAGCTACGATATAGTTGAGGACGATGACTACGATGTCGATCCTTCCCTTGCGAGGCAATCGAGCAACCCCCGGAGCATTCCGCCGCTCAACACCACTGTCGCGCGACATTCCTCGTTCGAAACCCCCTTGCGCAGCGCGTCCAGCGATCTTCCCACCCCTCTTAGTCACCCAACCCCGGACCTTCAATCGATTCAGGGCGCCTACAAAGGAAATGTAGAGCGGCTGGAAATGAGTGCGGAGCGTCTCAGCCTCCACTCGGCAGACATTGGCAGCGAGATTCGCAGGATGGACCAGGAGCAGAAGCGGCGCTCTTGCAGCTCCGCGTCAAACTCAATTAAGATGCGGAATGGAGCATTCTCCCCAGGGGGCATCGCGTCACCCATTGGCTCGACCATCTCCACGCGACAGCGCTCCGTGTCGGGCGCATCTCGCCTCGCCCAGGTACCGGAACCTGAGCATGAAGGTCACTTTTTGGACAATTTCCCAGCCCCGTTGCCTGTCCTCCCTCATTCGGACACCCCAGTCTATGCGCATGACGATGAGGTCTATCAGGAACAATACGATGCCTCCCGTGAAATCGAGAGACCAGGCACGGCAGCCTCGGGTGATACCTATCAGCAGGCCCGAACGCTATTTACCGACTTCGATGGCGTTCATTTCGCACCCTTAGACCGCGGAATTTCCGGACGGCAGCTATCTCTGACCCAACCGCCCCTTGCCAGCAAGCCGGAGCCATTCAAGGAACCCCGATTGGGCGAGCACATGGTGTACTACCCGGCTCCTGTCCCGCGCATGCTCAACCTCCCCCCGAAGCTATCCCGCAAGCCAATTGTAGAACGCGAAAAGCGTCGCATGCAACTGTTGACCTCCATTGTCGCAGAAGACAGGAAGGCGGACGCATGGCATGAGCAGGAAAAAGGAAATGGTAATCAGAAAGAGAAACGCCCGTCCACAATTCCACCGCAGCTTCGTGCAAGCGTCTTCTTTGAATCTCCGAGCCAATCGATCGAGGTCGATGTGAAGCAGGATTCCGCCGTTGCTACACTTGATAGTATTCTCGACGCTTCGGCCAACGCGCCTGTATCGGCCTTTACGGATCACCCTTATGCCGGTCAGGTTGGTTCCCACGTGTATTCGAAGTCGAAGCGTAATACTATCGCGAATCCGAAGAAATTGAAGGCGCGGAATTCTCAGCTTTCGATGGGTCAGCATCAGAGTTCACACCGAGATAGTGCGATTGCTTCGGGCGATAGACGGGATGAAGAGTATCACGACGAGCATGATTCCGAGCTGTCATTCAGTGAAGAGGAAGATCATGAGGATGCGTCAGGAAGCGAGGAGGATGAGGACGACGACGACGACGACGAAGATGACGATGCAGTCTCGGATTACGTTGGGCCGCCAAACACACTATTGGCAGAGCTGGAGTTGCGGAAACAAGAATTGAAGCAGCGACAACGTACCTTCGTGCCCAAGCCCACACCAGGGATGACAAAATCTCTCCTCGAGCTGGATGCAATGGCCCAGATGCAGAGCGAGAAAAGACGCCGGCGTCCGGTCACCCTGGCATGGGATAGTCACAACGCCGATGACGAAGACGTTCCCTTGGCTTTGCTTTACCCCGAGAAATCCAAGTCAAATCTTGCAGATGAGGATCGTCCCCTTGGATTGATGGAACAACGTCAATTCGAAGAAAATGAGCCATTGAGCGCACGTCGGGCGAGACTTCGCGGTGAACCCGTTCTTGAGAAACGCCCTGTCACTATGTATTCGGAGGCTGTTCCGCCCTCATCATCAGCACCAGAGCCAGAACCAGCGCCAGAGCCAGGGAGTGATGACGAGGGTGAGACGCTTGCAGAGCGATTAAGGCGCTTACGAGGGCAGAAACCGACAGAGAGCGAATTCGCTCATGATCTCCTGGCCGAGATCGATAGTCGGGTTGGAATCGCACCTGCGTCTACTTCTGCTTCTGCCCCCGCAGAGCCCATGGTAGCTCCGGAGGAAGAGACTCTGGCACAACGACGTGCTCGTCTTCAAAAGGAGAGTGGCGGTCAGCAGGCGAATGTCAAGAACCCCCGCATGCGACGTAGTATGGCCGCTCTTCCCCAAGTGCGACCCAGACATGTCGTCCGCCAGTCATCCCATGATGTTCTTGGCCAGCCCGGCATGATGCAGTATGGCAACCGAATGTCCATGCAGCCATTTCCACACCAAATGCAACCGCAGGGGATGAATCGGGCTTCGCTGCAACCATCTTACGCCTATGGCACAGGATATCCGCCTGTTTATCCATACAATATGGGCATGAATGGCATGGTGTATCCTCACCCGGGTACCTGTGGCCCAACCATGCGACAGCCCATCATTGACCCCAATCAAGCCGATGTCATCGACCGCTGGAGACAGAGCGTTCACTATTAATATTCACCAGCATATTTGTTTCTTATGTCTTATTATCCCATTCCATCCTCATAGCGTCGTCGTTCAAGCGTACTTTTTTTTTGTTCTTCTTTTCTTTTCCCCTGGTTTGAATTTGGGTCGGCATATTCATGTAGAGTAGCAAGCTTGTGCATGATCTGGAGAGGCAATTGGTCTCTGGTGGGTTTCAATTTTGCATCTTGTTGAGGCCCGTCTCCTATCTTTTGGCACTCTTGCCTAGTGATAGCAACTTGAGGCCTCCTCACCATTACCGCATTGGTTTGATAGGAGGCCCACAGGATCCCCGTCACAATACAATTACCATACACATGGTCAATAATATGGAATTCATTGCTTTCATCTTGACTCTACCTTCTCACGCCTTTCCATCCTACAGTCATGCTTCATTTCAAGCCATCTTTTTCGTTATTCCCATTCTCTTCAATTAGTCCCACCCAGGCGTATCTACCACCAGGATGGACCGTAGAGTTACTTTGAATCGTAACAGTGGATGATCTACGCCACAAACCAGACGAAGTAAACAGTGCATCCGAAGTTTCACATCTCTTTCAACAAAACAGAAATTAGATTCCAAGAGACTTGGTCACTACTGAAGAGTGGTGATAGTTTGAGAGTGTTGTGCAAAGCAGAATACCACTACAGTTGTCCAATCATTTTCGGATACTTCATTTGCGGCAAACGTAGATAAAACAACCCGAACATATATCAATAAGTTGATTCTCACCTATGGGTTTCGAAGAAATTATGTACAAAAAATAATGGACCCAGGGATGGGCTTGTAGGCAAGATAGCTAGCGGGCAAAGCTTGAAGTGACTAGAATACAGTATACTAGAGTTCCTATTCGCGGCTATAGTGATTAACCTGGAGCTAGAGGCTATCGATTTTATAGCAGTTGAGATAACAGTTAATATCTGCTCCCGCGTCCGGCTTCGGTTCCCTATAATCGTTTCTCCGCGCTCCTCCCCCCCCAATGTGAGAAGAACAGATACTCCCTACTATATGTCAAGTGACCTAATGAAGCCGTGTAAATCGAGATTCTGCCTACTTTTACTCCTCTCGGTTAGGATAGAAGAAGCATTCTACAAGATAGGGCCCCGTGTTTGTTGATCTAGACTGGAACGCGGAATGATGTGAGGCAGACTATCCATGGTTCAATGCGTCAGTGGTACCAAAATATACATTTGTGGCCAAAATCGTCTCTAAGCCTTGTAACATCCGACCTGAAATAGTTGCCCCCAGTGGCTGTGATATTTTCCTGAGAATCTAAAGCCAACATTGAACTGCATAAATCAAGCCGCTTACTGCACGCACATGTAAAGCTCGACGCCAAACACGAGGCGAAGCTCCAGGGTACCGAGTACGGGAGCTGCACCCGATTCCCTTTTCCTTTATCGGCCGATCATTTATTTTTATCTTGGAGCCTTGCTTCTCCGTAGATTTTGTCTCGAAACAATTATTCTCCAAGCTACAAGAACCCCTGGAGCTATCGACCCAAGTGGCTCATGAAAGCCCCACCGGTGCCTGGTATGTGAAATTGAACGCGGTCCTGCTTCACTTCCAAGGCTAAGACCTGCTGCAGACGATTACCGCCATGGAGTGCCAAGTCCCTTAAACCCTCACTCTGCTTTATATTGGTGCCCGGGCACACTGGATCTGTGGCCACGATGCCCCCGTCGACTGTCTTCTCCTACTGGCGACGCGACCGTCGCTCAACCGCGCCACCCGCATCCTTGCCCGCACCGTCTCCAGCCTCGAAAGGTTCAAACGACAGCCCACTCGGCCCTCCCCAGCTCCCTGAGATTCCTGATACCTCTACCATTACGACACCGTTGAATGGGACTCAGTCAAACGATGCCCCGCCTTGGGTTGATTCCCCGCTAGAGCATGATGCCTCGAAGCTCAACTTCAACACGTCTGTCGCGCAGCTGTCTTCCTCTGCGAGCCTGACCGTTCCGTCGCCTTCCCCAGAGAAAGAAAATCGCCCACACTCGAGTCCTCATGAGAGTGTGCCTGAGCCAGGCCTTGTGTCGCAACCTCACAGCTCCCAGCCGTCTGACAGCATGCTGCGACCAGAGCACGGAGATATCGAGTTGAACTCGAAGCCAAATTCGCCTTTTCGCCTATCGTTCGGGGGGAGACCACGCAATTTACAAACGCCAACTACCGAGGGACAGAAACGTTCTCCTACTGCGGGTTCAGGGAGCGGTTACTTTGGATTGAAAATGTCACCAGGGGAAACACACTCCGAGAAACCGATGCTGCCACACAAGGAATCCAGGATAGAGGGTGCCATTACTCGTTGGGCAGGAGATCGTGAAGCACCGGGGGATCATGCCCATCACAAGCCGGGGAAGGCAATGCTTCACCTTTTGAACCCGATGTCGCTGCTTGCTCGGCGCCGATCGTCTCAAATTGGTAGTTCGCGTGTGGACAATCCGAAGATTAGTGCGCAGAGCTCGATTCCTGCAATCCCTGATGACTACGATCCTCGAATTCGTGGGAACATCGTGCATGACTTCTCTGCGCCCAGACCGCGCCGCACTGCATCTGGCATTCCAGGTAGTGGCCCTACCAACACTGAAGGCAACAGTAATATACAAAATGCTTCACCCTCACAGGCTGGTTTAAGCCCTGCCGCCCGGTGGAATGATCAGACGAGGAGACACAGTGATCATTCACCCGTATTTAAAGAGCATTTTGAGGACGACCGGAATGTACTCCAACCCGAGAACAAAGGTTATCTCCAATCGCCATTACTGACGAACCCGACACAACATGGATACGAACAGGCAATTCCGGTCTTTGCGAGAAAGCTACCTTCTCATTTGCCCGAGGAGCAAAGTCCTGAGCTTGCGGAACTCAAAGCGTCCCCACCAGTAGAGCTTCCTGCAGAGCTTCCCGCAGAGCTCACTGCTGTGTCATCAAAGGCAACAACGTCCGAAGCGCAACGAAATCTACCAGACTCGGATATCATTCCAAATGTGCCACATCCCACCTCAAGCGTTCCAAAGCATCTGAAGAGCAATGCATCGCGATTCAGTTTCGACATGGGTGGCGTAGAGTCATCCGTCCAGGAGAAACTCCTCGAGGAGAGACACAAGGCGAAAGAGGCTACACGCAAAATGGAAGACGGATATTTTGATGATTTCGACGATGAATTCGATCATGACCTTATGGACGACTTGGACGGCTTGGAAGAGAAGATCCCGGGTGTCAATGCTGATGCTGAGGAGGATGATTTCTCTACGCCCTATCTCAACGTGAAATCTTGGGCTGCTCCAAAGCTTCCGCCTGTGGTTGCGAGCCCCATTACGCCTGCGCCACCTGGGATCCAAGCCGATGCGACTCCAAAGAATTATCTTGACCCTGAAGCTGATTCTCCAACTTCATCTTACTCATACGACGATAATGAATCTCAACAAGAGCCCGCTCAAACAGACCAGTCGGTCCAAATCCAACCAACATTCTCTGATCACATTGAAATCTTGGGGGCTGCGCCACACGGTCCAGATACCCAACAAACACAGACCATTAATGTTGAGGACGATATGTACTTTGACGACGGCGAATTCGGCGATCTTAGCCTCAATGACCAGGATAGAGGATTTGACGAGTCTGTCTTTGACGATGTGACAAGCCACCTTTATGAGCGGAAGCCAATAATGCCACAAGATGCTCAACCTCCAAAGACTGATGGGTTTGACGATGATGATTCTTCACAGCAAGACATTGACCTGGAAGGAAATGCTACTCACGGCCTCAAGCACATGCCCAGCGTGGCTAGTACTTACCAGACGACGTCTGTCAAGCGCGGTCCACTCGGTGAGCCAATTCCCAACCTGGGTCCTGCTCGGGCTCCTGGTGGAGTGCTCACGGAGCAAAATCTGGATATATTACACAACGCTTTGGCTTTTGCAGCCAATGAAGCAGCGAGCAAGAGCCGCGTTGAGCGAAATTTCAGTACAAGTGATCGGTCTCTAGATAAGGAGAGTGTCCAAACCGCCCAAACGGTTGATTCTCAACCTGGTCTGGTATCGGATGATAGCCACCTTAGCCAGGGGCCTGATTTTATAACCTTTGAAGAATCCTACGAAGATCAGATCTTAGATGATGATCCGTACTGGGATGACGCGATTGTCGCCGCAGCCAATGCGGAAGCTTTGGAAAACGACGATGAGGGCTTCTACGGCCAAGAATTTGGGTTCTATGCGGAGGCACATGGTACCGCCAGTTCCGAACTCACGAATGGAGGCTATTTTGGCCCTCGAGGCGTCGAGAGCATCACTCGCAGCCACAGCAGCCGTGGCAAATTTCAAGAACCTAGCCTAACACCAATCACTGAACGCAGTGAATGGAGTACGCGCAACTCCGTCATTTCGCTCAAAGCAAACGGTGCCACTCATTCGAACCCTCCCCAGGCAAGCCCGGGTCTCGCCCAGCTGGTGGATATGGGTAACCTCGATGACGAGATGTCGCTGAGCGCCCTCATGAAGCTGCGCCGGGGTGCGTGGGGCGGAAGCAATGGAAGCTTGCGGAGTAGCGCGGCCAGTCCACCACCTCATACTCTACCGTCCTCCAACCGCGCCAGCTTCACAGGGGCATCGGAAGTAAGTCCTTCGGATGCGCGGCCTTCAACCGACGACGGGCTGGTAGGAATTGTCTTTCACCAGGAAGACAACAACCACACCTGTACGGCATCACCGCTTAAAGATCTTGCCGATCTCCCGAGCCGCGGAACAGACGGGCCGAGCAACACTGAAAACGATGTTGACATGCCGGCCCTGATATCCCAGCATCTCAATGTTCTGTAGCTCTTCGTTGGACATAGTCATCGTCACTGTTTTGGCGTTTGTCTTTGCATATGATTTTTTTCGACCATCTAATAACGATCTAATGACGACCTTAGTGACCGCATTTCCAGTTGGCAATATGATCTGCGCGCTCATGCTGCTTCTTTATGTTTTGGGAGGACAGGGAGAGTTTACAGCTACTGTATCATGTCTATATGGAGGGATGACACCGAAACAAATCCGTTAAGGTTCGGTATATAGAAGACATTACAAAATGGAAATTGAGTTGACCACTCCTGGGCCGAAAACACCCGCGTATGGGCCGAAATGCTTAGCCGGAGGGCGGAGAGTGGCTCTGTCGTCACATCAAAATATCGGCTACTGTTCGGGCTGACTCAGCGCACCAGCCTCAGGCCGCCCTTTCCTGAAGGTCTTGTTCTTGTTCTGGCTCTCTCTCACCTCTTGCCTCTCCACTCACCTTCCCACCGTTTTGTATCAGCAGAGTTTCTGCTCTCTGATGATTTCCGTTTCTATACAGGTGTTACGGCAGTACTAGTCGACACCTGTCTTTTGCGAATAGCCCCTTTTAGTACGTGTTCACTTCCTTTCCTCCGTGGTTCGGTATCCTCGGCAGATCCATCACAAACCTGGCAATCCCCATCTACTGGTGAATTCATGAGCAAGTCCCAAGCTAACTTGCGCGCGTCTAGCTGGCTTGACTCGTGACCTCCTATCGTATCATTTGAGTCTGAAACTTCAGATTCCCTCCTTCTCATCCTAACTACTTGATTCATCTTTGCGATCACCGAAAAACTCCGCAATGTTTAGAAACACTGCTTTGAAGGCCACCCACAGCGGTCTGCTGCGTGGTGCGACCTCAACATGCCGTCGATCCGTCCATCTGGCTGCGAAGAGCTCGAACTTGGGCCTGGCTGCTCGCCGTCCTTTGGCTGTCGCCAACCGCGTCTTCAACGGCGCTCGGCTCTATGCTTCATCCGCAGAGGCGGGAGTGGTAAGCTAACAAGACACCCTGAGCAACCGCGATCCAATTCGAGATGCGGGAAGGGAATCCCCCAAATCCCGGCCATTCCACTAACGCGACGGCGCGATTTTGCCTTTCCTGAACAATAGGACCCCAATGATTCTTTCCTCTCCGGCAACACTGCCAACTACGTTGACGAGATGTACATGGCCTGGAAGAAAGACCCTTCCAGCGTCCACATCTCGTGGCAGACCTACTTCCGCAACATGGAGGATGGCAACATGCCCATCTCCCAGGCTTTCACTCCTCCTCCGACCATCGTCCCTACCCCCACCGGTGGTGTTCCCCAGGACATGCCTGGCGCTGGTATGTCCGCTGGCACCGACGTCACCAACCACTTGAAGGTCCAGCTTCTTTGCCGTGCCTACCAGGCTCGTGGTCACCACAAGGCCAAGATTGACCCTCTCGGTATCCGTGGCGATGCTGAGACCTTCGGCTACAGCAAGCCCAAGGAGCTTGAGCTCGACCACTACGGTTTCACTGAGCGCGATCTTGACCAGGAGTTCGCCCTCGGACCCGGTATCCTGCCTCGCTTCCTGACCGAGGAGCGCAAGAAGATGACTCTGCGCGAGATTATTGCCGCCTGCGAGAAGATCTACTGTGGCTCCTACGGTGTCGAGTACATCCACATCCCCGACCGCAAGCCTTGTGAGTGGATCCGCGACCGCTTCGAGATCCCCGAGCCCTACAAATACTCGGTTGACGACAAGCGCCGCATCCTCGACCGTCTGATCTGGAGTTCTAGCTTCGAGTCCTTCCTCGCCACCAAGTTCCCCAACGACAAGCGCTTCGGTCTCGAGGGTTGCGAGACTCTGGTCCCGGGTATGAAGGCTTTGATCGACCGCAGCGTTGACTACGGCGTCAAGGACATCGTCATTGGTATGCCTCACCGTGGTCGTCTGAACGTTTTGTCCAACGTCGTTCGCAAGCCCAACGAATCCATTTTCAGTGAGTTTGCCGGTTCTGCTGAGGCCTCTGATGAAGGCTCCGGCGATGTTAAGTACCACTTGGGTATGAACTTCGAGCGTCCCACTCCCTCCGGCAAGCGTGTGCAGCTTTCTTTGGTCGCCAACCCCTCCCACTTGGAGGCTGAGGACCCCGTCGTGCTCGGCAAGACCCGTGCCATTCAGCACTACAACAACGATGAGACCAAATTCGACAGCGCCATGGGTGTTCTGCTCCACGGTGATGCTGCCTTCGCCGCTCAGGGTGTCGTCTATGAGACTATGGGCTTCGAGTCTCTTCCCGCCTACTCCACCGGTGGTACCATCCACATTGTCGTGAACAACCAAATCGGTTTCACCACTGATCCTCGCTTTGCCCGTTCCACTCCCTACTGCTCTGACATTGCCAAGTCCATCGACGCTCCCGTCTTCCACGTCAACGCTGACGATGTTGAGGCTGTCAACTACGTTTGCCAGGTCGCTGCTGACTGGCGTGCCGAGTTCAAGCGTGACGTTGTCGTTGACATTGTCTGCTACCGTAAGCAGGGTCACAACGAGACTGATCAGCCCTCGTTCACCCAGCCTCTGATGTACAAGCGCATTGCCAACCAGAAGGCTCAGCTTGACACCTACGTCGCCAAGCTGATCGAGGAGGGCACCTTCACCAAGGAGGACATCGATGAGCACAAGAAGTGGGTATGGGGCATGCTCGGCGACAGCTTCGACCGCAGCAAGGACTACCAGCCTACCTCCAAGGAGTGGCTGACTTCCGCCTGGAATAACTTCAAGACCCCCAAGGAGCTGGCTACTGAGGTGCTCCCCCACCTTCCCACTGCCGTGGATGCCAAGTCCCTCAAGAACATTGCCGACAAAGTCAGTGGTGCTGATGTCCCCAAGGACTTCACCCTCCACAGAAACTTGAAGCGTATTCTTGCCAACCGCAAGAAGTCGGTTGACGAGGGCAAGAACATTGACTGGTCCACCGCCGAGGCTCTTGCCTTCGGTTCCCTGGTTGACGAGGGTTACCACGTCCGTGTTTCCGGTCAGGATGTTGAGCGTGGCACCTTCTCTCAGCGTCATGCTGTCCTGCACGACCAGGAGACCGAGGCCACTTACACTCCCTTGAAACACATCAGTGAGAAGCAGGGTAGTTTCGTCATCTCCAACTCGTCCCTGTCCGAGTTTGGTGCTCTTGGCTTCGAATACGGTTACTCTCTGACCTCTCCCGAGGCTCTTGTCATGTGGGAGGCCCAATTCGGTGACTTTGCCAACAATGCTCAGTGTATCATTGACCAGTTCATTGCCTCTGGTGAATCCAAGTGGCTGCAGCGTTCCGGTCTGGTCGTCTCTCTGCCTCACGGTTATGACGGTCAGGGTCCTGAGCACTCTTCCGGTCGCATGGAGCGTTGGCTCCAGCTTTGCAACGAGGAGCCTCGCGTGTTCCCCTCTGCTGACAAGTTGGACCGCCAGCACCAGGACTGCAACATGCAGATTGCCTACATGACAGAGCCTTCCAACTTGTTCCACATTCTCCGTCGCCAGATCCACCGTCAATTCCGCAAGCGTATGTTTCAGTTTCCTTTACATTTGGATATATCATATACTAACTTTTCTATTAGCCCTTGTGATCTTCTTCTCCAAGGCTCTGCTGCGTCACCCCATTGCCCGCTCCGACATCGAGGCCTTCAGCGATGATTCCCACTTCAAGTGGATCATCCCCGACCCCGCCCACGGCACCGCCATCGATGCTCCCGAGGAGATCGAGCGCGTTATCATGTGCTCTGGCCAGGTCTACGCTGCTTTGATCAAGCACCGTGAGGCTAACGGCATCCGCAACACCGCCATTACCCGTGTTGAGCAGCTTCACCCCTTCCCTTGGGCCCAGCTGAAGGAGAACCTCGATAGCTACCCCAACGCCAAGAACATTGTCTGGTGCCAGGAGGAGCCCCTGAACGCCGGTCCCTGGTCGTACGCGCAGCCCCGTCTCGAGACTCTTCTGAACTCCACTGAGCACCACAACCGCCGTCACGTCATGTACGCCGGTCGCGCGCCTTCCGCCTCTGTTGCCACTGGTACCAAGTCCGTTCACCTGAAGGAGGAGCAGGAGCTTCTCGAGGCTGCTTTCTCTGTTGCCCAAGAGCGCCTCAAGGGCGAGTAATTGCCTTTTGATTGGGTTTCCTTCAAGAGATAGCGGCTGATTTGGTTTTGATTTTGTACTACCGCACCCCTGAGCATGAGTTCCCGCTTGTGCTCGCAGCTGGTGTATAGACCTGTCGTGCTCTTTCCTGATTATCGACGAGTTTATACCTAGATCCCCTCATGTTTGTAAAATACAATTTCATTTACTTGTTGCATTTGGAGTTTGCCGTGTTGATAGTACTTCGTACGCCGTGTAAAAGCTTTCAAGACAAAAAAATGTCCATAAAGAAGGGTCTGCAAAAGGTCTTTTTTCACGAATGTGTTACTGTAGTAATAAGGCCTTGTTTTCTGGGTCATCATGTCTTCCACCTTTATCCGTCGCGAGACTGGAAAAGTATTCAACGCCTCGAAAAGCAACAAAGCACCCCAGTCTTCACCAGAAACCAAAGAGCTCCAAGAAATCGGAAACATGACAACCCAGAAGTACCCCAAAGAATAATCTTGAAATACCACGCCGTCCGCAGGGTCGATGTCGTCTATCAAAACGTCAGCATCTGCTTCACCCGCAACTTCTGTTCCAACGTACCGTCAAGCAAAGCTGCTTCATTCCAACATTGTTAATACATAGCGCCAAAAGCCCATTACTGAAAGTCCACAGCAGCACCAAATTGGTCCGGAACGACTTGTAAGAATCATCCAAGTTGACTTTCTCCTTCACCTCCGGCTCCACCCACTTCTCCAAAGCCCTCTTCACCGTAAGCTCAAATTGCACATCAATATCAACCTGCGGCTTCTCCGGCTCCTCCAAATACGGCCCTTGCCCTACAGCCGCCTGGAGATCCGATTTCGTCCTTGCTGAGGGTAGAGCATCGGCCTTATCAGACCCCTTCGTTCCCCATGATACATCATGCCAGTTGCAAAAGGCATAGACCATCAGGATATTAATTGACGACGGCATGCCTAAGAAGTACGCCCAGGACGAAGTGAACATGTGCCACGGGTCCACGTACAGGAAGCTAGCGATGAAGTAGATGCCGTAAGTGGAGACTAGGGCAACGAGGACGATTCCGCCAGTTGAATTGATGAAGGAGCTAAGAAAGCCGCCGATGCCATCTTTGAAGTTGAAGTCGAGGTTGTCGCCTGTGAGGGCTTGGACGACGAGATAGAATGACAGGACGAGAATATATGCTTGGACGATTGAGAAGTAGATGAGAGACAGTGTATACGGGAACTTCGATCTGTACATATCATTTCTGTTAGGAGGTGCTACGACGGGGATGGTGGGATTTTGCGACATACCCTTTTGGTCGATTTCCTAGAGCCAGAATGAATTGGAGCATGAGGAATGCGAGATAGCCGATTTTGAATATGTTGTTGACGATGGGTGTAGCTTCGCCTCCGAACGGCCAGCCCTTAAAGTGGTTCACTGCACTCGGGGTTCCGACGATGTCCATGATGACTGAACTAGTGAGCCAGTATGAAGCTGGTCGCGAATCTCCCATCAGCTATAGTTCGAGATAGACATTGACATAGGGACATACCTAGTGAAAACCACGTCATAATCAACTGACAGATGTTATAAACAAGCTGTAAGTGAAGAATGAACAATCGAACCCAATTGTGTCCACTCTTGTAAATCCGATTGAAATGCATCGTCGCATATAGACTCGCGGCGAAAGATCCGTTCAACCAGCGCCTTCGCTGGCTGAGAAACTCCGGTACGCTTTCAGGTACATCGGTCTCTCCTTTCGCAGCTCTGACATAGGTAAGCTTCCATTGACAACCGGCTTTAGCGACGAGCTCAAAGCAAAGGATTCGATCTTCAGCTAAGAACATGTTCTTCTTGAAGATATTCATCCCTTCGATTCCCTTCTTCCCCAGTCTTTCAGAAAGCGTATGGTCACCGTGGAAGTATTGTTCCAGAGGTCGTCCGACTATAGCCCGATAGCGATAGGCCGAAAATGCTCCTGGTAGAACGCTCACATAACCAAAGGTGCTTTCCAGAGGCTTATCAAGGATGTTGGAGATTTTGTACTCAAAATTCTGGGCTGCAACGATTGGGTTCCAGACCTTAGTCCATCCGCGGCCAAGGAGGGCGTGAATCTCTCCGCATGCGCCGCCGAGGTGTCGGTCATTGTAGAATGCTTCCCAAAGGGTGAGTAGTGATTTGTGACCTGGTTTCGTACCGGCGTCGATCAGGATACAGACTTCTGGGTTTAGGATACGCCCGAAAGCATTGAATAACCAGCGATGAGAGTTGATCTTCTTGCTATTTTGCTGTTTGAGGCAGAAGATCATTTGAACGGGAGGAAGATTGGTGGGGTCGTTTTCGAATGGGCGGACGAGTTGTTGGGTTGGTGTCACCGATAGCTGGGTGGTATACTCGAACTATGAGGATTCAAAATCAACGGATGTTCAGTAACTTCAATGTCTCAAGGAAATAATCATCGGTGGTTCGATTGAAGAGTAGCTTACAATATGAGCCACGGTTTCTCTCCCATCCACATCGTGTTTCATGACACCATCCTGGTATACCCCCACGGTGGCGAGCATATCCAATGTTCTCTTGTCGCAGGGCTTTAGCCCATCAAACACTAGACAGACGACGATTTTCTGCCACGCTGGGCCTCCTTTGGTCCAAAACTCCGTCTTTTTCAGATTCACAATGTCCCTAACATTCTGCATGACGCCGTGTAGGGTTCTCGCGGTAAGAACCTTATCTTCATTGTAGTAGGTGATCGCGATGAGCATCTCCGTATGCCGATTGTACATCGAAGGACGAAGATTGTATCCATGTTCCAGTGTGAATTCGTCTGGGTCACATGTCGCCGCCGTGTCTGTCTCGATTAGTATTCTTGTCGAGAATCAGCTTCCAGCTACTTACATCTCATATGGGTAAACTCTTCAGCAGGGTCTCCCTCCAGGTCGCGATATTTTTCCTGAACGGCATTGCGTATTGCGCTAGGGACCGGATAATCAACGCTCAATACGGTGCCATGGACCAATTTGATGCGACGTGTGGGATATCGGCGCAATATTCCCGAGGAGTTTCTTTGACGCTGTTCCCAGTGCTTTGAAATTATGGGCCCGGTCTCAACAATGAGAGGCTCTGATGGTGTACTGGATTTTCCGTCGTGCACCTCCGAGTAGCATGGGCTCGAGGGAAATAACGTACTGGCGCTATATGACGGAGTAAAATGTGACTGGCTCCGTGTACTGAGATGCTCTGGTGCGCTAGATGGATTATGAGGATACAGAGGGGGAGGCAAGAGGAATTGTCTCGATTGATCGTACTCATCGGACACGGAAGTTCTCTGATCAACAGAAAGTTAGCCTAGTCAGAAGACTATTCGAAGGGCAATATCTTTGCATTGAAAAGGCACATACACCATCGATTACTGGGTTCTCTATGGGCCAGCTACCACGAGGCGGGTAAAACGTCGGGTCTGGCGGTTGGTTCATAGTTGGTACCGGTCTACGCCAAAGCAGTTCAAAAAGAACAGACAGACAAGAGCGGTAGATAATAGAAGAAAGTAGTATCGTGCTTGATGAGGTAGCCCAGGCAGCCTTATCGGCGGTGGTAGGACACTGCTGTTTCACATGCGAATTCAGAATCAGGAGATCGCATGAGCCTTGTGTGGATGATTATTACTTCGAGACCTTGATAGAACCTTGCAAATTCCAATTTGGAGCTGTCAGATAACTTGTAAAAATAACTTCGGCCAGCCTCGAGGGCGCGTTGGGACATGCCGGCCAATTTAGAGTAGCCGCGCAACGTTTGAAAGTAGTCCAGACCACTGGATATCTTTCGGACCCTTACTCATAAATTTTGAAATATCTGAGACATACATAGGAAGTAAGAGGACAGTCCAGCAGGCTGGAGATCAAAGTACCTGGTCCTTGTGGCATATCTCTGCCCACGACAATGCTACCTAGGGAGGCAATGATGCATAATCTCACGTCCAGTCCCACATCAAGATCTTGTTCTAATGGACAGTGCGGACGGGAATTCAAGGTTGGCCATTAGCTTTACTCATTCTCCAACATGGTATATGGGTACAAGATCCCAACTGGGCACTAGTTCATGAGCTCAAATGGTCTGCCCACGTCCCTGAAGATATGAGATGTCATAAGTATGGACTAGACCTAGAATTGATCCCGCTATTGTCAGTTCAAGCAATGTTAAATGAAGCTTACCAACTACGGCGACTTCCGTCTTCCGTTGAAGTGGCTGGGCCGCTAGCCGGACACAAATATTCTCTCAAGATAGTCATCCCAATCTGGGCTACCATGGATCTTCCTGATGTCAATTAGACCACAAATGATTCGTGCTTGGTATCAACGCAGGCTTCGAAGCGAGCAATGCCCAATAGACACATCATTAGACACACCAAGTAGAGGTACGTCTTGGCTTGAAAATTGAGCCTGTAAAAAGGAAAAAAACTATCTACTAAAGTCTTTGACCGATGTTTTTAAAGACGAGGATGATGAGTCTCAGTAATGGAAAGGGAAACTCGATTCCTTGTATTCATTACAGTGACCAACTTGGCAAAACCAAAAATCTCAAACATGAGGTGTCACCCCAAGTGGAAATTAAAACTCGGATATTGAAGACTGGATCAGAATCTTGAGAGAAGCTGACATGAACCAACTGATTTGCAAAAAAAGTGAAATCAGATTTGTAATTGAACTGGGTTACATTCTGGCAGGCGTATGGACTCGGTGCTGGTTTGAAGGCGATGCAGAATGGACCTGTTCGTTTGTACCTGGACCAGTCATGCAACGGCTCTCAGTAACGAAACTTCAGAGATTGCTACATATCACGCATCTGAACCCTTTGACTATCTTCATCAGACAGAGACCCCCTAGATCAAAGAACAAATGTCTCGAATCATTTAGGGTCCATATACCCAGCATGAATCTGCATTTCTCTACACAATACTTCCATGATCAATAGGCAAGCCCATAAGCCAATAGCAGATCTCGCTGGGACGTATGCAAAGCATTAGCCGCGAATCTGTATCTGCAATTAGGAAAACGCTGCAAGGGCATTCAATTAGAGGGTTGATGCTGAGCCTGGCGTTACTGATGGTATCCAGATTAATAGGGTTCACATCAGGAGCTGAATTGAAAACCATTTTCCATGCACGTCTAGTTTCAATTCTTGCCATAGTGATTCAGGACTGGACGGGGAATCACATGGAACTAATTATACAACTGATAGGAGAAATGGCCAATCGCCCACAGGTATAAGGTTGGTCCCATTTCCCTTCCATCTACGACGTTTCGACAGCAAGAAAAACTTCCTATTAATGATACTATAAAGTCTACTTTTGCGGACTTGATAAACATGCACTTCACCTTTGTCTCTATCATCGCCTTCATTGGAATGGCCCTAGCTGCCAGCTCTCCACCTCAGGTGAGTACCCCATTCCCATAGAACAAAGCCAGGAGCCTTCGACTGACTTATTGTTAGCTTGCTGTAGGAGCAACCTGCAATAAGGATGGAAGTATGGGAAACTGTGCTTCGGGATTCTGTATGGTACGCGAAACCATTCACATTCTTTTAGTAAATTTCAAATAAATTCTAATGTTGAATATTAGCAAGAGGCCACCGCGGCGACTGGAAAGTGCCAATAAGCGCAATTTGTTGGTGGGGGAACAGTGTAACAGGCATATATTTTGTCTCTCTTCGATGTCTCCTTCTAGACTGACGCTGACCTTCAAGATAATCTAAAGGAATCTCACAAAAAATCAGTCCTCTCTTCAAGTTTTTCCCAGAGGTTTTGTTAGATTTAATTGAAATTCTTTCCGCTCCTTGTTATGATATAAATCAGACACACCTGAAGAAGTACTAATCATAAGATAGGCCATGGCCGCTTTCTTAGCCTTAATTAGATTGTTTTATCGGGTTACTCTCATAGCATTAGCTTCGAGACCAATCAATTTGCTATTTAAAATTGCTTTGAGGCATGATATTTGGCATCGACGTCGACATTGTCGATTTAAAGGTATTTATCCATCAGGCTGATGGATAGTATTTGCTCAGAATTAGGACGAAGAGACTTGGCCTTTCTCGATTTTTCCATGGGGATTCACCCAGGCATAAAAGAGATACTTGCTCTAGAGGCATTGTCAAATTGAGCAGATCCCTAATAATCAGCACATCCCTCTATGTCTTTTGAACTTTGTGTACCTGATGTGAAGTTACGTCATTGATCTACATGTGACCAAAGCGTTTGTGCCTTACCGCACAGGCATCAACTCACCTGATCCGATTGCTCTTCTCCGCACGCAAACTTCCCAATCGTTACTCCTCCCTCACGGGCTTTGGTTGCTGCATGAGCTCTTTTGGGATACGCACACCTCGGACTGTTCTGATTGACGCCATTTCTGTCTCTCATATTCCTTCCATACCTTGCGATCGGGTCAGGTGCGCCCGGCGCTTTTCCAACAGTGCATCGCCTAGCCTGACCTTGTTCTTCAAGCCATGTCCGCCGTCACGTCGTCAGTCATGAATCCCCAGGGCCAGGGGATACGTCAGTCCGCCCGACAGACCCGAACAAACCCTTCTCGAACTTCCAAGACAATTGGCCGGTCATCATTGGGCTTTGGTCGAGGCTCGACAGTCGAGATCCCCTCAACGCCCCCTGTTCCTGCTGGCTTCTACCCTGCCCTCACCCATTTTTCCGACGCGATCACTGCTCTTCCACGCGAATTCCGCCGACACAATTCATTGCTGAAGGAGGTTGACGCCAAAGCATGGGCGCTTGAGGAGAATTTACTTGAGTTGCTGCAGATCTCTTCAGAGTCGCAACCCGTTCCTCATCCTCCCCACCCGGCGCCTATTGTTGGAGGTGTGATTCGGGACGATGTCTTGCCAAAAGTCAGTAATTCAAGTTGTTAAGACGGTGTTGTGACGAATTCGTATTGATTTTCTCTTTCACCAGGAGCTTTCTCAGCCACCCGAGTCGCCCGAGAGCCAAGATCGCCGCCTCCTCTTCGATCGCGTCCGACAAAGCCTCTCGGACCTCATGATGACCGCCGACGAAAAGAACCATGTTATTTCAAACGCAAATGAAGAGCTGGACCGCCAAATCGTCCGCCTTGACACCGTTTTCCCTTTCATTGCCGGAGAGATAAGCGACGAGGCCCGGCTGGGCAGTCTGACGCACTGGGCCTACTCAAATAAGACTGCTGCAAAGTCCGCGACCAATGACCGACCGCGCCGCGAAGCTGTGAACCACCGACAAGACTTGACGGCTGTGCTTCACGAGGCCGAAGCCGCGAGTCGTAGTGAGGCAAGACGCGAAGCTGTCCAGGCGCGAAAAATGCGTCGCAACAACGTCGATGCGGACTATGAGGACACCCGTGCTCCTCGCAAGACGAACGCCGCCAAATCCCGAGGAGAAAATGCTGCGGCAGATCAGAATGCCGCAGCCAAGCGCCGAAAAGTGGAACGGCCTGCAGCCATGGAGATGGGTACACCGATGGAGCGTACCGCTAGCGGCGCTGGAAGCCAGCGGGTCTCATCTAAGGATGGTGCGGAGAAGAAACGATCTCGTGCGCCCAATCCCAATGCGGTGGCAGCTCGAAAGAAGTATGTATTCCCCTCAATCCTAATGACGCAAACTGACCTCTCCTCAAGGACCAATGCGACCTCCAACGCTGGATCGCCTATCCTGGCGCCTTCACCTCTTATCGGAACCTTCAATGCTCCACGGGGTGCCGCGAGCCCTGGCCCTAACCCAGCTCGACCGCAATCCTCTCGAGCTCAACAAAATGCGGGACAAACTGGCAATTCTCGACAACGGCCCTCATCCTCGGCCTCGAATCGCCTTGGCCAGCCCAATACCTGTACGTTGACTCGACTTGAATACCTTCCGATGTTGGTCTAACACTTTATCCTAGCCAAACCCTCCGACCCCAGATCCACACCCCGCGACGGACCCCTCAAGAACGAAGTTGCCATTCCCGACGGACGAGACTATGACGAAAGCAGCCGAATGTCTGCAGCAACGGGGAATAAACGTGAGGACATGGACGGACGACCCACAGACCCCCACGAGTCCGAAGCCAGCAAGGGGCGAAACTCCAAGACCTCCACACCTGTCCTGTCCACCTTTGCCGAAACGCAGTCTCGCGCACGACCAACGCGAAGTAATGACCCGGCACCCAAGCGTAACGCAAAGAAGCCTGCAATTCCCGCGCCAGTTGTTCCCTCAGACGAAGAGTCCCTCCACGAAGGCGATGACGAAGACGAGGAGGGCGAGCCCCGGTACTGCTACTGTGACCAGGTCAGTTTCGGCGAGATGGTTGCCTGTGATAATGACGCCTGTCCGCGCGAATGGTTCCATCTGTCCTGTGTAGGACTGACCAAACCGCCCGGGAAAAATGGTACGTTTCTTCTTTTCCCTCGAAGATGATTTTTGATACTAATAACCGATAGTAAAATGGTATTGTAACGAATGCAAAGAAAATATGCGACGGAGTCGCAACGGGCGTTAGTTTCTGTCTGGCATAGAAACCCCCTCCTTCATTATGTTTCACATTACCGGATAGATTCAAAGACATATCCCCATTACGAATTAAAAACATTACTCTTGGAAGACATAATGCATTGTTCACACTTAGACGGGGTATATATACCCATGGAACTCTCTAGAATGCACCTCGCAACCTCTCCATGAGCCCACTACTCTCCTCGCCTGTCCCGCTCCGTCTCTGTCCACCATCAACACCTGTAGAGGCAGCCACCTCGCCCTCCAACCTCCTCCTCAGATCTTCATACCGTTCTCTCTCCGCACTGTTCCCCCCGTTCGTAGCACCTCTCCGCTCCCTCTCACCGACCATCCAAGCCGGGACTCGGAACCCCGTGCTCGAAGGCGATAGACCAGGCAGTAACTCCGCGCGCCATGCAACGCCGATAGTCCAACCTACCGCTGAAGGGAGCAACATGGCAGGGAATTGCGAGAGAGCAAGCTGAGCCGCAACGAGGTAAGTTGTTGATTTGTCGGAAAGGAGAAGAGTCAAACTGCTCGGTTCGGGTTTGGGGGTGTTTGTGTTCTCGTGGGGTGCAGATGAAGATGAAGATGTAGATGCAGATGCAGATGCAGAGGGAGCTGTTGTGCCGATGCGATAGCGGAATGTGTGGGGGATTGTGGCGTAATATTGAGCTAGAAGGGCGAAGATTGTCGCTGTAGGGCCGGAGGGTAGGTAATTGAGGTGATTGAGGGAGAGGGGTCGAGCGATGAGGGCGAGGAGGAGCGGTGGGAGGAGAGTTGTATATGGGAGTGTAGTCAAGAGAAATGTCTGGGCCATGTCAGCATGCCATTCTATTGAGCCTGGTGCTGTTTTCTTTGTCATGGAATACTCACGGCCATCTTTCGCTTTCCCCAGGCGCGTTCTACGACTCTCAGGTGGTACACCAACATGGCGGCGAAGAGGGCCTCCGTGGAATTGGAGAAGCCGGCGACTTGCCAGATCAGGCCGCGCCAGAATTGGGCGTAGGGCCAAAAATGTGGAGAGACATGAATGGAGGCTATGTGTTTGATATCGAAGAGGGAGAGCGCGATCGATGAGGTGACGGTGTAGATGAGGAGGGACTTGGTGAGCGGGGTATTGGTGAGGCCGGATGTGAGCATTTTGGTCAAGATCGGTCGTATTGAGCCAGTGGTATTAAGCAAAAATAGTTGGAGGGCTCATTGGGTTCATTCGGGGGTTGTTGTTAAAGGTGAGTTTTTGGTGAGTGGAGGTGTGAAGGAGGCCAGATGGCACGTCGGAGATCCGGGGTACCTTTCGGCATGCCGAGGTGATCTATATTAGGAACTATGAGTGCACAAGTACATGAGTGTGGATGCAAGGATTAAAGAGAATAGATTGCAAAATCACATAGTATCAAAGCAAAGCAATTGGTATTGGTGATATTGTACACTGCATGCCCCTAGACGCCTGTCTTTCCTTTTTTTTCTATTTTGCTTCCCTCTCCATTTACATGGCCATTGCGGCTGACTCTCTTGCCATCTCCTCCTTCAGGGCTTTGTTATACTTGTCCAAGGCCTGTTGCAAAGCGCGTATCGTAGGGCCAAGCAATTGATTCACGACTTGAGCACCGCCCTCCACATCCAGGTTGACCCGGATTTTTCTTCCCGTCGTTTGATAGACTTCCCGCGCGTGACTTTTGATTTTTTCGACCTCCAACTGTCGCTCTGCTTCTGCGTCTTTTGCCACGACTTGAATGCGATCCAGTGCACGGTCAAGGGACTCGGAGAGTGATGCGACTTCCCCCGCTCGATCCGGATTGCCCGAAAGGAAGGCTTGCCAGAATTGGTGCAGGAATTCGGTCGACGTCGCGTGGGTTAGTGTCAATCGATCGTAGATGGCTACCGAGAGACCGAAAGTGTCGGAGGCTGAGGATTCGCTCATCTGAGTTCGTCGCTCGCGCACTGCCCCTAGAATTTGAGAGAATGCATCATGAAGAGCTGCAGATGATCCAACTGGACGTTGACTGGCTGGTGCGTCTTCCATGTCTTCGTCTTCATCATCCTCGGGATCCACAAGCTTCTGTAGCGGAGCACTGCCGCCGAGTGGGAGATTATGCGCAATTTCTTCGCGGAGCTTCCTCAGAATGAGACCAGGGTCTTGTTGCGCGAGTTCCTTGTCTTGACCATCCTCCTGGGCCTGCGAGAAGAAACGGTTTTGATCGCGAATGTTTAATGTGATGCGAGATTGTTCCTCGTCTCCGCGAAGGTCTCGCAACTGAAGCTTCTTATATGCCTCCTCATCCATGCCAATCGGTGCACTAATATCCCCGTCGGCTGGCGCGACGTTCGCCATGATTTTCTCACTCAGGCTATTCAGCGTGCGAATGATTGGGACCTTGTCCACCCCAGAAGGCCGCATGTCCAGGTCCGGCCGGTTTCCACGGCGCTGACTATGATGGCTTTCGTTGGCCGCCATATCCAGGAAATGCGGGATATTGGCGTCGCGATTTCCATCCGAAGTTTCGTCCCGAAGATACTTGTCCAGAACGGCGTCAGTGGCATCCGCTTCGCCTATACGCTCTCCGCGCAGCTTCTTGAACAGCCGACTCTGGAAAAACCGCGACCAGAACTGCTGCTCGCTAAGCTTGGGCACATTTTCATCATACACGCGCTTCACAAGTGGGTGCTGCGTAAATATGAGTTGGATTTGCTCCTTGCTAATATTCAACCTGGTCACATTGTCTTCTACGCGTGGCTTCAGGGAAGACAAAACATTGTAAGAGCCACGGGTCTGGGTTCGTTCAATCGCGTGCGCTCGCAGGAGGTGAAGCCGAGTAGACCAGAATTGAGACATGAACTGGCCGGAGGTCAGCTTCTCGGGTTTCGTTTTCATAGATTCCATGAACATCTTTTGTAGCACGGGGTCTGCTTTCAACAGCGACTGTTGGAGCTCCACGTCGCCTTTAAGGCGATTGTCGTCGTCCCATGGGTTCTTCGTTGAGGCGCCCGATGAGACGGCATTTGCGATAGCCATTGCCGCTGATAGACCTCCTCCGCTACCTCCAGGTGTTGGCGTGCCGGACGGTGTCCCCGCCTTGGCCGCGTTGACTCGGGCGCTGAGTGCATCTTTTATGGCATCAGCCTGCGGGCGTGCGTCTGCCCCGGCCGTGAACTGGAAAGTATAGGTGTCCGGTGTACTATTTGGTGGGGCGTCTGCAGCTAATGCAAAAATCTTCAGCATAACCTTGGCGGCCGTGGCAGGCGTCTGTTGTAAATCTAGGCATCACCAGATAGTTAGCAAAGTGGCAGCTAGCGTAGGGTCAAAGCAACAGCCATACTGGTGATTTTAGACACATAAATCGTCAAGGGCGGGATATCAGCCGCCGTAGGCTTCCAGGTTAGTGAGTCCTCATCTTGGCTCAACGTCAAGATGCCGTCTTTCTTCTTGTATGATGCTGCTCCGCTTGGAGGTGCCATCGTCGCGGGTAGAAACAGCTTCCACTGTCCTTGTCGGCGACAATGATCCCACCCATCGGGATGACCAGATATCCCGGGGGCAAGTGAAGCAAAAAAGGACCGGTGCCTTTGAAATGGTGCGCAGTAGGTAACATTGAACGTTTGTCGCCTTGAGCCGCAGCTCTTCTGGAAGGTGTCACGTGATAGATAGCCTGAGTGAAGTACCCAGCATTTTCCACTTACGGTTTGGATATTCCTTTTAGATTTGAGAACTGAATACATAGAATTGATCTACATGTGAGAAAAGGCACTTAAAAATACGTATTGTATGAGTAGAGTGATGCGGAAACGCCCGTTAATGAAGTCGACGCCAGATGCAAAAACTTGAAACGCAAAAAAACTGAAGAGATCCTGAATGCTATACAACACAAAAGAAGACGCAAAGAGAGCACGAACCCGAAGCGAGGAGCTAGAATGCCGAAATTCGTAAGCCATATTGCGCGCCGCCATGCATAGACCGGATATCATCATATCATAATCATCAAAAAGCAAAAGTCCACCTAAAGACGTAAGTGCAGCTAAACGTAGTAGACAAGGGTATTTGCACCAAAAATAAGCAGGGAAATGAAAAGCCAGAACAAGGTTCTTTTTTCAAGAAAGATCGAGAAGATCGAGAAAGCAAACCGTCGCAAGAAAGAGATCATTTCTTGAACATGTAGTGGCCGTAGATGCCACCAACGTCGCCGATGGCCATGGGGATCTTGCGCATGCCCCACCATCTGGCGCCCATCTTCCAGGAGCGAGAGCCATCATCGATAGGCTCGTTAGGAACAGACCACCGATCACGGACGTACCAGCCACGGCGACCGAGCTCCCGCACGGTCCAACCCACCGAGACTCGCTGGGTCTTTGCTCGCTCGCGAAGCGGGTTGATGATCCTATCAACAAATTCGACAACTTGCAGCGGGTAACTCTGGTCAGACAAGAGGGAACAGGTGTTCGTGTTGAAGATGGACGCGATGGTCATTGAAGAAACCTTGGTCAGATCGAGGTAGCAGAGAGTGCTCGGAGGCAGACTTTCCTCAGCACCGGACTCAGTCTGGCGTGTGCGAGCAAAGAACGAGTTCACATCAGCCACAGAAATATCAGCCGAGGCCAGACTCAGTTCCTCCAAGTGCTTGGTCAGGGGAACGAGCAAAGGAGCATGGTCGGAAGTGACTTTGGCTCCTCCCAAGTTCAGAGAGCGCAGAGTCCGAGGAAGCCGGGGTAGCAGCGCTGTCACATCATCCTCTTCCAGTAGGCGGAAGCGGGTAGGGTCCGTCATGAGGTTGAGGAACACCAAAGAGTCACGGACCGCGGGGTGGGTGGTCAAAAACTCCACCAGGGCAGACGGACGAAGTCGGGTGCATCGAGAAACACTCAGATGTGTAATACGAGCCGTTTCAGGGATGGCAAACAGAGCAGAGTCATTGACCTGGGTATGAGTTAGGTCTAGATGCGTCAGGTTGGTCAGACGCGACAGAAGTGTGTCGAAGAGGGGGGCCGGGATGGTGCTGCATTCGTGGAACGACAGGCGTTGCAGGTTGGGCATGCTCATGGGCAACGGCGGTCCGCCAGTAAGAGCCTCAGTAATCTTCTGGGAGAAGGCCTGGGTGGCGCAGCCACAGAAATCTAGAGCACGAAGGTTCGGCAAATCCATGAATAATTTCCGAAGGATGTCTACGCTGAAATCCCCTTCGAGGTGCTCTTGCAACAGACATTCCTTCAGATTAGGCAATAGATCCAGACACTGCATCAGAGTGCGCGAAGTGAGGTTCTGAATCTCGGCATTCATCTGCCTCGAGCGACTAAAACCGACGTTGGTAAAGTGCGAGAAATCCAGGCGGCGCACCAGGGTGCCCAGCGCGGGATACTGCGACATATGATTAAGAGCCTTCGCGAAGACGCCGGAATGCGGGAAGGTCATGTTCCTGTACAACACACTCAAGGTCGCCGCGTGCAACGTGCGCGAGGCAAGCAGGCACGAGATCAGGTCGACATTGCGTGGGGTATAGCCATTGGGTGGGACATCCAGGGCCAGGAGCGAGATGATTTGATCTAGACGACGAGTTAGTACACAAGCCGAAGCGAACTGCACAAGAACATGTCTTACCAAGGACCTCGGGCGGAAGTTGCTCAAGGGAGGATGTGCCGGGAGGAGGCGATGGTGGTAGTTCCTGTTCCACGACAACGGGAACCTGAGGCGGCTTCAATTCTCTCCCGGAATCGGTATTTTCCCACGCCCAACCTTTAGCCTGGAGACTTCCCAATCCACGTAGATCCCCAAAACTACGACTCAGTCCTCTTCCCCCCAGCCGAATCTGCTTCCATCCAAGAAATCCACCACAGGGACAACAAAAGTCCGGAGTCTGCTGCATCTCCGGGAGGTCCAGTTTGCGCGGCTCCTTCTGGGAGGGCGTGTGCTGCTGGGTGTCCACGAATGACTGCGCAATGCCTGAATGACAGAGAGAACTTCGTTAGCCATCACTAGACAAAAGAAAGAAACTGAACGAGTACGTACCGTCGACGTCTTCTTTGATCGAGCCAAAGGATGGACGCCTCGAGCTGGAGCCGTCGGGAGTGCCACACGAGGATGGCGATGAGTCGCGCGAGTGCTGATCGCCACAGCAGTTGGTATTGAAGCGAGGCACCATGGGCTTCTTCCCAGAGGAAGGAGGAGAAACGGCGGCCATTGTGTATACGAGATGAAGCGGGCCCTCTATAAAGGGCACGCGGTCCTTTTTCTCTTTTTTTTTTTGGAGAAATCGGGAGGTACCTCTGGAGTCGGGTGGAAACACAAGAAGATTTTTCAAGAAATTCTGGCGAGTAATAGGCAGCTTCCCCGGATTCCACAAAGCCAAAAGAACAAAAAGAGTTTCCGGTCAATAATAAGAATCGGGATTGGAAGGGCAACGGCGGGATTAGGGCTGTTAAAAATGGGCGCTGAGGGGCGGGGAAGGGAAAAAAAATGGTGAAGCTGTTAGTCACGGAAAAGGCCGACCCAGTGTTGCGCTGGCTTAGCGGCAAATAACGTGGTTTCCCCCGATCGCCTGTCCGTTGGAAAGTCTAAGCTCAAATTCAGAAGAATGAAGGATATAATAAGAGGGGGCTGATGGCGAAAAACGGTGGCGGCTACTTCATTGTAGTTAAAGTACCTAAAAAGTACCGGGGGCAAGTTATCGGCCAGACTCGGCTTAGATCGTCCCTAGTTGAAGAAGCTACCCCTGCAGCCCCCCGATTTGCTTTTTTTTTTTCCTATTTCTATTTTCTATATCTTGATTCATTTGTATAATCTGACCTTCTCCTTGTGTAACATGGCGTCACCGGGAATTCAGATCTCCGATGATCCGTGTCGTTTTCTCCGATGGCAGAAGGGAATCGCATTTATTGTCTCCGTTTCGAGGCAATATCTATGACATAACTTAAACCGCCGTTCTGGGCAAAGCGTGTCCGGTGGGCTGGGTCCTGTCCCCGAGCCGGACCAAGCACCGGGTCAGCTGCTTTACGCCTCAAGGTTACCTTGTGTCCTATAGTTGCCAGCTGTTCAAAGTTCCCGTCATGTACCCCAGGATGCGTGCGATGAGTTCTTGTTACCTAACTCCTACTAAACTGTCCTCGTCCATTCGCCAGGCCAGCCGATCCATGCGGGGGACACGCGCGCCATTACCTAATGGAATGTCAGGTGACCTTCTATACTCCTTCCCCCCCCCTCCTTACACTAGTGAACGACGGGGCTCACCGACATTATGTCCGTGACTTGACTGATGAGACAAGTCGAATGTTCGAGTAGCCAAGATATAGTACATTCTGTGACTGTCGACTGTCGGCCGGATTTGTATGGGCGCGGTGATGTCCAGCTGTATTGTAGTCAGGGTTATTGTGCACTCCGATCTTGCGGAATGTTGATGACCCATTACGACGTCGTTCGACTCTGTGGAACAGCAGGGTTGGCAAAGGCTTGATTTGTATACCCTGTACTCCCCTTCCCGGCACTTCATTGTCGAGATCGAGCTGCAGGATGACGCTATCTCCGCGGAGAGCCTTCCCTCCGTCTATCGGAGGTTGATGCGATCCCTACAAAATGTGAGATACACTGCCAATGCGGGGTGGGTCTTTGTGATCGTCTCGGTCCACAGGGATCTCCGTAGATCACGACGGAACGACATTATTGTAACTAGGCCCATTCGCTAGTCTATTACGGTCTACTGAAGTATCTACCTCGTTTTTGAGGTTTACATTTGAATGGTCCCTTTACGCATGCCCCTTGACTTCACGGTGAGCTTCTTATTTAGCTAAATAACTTATTCGGTCCATTCTTCTTGGCTAAATCTATGTCTTGGCAGTTACCGCCACTTCGTAGTCGGTCTACAGGATGTAGGCGGTGATTTGAGGAGGACTCACGAGTAAACTCACCTTGACTTACCGTTAGTTCCCAAACCAATCTGAAGATTGATGTCTCATAAAATCGACTTGGGCCGACTGGTGGCTGTCAAATTCACTATACACAGAACTCCCACCCTTTGAATCTCAGGGGATTTCACTTTCATGGTGACTTCCATGCCGGATGACTTTACACTTTGATCAAGCTATCTAGGGTATTCTTATGCCCGACACCTCCGTGTGACCGCTTCCCAAGATGTGGTAGATTGGATTCCCAAGTCCCAATCGATCGAACATACACCAACACAGGTTTCTGGGCATGTGGTTTAACGAACCTTGGATTTTTTCATTTGCTGCTCTCACTCCGCGATAATATCGTAAGTCAATTCACACAATTCGAACGATCAACCTGATTTTACACTTCCTCTTCACTTTTTTTTCTATTCAAGAAGAGGCGCACATAACCCAATCAGCTTTCATCAAATTCCTCAAAAACTCTTTGACGAGATTCCTCTTCATCCAATTCATAATCTTTCCGCAACTCATCCGAATTCTTTTTATTTCCATTTTCAGAAAAGACCCTTTTCCAGTTCATTATCAATTGACAAGACTGGCAAAGATGAGCATTTCCAATGCGGTGCAAGATGCGCCGAAAACAGCCGTTCGCAAAACGTGGCGCCAGCAGAAACCCCGGACCAAGAGACTCCAGAATTACTTCAACCAGCTCTTATCTCAATCCCACGAGCTTGAGACTGAGTTTGAAAAGGAGAAGGAAGACTATGCAGCGGAAAAAGAAAGCGAAATTCAACTTTTGAAATCAGAGAATAAGATCTTATCAGATCAGCTTGCCGCGGAAAGGTGTGTAAATGAATCCACAAATTCGGAGCTACCCAGCTAAAATCACCTCCAGATGTGAAAGAGACGAAGTTATCAAGGAGAACAATAACATCGTCCAATCATATTATCGTCTCGCTGATGAGAAGCTGAAGTTGCAGCAAAAACTTGATTCGTTTCAAGCCGAGAACTCAGCTCTACGAATCGAGAAAAATGCGCTTCTGAAACAACTCAGCGACTACGAGTCTGAGTTGGATAATGCCTGGGCCAGCATGAGCTGTGCGTATCTGCGTGTGAAGGTAAGTTATTTTTCAAATGGTGTTTGACCTACACTCTATATTTACGAGATCTTTTCTGTCCTAGAACGTCAAGGGAGCTGCCTCGTCGTTGATCAAAAAAGATGCTCATCGATAGTCGAATGGCTCTTATAAGCAAGAATGATTGTGGGCGAATAGCTCAGATGACATCCTTGAAAAGGAAGGAATAATTACTATTTATCTTATCGTGAGGCATGGGGACTATTCGAAAGTGCCCCAGATCGTGGTTTCGTTTTCACCGTTGCTGCTTAGCTACGGTAGGCCAATGAGACGATCATGGGGTTAGAAATTAATTTCAAATCAGCGATGCATTCAAACTTTATTAAGTATCCAAAGATAGATGAATCAACGTGCCCACATCTGCAAGTGACTTTTGACATCGAGACCCTCCAAATCTCACACGAGTCTCGTTCTCGCAGACCAACATCGGAGGACAATTATATAAATTATGGTATGTGGAACAGCATATGTACTTCATGGAGGCGTCATATTTTTCTGCATCCTTTTAATATCTCGCCGAATCTTGTGATTTTGTCGTTTTAATCCCAATATTTATCAACCACCCTGCTTTACATGTGCAAAACTCTGTCAAGAAAACTTTATTTGCCAACTGCCCTCCACCTTTCCAATATTTTAATCTGTCAACTTTTCCACCATATTCCTTGTCACAGCCATCGTCTTTGGATATCCATTCGTTCACAGGCTTCATCTTATTTCCCAAGTCACACAGACAAATTGACATTCACTTGATCATCCGGTTGAGCCTTTCAGAACAACCAATTCCTCATCCAAAGCTTTTGATTTCGATCTTGAATTCTTCCCCTCACCAGCTTCAGCCCATCTTAAAATCCATTCTACACAGTGACCTGGAGTGAAAACAACAAAGTCAATAAAGGAAGCAAATAACCCTTGAACATCTCCGGGGTTCCGTGCTCGCCACTTCCCAAGCCAAACCTTACCGGGATTCTTGGTACAATGGACTATGCAGGAACCGTACCATGTGGCTGAATGCAAGCATCAACGACAAGATGATCCGACAGGTCACATGTAGAAAGACCATGTAATATCACGCGATCGAAAGTATAGCCGTTGCTACCCGCGGTCACGGATGAGGCGGATACTTTGCCACTCGCGTGTGAAAGGCCTGGCATATTTTGGGTTTTCAATGCGGGTTATGCCTAGCGGGTAAATTATGCAAAGGGTCCAATTGTGCATCGAGTAATTCGTATTGATTTTAAGTCAAGAATAATATCCAAGAATGAAAAGCATGTGAACAAGTATTCACAGCAAAGGCATGTTTGGCCAGAACAGAAGAACGCGGTCTAGCTGTTTCAGAGAAAAAAAAAATTAAAGCGTAGATTATTTCAATCTGCTTGAAATACAAGAGAAAATGAGCCGAGGAGGATATCAAAAGCTTAGCCCGGAAGCCCCATTATTCAACCAGGAAATCCATGGGGGACATACATCATAGAACAAGACAAAGGGCCTAGCACTGGAACAACAACGCAGAAACTCCCAAATGGTCACTGATCGGAGGCTCATAAATCGTGATCGTGGTCGATTTACTCAACCGCCGAGGTACTATCGCCATCGAGAATAGGGTTGACCTTGGGATTCCATTTGAACTTGAAGTCCTGACCGATTTCTTTGCGAATGACTGCCTTGACGGCGTCCAAAACGTGGTCGTACACTCCGAAGTTGGCAGGGTTGTTTGCATCATTCTCGCCCTCTTTGCCTTGGAAGACACCAGTACGAACCAGGCAGGTGTTCCAGCCGTACATGTTGCCGCCAACAATGTCAGACTGAGGGTTATCACCGATCATGTAGACATTCTTGGGCAAGCGGTTCTCGTTGTGGATCTCTTCCATCCAGTTTTTGAGAACTTCGTCAGCATATGTGTAAGTGGCGCGCTCAGGCTTGCCATACACAATACGCTCCAGCTCGACACCAGTGGCGGCCTTGTATTGGGCTTCAATAGCGATACGGAAGGCACCTTGAGTCAGACGCGAGGGGCCCTTATGGGCGGTCGCAAAGACAAAGTCACCCTGGGAGAAATAGATTGGGATACGGCTGTTCTCCGGGTCCTCGGCGCGGGTCAGGAGCTTGCCGTTATCTGAGAGAAGCAAATCTAGGATAATTTGGAAATCGGTCGCATAGTCGCGAGAGTCGGCAAAGACTAGAATGGCATCAAATTTCATCTTTGAGAAGTCGCGCGGCTTAGCACCGGCACGATCCTCCTCGGTGAAAGTGCCCCACGGGGAGATAGTGGGATCCCATGCCTGGATATCCTTGGGATGCACGACGTGCTTGAAGCCATAAGTCTCAGCAACTTCACGAACCTTGTATCCTTCGCCTCCACAGACGAGAACAGTCTCATAGTATTCTGCCAAGGCTTGCATGGGAGTGTGTGACTGAATGAATTGCTGGGTGGAGATGGGGACCTCTAGCTGCTCTGACAGTTGCTTGCAGCGAGCTTCCTCCGTTTTACCACCACCATTGGTAAGCAGCACATAGGGGATCTTGATACCCAGCTCGTTGTCCCCATTGAGCATCTTCAAAGCCTGTTTGGCTTCCTCAATAGGCTCCAACCCGTGAGCCAGCACACCATCAATGTCAAAGGCGAAAGCCATGTTCTTCGCAGCTTCAACCTTTTCTTTTGACATATCCTGCACCTGGGAAGCCAGAATATCTTGGGACAAAGCGGGTCGCTTGGATCTTAGGTGCGAATTGCGCGGTGAGCGCGGGATAGGCAGGGAAGTACCGAAAGAGTTGCGAGAGCTACGGCGCTCCTTCATAGAGGGCGACAGACTCAGGTTGTGCATGAGAGCAGCAGCATCACTGATAGAGCTACCGGTGACGGGAACTTCCACAACCTTTCCAGCATCGCCCGGGATAAGCATACCGCTGGCAGTACGGGACATGCCCGGGCGAGTAGGCTGCTGAGGGGCGTGGCTGGCAGTGCGAGAGACACCCGGACGAGAGACATCCTCAGGAGTCAGTTCTGACAGGCGAGTCATTGTGTAAAAGTGTGGGTGTGAGAAAGAGGTACAAAGTGTTTACACAAGTCCAAAGTAGTCGTATGATAAGGAGATCGCCGGCGATGTATATCCACGTCTAGTGGAGAGAAGAATTGTGGGGATGAGGATGAATCACAGTGGGGATCTGGAGAAATAAAAGAGGGGATGCTTCAATAAATAAATAGGAGAAAGACCGTAGTGTAGCCTCGAGGACAGTGGAGTGTGCGTATATGCCTCAGCGCAAAGTCGGGCTCAATTGGACAAAACAAGAAAGTAGTATCTTGTCCCTTTTTGCGCATTGGAAGAGAGGGGAAAAGGCCCCACTCCATGGTCAGCATCAGAGCACCATCCCTAGGAATTCTCGTCATGAAATTGGCGAGCTTCTCTAAGACGGCGGCTGGAAGGAGAGGGAGTGCTCTGCCACATGGGTGTAGGGAGGGAGTACCCGGTACCTGAGTCGTTACATAGTAACAGGCCTAACTCCGAGTACCCTGTACAGGGAGTGTTCTTCTCCGGTGGCCGACTCATTCAGGGGGTGAATGATTGGTCTGATAGGGACCATATTACGGACCAATATGGGCCATATGGACCGGACTGAAGCAGTGAGGGTGGCCGAGTGGGCCGGAAGAGGGCCCCTTCACCCGAAACGGACTCATTATTGGTGATGAGGGTCTGGTCTGCCCGTGGACCGGCATAAGATCGATGGAGCCGATGACGATCGAGTGGGTCAAACGCTCGGAGCTGTTTCGAGATGCCCGTGATGTCATCATCGCGGTTTGAAAATTACGGAAATTTGAAAGTGCTGAGGTGCATCGGGGGATCCTAAAGGAGCTCTGTGATTGAGGTGGTATTGGAATTGATCGGCACCAGGATGTTCATGGCTAGGTACGAGATGGTAGACAAAGAGTCAAATGGTCTCCGGCAAGTCTTGTATTGTAGTCTGGGAATAGCAAGCTGCCCTTTTACCCCTCCACCCCACTCGTCAACAGCGTCATCGCTTCAAGAATTGCTTGACCCCCACCCACTGCTTCCTTTTTCTTCTTCTTGTTCTGGTTCTTGCTCTTCTTCCTTTTTTCTCCTCTGCATACTTTCAAACCTATCACCCATCATGTCTAACGCAAAGACTTTCACTTTGAACAACGGCGTCAAGATCCCCGCTGTCGGCTTCGGCACCTTCGCCAGCGAGGGCTCCAAGGGCGAGACCTACAATGCCGTCATGTGCGCCTTGCGGACCGGCTACCGTCACCTTGACTGTGCCTGGTACTACTTGAACGAGGACGAGGTCGGTGATGGTATCCGCGATTTCCTGAAGGAGAACCCTTCAGTGAAGCGTGAGGACATCTTCGTCTGCACCAAGGTGTGGAACCACCTGCACCGCTATGACGATGTTCAGTGGTCCATCAACGATTCTCTCAAGCGCCTGAAGCTTGATTATGTTGACCTCTTCCTGGTCCACTGGCCCATTGCCGCCGAGAAGGACGGCCAGGAGAAGCCCAAGATTGGCCCCGATGGCAAGGTATATACTTCGGCGATCTCTTAGAGTATGCATCTGGACTAGAGCTAACAAACTCTGCAGTACGTCATCCTGAAGGACCTCACTGAGAACCACGAGACCACATGGCGCGCGATGGAGAAGTTGTACGAGGAGGGCAAGGCCAAGGCTATCGGTGTCTCCAACTGGACTATCCCTCAGCTTGAGGCGATGGCCAAGTTTGCCAAGGTGCAGCCTGCAGTCAACCAGATCGAGATTCACCCCTTCCTGCCCAACACCGAGTTGGTCAACTACTGCTTCTCCAAGAACATCATGCCGGAAGCCTACTCGCCTTTGGGCTCCCAGAACCAGGTCCCCACCACCGGTGAGCGTGTGTCCGACAACAAGACTTTGAACGAGATCGCCGAGAAGGGCGGCAACACCCTTGCCCAGGTCCTGATTGCCTGGGGTCTGCGCCGCGGCTACGTCGTTCTTCCCAAGTCCTCCAACCCCAAGCGCATCGAGTCCAACTTCCAGAGCATCGAGCTGTCCGATGCCGACTTCGAGGCTGTGAACAAGGTCGCTGAGGGTCGTCACTTCCGCTTTGTCAACATGAAGGATACCTTCGGCTACGACGTCTGGCCCGAGGAGACCGCCAAGAACATGTCTGCTTAAATCCATTTTAAAAAGCGAAGATACCTAGTGTACCCATTCGGGATTACGAAGAATGACATTATATCCGTGACTACGAGCGCGGATCACACACACACTCAATTATCCCCGTAGACTCTCTCCACCGAAATTCGAGAGTGATGAATAATGCTACACACCGGCGACATCCCCGCCGGGCTCCACGCCCAATTCCACATCAATTTCCAGCATTTGATGAGAGTGACCGCTCGGAGTTCCTGTCGTGTACCCAAAAACTGTAATCTATTATCGATCACGTATAGCTTCTGTTTTTTTTTTTTTTTTTTTTTTTTTGCAAAATCCAAATTATCCAATTTCCAAAGCTGACGCCCTCTAAACGGTCAAAGCAACCCAAGAAAATAAACACCAATAGCGGGGTTCAGTCTCCCGCCTCCAAATCCAATTTCGGCATCTTTTCACTCCTCAAACACACGCATTCCACAGCGTTACACCGTAGCCAGCCGCGTCTGGCCCTCGAGAAGAGAAAATTTGTAAAACGTTCGAGCAAAGAGGTTACACTACGAGACACATACACACAGCCCATTATCCAAATACGGAGGCATCAAGCACAGTAATGGAGCAGAGTGCTCCGACCATATGCATCATCTCATCCTCCCACCCCTGCGCCACGGCCGTGCCAATCCCGGTCTTAGCGCCGCAAGCATTGACTTTTGGAAACCGGGTGAAGCCGGAGCTGGAATGATATAGAACACCGAGTGACCGGATGGGGTTTGGTGCGTGCGGGCCCAGGGGGAGGGTCGCGCTCTGACATTCACCGAGCGGTAGAACAGTACACGGTACTCTCGCGTGAGTGGGTTTGAGCATGCTGGGAGAGGTACTGGTACGGAGGTATTGAGTTACTGGAGACAACAAGACGCTAGCACTATACTATATTGCTAGTGTGCTCGTGTGAGATATACAATTGGGTCTGAACCCCAGACTAGGTTAGCCATTGTAGTCATAGTCACTCTAGTGACTATCGGAAATTTAATTCGAATCTTCGAAAGCGCAAGTATCCCGAGCTCTTCATCTCGGGAATATACCGGGGACCGAGCTCAGACGAATGTGCAGGGGCCTTGACATGATACTTTGGTAAAGCTGGGTTGGTCACTTAACCTCATTTCCCATCCAAGTGGCGCCGCTGGTAGCTAGATACTCCTCTCCTTCTAAACTTTGCTAGCTAGTGATCCCGCTCAAGTTCAGGTCCGCGAGCTGTACGAGTCCGCATACTCATGCAAGCGAGTTACTCCACTTCCCCCATACATCTCGGAGACAGTGCCGGGCAATTTGAGGAGGTGGGGGGGGGGGAGGAGGAACCCTCTTTATCACTCCACAAAATATATTGGGCTAGCCACTCGAAGAGCAACTGTATCACTCTTCAAACTACCAATTGAGCGGAGATGGAGGTATAGAAAAGACCGAGGTGCAGTAGCAGCGGCACAGACGTCACCCCGCATGAACAAGTGCATAGGGGAGGAGTCTAGACTGCGGCTACGGCGTTGATCGTCAAAGCCACGAGAAGAATTTCCAAATGCATTTTTGAAATCAACAGTAAGAAGGCTTAAGCAAAACAAACAATGGTATCTTGAAAATCACAAAACTCAACTCCCTTGTGCATGGAATGAGGCATCAAAATGCTCATGTATACAAAAAACACCAACCAGAAGGGTGTCTCTCTAGGATTAGTTCCTCACTCGGACCCGCCGGGGTGTGCATCCCGCACTAGATTGGAGCATGCTCTTCCGCTTAGGCTCTTCGTTGCTGCGCATGGGAATGCTACTGGCTGCTCCTTTTGCGACGGGGGCAGGAAGCAGCGAAGAGCTGGGAGACTTGGGAACAAGCTTGCGGCGAGCCTGGGGGGAGTGGATGGCGCATCTGTGGGCGCCGTGGCGCTCGACGGCTTGCTGATGCGACCTCTGCCGGTCTTCACAGGTGTGCCGGAGACACCAGTCGAGTCGCCCATGCGCCGCACCCGTCGAGAACGTGGGGCTGCAGCTGGCACGGCAGTAGAGGTGGTCGAGGAACTCTCAGACTCCCCGCTGGCAGCCTCATGGCTTAGCTTCTGCATCTGCGCCCGGCTGCTGCGGCCACTGACCGATGCTGTCTTCTCTGTGGGCTTGGCTTCAGATCGGATGGAAGCGTCGTCGACGTCACTCTTGCAGCTGCTGCTATCCTCTTCCTCCAGCTCCGTGGTCGGGTTGTACTCTTCAAACTCCACAAGGCGGTCGTCGTTCCAGCTGACATTCTTGGATGCCGTTCGACGGCCAGAGATCTTGCGATCCGATCGGACTTGCTCTGGAGCTGCTTCTTCAAGTTCTTGCTCGGCCATAGCCTGGAGTACATACTTGGGCATCACCGAGTCACCCCGATTGTTGCGAGTGTTCTTCTTCGTAGCCAGGGCCAGTTGCTGGGCCTCAGTCCGCTGCAGAAAAACAAATTCGGTGCCCTTTGCCCGGCGAAGTGCGATAGTGTTGCGCACAGCCGCTGGATTAGCTGCGGGAGCTTTGACTCGAGCGCTCCGTCGGCATGCAGGGCTTGCAGGGGCGGACTCATCATGTTGAATTTCCTTGCTGACTGCGACTTCCTGCGCACCATCGAAAGTGATGGCATCGCTCTTGATCGCTGAGGCCTGAGTCTTGACTGGCGAGGGAGAGTTCGCGTCCAAATCCTCTAGAACTCGACGGGAGCGTGGAGTGAGCGCTTCCTCTGGAGACTCGTCGGCGCTGGAGGATGTCTCAGGAGTTCCCGCTTGAGAATCCACGAGGGCCGCCTTAGCCGCACGCTTAGCCTTGGCTTTCGAGAGGAAATCGTTCAAAAGGTCTGCGTCCTCTCCATCCAATGAGCTCCGGAGCGCTGATCGGACCAGCGTTCTCTCCTGCTTCTGGGTCAGGTCTCGCACCACCTTCGTAGGTGTGGGCGCTATGTTGTGGTTGGTTTCCTCCACTTTAGTGTTGTTAAGTGCGTTGTGTTCTTGGTCTGTGGATTGATGGACTACACTTCCGATGGGAGGGGCTTTGGAGATTGACGTATTGATGTTAAATGGCTGCATAGCATCCTGGAAGATTGCTGCCCTAGCAGGGCTTCGTGTTTGACCGAGCGGCGTGGGCGACGAGGTCATCGCCAGATCGCCTTCAATGTCGCAAGGGCTATTGTTTTCATTGCACTGGCTGTCAGCGTTGCCAGGACCCGTAGTCTGACTCAAAGCCAAAGTCGGCTTGTGCTGCGAACTCTCGTCGAAGATGCTAAAGGGTGTATCGGGCAATTTGCCTGTAATGCGCTATTAGCGACAACCATAGACCCGTGTGAGACCAAACTCACGTCGCTTGCGCATGTCCCCTTCCCACTTGGTTTCGAGAAAAGAGCGTCCGGTCTGCTGGGTACCAGTGTCTTTCCGGTCATCGGCGCCGTCAGAGGCAACACGAAGTCGCTTGACGCCGCGCGCAAATGTGGTATCCTTGGACGGGTTGATGGAAGTGTGGTTGAATGAGTTAAGAGCGGTTTGAAACGCATTTTGCTCCAGCGCACTCGATTGCTGAAGCGACTGCATGTTGGAAAAAGATGCGTGAAAACGTTTCCAGAGTTTCTTCGACTTGATTCCACCCTGGAATGGGGTCGCTGGTTTGCGCTCCCAGAGACGTGGCAAAGCCTTGATGGCCTTGATCGGAGTAAACCTGAAGGTGTTTTCTTGTTCAGGGTCGTTTAGGCCACTACAGAAAGAATTGCGCACGAGCGCTTTACTGTCAGCCAGGTGAAATAGACGAAATTCGGATTTTCGTGATTGCATCAAGTTGTGGGTACAGTCGGCCACGAGGGGTAATCAAGGAGAGAACAGCCCCTGGGGCAGGGAGGGCATGCGATTGTGTCCTCGGGACGTAATATGAAGAAATTAAGAGACCAAAAGGAAAAGGGAATTCACCCACCATGGCTGGGCCTGGGACTGAGCATGATCGGAGTCCATTGTTGACGCGTGTGGAATGTGTCAAAATACAAGCGGAATCTGGTGGTCGGGATAGGGCAAAGGGATATTTGAGACGATATTGAACGATAAAAATGGCAGCCTAGGAACCTTGAGATTGGCGATAGGTTTGGCGAAAAGAACCGAGCTGCAAAATGCAAAAGCGCAAGATGCGACCGGTCACGATGTTTTGATGAGGGTAAATGTCAATATCACGACACTTTTGTGTTGGCGAGACCCGCCCGTTGCCCCGTCAACCGGCTCCTCCACGGACTAACGGTCTTAGGGCTCAGGATATCATAGAACGATGGTCTACTATGGGGGTGAGGATAGCATCAAAGACTCTTCAATGGTCTCTCTCATATGAGATCGTGGAGTATTTAGCCTTAATCTAAGCCCAGGATCTGGTTTCACGTTTGGCTGTGCTTATGGCAAACATGAGAAATATGTAACATAGTCGCAGGTAAAAAGAGAAGAATAGTGACAGCAATGGACTCTAGATATGGCAGCATCTTCAGATGAAGAAAGGTTTAAAAAAGTGGTATATTTGTCCCTGGGCTTCAGGTCGATTCGTTGATAGGAATCACAGGTGGTCCAAGAAAATGTCACAGGCTCAATAATCCGAACGAGCTTTCTCGAGACGTGCAGCAGAGCCAAGTCTGAACCCACCTGGAGAGTATTTTTTTCTAAGGTCGCAATCGGCCGACCTGAACATCTCCACATGGGTGTCTCCTGAGATACAAGCGATTGAGATGTTGCCGGGCCGAGATATACCATGAGGAAATTTGTAGCCAATTTCAAAGTAGTAAATTTATGAGAGAGATCACTGGATTTGAATTCACTGATCGAGGCGAAACAATCTCTTATGTTACCAAGAGAGATTGAGTAAGATTAAATTTGTCCAAGCCAATTCAAAAAAATCTTCGATGGGAAGAACATATGAACTCCGAATCATGAAAAGAATACGGACAGTTTATATACGCCACCGTGAGTCATGATACCAGAAAATGAACTGTGAGAGGTTTCAAAAGAGAAGTAGGGGATGCCCGAAAATATCGCGAAAAGGAGTAGGAACCAAATATCTTGACACCCAAAGATTTTATCTTTCCAGCCAGCCGGTGACTAGATCCTTCGCTACAGATAATGATCTTCATCAGCCCGTTCTTCCTCGGAACAATGTCACATAGGCAGCTGTTTGATCGTCTCAAATAGAAGGTCAGCTACTGCTTTCATTCCCACGAGTTTGGGATGAAGCATCGGTCCGTCCGACCCGTCAAACCGTCCAACCCAAGGTTCCTCGCTGCCAAGTGCATGTCTCAGGCTGTACTCGTTGACTGATACCCTCTGACACCACTCACTCCTGCTTTCTGCTACCTCACAATAGGCTCTTGACATTGCAGATGCGATCCCGATATAATGTTCCACTCTTTCTCGATTAAAGGGGATATCCTGACCCGGCCGCGTGTCAGGTCCCAGTACAGCAAGGTATTCGACAAGGAACACGCGAGCTCCCGGGGCTCGTTCGTGTATAGCATCGAGGACCCCAGCTAGTCTTCCAGCTAGTGCGTCTGGAGATAACGCGCCGGTATTTGCCACCGGTGATTCGACGCCCATTGCAGCACATGCATCCGAGATCTGGCCACCGATGTAATTAATGTCGTTGCCCCCAGCAGTGATGGTTACGATATCCGCATCTTCGGGTAGATTGGAGAGTTGGGTGGGGAATAATCCACCGGTGAATGGGTTAATTTGGTGGGTGATGGTGATGTCGAGAAGAGTTGATCCAGAGACAGTTAGGTCGGTGAGCTTAGCGTCTAGATGCTGGGCCAAGAGGTGAGGGTAATTCTGCCCTGATCGCCCGGCCCCGAGTGGTGGAATTTCTGGGGGAATGCCTGGACCTGAGGCAAAAGAACTTCCCAGACTCGCAATCTTGAGCTTTTTCAATTTGGTGTTCATGATTGATCAAAGGACTGCAGGAAGGAAACGAAATTCGTCGCCGGGATTCTGAAGAACCCCTGTCGTGGTTCTTCTTGTGATGCCGAGAATGATTGGGTTCTATCTCTGGAGGCCAAGATTCTTGGCACGTGGGCAACTTTGATGCCGATTGCCCAGCCTTAAATAACTTCAGTATTTGCTTGACTTCCAAGACACAGACTCTTGACAATGTGCTTGAGAAAATGATTGAAGAGTTTTTTTTTTTTGGAATAGACCCTGGCGCTATTCTGAGGCCAGATAAAAACCCTCTCGAAATTATCATTCACCCAGCTGTCGTGTGCTAAGCTAGCAGTAGTATATGAAGAGGCAGGGAAACGGTAGAATAGATGTTTACGCTTTGTAGCCTTGACTTTAACTATTGACGCCTAACAAGCACCATTCTTCAGGCGTGGGATGGTTGGCTTTCAAACTCACATTTCATTAAACCCTTTACTGCTACTCGAGAAGGTGCGCAGTACTGCTGAGTGTATCGAGGATAAGAAATACGTATCGGTCTTGACAAAAGAAGAATACCAAGAAGGTTTTGTGGTGCTAAATTCTTGGTTGCAAAAAGTGCGTAGTCCACTTGCATTGTATCGAAAGTAATAGAAGTGGATTTATGAAAAGATTGTGATACATTTGGGAGTTCTCCAGGTATCTGCAACCGATGGTTTCGTAGGAGGAAGTTCTCGACCGTGACCGTGACTGAGTTCACCTGCCAGCCAAATACTCATGTGACAAGGGTAGCATTCCTTGCTGATTGACGATTCTTCAAGAACCGTTTTGATTACCTAAATAATATCGAAGCTCGCAGCATGATTGTTTGTGGTTTGTTTGTCATTACACGGCGGCATGATTACTCAACAATGTAATCACACCGAAGGCGTTACCAGTCGTGTCCCGACCGTGCGAAAGAATTCTTCAGCATCCATCTGAATATGGCAAAGGCAGAAAAGTCAAGTTCTTTACTCGGTAGAGGATCCGTTACTTCCGGTCGCTCGCTCTATTAGCTTTGCCGGCCCAGCCTGGGCCTCGGGTTGACGTATACTCCTGCGCTACCAGATGGGTTTTCAGTGAACCACACAGGGAATCTGATCTTTGTGACCCTTTGCCTATAAATTGAACCGTGCGAACCTTGAGTGGTCTTATTCCTTACATCTACACGGTTCATACTTTTGTGACAGTCATTTCTTCCTATATTACATCACCCAACTTACGCTCTCGAGCCAAATTAAAGATGACTGACGGACCAGTGCAGGAAATGATGGCGCGTAATCGGTAATTATCTCATGGCATATCTAACTCTGCATTTATCCTTACTGGTAGCTTGCAGCAAGTTTTCTCAGGATTACAAAGCCCCGCCAGGATTGATGCAAATGGTCTCTATAATGAAAGCTTCTGGGACGGGCGTGGTGGTACTATGCTGTTCAGACCCTCGTCTAAATCCTTACCAGATATTGGGTATCGATTCAACCTTGAGTAAGCTCCCGTCCTAAATCACTTCTAATGGCTTGCTCCTATCATGGGAGTTATCACTTTATGTTCTCGAAGACAGCAATGGTCCTGACTGACACTGAATCAACAGAAGCGACCATGGTGCGAAATGCTGGTGGCAGAGCTTTCGACGCTATTCGAACCCTATCGGTTTTGCAGACAATAGGCGATCCAGGCACTATCGTTGTCATGCATCACACAGGTACGTTGCAATCAGACACCTGAGGCTGATTCACAAACCTTGATGTCGGATGATACAGACGTTGACAAGTAACAGACTGTGGCTTGACCCATTTCCATGACGCTGACATCAAAAAGGCGCTACTAGAAATCGCGCCGCACGAACAGGGGGTAATTGAGGCTTCTCAGTTTGGGGAAATCACTGGCAGGTTCGTATTAAAGCCCAATCTCTTGTGTTTTGGGGTTGACCATTATTCAGCATCGAGGATAGTGTGCGAGAAGATATTGCCGTTCTCAAGGCCTCTCCATTGATAAAAAAGAGTGTCAAATTTATTGGTCTCAAATACGATATCAATACTGGGCTTTTGACAGAGGTTCCAGAAAGCAAGGTGCTTTGATTCTGTGAACGTGGCCCGCCCATTCAATCATCAAAGTGATCTACCGTATGATCATCTCCTCCTGTTCGACAGAGCCTGAATTTCTCTTGTGGTCTTGGAATTTTATTCTACTTGTGAATCAGAACAATAATTCTAATCTTTCAGAGGCAGGTCACATTGTGAGCTTGCAAATTCAAATGCAGTTCATCCTACACTCCTTGTTGAAACACTCATTTTTCACTAAACCTGGAGATATTCTACCAATGTTCTATCACTAGATGCAAGATGTGCATCCTCATACCTTTGAGCAGCAACATCTGCCCCTTAAGCTTTAATACCTGTCTCGGCGCATAGTCTAAAACTGGACAAGAAAGCGGAGTATAAATACACCTTGGTTATTGAGAACGTCCATTTTTACGACTATGTAGAATATTACAGCTGGGCATGTACATCCCATATGTATAGTTTCAAGAAGGCACACAAAATTCATCTCAAAAGCAATGTACCTAAAAGCCCGGGGAAGGACGGGCTAGGATATTCACCAGTCCACGGTTCAAGACCCATAAGATGCGATACAGCGATGCGCGCAGTATCCACGCCGTAACCCGTGTCGACACAAGTCCGCCCCGGGATTTCCACAAAGGATCCAACAAGACCAATATTAGAGATAGACCTAGGAATAATACGTGGGCGGTCAGTAGTGGATCGAGTGAGTAAGGTTGAGCTCATTCGCGGCATTGCTCGTGGAATGGTGATGGACTGCTGTTGAACATCTGCGGCCATCTCGCTAGGAAGCTCCAAATGATGAACAACCTCAGCCAAGATTTGTGCCCCACAACAATACAGCATTGAGTGGTTAACACAATCTCCTTTTCGATCAGGAAATCGCCCAAACCCCCAGAGAACGCGGACATTGGGCGGCTGTTGGGTGAATACCGGCTGGGCAGGGGTGCAGAGGCATAGCCCCCAGCTACTGTCCTTCAATAGAAAGATGGCGCCCGCTTCTGACTTGCATTTCGAAAGCGAGTTGAGGTACTCGAAGAATTCAAGATTCTCTGTTGTGATCGTGAATGACTCCATCATGGACTCGGACTTTCGTGTGCAGAATGTGTACGGATTACCCAAATCTGGATACTTGTTTCCGCCCTCTAACCATAGTGACCAATTCTCGTCGAGATGATCGCTCGGTTGTACTGAGCGCCAAGCTGGTGGTAGGTTATTGGTTCCGACTGCTGATCCCGACACAGTCGATCCTAGACTTGAAATAACAATGTCATCAGGACCTAAGTTGATCTTCAAGTCCAACCCGTCCTGTGAAATGGACATGCCAATGATGGTACGGACACGATCTTTTCTCGCGCTTGTTTCCACATTTGTCACTTTGGTGTTGAATTGAAAATCGACGCCCTGGCCTTGGAGATAAAAGTAGATTGGAAGGTAAATAGAGTCGTATTGATAGTAGCCGGTGATGTCCAGGCAGGTCAGGATACTCAAGCTGCTAAAGTCAGATAGGTATTGCCTGACAGCACGTCTGAACTCAGTAGCACTATGCCAGGGCTGAAAGCCGAACCTGCAGTGCTTCAAGTCAATGATGGAACGATATAATGGATCTAGTGGATATTCACTGTATGGACCAAGTCTCCCAGAAGGTACTCTCGAAGAATTTCTCTCTGAAGAATTCCCGAATTTGTTTCTTTTGTAGATGACTTTCATGCTTGAGCAGAAGCCGTATCAAGCTAAACCGGTCCTTTAAGCCTAGACCAAGCCGTTTGGTGGGCAAATGCTTGAAAGACCCATCTTGGCGACTGACGAAGCAAGTGCCAGAATGGCTGCTCAGAGCGAGTCGTTTCCCCGCCTGTTCGTGAATATCATCCAAGAAAGATCGCCCTTCTGACCTTGCCGATGGGATCATATCAAGAAGCTCCTCCAAGCCCAGACCGACAGGAACGGGTAGACACCCCGCGAATTGATCGTATCCAGTCGAGAAGCTTCCTTCGCGATGCAAAAGATCATCCAAGGATATGTGCTCATCAAGAACGTGCACACTCGACGGGCGTAACATGGCATCTTTGATCAAATACACTGCCGCTGCCAAGGACGCAGTTCCGCTTCCAACAATCCAGGCCTCGGCCGTTACAGAGGAGCGCCGATCATATCGTAGAGTCTTCTTCATGGCGACCGCGAGGAGGTCGCATGAGTGTGCATAAGCTCGACCTTTGAGGATGACGGTTGTGATGGGAGAGCTCCAAAGTCTATCAAAGGGACAAATATACTTGTAGTGGTTGACATTCACTGTTCCCCTTCAATACATAACAAGGTGGCGATTGCATGACGTTCAGTGCCAGAAGCGAAGTCCAAATAGCGGTACCTCATACCATCTTCGTCTCTATCGATCATCAGACTGCACATTTACAGCATTCAAGCCATGTAAAGAGCGCTCGTGTCCCAGGACTGATGACGTAAAGGCCCTGGGCTAACCATGGATGACAGCAGTCTATCGAAGCTATAACTTCGGTTCGCGTGGCCTGTTTGCACCCTTCTCCGCCTTAGTGGATTGGGTAAAAGTGTGATCTAATTTTGAGATTTAGAGATCGATAATAAGCTAATGGTTAAGATGGGATCTCGAATCAAGTTATCAACACTCCGGGAAGGACGGAGCGACGTCAACTAAACACCCGTCATTTTTCACACATACTGAAGGCCGCACCGCGCCCACTTTTACTTCGTCACATATCCAGAATCTAGAACAGTCAGAAAAGAACCATGATATCATCCTCAGGGCCTTTTGAATATCTCACCCAAAGTAATTTCTTGACCTGTCATTGAAGTATTCTTAGCGATTGCCACATACATGTCCGCGCAATCGTCGAGGTAAACCTGGAGTATCATATTAATCGGAATATTTGAAGCAATTATCGAGAAGTGTATGCTTACCTCGTGCTTAAGGGTTGATCCTTCCGTCCATGACTGAATTTGCTCAGCAGAGTACTGCAGGCCCTGTGAAAAGCATTCACATCATTGAAATAATGAAGAGGGACATATCCTTGAACTTACCCATTCGGTTAGGAGTAGTCCTGGTAGTACTGAGTTGATGCGGACCTTAGGTCCTTGCGACGCCTTCAGACATTTCAAAAGGTGTAGTCCTAAATAGGTCAGTCAGACACTCTTCAATGGAGAAACGATCTAATTCACCAGCAGACTTGGTGACTGAGTACGCCATGCTGCTACCACTCGGGGTGATGCCCTGAATTATCCGTTAGAGGCTATTATTTTCCTTAAAGTGGTACCTTTCGGATCTCACGGCAATAGATGAAGTTGTAATGAAAACGCCACCTTCTTCATTTGCGTTGAAGGTCGGTAGAGCCTCTCTGAATAAAAACAGATTACTTTTGACATTTGTTGCCCAGCACTTCGGGTCAATCATATTAGAACTCAGATCTGACTTAGGTTTTCTTCGTCGTACCTTGTCCCATTCGTCTTCGTCCAGAGCATACAGATCCCCAAAATTGGAAAATCGTGTCCACCCCTTGAGCCGTCAGTGCTGGTCATTCAAGAAAGATAGAATGGGTAGTCTCACGGCATTCGAAATTATAATGTCCAGCCCTCTGAGCTTTTCAATTGCAGTTTGAACCAACCTCACACAATCCGCTTGGATACCTGCATCCTACTCCACGTCTGGATTAGCCATCTATACCAATTACCTTGGATTGTAGCTAACTGTTTGTAAATAGAGATTTGCATACTCCCTGGATCGTAGTTGTTCTGATGTTATATTGCTTGTCCAATCTCAAAGCAAGGTCATCAGCTTGCTGTTGACTTGTAAGATAATTAATTGCAATATTGCAACCTTCTGCAGCGAATTTCTCGGCAATACAAACCCCTAGGCCTCTGTATAGGGATTAGATTGGAGGCAAAAGATAGCGACTTGAACAGATCAGAAAGCAGAGGGGACGCACCTCGCACCGCCGACAATGAGAACATTTCGGCCTTGAAGCTTGTAGGGCATCTTGTTCAAATTGAATGCCGAAGAGATTTGATTGAAAGTATGTGGATCTCCTTTACTCTGATGTCAAAGAGAATGGTATTCGGCTCCGTCAAAGCGAGGACACCCTATACTTTTGGCAAAGAGGGGGTCTTTTTAGACCTCGGGCAGCAATGCGGGGATTCGGCTGCGCCGATGATCCACTATCACACGGGCGGTCGGCACTGCCGATGATGGGCGTTCCAGATCAAACATGTTTCACTTCGATATCAATAGACGAAAGGTGATGGGTTGTCTTTGAGCTGCGCATCCTGTATGTGGGAGCGCTCATTGCGGCATCTTGACCAATGGCTATATCGACGACCTCGGTTAACCATAGAAATCATGGAGCTGGCTTGTACTGATCACATTAGGTCTTCTTGTGATTACCACTATAGTTGGAGTCTCATGTCAAGAATGAACTGACCAGTAATCTAGGTTTTGATTCCTTGACCTCAGGACTGGACAATAAGGTGCTACCGAAGAAATGGGGGATGAATCAAACGGTGCTGGTATGAATCAAACTATGGAAAATTAAAATACTCCCAATTTGCCAATGACAAAATTTGATTTTCCAATGGATTTTCAACATTCGACAAGAAACCATTGAACTGTAACTGTAATCCTTGATCATCTGCATCATTTGGCAAGCCATGCCATTCGATTTCACTCGGGGTTTGGGATGGTATTGGCGTTCGTTCTCCCCTACCTCCGCCAGAACTGACGGATTGTCCCTTTTCAGATCTGCGATACAAGCCGATTAGTTCCCACCCATTATTTTCTATATGATGGACTCACTTCTGTTGAGAGCCCATTGTGGATGGGGATAATAGGGTCTGTTTTAACGATGATTCATTTCGCTTGTCGGCTTCTACACCTTTCGTCACGTCACGAGATTCCCGAATATAGTTCATTATACCATCGGCAATAGCCTTGAACCCATCTAGTGAAAGAGGTTCGTCGACGGTTCGTGATTTAACTATCAAAGCTCGGTATAATCCAATTTGATGTATCTTCGTTTTATTAGCAAGGAGGAAGTTCACAAGTCAGCAAGTTACTCAGCATACCCAGTATTTTGGTAGGTCCCAGAACCGAGACAACGATTCCATGGCTTTGATGTCGTCCTGCAATAGAGTCTCCGCTTTGCGAGCAATCGTGGTATTTTTGAAGCCTTGCTCGTCAATCAACGCGAAGAAAAGGTGCGTAGTCGCGGCCTTCATCAAGCATAGCCCGATGAACGGATAGACACCAGGAAATACCCCCAGCTTGACCATCAATAAGCGAAACAGCTCGGTGATCGAATCCGAGCTCCGAGAGAGTCCTTCAATACATCCTTCCCACCAGGCTGGCGGAGCATTTCCCCAGTCTCCAGACACCGATTCCACTTTTTCAGGGCCATCAAAAGGGTTATATCCCTTCGGAGGAAGAAAAGGGATATACTCGGAAAGCAGGTAAATTTTGGCAAGAAAAAAAAATAGATACCCAAGACCCCATACTTTCAACTGATTCGAGTTCAACATTGCAAGTGCAGCAAAGGTATCCCTCGAGTATTGAAGATGATCGGGAACCTGCCGCTGCCATTGCATCAGCTGGTGGTCAAGTTCAGTGAATGGCATGTCACTCCTCCACGGAGCTCTAGAGTCAGTATATCGCCCACCTCGCCCATGCCAGGTGATTATCTCCCCCAAGATTGACAATATGCGAGCGAGGGGGACATAAAGATTGCTCGAGGTCTCGTGACTCAGACCGACAGCACTCGGATTGGAAGGTTGGTGAAAGCGTCGAAAAACAAGGTCCTCTTCAGAGACTGGGAAATGACAGCAAATGTCCTTCTCATCAATGCTACTTGGCCGGTCTCTGCCATTGGACAAGAGTCTGTCAAGAAAGAAGCAACTCCAAAATGTTCTTCGCTTCATTTCGACTGTGATTGCATTTTCATTAACGTTTTGAGCAGGCCGGCCCCAATCGAAATTGGAGTGAGGCTTGTCCATGACAGACAAACGGAGGATTTGTGCCATCCTAATAGCATTCCCCAGATGAATCCAAGCGCTAGATTCAAAGCCACAGCCAACTTCGTATACGCAGTGAATTAGGTATGCTTGTACCACATAGAGTGAGACTTCGTCACATTCCCTCTGAAGAAGTTCCAGAGCCCTTGTACGATAAGCCCGAGACTCCTCAATCGAGCTCCATGGACTAAACCGAGCGGTCAAAGCAAGGATTGCAAAAGTGAGACTCGGCGGTAGTTCTCCAGAGCAGAATTGGGTTGTGAAAGTGAGTGGGTCGATGAAGAAAAGCAGTGTTGAGCCAAAATTATCGCGAAAGAAATCAGCTGCTTCTGCCAGCTCGGTGGCCGGTATTTGTGACAAGTCTCGGACTTCATTTTCCAGTGGACTGATGGGTTGAGCTTGATGTGCTATGTCCATAGCCGGATGGCCCTGAGATACTCCTGCATATCGGCAGGCGATTGATCTGTTGATACAAGCTTTGCAGGATGGCCAGCCACTGGTACAGCGAACCTTGCGCTGTCTTCCAATGAAAGTTTTGGTGAGTCGTGAGTCTTATCGCTGCTATAGAAGGACTGAGGTACCCACCGACAGGGAATGCATGCAATCGCAGCTCGTTGACCCGGTAGATGGACTGGACGACGCAGCTTTCTTGGCCCAGTAGATACCTGACTCATTTTCAAGATTGATTTTTCATCGGCAGATCAAGTGCATTGATACCTGAAGTCGAGGATAATTGACTAAAGTTGAAAGTCGGTCACAGCCGCATTCTCGCCGGGTGGGGGAAACTGACTTTAAAACCCTCGACTTCTTGGACTTTCCTATAACCACCGGATCGTTTCGATTCACTTACAAGTGGACAATTTGTTTGGCAATAGCATTGAAAGAAGTTCCAATATAGAAGATGCTCGTAAGACTACAAGTGAAGAATCTGTTTCGCGCAGGATGTCGTGACTCCTAGGGCAGAGAATCCGGTGGATCGTTCTTATCGGCACTGCCGAGACCAATGGAGCAGCTGAAACGGCACTGCCGTTCCACCATTTTGACCTTGACACTATTTATACTCCGTCAATGACCCGAGAACCGACTGTTTGGAAAGTATACCATTATCAAAAATCATCATGACCGACACACTGCGGTCCGGGCATCTCTCGGCTGAAAAGATCGCAAGTCTGTTGCACGAAGCTGAGAATGAGTACAAACATACCAACCCAAATTCACAGAATCTACATGAAAGGGCGATCATAGTCTTACCGGGCGGAAACACTCGTTCAGTCCTTCACACAGACCCGTTCCCCATCTACATGGACCGAGGCGAAGGTAATCGATTGATGGACGTTGACGGTCACGAGTCTGCCCTCCTAGCTCTCCATATCCGAGTTGCTCATATCTAACCAGATTATCCGACAGATACCTTGATCTAGTCGGCGAGATGACGGCTAGTGTTTGCGGTCACTCCAACCCAGTAATTCGCGATGCAATCATCTCTACCATTACCAACACAGGCCTAAACCTTGGTGCCTCTACCGCTGCCGAGGTTCGTTTCGCAGAGCAAGTCCAAAGCAGATTTCCCTCAATGGAGCGAATGAGATTCTGTAACTCTGGAACAGAGGCAAACATCTACGCTCTCAGCATCGCACGCCAGGCGACTGGACGGAGTAAGATCATCGTATTCAACGGCGCCTATCATGGCGGGGTCTTGACCTTTGTTCATGGAGTTTCCGTAAACTCTGTTGACAGAGACGACTGGATTGTTGGAACGTATAATGATGAGGAAGGAGTGCAGCAACTCATATCTGAGAACAAGGGAATAGCCGCTGCAGTGCTTGTTGAGGGGATGCAAGGTGCGGGCGGCTGTATACCGGGATCAGCCAAGTTCATGCACGCTATTCAAAAAGCGACAAAAGAAAACGGTATGATTTTCATCGTGGATGAAGTCATGACTTCGAGGCTGGCCCCAGGCGGCCTGCAATCGACAATCTTGGACCCCCACGACGGTGCTCCTTTGAAACCAGACATCACGACTTTGGGCAAATACATTGCTGGAGGAATGACAATTGGCGCCTTTGGGGGACGCAAGGAATTACTCTCAATGTATGACCCTCGCCCAGCCTCCGAGTTGGCAATGCAGGGGAAGCCGGCTCAAATGAGCCATTCGGGTACATTCAACAACAATACCCTCGCTATGCATGTCGGCACAGTTGCCCTCTCAGCCGTATACACGCCCGCAGTATGTACAGAGCTCAATGCTCTTGGGGACTGGTTCCGTCAAGAATTGCTTGAAAGGTGCCAAGGATCGAGAATGACGGTGACCGGAGTTGGGTCGGTGTGTAACATCCACTTTGGCGCTCATGAGGACCAACGCGAGATTCTCCGAATAGAGCATTTGGATGAGCGGCACTCGAAGGCTGATTCTGACTTGAGGGATCTCTTTTGGTTTCAGGCTGTTCAAAAGGGGTTCTGGATAGCTCGCCGTGGCCTGATGACTTTGACCATGGGAACTTCCAGATCGGAGCTTCAGGGATTCATTGAATTTGTGGAGGACTTTGTTCGATCAACTCGTGGTCTCCGGTGCTAATCGCCATGACAAGGGTTACGTGCCTGCTATCTCCACTCAAAGACGTGAACTTTCATGGTTGTTGGCTCTTACGTCGTCCCAAATTAGAAGACGCCTACTTTAAACCGGAACATTATATTTCAACATTGTTGTTGTTCTTTAAGCTCTTTCCTAGGCATCTATTGGTTCCTCTTCAGATGATATTTTTGAACCACTTTCAAGTTTTTTAGAGGATAAGTCACCAACATTCTTGTAGAACCGCATTTAACGGCTGTGATATAAGCCCGGTCAGGTCATATCCCTCTCATGAAAATGGAAATTCCCGGCCTACGCACTCATTCTACTATGTGTGTAGGCTGATGCTAAAGTTTGTCACTCATTGCCAATAAAACAGGACAGTCAAGTGGCACCAGACTTTACAAGAACTGACTGCAGTGTGGACTGTGCTGGGAACAGAGAAGTCTTGTCTCACACTCATGGATTGCCTGTACAAGGCTAGCAGAAAGTCATTTATGTTGAGCAAGAAGATGTCTTTGTCTGCGAGAAATGTGTATTTCAGTACATGCTCGGCGGCAATCAGACATGAGTGTTCCGTCTGACCCCTATCCTCATTCCCAAGCTTCATTCAAACCTCTGGTATTGCGAGTAGTGAACCACCTTCCCGCCGCATATGAACTATGATGATTTAACCCTCTGGTGGATAAGTTCATAGACAATTTTATTTTACACAAGCCCTGATAACAGGCCTTTTACAGAGAGTGTTCAAGCAGACTTCTGCCAGAGAGCCCTGCCACGATCAAAATGATTATCTTTCTGCATCACCGATGCGCAGCTCCAGTACCGCGCAGGACTGAATGTGCTGGTGGGTGATCAGCCTAATTTCATAACTTGGTACAAACAGCGTGAAGCAAAAATCTAATAGTCGTTGATCGGATGAGGCTTTGTGTCATCCCGTGCATACAGCGTATCGTGTATTGGTCAAGTCGTGGCTCATTAAGTCATATCTGCCAGAGACAGGTAGCATTTCCAAAGCAACCCCTTGTACTGCATCACAAGAGCTTCTCTTCCAAGTCGCGCTCATCGAAAGGGTCACCAAATTCGTCTTCGAGGAGAGTGATTAGTAGATGTCAAAGCTTCAAGTCATATTCAGACACCACATACGCAAATTAAAGTCCTTATCCACGACATGTTCCATCGCCTTCTGGTAGTCGTCCTGAGCACGCTTGGTCTGCCAGGACGCAATTGGATGTTCTGAGTTCGCTCGGGACTTCTGCGCCCCGGTTCCCATGTCCTTCAGTACGGCAGTCGAGATATCCGGGATTTGTTGGGGTTGGGAACCGGGAGGAGAGAGTTCGGACGCGGCGGCGGCAGATGCGTGAGCGAAATGGGTTGGAGTGCGGGCGCCCGGTGCATCCGAGTCTGTGTGAACTGAGTCTGCGGATGAAGCCATCTCGGAGTCGCCGTCTGGATCCCTGGAATCTGTGAACGGTGAGTGGAGGGTCGGCATTTGAACAGGAACAGGTCACGGTGCGGGGTCGGGAATGGCCACCGCTACTACAAGGTCTCCAAGGCCTATGGTGGCCAAAGTCCCCTCCATTTGGGGCAGATGAGATGGTAACAGAAAGGCACGTACCAATAGCCATGTTTGTGGTTACGTGCAGAGCTGAGGGGAGCTTAATGGATAGGATGGGATGGAGCGGAGAGAGCGGAGATCAACGCGTGGGCGGTGGCCGATTGGGCATTTACCTCGATTTTAATTTTCTTCCTAACATCCTGGTATACACTCTGAGCATAGTGTGGAGCTTTATATTGTACTCGCATTCACTGTCTTATATCTTTTAGTCTCCCCTATCTTTTTATTTATCTTGTGCCATGAGCGCAAAAACTGAAGCCCCCAACGCCTGGGAGGACGACTGGGAAACCCAGGCAGATGTAAGCAGCCCGTTGTGTTCTCTGCTTTCTTGAAGAAACATCTTCTCGAAGCCTCTGTGGCAGACGTGCTGATAATTTGATACAGACTCTGGCAACTAATCCTTCCATAGAGTCCGAGAAAAAAGTCTCGTCCAAGGTCACAAAAGCACAGCGCCGCGCGCAACAGGCAGAGTTCAACCGACAGCTATGGGCAGAGGCGTACGTCGTCTTCTCTTAAATGAATCAAATCCCCATGGAGATGAAAACTAATTCGAATTCTTGCGCTAGCGACACCCCACAAACCTTTCACTATGTTGAAGCGCGCTCCGAGGTTGTACCCCTCAAGCAGGACATCAAGCCAGCTGTCACCCTCCTCAGCCGCAAACCGCAGATTGCAACTAGGAAATTTGCCGCCGTCGGGGTGGATGGCGCCGCAGCTGGTCTTGGACAACTCAGTTTAAATGGCGAGGAAGACGATTCAGACGACGAATCAAAACCGAGGGAGCCCACGTTCGAGGAACGTCAAGCAATTGCATTGAAAGCCAGAGAAGAAAAGCAGCGCAAATATGAGGAAGTACGAGAGAGGCTTTTTGGCAGTCCATCTGCTACGACATCAGGGACTTCATCGCCTGGAAGTACAACACCGCCTCGCCAGAACTCGTCAGCCGATGGCAGAGGAAAGGGCAAGGGCCGCGGTGGTCGGAACTACCAGAAGCGAGACTCATCTGCAGTTTCAAGCAAGTCGAGTAGAAATCTCTACGACCCGTCGACTTCTACTGGACCAACTGGCCCGCAATTACAGAGGCGAGAGCGCCAGGGTGGTCAGACCGGCTCTGAGAAGTCGCCTGCACCACAGCAGCCGACTCGAAACCCACGTGGTCCGGATGGGAGTGGAAGAGGTGGTTTTGGATTTGCCAACAGAGGCGCGCGAACAGGCTAAAGGATACATTGCTTCTGATGCTTGTCACTTCATCTGTTCTTTCCACCGCGACTGGCGGCGAGAGAAAGGGGGAGGGCCTCCCTTATTGATCTTTCAGGGAAGTCCCCGTCCCGAATTGATTGCATTCGCAACTTGAGATGTGTTCGGGCGGTTCTCTGTCATACGATGTGTGAGCGCTAAACGGCATGATACTGGTTCGATCAAAGGCACTCACCAGCGTAACGCTCATAGCTATCAAAGTAGAGCTGGTCTGTGCTGGTTGTTGCTCCGACATGCTCATTGGATTCGAGGGCGTTCACCCATGACCCCCATCTTGTTCCTTCCTCGGCATCTGGCCAACCCCGATAGGGCTTCAAGACCCGACTGAGCCGAAGGACCCATGGAGCGGCCTGAACATCCACGAAGGAAATTTGTGATCCCATGAAGTATGGGCCACGGGCATCCGCGGCGGCCATCAACTGGTTGAAAGTATTTCGAAGCTCCTGTGCATGAGCAATCTGTTTCTGCTGGTCCTGTTCCTGCAGGACTCGGTAGAAGTTTGGTATAATGTTCCGGTTGATCTGAAACATGTTAGCAACGATTGGTGGCAGGAGTAAGAGGTTTTGCTCACATGGTCTGCCCATAACCGGCAGTGGGCGCGCAACTTTGGATCGGCTGGCATGAGTGGCGCGCCGAGACCAAGATCTTCCAGCTATTTTGCATTAGCATTGTCTGGGAAGTGAGACTTGGAAAGGAAAATTACTCACATATTCCATTAGCACTGTGCTTTCATAGCATCCCCAATCGTCGTGCCGCAGTGCTGGCACAAGACCTCGCGGATTCACCTCCAGCAGGGACTGGGGCTTCTTGTACGGATCCACTTCAATATACTGATAGGGAATGCCTTTCACTTCAAGTGCAATCCAGACACGCTGTACAAAGGGGCTAGAGATTATCATTGGGTCAGTCTGGTTTTGATGGCATGATAATGCCAGTTGCAGAAATGCAAAGGAACTGTCACACACCAAAAGCAGCTGCCGAACAGCTTGAGATTTGACTCAACTGAATGGCGAGTTACTGTAGCGGCGGCCAAGCCAGACGCTTTGGTGTGGTATGACTTCTGCGTGTGGGTGTTGTCGTCCATGACTCGATACTGTGGAAAACAAATTAGAAATGATCTACAACTCAAAAACAAATTGACATCAGAATCGCAAGATATATAATGAAAGACAATAAATGGAGGATGACATGGGGTGACGTAGACCGTGTGGGGGGATCGCCAAGCCCCTTCCGAGGTATCGCTGTAGGGAACAAGATGGACGTACCGTGGACTTCTTCCTCTCCTTGTCCTCTTTCATGAAGTGTCTGTAAACACTATTCTTCTTCACTCGATCGCTATCCTCAAGTGTATGGCGATGACCACCTTCCACGCCTTCACTCTTCCCATTGGCACCATTTCCATTCACACGTTGTATGGTGAAATATCGCGCTCCGTTCACCCCGGGATGATCTGACGGTAAATTGGGCCCTGGCGCAAGCACTCCAAAGGGCTGATTGCCTTGAACGGGAAATAAAGTGTGAACTCCAGGCAAAAGTTCAGCGGGAAGCGATTCAAATCCACCAGTTGTATCTACGACCCCGCCACCTGGGAAGTACTCGGTAATCTTGATCTTGACGTCGCAGAGATCCCGCTCTCTGGCCGTACGCTTGCGCTTTTTCTTGGTCGGGTCGTCAGACTTGGGTGTCCCTGGAGGCCGGCCTTTCAGGCGACAGTCCCAGTAGTGGGATACGAATGGCCTGCGTTTGTAGCGCTGAGTGGAGCGATGAGAGTAAACATTATCAACGTGTGGGAAATAAGTCTGGAATCTACAATGGAGTCGGTCAGTGTTCAATGAAGCTGAGGAAGTATATCACGATTCAGAATAGCATACTGTTCTTCGCTCAAGGTGATGGTCTCATTCACGTGGAACAAGCGATCTCTCCAATACTCTAGATCAGGTGGATCCGGGATTAGCTTGCCCTGTAATTGTCCTGCAAAACTTGCAGAGGCTGTTAAGTTGGGTGCGAGGCCTTCATAGTCCGGTTGCTGAAAGGACGGATCCGATTGGAGTAAAGATATTCCATCTTTTGTAGTGGCCCGACCGTTGATTTCCAGGTCTATCGCGTCTGGCGCAGTGGCATTTTGTGGAGGTTGGCGCGGGTCGACATTATCAGTAGACCGGAAGGACGCGAAGGTCTGGGAGTCCGGATGGAAGTTCCTGAGCTGCGATAATCCCTGCGCTTCATCAATAATGTCGAGCGCCGACGCTAGCGGGCGCGCAGCACGCAGGTCGGAATCCATGAGTGGAGTGAGTCGTGCTGCTTTTGGCGGGTGCGGAGAAGAAAGGGCGGGCAGTTCAAGCGGCATGGCTGGTCCCGCGTATTGGGATTGAAGCAATATCCATCACTATACTCTTTTAGTATATATATTTGGGCCAAAGAGCCTCAACCGTTATGGATAAATTTCTCAGAAGGTGCTCAAGTTTACTTCAAATTCAACTAAAGCAGATATGTGAAGACTTAAAATATCAAGGAGCTTTATTGTTGCTGCACATCGGAACCATATCTTTCTAGCACAACTCCCGGACCTGCAATGCCAGCTCTCCAATGCAGAATAAACCACCTTTGGAACACCTCCAGCCCGAGGCTGCTTACAAAACCTTCTTCCCAGTATGCTTTTTAGCCGCCTCAGAGTTGGCAAATGGGAACCCAGTGGTCCTCTTATCAGCGCCAGTCCGACGACTGATTTTACCCTCACTGCTCGCAAAGAGCACACACCACAGGCCAATAAAGGCAAGGATCGAGTGTACGATAACCGCCACTAGGAATGACCCCTGGCTTCTGGAGACGTACCAGGTGTATGCATAGAAGCCGGTGGTGGCGTGGAAAGCCGAGGTCACCATCAAAGTCGGCAAAGCATACGGAGCTTTGGGATCCGAGTCTTCGGTCGTCACGGGCTCCGCGATTGTGTTTGTTAGGGGGATTGAGCCCGTGAGCATGGCGGTTAAGACGGCGATCGTCAGAAGACCAAAGCCCAGACAGCGGGCCAAGTAGATTTCGATAGCTTTGACAGGCAACGGCGTTAATATGAGCATTGGAGTGCTCGGCAGTCACTCAAACGAGGGGTGGTGGGTATCACGAACAAGAAGCAGGCCGAGGCTCATCCAGTAGCATGGAGACCAGCATGCTCGGGCCAGTGATCAAAAACAAGCTCTGCAGGGAAAGCCATCCCGCTGTCGAGTATGTGTATGCGTGAAAGACCTATAATGTCGAGGTGAGCAGCTGAATCTGGACTGACGATGTTCTGACACCTCAAGCAGGCTCGGGTGGGGGTAATGTCGGCAGTACTTGTGACTTACGTCCATGTTCAGCTCATCAATGGGGATCACTTTTAGCCGTGAGACAGGAAAGAATGTGGGAGCTGTTTGCAGACTCAGAAGCGTCAAAGTAGAGGTCGGAGTTAGCCAGGCAACCTTCAACCCGCCTCGAAGCTATACCGTAAATGACGTCACTTGCTTTGTGGTGTTTGCATCGCGACGAGCTTTGCGTATTGAAATACTGACTTAGACGTCAGGTTCGCGTTCTAGTAGAAATGGTGTAGAGTAGACATTGGCTTTGAACTCAATCATGTCTCCTATTTGAATTTGTATCTTGATGCAATAATGAAAAAGAAAAAATGAAAGAAAGAAATCTGACACCGATTAGCCACCAACTCCTGAATCATGATTACAACGCCGCATGAGAATTCTCAATGCTCATCACTGGTTCATGCTGGCGGAGCGCAAGTACCGAGTGAAACTGTTATCCTGATCAGAAGGTTGATCCTGCCCAAGGGCATGCTGGTAGCGCGCAGAGAGACCTTCATCATCGCCAGCGCTTGGGCCTTCGTAATCATCTTCACTATCATCCTCGCCATCGGCCAATCCTCGCTTGATAATCTCATCCTCGCTATCATCTTCAGCCTCGCTAACAGTCTCAGGCCCAACCTCAGGCCCTTTGGCTTCTCTGCGACCTGATCCCGAAACATTCATATCTTTCATCAACTTGCCCAATTCGACCTCGCGCTGATTGGCCTTGTTCTCCTCTCGCTCCTGCTTTTTTCTCTCCAATTCAGGCTTGTAATCACGTTCGAACTCTTGGCGCTTCTCCTCCACAGCCTCGAAGAATTCGTCAACGCCGTCTCCGGTCATGGAGCTCACGCCCACGACACTCAAGTGGCGGTAGAACTCCTCGAGCATCAAGCTCATGCTGTTCAAAAGTGATCCCATGTATCCACTCCCGGCTCCGAACCCGCCGGCTGAGCCCTCGGCACCAAAGGCACCGGATTCTTCTTCCTCGCGCAAAGCCTGCTGGAACTTGTCAAAATCGGTCATCCATTCCTTGGCAAACTCGGCATCCTTGACATCAGTCTTGTTGAAAACCAAAATCATAGGAAGTTTCGTCTTGTAAAGAATACTGCAAGCATATAGCATGTTGCTCATGAAAGTGCTGGTTGAGCTGGCGCGCGGGGTGTCGATGATATATGCGATAACGGTCGGGAAAGATGAAGCGAGGGTTTCGAGAAGAATACTTCCAGATGCACTCCACACGAACACTTCAATCTGACCAGGGGTGTCGACGAGGATGTGTTCAATCGGTTTGGCAGCGGGCTTATTGGGATCCGGAGTAGTGCGCTTCTCTAGAAGAGCAATGATCTGATCGACCTTGGTGGCGAACAGATTGAGGGATGTCAAGATACCACCGTTGGGACCCAGGTTGTATTGGCGCATCACTTCCTTGTAGTTGATCGAGTCTCGAATATCGATGTTGCAGTCAAAGGGCACCGAGTGCACCGCCGGGTCGAGGTTCATCACATAGGGCACACTCTTCTTTGAATGAAGATGGGAGTTAATTCTCTGCATGAAGGTGGTCTTTCCCGAGCCTAAGAGGACGAGATTGTCAATATTCAGTGTTCCTGGTTCAAGCTCGTGAGGGGCAAATCGCTTTACCTGCCATGCCCACGCAGACAACGGACACCGGATTCGCCATGGTGAAATGAGGAAGCTCTGTTGTAACAGACAGTGTCAAATGAATAGCGTTTCCCCGATAATAGCGTTGTGGTGTCCAGCGCAAGGTGCTGTGGCGATGAAGTGAGGAGCTCAACTTTTTTTTCTCGGAAATTCTAGTCGCGGGGAACCCGACGATCTGCGCGTGGACCGCCTGGCGCGCCAAACGTCATTCCGCCTAAGCTCTTTCTCCGTTAAACCACCACCTTTCAGAGAACAAAATGACCCTGGAAGATTTTGAAAAGTCGCTAGCGGAGGATCAGGATCGGCGGGAGAAGGATAAGGATCGACATCGCCGTGACCGCAGCAGCGAGCGCTCGCGGCATTCTCGCCATCACCGTTCTGGTCATCACAGACGCCATTTGTCTAGATCCCGCGAGCGCAGAAGCGATCGGGATCGCGAGTCCCGTCATCATGATGATGAGGGACATCGTTCGAAGCGTTCACGCCACTCGACCGACCATGGAGACGACCGCGACCACGAGCGCAAGCGACGTCACCGACATGAAAGCAAGGACGACGCGGAGTCTGCGCCCAAGGCGGCCGCGGAGGAGCGACCGGCTCAATTGAAGCGAGATTCCTGGATGGAAGCTCCTTCAGCTCTTGACATTGACTACGTCCACCGCCCAGATCCCAAGCTCGTGGAAGAGGACTCGAAACCGAAGATGCTTACAGCTGATTATGAGCTGAAGATTCATGACAAAGAGCTCAATGAGCACCTGCGCGACCTCAAGGATGGGAAAGCACTTGAAGATATCCAAGAGGAGTCGGCGCAGCATGAGGTGGATTACACGTTTGGAGATTCCGGATCGCAGTGGAGAATGACGAAGCTCAAGGGTGTCTACAGGGAAGCTGAAGAGAGCGGTGTACCTGTGGAGGAGGTTGCTACTGCTCGCTTTGGAGACCTACGATCATTCGATGATGCCCGTGAAGAGGAAATCGAGCTGGATCGCCGCAAGACGTACGGCGAGTCCTACGTGGGCAAGGAGAAACCGAGCGGAGAATTGTTCCAAGAAAGGAAGCTTCAATACAACGTCCGCAGGGATCAAAAAGAGCATCTTCGCGATCCAGCGGAGGAGTTTAAGACAGAAGGCCAGGGCAAGCAGATGGAAACTGTGCCTCCTTCATTTACTACACAGCCTCTGGATCAGACGGCGTTGAATCGTCTCAAGGCTCAAATGATGAAAGCGAAGCTGAAAAACGCACCCAATGCGGCTGAGCTTGAAGAAGAATACGATGCTGCCGCCGCTGCCATGGCTAATCGCAAACAATCCGACATCGTCGTGCTCGGTGTCAAAGACAATCGCATGCTTGCTGGATCAAGGAACGAGGTCAAGGCGGTGGATACCAAGCGAGGCCGTGAAAGAGGCCTGGTCGTAGAAAACGATGACATGACCATCGACGACATGGTTCGTGAAGAACGCAAGACTCGGGGTCAGATGGGAGGCGAAGGAAAGCGGTTGGCAGAACGTATCACCCGTGATGGAAAGTTTGAGGTAAGTGATGACCACTCTTTACAGTTTGGCTTTACCTAACACGCATATAGAACGATTTGGAGTACATGGATGATAATGCCTCCAAGCTAGCCAAGCGCGTGCACCGATCCGAAATCGACATCAAGAGTGCAACAGTCAATGAATTCCGCAAGATGAACCGAATTCTAGACAATTGCCCACTCTGTCATCATGAGGATACCAACACACCACCGGTCGCTCCCATTGTGTCCCTTGCGACCCGGGTATTCCTAACCCTCCCCACCGAGCCCGAAATTAGTGATGGAGCTGCCACAATTGTGCCCATTCAACATCGAAACAATCTCATGGAATGCGACGATGATGAATGGGAAGAGATTCGCAACTTCATGAAAAGCTTGACCCGCATGTACCACGATCAGGGGCGGGATGTGATCTTCTATGAGAACGCAGCTCACCCCCAACGTAAACGGCACGCATCTATGGAGGCAGTTCCTCTACCCTATAGTCTCGGAGAGACCTCTCCTGCATTTTTCAAGGAAGCCATTTTGAGCGCGGAGTCTGAATGGTCACAACACCGCAAGCTCATCGACACCCTGGCCAAAGCGAAGCAGGGACTTGGAAGATCCGCCTTCCGCCGCACCCTTGTGAAGGAAATGCCTTACTTCCATGTCTGGTTTGAGCTTGACGGTGGCCTTGGGCACATTGTGGAGGATGAGAATCGCTGGCCCAAGGGAGATCTGTTCGCAAGAGAGGTCATTGGAGGCATGCTCGATGCGGCTCCGGATGTTATCAAGCGGCAAGGCCGTTGGAATCGGGGTGGTGATCGCCGGGTGGAACCATTCAGGAAACGCTGGAAGAAGTTTGACTGGACTCGCATTCTTCTTGAGGGATAGGCGTCCTTCGCGCTTCATGTATATCTCGGTGCTACGGCCACTACAGCGTGACCAGAAGGTGTCCTAATCGGGCCCTAACACTTTCATTCTCTTACGCCTTCGGAGAAGCACTTTGCGAGAATCGTTGCCCAACTCTATGGATGGATATTTCTGCTCAGGGCATCCAGTTGGCTGGAATACAACTGGATAGATAATCACGTATAATATCTCCTTGACCAAGTCGTAGGCCCAAGTGCATCGCTCTGGTGCAATTCATGTATGTTTGATAGAGAATGTCAACAGCTTGATATCCCCGCTCACCCGGGTCAGAAGATGACTTGCCATTAAGCAAGACGGAGGGTCTCCGACAATTATTATCTCATTCGGATTGACACTTCCCAAATATGCCGAAAGGTGATCGAATCGCCCAAGAATAAGGATCGAGTGTAGTCCTTGGTTTCGATGCTGGGCCCTTGATTGGCGATCGCCACCAGTAATGCAGCAGTATCTGCAATACTTTGGCACGAAAGGTCCGAATTTGCATCAAAAATCCGTGCCATCCGACCAAAGTTCACACCACTGGGCGGCATTCCGTGCGGGGAACTGTCCGCGATAAACGGCTTGTGTGGCGGCCCTCTGATCTTCTCGGCCGATGCCTCTTCCGAATGACTCTAGCCATAAGGCTTTCTTATCTCCTCTGCCTTCTCTTGCCCGATATTTAATCTCCCGGGTTGACCTTTTCATCAAGCTTATTACGGCTCACGGAATTGCTTGCCTCTTCTATTGGACATTGCCGTATAACTCCCCACCTTTCTTATTGGGAAGTGCCGCGCCTTCCTATGACATTTCTGCATCTGCCTTCCTTTTGCTATCATTCAACGCCCTGGATGTTCACATCGCTTGCCTGGCGTAACTATTCTGCCAATTGAGTGTTTTGCGAGACCTTTAGGTGCAGTGAACCGGTGTGCTCGAAAGTTGTCACCACGTGCATCAGTGATTCGGACTGACAGCCTGCAGTATTTTCAGAAGTCCTCATAAAAACTTCATGATAATGGGATCCACCGAGACCAGACCCAAGATTCTACTTCTTGGAAACATTAACCAGTGAGCCATCCGCTTAGCTCGCGCATTGTAGTCAGCGCTAACAAACTGAACGCTGAACAGCGCAAAAGGGTCTTGGAATGCACTCAGTGATCTAGGTGAGCTGATCGAAACAACCGCCAGAAACCGTGCCGAATTCATTCAAGAGTGCCGGGATGGGAAGTTCGAGGGTGTTGTCGCTGCCTACCGTACCTTCCACTCTGCTCAGATCACAGGCCAGATCGATGAGGAGCTGGTAAAGGAGCTGCCCAGTTCTCTGATATATCTTGCAAGCTGCGGTATGGCCTTATACCAGTAAAAGATATGCCAATGTACTAACCCCCGGTGATCAACAGGGGCCGGTTATGATCAGATTGATGTCGGCGATTGCAGTGCACGCAAGCCTCCGATTCGCGTCTCGAATGTCCCCACTGCCGTGGACGATGCGACTGCCGACGTGAACATGTTCCTTATTCTCGGTGCTCTGCGTAATTTTAATGCTGGTATGCACGCTTTGCGTCAAGGGAGATGGCGTGGGGGAGCGAGTCTTGGGCACGATCCCGAGGGAAAGACCCTAGGCATCTTGGGCATGGGTGGCATTGGCCGTAACCTGAAGAAGAAAGCCGAGACTTTCGGGATGAAAGTCATTTATCACAATCGCCGTCAGTTGAGCGACGAGCTCTCCGATGGAGCTCAATATGTCCCTTTTGATGAGCTCTTGTCCACCAGTGATGTGCTCAGCTTGAATCTGCCTCTGAATGTAGGTGCTTTCCATGAACGTGCTTATTCATGAGAAACCCCAGGATGCTGATCTTTCTCAGAAAAACACACGTCACATAATCGGCAGGAATGAGTTTGCGAAGATGAAAGACGGCGTGGTTGTCGTCAACACGGCTCGAGGTGCTGTCATGGATGAGGCTGCGCTCGTTGAGGCTTTGGACAGCGGCAAGGTCTTCTCGGCTGGTCTTGATGTCTTCGAAGAGGAGCCTACGATTCATCCCGGCTTGCTCAGCAATCCGAATGTGATTTTGGTTCCTCACATGGGAACTTGGACGATTGAGGTGGGTTCTACAACCTGCGAGTCTGTGCATGAAACATGGAAAACTTACTAACAATTTCTAGACGCTCACTGCAATGGAAGAATGGGCTATTGAGAATGTCCGCCTCGCGTTGACCACTGGCAAGCTGAAGAGTCCAGTACCTGAGCAGGCTGACTTGTAAAGTTGACGGTTTCAAGTTAACTGTGAATATGTGGCTAGAGTGACCATTGTATAGACTTGCCTCAAACAACTTCGGAAGTGGTTGAAATTCATACTAGAACTTATATGACTTTCCCCTAAGCTTGAACTTCGCCCCTCTTAGCCTGGAATCTATTAAATCCCTTGATACTCAAATCATCAGTCACATGTGCCGAGAGGGGCAAAGTAAATGCTGAACAAAAGTGAGGGACCAGTGGTGTTACTGCTTTAGGACTAGTCTGATCGCGGAGCTTGATCTTATCACCTCTGGAGTCAGCCTCAATTACGACATGCTCTAGACCTGTCATTATGGCCGAATACTGGAAATCAGCTGTGAGCCACCCCTTTGCATATTATTATGTTACCCCTCTAACCAGATCGTTCATACCACAGCCGCGCCATTGGTGCAAACAGTGCAAGATCTTCATCCGCGACACACCTTTCGAAAAGACCCAGCATGAGGCGAGCGGGAAACACCAATCCAGCCTGAGGCGCTTTCTTCGTGACATCCACAAGAACAATGAGAACCAGCAAAAAGAATCACAGCGAGCAAAGACTGAGGTTGAGCGATTGCGCAAGGCCGTCGGAGGCGGGTCCTCTGCGTCCTCCGCACCCAGCGACGCACCGTCTAAACGCGCCGCGGCACCAGCTCCCAAGCCTGTCAGTGTAGAAGAAAGGAAAAAGCAGATCGCCCAGCTGGCTGAAATGGGTGTTGCAGTCCCTGACGAGTATCGTGGCGATATAGCCTTGGCCGGTGAGTGGCAGACACTTTCAGAGACCAAGGTCGATGTGGAGGGACTGGAAGGCGCTGCCAAGTCTATTGGTGTTCGCAAGCGCAAGCATGATGGTGATGAGGAGGAGGATGAATATATTCCTGAGCCAGTCGCCAGGCAAGGGTGGGGTTCGAGGATGAAGACGTACCCTGGTGCGCAGGACGAGGACGAGGATTTGGACGCTCTTCTTGCGTCTACGCAAGATCTCAAGAAGCCAAAACAATCTCTACCTACGAACGCGAAAGAGGAGCCCGAAGAGCAGGAACCGGAGCCTGCCTCTGTCCTAAAGACAGAAGATGAAGCGCCTGGCTCGAAGAACGTGAGGACAGATGAGGCCGCTCAAGTGAAAATTGAAGTGCCTGGAGAGGGCTCTTTGCCTGCAGCGGCTGAAATACCACCAGCCCAAGAAGAGACAGGCCCTATCTTCAAGAAGCGCAAGCCGAAGGTCATGAGAAAATAATATTTAACTAGGCGACCACAGTTCATGAACTACATCAATATTGTTCCTGACAATTCAGCTTCTGCACATCAAGCAGCTGGAGATATGAGAAACCTGATTTCAAGGCACGCGAAGGGGTTGCGACGTGCCACCTCTATGCTCCTACTTCATCTCGAGGCTCTATGGCCATGCCAAAGCATTTCCGCTCGAGAAACGTTCCATCGGGTTGGTCGGAACATCAATGCATGATAAGGAATGCCTCTGAAAGCCTCCTTGATCTCTCCCTTCAATGCCTCTAATTTTCGAGACGCACAACGGAATCGATGGCGCCTCCGTTTCAGACTCCCTCGGTGATGTACGCCCTCACCACGTGCGAGAAAAAACCCCCCAAAACACGAACAGAGATCAATTACGGAGGCATAAATGTATAAAGCGAATGGAGAGCTGCTCTCATTAGACAGTAATCAAGGTCTCGTAGATTACACCGCTGGCGGTATACAACACCCACGGTCCGTTTCTCCACACGTCAAAGGACAATTATAACAATTGATCTCATCAAAGTATTGGCACTCAATTTTAATATCAACCAATTCATGTGTGGTGATGAGTGTGGTCAAGGTCGTTGTTGTACTATAGACTTGCCACCCCAATTTTTTTTCGGCGTCGAAGCGGAGACTTGGATCGCCGGAAAAGAAAGCTCCTTTGGTTCTCACCAACTTCGCGCATCTCTTCCAGTCTGCCACCAACGCTCCATTTACACAGATTTGTCGTCAACTCCTGCGGCCTATCTTTTGTTACTACCCTAATAAGTCTTTACTCGGTGAGTAGATTCTTTGAAAAGGAACCGCGTGTTGTCTAGCCCAGCAAATCATTCATCTCCACTCGAGTCGCACTTCCCTCCCATTCACGCAGTCCCCGCGGATCCCGCTCTCCAGCGTCCTCATAATCCAGCCAGTTCTGAACGAGGCTCTTGATTCCCGAGAAATAACTCCCGCGACCTGTTGTTTCGGCTGGGTGAGAGCCCGCGAGCGGGGAGCATTGTCTTTGGGGTCTTACCACGAAGAATGCGACGAGCGGACTCCGATCGGCTGGCATGACCTCTGCGAAAATCTGGCGAACCAGATATCAAGCCTCTTGAACCTTCGGACTTTCTGCAATTTACCCCGGTCGGAGCTCGATATTGTGTCGCATTGCATGGTTCTCCCCGCCGATCGGGTCTGCTCCCATCTGGTAACCTTCCAATATGGCTCTGAACACCCAAAATTGTTCCTTCTGAAGCTTCTGCTACGCTGCATCTCGCACTACGGCTCACGCTGGCGTGAATGCGCATCATGAGACGCGTTTTGCCTCACCACTTTGACAATGGCTGGATTTCTTATCAGCACGCGGGAAAACTCTGGCTAACGTTTCGCGATTCTCATAGACCGAAGAAAATAAATGATTTTTAACTACCAGCCCGTCCGATCTGGTGTGGTGCCTCTGCTTAACAACAAGCCACACGATCTTTGACCTCCAAATTCGGCCTGTTCCCGCCTAGGGACTAGTCTTTGAACGCGACGGCGGGCCCTGCCTCATACGACACTACGCCTCGATTACACGCACCACTGTGTTTAGAAGGCTCTACATTTCAATATGTCAGAACCGACGGATCCAAACTCTGGCGATTCGACCGGTTTACCCACTGAGTCGAATGCGCCAGCTACAGAGACTAGCCAGCCCCCCGCACCGAGTGGACAGCCGACTGAAGAAACACATGTACCCTCGGATTCGAATCATGCGTCAGTTACGATGAGCGAGCCTCCGTCAGAGCCCCCACAACCAGCGCCAGATCCCAATCAACAAGTGAGCACTGGCAACCCGCAAGAAGAAACTCAGCCATCTGCACCTGCACCTGCACCCGCGCCAAATGTCACCTCCTCGTCGATCGATCATGCATTGCCTGCGATGGACTCCCACATTCCATCGCTAGACTTTGACACGGAATTGCCATCAATTGGATCGTCTGCAGATGCGGACCTTTCCCTTCCAGCGATCGACACAACGCTGCCATCACTCGACTCCGCGTTGCCGGCAATCGGAACGGACATTCCCACCATGGAGGAACACGAACACCATTCTTTCGACAATGGGTTCGACCACCATGACCATCACCACAACGGATCCGTTGATTCGGGAAACAACTTTGACCAGCACTCTGAGTCGATGAATGACTCAAGCCATTACCAAACGCCCGTCAATGGCAATTACCATTATTCGCCGACGCCACAACAGCCGGATGGGCAACAACCGCCGCAAGGGCAGTCTCAGCATCAGTTCCAGTCGCAACCACCGAATTACCAACAGCAGAGTCCCGACATGTATCATAATCCTGGTGGCTTTTCCTCGGTGAACTCGAACTCCGGGAATAATGGCCAGGGGCAGCCTGGTCAAGTGCCACAGGCTCCCATCGGATCGCCGATGCCCGCACACATGCCTCCGATGGCTTCAATGGGCCAGTACATGACAGGTTACCCGTCCAATGTTCCGCAAAATCCAAACTCGCAGATGCGATACCCGCTTCCCGGTGATCCTAACAAGATTCTATCTGGCGGGAGGCATAAGAAGGAGGTGAAGCGACGCACAAAAACCGGATGTTTAACATGTCGCAAGCGAAGAATCAAGGTATGTGGTTGAGTTGAGTTTCGCTTTTCGCGGGGTGCTGGCCTCGCTTGTGCCCGCAGACCCCGCCATCGTTTATTTTATCTCCCGCTTAACGCACGACATCACTTTTTTCTCGCGCCTCTCGACAAGATACTAATTTCGTTAAAAGTGTGACGAAGGACATCCGGTCTGCAGAAATTGCGTGAAGAGCAAGCGCGAGTGCTTAGGCTACGACCCCGTGTTTAGGCCTCAAGCATCTACCCCCTCGGCCATAGCTCCAAACCCTCCTCCGTCGCTAGTCGTCAACCCTCAAGGCCCTCCTCCTGTTCAGTCGACGACTCCTTCCTACCCATCCGCGCCGCCTGGGTACATGCCCGCTTCCTCGCAACCGTTTGCGCCGTCTCTTCACTCTGAATCGCCCAGCACGTCGACCGACCAACCTGAACAACATCACGTAGCTTCCGTTGACCATACCTTGGGAGCCCACAACAACACACACCACTCCACAAATATGCAGAATTCCGGTGAGTTCCGGCCTCAGAGCCTGGAGCCCACGTATAGAGGTATGCGCCAACCAACATCCGTCCTCGATCTCTACGGGGTGTTTTCGATGCACAATCGGAGCTGACAATTCTCTTAGCGGTGAAAACTCTCCGTGTCAATGACTTGATCGCATTGCGGGGTATTGACCCTCCACCCCCTCATCCCGTTGGAAACCTCCCGCCCGGTCGTCTCGAAGAAATACAGGCTGTGTTCCTAGCGACATATGCGCCTGCGATTGACAAGCTATTGGAAGTTCGCTGGTTTTCAGAAAAGGCGCTGCCGGTCCTCATGGCAGATTCGCAGCTCATGGCAGATTACTCGGCATTGATCAATGCGTTCAACGAATGGAATCTCGCCGACAGGGACACTCTAGCTCGCCTGGAAAGCTTTGAAGCCTCAATTATCTGGAGAAGTATGGTTCTCTGCCGCCAGGTGCCGAGCGCAGAGAATGGACAGTACGGACAAGACTGGAATTTGCTGGCAACGAATGCCCGTCTCAATGCCATTGAGGCTTTGTTGAGCTGGAACCACATGGACCAGAATGCCTTATCGCGGCCACTGGGCATGGATGCCGCTACTCCACCCAACTCCCCCGATCAGTTCATGCAACGCCAGTTGGATTTCTGGAGCGAACTTGGTGACTTCCTGACTCTTCACGACAACGAGGCCAGCTCAGCGAAACAGATCGACGACACTCTGAGTCGGCTACGCTCAATGCTGGATACATATGAAAACCGCGACATCATCTACTCTATTGCTATTGCACGCCACCTCGGTCAGCGCTGGGCCGATTTCCCTCACAATCCGCCCAAGATGGGCTACTCCAACGAGAAAGAATCCGGCACGAAGCTTTTCGTCGCACAGAAGTTCATCGAGGAAGAAGCCGAAGGCAAGGGCACGACTCAAGTCTACAAGCGCATTTGCTGTATGGCAGTGCGCTCGTGGTGGGTCGCTCGCGAGTGAATAGCTTCAGCTCCAGCATCAAGCTAAGATGTATTTTCTTTCTTTTTCTCATTTCACCGGTCTACTTGTACAGGCTGGCCGGTATTTACGGATCTATGCGTATCTACGGTTTGGATTCACAAAAAAGCATCATGGTTCCGGCGTTGCTTTCTCGGAAAGATTTGACTTGATTTGCGTTTCTCCATTGTTATTGTGGTTCGGGGGACCGGGCAGCGAATGAGCAAAGTTATGGCGTTTCCGACCTCTTCTTTCCCCCTCAGACGAGTTTCTTGATCCTGTGCATATCTCGCTTCTTATTTACTCGCAGGAGTTCCATACCCAGTGGCACCCAACATTGCCTGTTGGGATGCTCACGTACTAGTACTTAGTTAAAGAACAATTTCTCTTGATCCTTTTTTTTTACTGAACAGTAGAGCATTCACCAATGTGTCGTGTTGCATCATGGTCCATCGAACCCGTGAATACGTAAAGACCTTTTATACATGAGATATATCAACCCTAATCTTCATCTCGCCCGTCTCACCCTGGAACAGGAACCCAGTATCCCTTGTCGATTCCACCAACTCAATCTCCCGCCGCATAAATCGACTCTTTTCCTCTGAGACAGGGTCGACCTTTGGCACTGCCGCATCATCATCGCTATCTCCATCCCAATCAACACCTTCTTCGCCGACATCTTTTTCAATAGGATCCCACTCATCAGTCTCCCAAATTAATTTGAAACCAAATGGAGGAAGCCCAAACAGCCTAGCCACAAGAGCCTTCACTTGGTATGAATTGAATGAGCCCGGGATCTCTTGAACCCGAACCGGTCCATCTGATCCAGAAAGACGGAATGCCATCTTTACCAACCGCGCCGCCACAGATCGAGGATGAATGACCCGTCTGCCGGAACCGTCAGATACCACGGCTCTAGTGATGGTCGGTTCACCATAGAGCTCGCATAGCTCAGCGTAGCGTGGGTGCTCGGCGAGAATCCGGGGCTCCTCTTCTTCAGAGGTAGCAGAGAGGGTCTTGCCGATGAGGGAGAGGTAATACATCTCCGCATTGGAGCGATCCTGCCAGGATATATTGCTGAAATTAAGCGTGCGAAGCGTTTTTGGGAAACGGGAGAGTGTGAGCATGAACGCTTCGTCAACTGTCATGGGGTTGGAGGCGCCCATTGAGGATGTCGCAGCGGCAATGGCTGCTGGAAGGGGTGGTTGGTCGTATAGGGGATTTCTTGAGAGACGGAGAGTTGTTAAGCCTGGAAATAGAGTTGAGAGATGGTTGAGAAATGTCCATGAAGAGATTTGGTTGAGTGAAAGATCGACTGAGCGGACGGTTGGTGGAAACTGCAAGCTTAGGGTGTCGTTGGGGTCGCTAGTGATGCTAGTAATATTATTTCCGCGCAGAGAGAGATGCTCTAGGTTTGGGAGAGCTGACAGGTGGCGGATTGATGATAATGATGTGATCTCGTTCCAATCTAGGGTCAATGTAGTGATACTGTTGGGAAGTGGACGTGTCGTTGCTTTGAGTTCGTTGGTGGTTAATATTAGAGAACTGAGCTGAGGAAATCGCGAGGCCACTTCAGCGATCTGTGCTATGAGTTAGTGTCAGAAATCTTGAGACGATGCTTTCGTATCACGTACTTCATCCCAGTGTAAGAAGGTTTCCTCTAGGTGCAATTCGGTGATTCCCTCAAAGAATAGACCTCCTTCTAAGGACTGAAATCGGTTCCCACTATATTTCGAGTCAATTCACGGAAACACCCCATGATAACGCAATGAATTTGGCTCAAGGTGAAATTGATGACTTACTTTAACTTTAAGCGCCGTAGATGCTTCAATTGATTGCAGATTTCCCAGACATCGCGCCAGTGGCTCAACAGGTTCCGACTCATATCCAAGTCAGTGATCTTCGGACAAGTGGCTGCGATCTCTCTAGCAGACTCTTGAACTTGATTGAGCGGCTGGTCATAGGATGACAGCACTCCAGTCAGTCGCAGTCCATCCAGAATGACAATGCGCAGCTCTTGCAATTCAGCCATCTCCCTGCGGATCTTGTCAAAGCCGACCTCCTCGACGACTTTACTGCTGATTTTGATGGTTTGCTTTGGAGAAACGCTGTCATTTTCTGCGTTTTCCTGCGCAGGCTCAGAGGCATACTTCTCACGCAGAGCCTCCAAGAAGCTGCGCGGGGGATCTGATGGCCTGGAGGGGCGGACAAAAGATCCCGCCGTAGGCTTTTGGCTTCTACCTGCAAGTCAGATCAGTAAATACATAGGGAACAGAAGCATTCGAGTAGCATGCAAGCAAAGACCAACATGTAAAGTAGCGCAAGCCCTTGTGTTCGCCCGAGTGCTTGCCTCTACTTGGGTCGTCCCATTCGACACCGAGCCAGTCGCCCGCCGTGCCCTGGACGCTGCCAACATAGCGAATGGTGCATAGTTGGCCGTCAAAAGACCGGCGTTGACCTACTAGATCAGAACCCATTCTCCAAAGCAGCCGAATATCCAGCTGTAGAGTTATCGTCGGTCGATTGTGTACACGAACGACCGACGACCGCTTACATAACCACTTCGATCTCTCTTCGCAGATTTGCCATCTCCAGCTTCTCCAGTCAACAGCAACGCCATGGATTACCAGGTATGCACCTCCTCTCTCTCCCTGTTCTCAAACTTCGGTGGATCTATGTTCTCATGCTAATATATCCCAGAATCGAGCAGGCTCCAAGTTCGGTGGCGGCGGTGTCGCCGACAGGTCTGCAACTAACGCCGACCGACGCGAGCGCCTGCGCAAGCTCGCCCTGGAAACAATCGACCTCGACAAAGACCCTTACTTCTTTAAAAACCACGTCGGTAGCTTCGAGTGCCGACTTTGCCTTACAGTCCACCAAAATGATGGCTCCTATCTCGCCCACACGCAGGGGCGCAAGCATCAAACCAACCTCGCCCGTCGTGCTGCGCGTGAAGCCCGCGAAGGCAAAAACCAGGATCCGAATAGCATGCCCGGTGTCGCGGGCGTGCAGGTTAAGAAGCAGATGATCAAGATCGGACGCCCGGGTTATAAGATTACCAAGGTTCGGGATCCGTTGACGCGGCAGACGGGATTGCTTTTCCAGTTGCAGTACCAGGAAATCACGCCTGGGGTCATTCCGCGTGTGCGATTTATGTCGGCATTCGAGCAAAAGATTGAGGAGCCGGATAACGAGTTCCAGTACCTGGTTGTTGCAGCGGAGCCATATCAGACCTGTGGGTTTAAGTTGCAGGCCAGAGAGGTGGATCGGAGAGATGGAAGGTATTGGACTTGGTTCGATGAGGATAGCAAGGAATTCTGGATTCAGATTATGTTCAAGACGGAGCGTGAGGAACGGTTCAGTGGTGTTCCTGGTCTGGCGCCCATGCGGTCGTGATTCCACATCATTCTATACTCGTTCTTCAATACCCGGTTTGGCCTTTCTATAAAAGCTGAGGGCTGTTTATGGTGGGCAATGGAGCTCTGGCGTTCAAGGGCTTGTTTCGTGTCATTAGAATTCATGCAAAGCGACGGCATTTTCTTCTTTCTAGGAATTGAGATATTGGTGGCTTGCGCCGCATCATTACGTGATAATTAGCTAGATCCGAATGGAATGCAAATCAAAGAATAGACGTCCTTTTTTATATTTCGCAACTAATGATATGCAGATCAAGTCCTGAAATGCAGAAAGTGGTGGTCCTCGGGCTCCCCGACTTAGATCACCATGCTAGACAGCGTTGGATTTCACAACTAAGAAAAAAAGACGGCGCTCGTGTCATGATTCAGAAAACATCGCGCTGATATGCTGAAGACGAATTCGTGATAAAAAAAATGGTTCCGAGCCTCCACCGAGCCAAGAGCCCGTAGAAGGTGACATGGAATCAAGCCCTGCCCGTTTCCTAGTGACCAGCGTGGGCAGCTAGCCGGCTGAGAGTTCTCGGAAGGAAGAATGCAGCCGAAATTAATTGCTTTGGAAGGCGTTGAAGGCCTTGTAGGTGTACCCAATGAATGGCAGGCTCATCTCGGCCTCCTGGGAGTCTGGCATGGCGCGGGCCTGAGCACGGTGAATAGCGCTGGTGTCCTCTTGCGGAATCTCGTCAATCGGGAAGTAGGACACGTCAATGTTGGAGGTGAGACGGGGCTCGAATGGCGCACGAATGCCACGGAGCTGCTCCCAAACCACGCCGCGGAAGAAAGGATGGTTCTTGATCTGGGTTGCGCCACCATGCTGGCCACCCTCGCTACCTATGCGGTGCTCGGGATCACACAAGAAGCTGTGAGAGTTTTGTTAGAATGCCAGGTTTGTATTATATTTCAACGTATTGAGCTTCTTACCTTCGGATCAACGATTCAGAGTCACGAGAGAGAACCAGCTCATCAGGGAAGTAGAGGCATTCACGCCAGTTGACGATCTTACGGTACGTGTCATGGGTATCTTCGGCACAGAACGGAGGCCAGCCGACAAGACACTCGAACATGATGGCACCAACAGACCACCAATCGCACAGGTAGGTGTAACCTTGACCATTGAAAATTTCGGGAGCAATGTAGTCGGGAGTTCCGACAGTTGAGTACGCCATGGCGCGACGGGACTTTCTCCAGGTATTGATTTGGCCACGATTTGAGACAGTCAAATTGATGGCATCATTGAAGTAACCAGAGTTGCGGTTGCGGTCCTTTGAGGTCGAGTTCTTGAGAAGGTTTTGGTAGTACGCATTGTCGTGAGTCTTCTTGCCTCCAGTCGACAGACCGAAGTCAGTCAGCTTGACGTGACCACCCCGATCAAGAAGAATGTTGTCCGGTTTGATATCACGGTGCAAGAAGCCCAGCTTGTGTACAGCCTCAATGGCCATCACAACCTCAGCCATGTAGAATCGTGTAATGTCCTCCGAAAAGATCTCATATTTGATGAGCATCGTCATCAGATCGCCACCAGGCAAGAACTCCATCAGAAGGTACAGATAAGCTGAGTCTTGGAAGGATGCGTGCAGCTTCACGAGCCACGGGTTATCCTTCGAGTCCGCCAAGATGTCACGCTCGGCACGAACGTGTGCCAGCTGGTCCTTCTTGAACATCTCCGTCTTAATCAAAGATTTCAGGGCATAAATCTTGCCATCGGTCTTCCGCTGCACCAGTTTCACCTCACCGAAAGCACCCTTGCCGATGATCTTGATGGTCTGGAAGTTCTGTGGGGTCTCCTTGGTTCGCAAGAAACGAAGGAAGTCTGATTCCCGCTTTGAAATGGACTCGGCATCCCGGCGCTTTTGATCGGAGGGGATGTTGGCATCCCGAAGGGTCTTGTCGAGGTCCACGGAGCTAGAAATCAGGTAAGGTCAGCTTCCATCCCCAGCAGAGCCGACGACCAGATACTTACCGCATGTTGCGATCACGAGCCCGTTCGATATTCTCATGAAAGAAGACGGTCACCAGCTCCTTGGCGGCCTTGCCTCGCTTGTGCACATTCTCTGAGTATCTATCCGGGAATCGCTGCAATTCCTCGTTCTCCGCTGGAGGTCTTGGGCTACGAGGCACCGGGGGAGCCAAGTGTGCGGCCTGAGTCGGGCCTGCGGCGGGGGAGCCGCCAGCAGTGCGAGGTCGCTGAGCAGGAGAGCCTGCACGATTGAAGAAGTTTCCCCGATTGGCGTTCAGGTCTTGATTGGAGAATTGCTGGATAAGGCCATTGGCGCCGTCGGTGGTGTATCCCACGCGAGTCTGGTAGGCGGGCTGAGGCGACTGCAGGGCCTGCTGTTGCTGTGCGTACTGCTGCTGGGCATACTGCTGCTGCTGCTGCTGCTGCTGGGCCTGAGGGGCATATCCGTTGTTCATGAAATATCCCGGGGCATAAGCAGGATTGGAAGGATCGACGTAGTCCTGGGCCCCCTGAGTCTGGTAGATTGGCTGGGGAAACGCGGAGGGGGTAGTAGGATAGGCGCGGTTGTTGGCCGCGTTGTAGTGCTGCTGGTCATACCCGTAATTCATATTCAGGCGATTGGGGTTGTTCGGGTTATTGGGATTGTTGGGATCCATGGTGACTTTGCTCCTGAACGAGTTCCAACGAAGGGAGTGGATGGAGAAAAGAGAAGGCGGGGAGGTGAAGGAGCGGTGGCTCAGGAGGCGATAATCCACCCTTCTTGATGGGCCCCTGGTTGGTCTGTTTCGTGCGTGTGTTGGGTTGTGTAGTGTTGTTTCGTACTTTTTCCATTCACGGGCTGAGGCACGAAAGTCGTGTCGCCCTTTATTCTACATTCTATTTTCTTTAGAGAAAGGAGGGGCTCGGATAAGCAGCCACTCGCTGTTCCTAGGAGCTTTATACCTAGAATCGACCCTCGTTCAAACTAAATTATTGAGAATTTACCCCGTCCCTATTCACTTTCAAAGGGGGAGGGGTACAGAGGAGAGGGTACGGGGGTTCGTGATGCTCGGCACATTCCAGGCTGATTGTCAACAAGCATCTGGATTGGATTTGCGGAAAGCGCTTAACGACGATCCATCACCCCCGGGGGCGGATTCGGGGATGAAATGCTGCTATTAAAAAGGAAACCGGAAACGTCAAGTCCAATGCTTTCAACAGATAAAATATTGCCTGGTTGATGAAATCTCTGCAATGCCCAGGGTTATGTTAGACAAACACATAAAAATACGACGATGAAAAGGGCGACTATAGACTCGTACACGTGACGCGGATCAACTTCTGCGCCGGATGTCGGCGCGACTTTTTTATGCTCGTCACAGTTGACTCCAGGTCCTGCGATCAACAATGGCCGATTCGTCTACTTCCGCGGCCTCTGGTGCCGAAAAGCCCAAGGTGGCTCCCAAGCCTGTCAATCCTGCCTTCAAGGCACTCGGTATAGTCCCATATCTTCACCCCCAGACGCCCGCGAAAGCACACGATAGACTAACGCAATGCGATTCGACAGGTATGCCAAATTTCCGGTTCAAACTGCCCTCCAGAAACTGGATGATCTTCTGGACCATCACTGGCTCCTTCGCTGGTGCTATTATTTACGACCGCCGCGAGAAACGCCGTGCACAACAGAAATGGTGCGACCTCGTGGCTCATCTGGCGACGGAGCCGCTGGCGGTGGAGCAGATGCGCCGCAAGTTGACTGTATACCTTGCTGCGCCACCGGGTGATGGTATGCGTGTTGCTCGCGATCACTTCAAGGAATACATCAAACCGATCTTGACTGCGGCGGCCTTGGATTACACAGTGGTTGAAGGTCGGAGGGAGGGAGATGTCAGAGCTGGGACTGCGGAAAGTATTCGCAAACTGCGACGAAAGGCTGGTGAGCCGAGCTCCGTTGTCACGGAACCTACCGTTGAATCCGCTGTACTTGATGCGCGAGAGCGCATGGGAATCCAAGACGAGCCCGGTCCCAAGGGCGATTTGGTGATCGGACGCCACACGTGGAAGGAATATGTCCGCGGCTTGCATGAAGGTTGGCTTGGTCCCTTGGATCCTCCTTCTCCACCAGTCGATCTTTTGGTCCCTGATGGAAATGGAGAGGCCATGAAGGACATTGCTACTAGTGATGCGACATCTGACAAGCAGGAGAATGTCGAGACCCTTGAGAAGACCCTCGAAAATGCCGAGAAGCCCGAGGATAAGCCCGAAGAAAAGAGAGAAGAAAAACCAAAGCCCACTGGCCCTGCCGATGCTTATATCTATCCCGCCGAATACTCCTCCGCCTCCCTCCCGCCTTCCCTCCCCCAGTCCTTCGACAACTCCGTCCCCGTTGAATTCCCCCACATCCTCGGCTTCCTGAACACGCCCATCCGACTCTGGCGGTACCTCAATGAGCGCCATATGGCTGAGAACATCGGCCGACAGGTTGCTTCTGCTGTTCTCGCTGCGAGCTCAAGACCCTACCGCGACGAATCCTTCAGTACAGATTCCGAGATAATTGGAGCCGCCGTTGACTCCACGTCCTCGCGTGGTAGCTACGAGCAGCAGAGCATCTTGGAGGTTGAAGAGAAGGAATGGCACAAGTCCGTGCACAAGCGTGAGGAGGCCGACAAAGAGCGCGAGTGGCTGGACGACATCGTGCTCGATCCTCGTATTGCCTCCCGCATGCAGACTGCCATGATTTCGCCCGAGGACGAAGCTCGCGCGCAGCGTATATTCAACCAGGAAGAGTACATCCTTGGCCAGGAGCGCCCGGCCCCCGTTCCCTTCTGGAAGCATTTGTGGATCAAGTACGGCTACGGCGAGGACGAGGAGACCATCAGGAGAAAGCCGATCCTGCCTAATGTTGATGAAGAGGATGCGTAAATACCGCATCGTGATCATCGAATCTTGTGATATACCATAGAAGGTCGTGGGTATTTTGTTTTCTTACCCTTTGCATGGGTCATGTTTCCCCAATCTGCATACACTCTCCTCCGCTGGGTTCAAATGTTGTATATTAGAGGCGCTTTTTTGTCTGATTCTTGGGGTATGTACATAGCAAGGTGCATTGTACCTAGGTAAGATCATTTCTGCAACCTGTTCTGGAACCGAAACGGCCTACGTAGAGCAAGGCGTTGACTGGTTGGCCCATACGCTTGAAGCGATAAGAAGTATGGATAATAAATACTGATATATTTGATCTTTTTAGCGGTATATTCATTTTTGAGATTGATTGATTTCAGGTATATCACCTTTGGTGTGGTCTATTCTCTCCTTCTGTAAGCTCCCGTCGCAAAAGCCAGCATTTGGTAGCTGTATAGACAGTCTTACCACAAGAATATTGGCTTCAGAAGAAATCAGATCTCACTCAGCCGTCAAAGATCATACAGTAGACAGAGCATGACATGGTTCCTGTTGCGTCCGAATAATCTCATTTCAACTCGAAGACAGAAGACTCGGGCCACTTCTTACTTGCCTTCTGGGCAAATGCAGTCTTGTCGCTGGCCCACCTGTCCAGCAGATCGAGGGCCGAAACGGCCTCTTCAATGGTAATATCGGACGAATCGAGGGCAGCCAGGAGGTCTTTCTCGGACTGCGCCTTGGAGTCGGGCTTCAATAGCTGCCGGGCTTCAAGGGCGGCTTGGACGTGAGCAATGCTGTCCTTGTTTTTGGACAAGAAAGATTCGTTGAACTCTTCAAGGTTCTGGGACTTCGAGAGGAGCTTCTCGAATTCAGCGTTGACAACCTCGGCGGTTTGGGCCGGGAGCGGCTCAGCCAGGCTGTCAAGAGCCTTGCGGAATCGAATGAGCGCAAGGTGGAGGGTGGGATTGGAGGGGTCGATTGCGTGAGCGGCCTTGAGACACTTCAAGGCGAGCAGGTGCTTTTCTGTGAAATCATGCGTTAGCCATATCTGACTGAGATACTAGAACAGTGATCTTACCTCTTCGGAGGTAAACCTCGAAGCCAAGGCACTGAGCCTCAATGTTCTTCGGGTTGTGCTCAAGCAGGTGTGTCAAGAACTTCATGGCGTCCTTGAGCGGTTCCTTAGTCTGGACCAAAGTATTACCAAGAGGATCGGGGTCCTCTTTCTTGACTTCTCCGTCGGCACTCTTGGCGTTGGCGGCAGCAGCCTTCCGTGCCTCCCGCTTCTCAGCCTCAAGCTTCTCCAAGCGATGCTGCTCCTTCTTAGCCTTCTTGAGGGCCTTCTTCCTCTCAGCATCGTCTGTGGCATCGAGACCGTTGGCACCGCCGGAGATGGGACCGTGTGCAAGGTCTGGCTGATCGTTGAGAAGCAAGTAGGCCTTAATGGCCGCGATAGCAATTCGTGTGTAGAATGGGTGCTCGCGCAGGCGGTCTTCCCAGCGCACCATGTCTACGTAAGCTCTGACCATACCCTTGCGCAGGGAGAAGCTGTGGAAGTCAAACTGATCCTCCTGCCAAACGTCAAAGATGTTGTGGACTGCAGTAAGGCGCTTGAGAGCAAGGCCTAACTTCTTCTGTCGCAAATAGGCCTCGCCATCCTCGGTCAGATACCAAACGCACTGCATCTCGTGGAGATCACCCATAGCTCCCCCAACAGTCTCGTTACGAGTGAACTTGCTCATAAGGTCCAGGGCTTTGTCGTTTTCGTTGTTCCGGAGCTGGTACTTGGCGGCCTTGGTGTTGATGTGGCGATCTTTCTCGTCTAGCAAACGAGCCTTCTCCATCTCCTCTGCAGCTTTCACAGTATTGCCATAGTGCTTCCAGATACGAGCCTTGGTCATCTGGTACTCAACAGCCTTAGGGGAGATTTCAATGGCCTTGTCAACATTCTCCATGGCCTTGGGGAGGTTGCGGCTAAGGTGGAAGTTGTAATGTTGAGCCAAGAAGTAGTAGGATGATACTAGGAACTCATTTTTGCTGCCATTGGTTTCCGCAGATCCATTGGCCTCGAACGAAGACTGACCAGAGACATAACCCTCCACCAGAGCCTGCACAGCATCCCGCTTGGCAGGGTTAGTGTAGAGCATTTTAATGTTGGCGAAAAGTGAGGGAACACCCTTCTTGAGCATACGCTGCAGGTAAACATCCGCAGCCTGCTTGAAATCATCACCCTCAAGGAAGTCAAGAGGAATGCGACGAGCCGCATCGCCGCGGGGATACTTCTCCACCCATTCGTCATACAAAGCCTTCAAAGCCGTGTGGTCGCTGTCAGGGATCTCCTTGGCCTGAATCAAGCCATTGTAATAGATTGAGTTCTCTGAATTGCGCTCCAGCAGGGCAGTGTAAGCCTCCACCGCTTCAGCTTTGCGGCCAAGCCGCAGAAGATAATCGGCCTTCATCTCCATGACTGCGAGAACATCGGTGCATCGGTAACCGACCTTCTCAAGGTGCTCCAAAGCTCTCTCCAGATTTCCTGTCTCCGCGATGATCGAGTTTTTATACAAGAGGGCCTCGGAATGCTCCATATCCTGAACCGAAGGCGAACCCTTCAGAGTATCCTCAAAAGTGGTCAGAACCTTCTCGGCCTCCTCGAGATCTCCTGCCAAGTGGTGAGCAATCGCAAGCGCAGTCCAATTTTGGCGGAAACCTGGGCGGGCCTGCAACATGGATGTACGGCTCTGAATATATCCTTGGAAATCGCGCATCTGCATCTGGAGGAGGGCCAAGTCACGCTGGATGGGCTGAGATTCGGGCTCAAGGCGCAGAGCAAATCGGTAGGCCTTGATCGCTTCTTCGTAGTTCTTTTCCTGTCGGTATAGTAAACCGTACACGTGCCAACAGATGTGCGACTTCATGTCGTTGCGCAGGGCTTCCTTGGCTAGGACGAACGCCTCCTCCAGCTGATTCATGTGGCTCATGATCAGAGCTTTCATCGCCTGTGTATCGCCATGCTTGGGGTTCTTTTTTAGAACCTGATCTGCCGTCTTGATGCCTGTTGCGATGAAAATGCAGTTTAGCTCACATCATCCGGGCTCAGACGATTGGGCGGGGTATCGGACCTTTTTTGTACTGCTTGAGCTCAAAGTTGCGAACCACTTGACGAAACAAGGACTGGTCCTTGGAGTTCAATGGTTGCGGCATGATGGGCGATGATGGGTCAATTGACTTGTGCGAGGGAGGAATCGATGTGTGCGGGGAGCGGCTTCTCCGAGTCCGAACTTGGCAGTGCGAATGAGCCGATAAGATAGGCCCAACTGCGTCAGTCACCTCGATTTCTGTCTACATTCTACAATTGACTGATTTAATCCTTGCTTCTGGACATACTGAGCCAACAATTTAAAGGAATGACTATGTAGCTTTTCGTGTCACCTTGAAGCGCCTTCAAAAGCATTCTTCCCTTGCATGATTGCTTCTCCGTGCATACTCTGTGTGCTCTTGTATCGATTACTGGGTCCCCAAATGTGGGAGCCCAAACTAAGCAAAAAGCATAAATGTAGGGTTTTTTTCAACTAATTATGCCAATATATATGCAGTATTGTACACTTCGGCGCAAAGGAGCCTGTAGATTTGAGAAGGGAGAGGGTCGCGGGAGCCTGTATATCAACTAGTCCACACGCAGTTGAACTATGGGCTGTTCTCGCATAGAAACCTTATCGGCCATGGTTCTGTCGCCAGGTATTCAGAGCATCTTCCCAAGATGTTGAGGAGCCACTGCATCTTTCAGTCACCATACCCCATGTCCGAGCTCGAATGATCTCTTCAACTGTACGCTGGTTGCGGATCAAGTTTGCCAGAGACTCAGTTCGAGCTTCTCGGGGGAAGAAGCGAGCTGAGTAGGGGTCCAATCGCTCATTAACCACCCGTTCTCGGTCTCGGGCGGATTCGGTTTCTCGCAAGATCAGGTCCGGATCCTCGGGATCGGGACTTGTTGCAACACCGGCACAGTAGCTCAACACATCCGAGCGAGTCTGCCATGATGGGAAAAGAACATTATCTTTAAAGCCCTGGCATGCGTTCGGATCGATTGCTTTCGGAGCTCCAGAGTCGGTCTGCCGTCTAGCCGTGGACGCCGGATCGAACCCCCTCTGAGCGGGCGTCACTAGCGCATTGAGATTTTGCACAATTGAGTCATCAATAGTAGATCGGGAAAGGCGGAGAAAATCTGAAGTAGACATTATGGCTAGTTAGAATACAGTCCCAAGATCACTATCATGCGCCAACGAACCTTGGAGGAGCCTTTCATCGAAGCAGAACTGGGGAGTCAGCGCCGGAGCCTCTGTAGAAGAGGCCTGTGGCATTTTATTGTTGGCTGCCTCCTCCGAACTTCGATTTCCCGATGGTGCCCAGAACCAAGCCAGCTTGAGTGGAGACGCGGATGAGCAGGCTATCGGCGGTAGATCAGAAAGCACGGGCGGAGTGCTATCAAAGCAAGCGCAGGGTTGATATAGAAATGCGAGTGTTGTTAGAAAAGCTTGTCAAGACGCAACCAGAGTGATTCTAGCAGACGAAAAGAGCTTATGAGGTCGTCTACGAACTCGCCGCTGCAGTGAACGCATACGTCCTGATTGGGACTAGTGGATATTGGATGAGTAATTCCACTTCACTTTGCGCCTGAGGCTGCAAACGTCACGCTGCTTGAGAAATATAACTACGAACTCCTTTTCTAGCATTAAGCTAAGTGAAATAGCCTTGAAACTTCGCAAGGGTAGAGAATGAATACAAGTCATACTACTTGATATATATGACAGCAACAAGAAATTGTTGCAAGTGAGCGTAGCCAGCCAGCCCTGAAAATCTGTCATGGTACAGTTGGAGTAACTCATATTGATCTTGTAGCAAAACGAATAGAGGTCTCTCAAGGCCATGGGGAAGGTCTCTAGGGAATGGTTATGAAAGTTGGGTCTAATGCAATATCTAAGTAGATTCTGATTACGGTCATGTGACAGCGCGTCACGCGAGGAGATCGTCGCGTCTCGAGAGTCGACCCTGGACGCTCGTACATACATTCGCTCAACTAAGTTCTCTTTTGGTTGTAGTATTTGGGCAACCCTGTCAATATGCCCGAGCTCGCGGAAGTGTCACGCATTGTGCATTTTATTCGCCAACACTTGGTAGGGAAAACCCTATCGAGCGTCCAAGCGCAGCACGATGACATCGTGTACGGCAAAGTTGGGACCAGTGCAGCCGAGTTTCAAAAGGCCATGGCGAATAAGAAGATTGTTGGCGCTGGACAGCAAGGGAAATACTTCTGGATCACAATGTCTTCGCCTCCACACGCGGTTATGCATTTTGGAATGGCCGGATGGCTGAAGATCAAGGACGCCGACACATATTACTATCGCTCGGACAAGCCCGCAGATAAGGAGTGGCCCCCCAAGTATTGGAAATTCCTGCTCGAGACCAGCGACGAGCCTAAGACGGAGGCTGCGTTTGTGGATGCTCGCCGATTGAGCCGCATTCGCTTGGTGGACTGTCCCGCAGATGAGATTCGCAAACACAGTCCTTTGAAGGAGAATGGACCAGACCCGGTCACGGACAAAGATACTGTAACGGAATCATGGTTAATGCAGAAGCTGAGGAGCAAGAAGGTTCCCATCAAGGCTCTTCTTCTCGATCAGGCGAATATCAGTGGCATTGGGAATTGGATGGGGTAAGTCGTTTACAGAATGTCTTCGTCTTGCCGTATGTTGACTTCTCTTTCAGGGATGAGATCTTATATCATGCCAAGATACATCCAGAGCAATACAGCAATACATTGTCCGACGACCAAATCAAGGAATTGCACAGTTCAATGCACTACGTCTGCTCCACTTCCATCGATGTCCTGGCAGACTCGGAGAAGTTCCCTGAGCATTGGCTCTTCAAGCATCGCTGGGGCAAGGGCAAAAAGAACCAACCTTCCGTGCTTCCCAATGGACACAAGATCACATTCATCACAGTCGGTGGCCGCACGAGTGCTGTCGTTCCAGCGGTCCAGAAGAAGACTGGCGCCGTTGCGAAAGATATTGAGGACGATACTGGCGCATCTTCGAAAAGAAAACGCGATGTAAAACAGAAGGTAGAGTCCGATGCCGAAGAGGAACCCCATACCAAGAGCCGCGTGTCGAGACGCAGGAGCACCAGGGCGGTAAAGGCAGAGGATGATGAAGAGAAGAAAGCAAAGAAAATATAGAGTTCTACTTTTGTGAGGAAAATAGTCGTTTGTGGCTGAAAATTCCTTCTAGTCTTGCCAAAAAGCTAATGCCCAAGGGCTATATTGCTATCCAATGGCAGTTTCAACTGTAAGTCAAGATATACTGCATGTATAGAGTATCACAGGCAGCCAATGATAGTGCACATTTACTGGTCCGGGCGGTGAGGTCTTATCAGGGCCGATGTCGCCACGCGATGACAAAGCCGCCGCGCTCGTGGGTTCGTCGAGGTTTCTGCAAGAGTCTTTAATTCTTGTGAATATCTGCTTCTAAATCCGTTCCTACAATTTACCGATAGTCGCGTGGTATATTTGATCCTGTTAGAGATTTACCCTAACGCGGGTTTCCTCTTGAAGACCCAAAGTGGTGTCTCGCCACTATGAGCGCGATCTTGTCGGCAGACGATCTGAATGATTTCATTTCGCCCGGGGTCGCGTGCATTAAGCCAGTGGAGAATCTTCCTCAAAGAGGTACAAAGGATGCAGAGGTTTGTGCTCCTGTGGCTTGCTGCTTGTCAATGGACTTAAGACTGATTCTTGCATTAGAACCCCTACGAAGTCACAACGGAAGACAAAGTCGAACCCGAGAACCTTCCGCCGGCACAGATTTCCTTGACAGACTGCCTTGCATGCTCCGGCTGCGTGACATCTGCTGAAGCCGTTTTAATCTCTTTGCAGTCCCATACGGAGGTCCTCAACACCCTCGATGCTCACCCAGAGATCTCCATGGTAGGCGAGCGCCACGGGAAAACGGCAGGAAATAAAACGGCAGGGAATACTGAGGATATCGGAGAAGGCATGCTCTTCGTTGCCAGTGTCAGTCCACAGGTCAGAGCTAGCTTAGCGGCAACTTATGGGATATCGGAAAAAGAAGCGGGGTACATGATCGATCAGTTCCTATGTGGACCGCAGGGGCTGCGAGGTGGCGGAAAGCATGGCAGTGGCTTCACTTGGGTAGTTGACACAAATGTCATGCGGGAGGCCGTCCTTGTTCTCACCGCCGATGAAGTTTCAGACTCGCTCGGTTTAGGTTCTGCTGGAAACGGCCCATCTGGCGCTGAGTATCCGCTCCCCAAGCGCCCGATCCTGTCATCCGCATGCCCTGGATGGATATGCTATGCTGAAAAGACACATCCTTTTGTGCTGCCGCATCTATCTCGCCTCAAGTCCCCGCAAGCCCTGTCTGGAACCTTCCTCAAGACCGTACTAAGCAAATCTCTTGGGATTCCTGCATCCCGCATCTGGCACTTGGCTCTCATGCCATGTTTCGACAAGAAGCTTGAAGCGAGTCGAGAGGAGCTCACTGATGTCTCATGGCAACAGGGCGATTTCAAGAATGGCTCGGAGTCGCACCAAGCCGTTCGTGATGTGGATTGTGTCATCACAACTCGCGAGCTGCTCTCCTTGGCCGCTGCTCGAGGATTCACATTACCGAGCCTGCCTCTGCAACCTCTCCCGGCCGCATTCACTCCGGCTTTCCCAGAAAAAATTCTTGATTTTTTCATCTCATGCGAGCGTTCCCCCACTCGGCAGTCCCTGGAAACCGGCACCTCTGGGGGATACTTGCACCATGTGCTCATGACCTTCCAAGCTCGCAATCCTGGTAGCCAGATCATGACGAACCGCGGGCGCAATGCTGATGTCGTCGAGTACGTCCTCATGTCTCCAGAGGGACAGCCTATCATGAAGGCAGCGCGATACTACGGCTTCCGAAATATTCAGAACCTTGTTCGCAAGCTGAAGCCCGCCCGTGCTTCTAGATTGCCTGGTGCAAAGCCCGCTGCTGCCAACCGACGTCAGCCTGTGTCTCGAAACGCAGTCTCCGGAACCTCAGGATCGGATTACGTCTACGTCGAGGTCATGGCATGCCCAGGCGGCTGCACAAATGGTGGGGGACAGATTCGAGTTGAGGATGCCAGAGAGACCCTCGTTCAGAATGCAGAGATTCCGGGACTTTCCACCAAGCCTTCACCTCACGAACAGCGTGCCTGGCTTGCGCGCGTGGATGAGGCATACTTTTCGATGGAATCTGATTCAGAGAACGAGTTAGACCAATTCCAGCCGCAGTCATTTGCGAACAAAGAAACTCGAATCCACCAAGGCTTGGCCCGCTGGTCAGAGTTTATGGGGACTCCACTCGATAAGTTGGTTTACACAACATATCGAAAGGTTGAAAGTGATGTTGGCAAAGAGCAGGTCTCCACCAACGAGACGGCCAATGTGGTCGAGCTCGTTGGGAAAATTGGAGGCGGGTGGTGAATGATTCTGGAGGTTTTCATGACAGTACATAAGCATTTTGGCTCTTTTCATTGCGTGGCGCTCGGCTGTATTTTGTTTGACTTGCATATCAGTGTAGGAGATACCAAAACGACTTGATTGATGATGACATTTGAATGGTAATTCAATACTGGCTGGGCTGTATGTTTTGGAACTTCAAATCTCAGAGTACCACTTTAAATTCCACATTGTCGAAATAAACGAACTTAAAAAAAAATAACCTCTGGCTGTGAACTAAATTATACCTCGCGAAGAGGCAGGCCGCCATGTGCTGACTCATCGGGGCTGGAGTAGATTATTAAGCACCTCCGCAAAAGAAAAAGAATCTCGCCGACATTAAGAAATCACCATTCAACCCCCATCTCCGAACCTTTGTTTCCTCGACGAACGCACTTGTTACCTCGCGCAAACCCTTTAAACCATCTCCGTACCGAATATGTCTCGTGAAGCCTACCAGGTCCCTTCCATGGGCACCCAAAACGCCTTTGGCAACGAGGGCAGCGGGTTCAACTCCATGGCTGTTGACACTCCCTCGGTCGTCTACCTTTGCGGCGAGTGCTCTGCGCGCGTGCCCCTGAAGCGCGGTGATCAGATCCGCTGCAAGGACTGCGGTCACCGAGTTCTGTACAAGGAGCGCACCAAGCGGTGGGTTTTCTCCTTCCCCGCGTCCATTTCCTCGACGCATCGGCTGACATTTTCTCGTTTTCTATGTAGCATGGTCCAGTTCGAAGCTCGGTGAAAGGTTGCAAAATCGAATGGAAGTTCTTGTCTAGGCACGTCCTCTAGTCACGCCCTGGGCATGAAGGAGTTGATGGAACTGAGCTTTCGCTATCTTTGATTTTACTTATGTTCTTACGAACAATGCATTTAGCGGCGCTTTTGGAGTATCAATGCGAATAAGATTTACGAATTTATACAAATACACCACCCGATATTTGATGCCGAGATTGGGGCGGTCCGCCTGGTACAGCTCAAGAAGTATAAGAGACTAGCTCCTGTGCGCAGCCTAGGTAACAAGCTCTCTTTCAAATGGCTATTTTCTTCATCTTCCCCTCCAAATCGCAACGACCAACTTTTACTATTCAAAGTCTCGTCCGCCAGAGGAGTACCCCGAAAATATTATAAATGTGCATCAAAATAGCGATGTCACCCTAAAAATCATGACAAATGGACGAACGAAATGCCAAGTCAGTTCCCCTGAAACCCTTCCTGGAATATATCAACTACTCCAGCATGCGAATGTAACCCAACATGATCACGCAAGCTTGTTTGATACCTCGATAAATTGCTCAAAAACCTTCAGGGCCGAGCCGCTCTCAATTGCCCAGCGTGCCCGACGCAGACCCTCCTTCCAGCGTCCGCCGCCAGGACCACGTTCTGTAATGACCTGTCCATCATCACCAGGACCCATGTTACTTGTGTCCGCTTCACAGATACCTGAGGTAACCAGCAGAGCAGCAACGTTCATAAGAACAAACTCCAGAATGGGATCGTCGCGAGGAAGCTCGTTGCGGAGGATGCTCATCAACTTGTTAGCGTTATCCTTGGGCATCTTGCGTCCGTAAACCTCAGTAAGGGGGTGGGAATTGACGCCGAAGTCGGAGGGTTGAAGCTGGAACGTGTCAAGCTTGACGAGCGTGCGCGGGTTCTCCTCGTCTTCGGAATCATCGTCGTCGGCACTTGTCTTTTTGTACGCCGGGTTGGGGTACTCGGACAATCTCCAGCAGTTGGTCTTTCCAGCACAACTAATCTCGTCCATATCCTCCTCACCGCAGACAACAAGCGCCTTCTTGGCGCCGGCTTGTCGAAGAGCATCAGCGAAGACAGGTCCAAGGCTCTGGTAAGCCACGCCCACAAGGCGCGCCTCAATGGCCCACTCAACGGGATTGGCTAGAGGACCCATCAGGTTGAAAATTGTTCGGAGTCCAAGACCACGGCGGACCGGATTGGCATACATCATGCCGGGGTGGAAATTCGGCGCGAAAAGGAATGCATAGTTTGTTTCTTCGTACACCTTCGCCACATTAGACGCATTCACAGCGGAAATGTTGGGAGGGATGGGCTGGATGGAATTGAGGACGTCTGCGGATCCAGAGAAGGAAGTCTGAGCGCGGTTTCCGTGCTTCGCGGTCATCAACAGTGGTGAAGCAATAATTGACGAGGTGGTTGAGACGTTGAAGGTCGAATGTGAGTCTCCGCCGGTTCCGACGATGTCGCACTGGGAAGAGAAACTGATTAATATAGAGTTAGAGATCGGACAAGCGGAGCCTTCCTTACCAGTCCACCTTTATAATCTCCCTCACTTTTTCCTCGGGCCTTTACAACTTTCTTCAGGGAAGCTTTGTCGATCTGGGTAGCAGCTTCACGCATCCGGTGGGAGCATTTCGCAATGACTGCAGCATCTTTATCCTTTCCAGTGGAGTGAAGGAGAGTCAATAAAGCTGCGGTTTGGATGTCTGACAGACGGTCTTCGAAGATCAAGGCAAAGGCAGAAGCAATGTCTTCTGCGCTGACTTGAATGTCTGCAGTAGCGGGGTAGGCCAAACGTTTGAGTAGAGGGGAGATGGAGACAGGCTCCGGCCTTTCGTGCTTGGGCAAAGAAGCCATGTTGTGCGTGGAGACAACTGAGTGTCTCTATGAAATCTATGGCAGATCACTAAGATTTATCAAAAAATAGTGTAGAAGAAAGATAGCAGCTGTCTGAGTCAAAGGACCCCTCGTCAGTGTTCATTGCCGGCAGAACCGAGCTTACCGCCCCAGTTGGCACTTTGCCTCTTTGGGTGCCAAAAAATATCTCCAGGACTGCCCTTCCAAGTCTCCGAGGCCGTTTTGGATCCGCTCCATCATTGTTCCTTGTCCATTCCTCGATTTCCTTCACAATGCCTCCGCGGGTACCCGTATCATCATTCCGGCGACAAGCCCTGCGATGCCCATATGAACTTCGAATCGCCAGGGCTGCCACCACCGCTGCGGCACCGGCCGTCACACCAGCTGCGCCGATTGAGCAAATGACACGCTCGCCAGCTCCCATTGCGCGTACTCCTCCCACTCAGCCACCGTCGCATCGTAGTCCTGAATATCGTCGGTCCCAACTTCTCCGCCAATACACCTCCTTGCTCCGCACCTCCCCTCTTATGGTGCTTTTCCAACACAACAACCTCAAGTCCACGGAATGGGCTGCTATTCGACGAGAGTTGACCAAGGCCTTGCAGAAGGTTGATGAAAAGATCGCTGCCGAGGGCCGGACATCCCCAGAGTTGGCTCCTTATATCAAGCTGCAGACTGTCCAAAACAGCATCTTCGAGGTGGCTATTCGTATTGTCGAATATTTCCGGCCTAGCCAGGATGCGCTTGCTTCTGGAAAACCCCCCCAGCGCCGTCGACCCTGTCACCCAGACCTCTGCCGAAATCCCAGCTTTCTCCGGTTCCAGGGATGACCCGGCCCTGACCCACGACTTGTCTCGCGCTGCTCACATTGCCGTCAAGAACATGAAGGGCAAGCACGAGCTCGCCGAAATTCTCACTGGTCCCATCGCCGTTCTCTCCATTCCAATCGTCTCACCCGAACACATGAAGGCCGCTCTCTCTATCCTCACCCCCAAGGAGGCCGGCTTCCCTGCACCCACCCGCAAGGGCAACCCGGATTACCACGATCCCACCGTCCAACTCGGTCTGCAGAAGCTGAACTTGCTTGGTGCCCGCGTGGATGGCAAAGTGTTTGATATCGCCGAGACCAAGTGGGTCGGCAGCATCGAGGGCGGTATGGATGGCCTTCGCTCCCAGCTCGTTATGGCTCTCCAAAGTATGGGTTCCAGTGTTACCAGCACCTTGGAAGGGGCTGGCAAGAGCCTCTATTTCACCATGGAGAGCCGGAGAAGTGTCCTGGAGGAAGAGCAGAAGGGCGAGGGTGAGAAGAATGAATCGTCCTAGAATGGATTTGGCACACGCCTGCATTCTTGTATAATAAGTCGTGTTTTTTTTTTGCATCCCGAGGGACCCAAGCTTTGTGTTTTTGTATAGGCTGTACAACCATGCAATAGATTCTTTTGCAATATTCTCAATAGGAAATGGGAAATGGTCATCTCCATCTATACATATCTGCAGGCAGTCGTAGGATTGGAAGCAGGTCTATTCTCTAGGCGGGCTGGCATCTTTTTAATGAGCCTGAACTCTATACCGAACACCAAAATCTGGCATATTTGTATCATCTTCGTCGTCGGAGAAACTAGTCCTCGCAGTATATATTCCATGACTGAGACGTCCACCAGGGGCTTCTACCCATCCCTGGTCTAGACGAAGGAAATGGGATCAATACCGGATAAATATAGGTAATGATCTGATGTTGGCACTTACGAGGAGTAGTAATCACATTAGGTGTATTCGAAGGACTGAACGATCCCTGTCCCTCTTTGTAAGCCTCTTTCCAAACATATTCCGGGATAAATGACTCTTACCAGCATCTTCGTACCCCGTGAGTGCCTAATACCTTCTCTAAAAACTTCTTGGGTCTGATATAGCTCGGAAATTCTGTCTCCTTCCACGGTGAACTTTAGGCTCGTCTTGTATTCTTCACCTTTTCTGAGGTCGAAGCCTTCGGTCTTCGCCCTTTTTTTGCCCTCGGGGGTGGAAAGATCGAATACAATCGGGTCTCGACCGTCGTGGAAGGTGACTTCGTAGGAAACTAATTTGACATTTGCATCTATTCGACTCACCGGTTAGTGCGTAGCAGCTTAAGTTGATAAGGATCGACTCGAGATGGGAACTTCGAAAGCCATCTGTCCAACATAGGTACTCTGACCAAGGGTGTTAGTGACTTACTAGGCATGGCTGTCGAGATTGCTATATTGAGAAAATGAACAAGGAAAGAAATGGAAACAGACAGAGAGAACAGACAGAGCGAGGTCTCTGGAGACAGTGGTCGAATGATAGAGAGGATGAAGAAGATGAGGCGTCAAAGTCTAGAAATTCCTCTGGAGAACTGCAGCGTGATAAGCTCTTATATTGCCCGCGTCCCTTGAGACTCGGGGTATTCATCAGGCGCAACAACGCAAGTACGACTGCCCAAAGTAACTTAGCTTCGCTGCGTGACGATACCGTCCAAGCTGCATGAGTGTTGACTTGCGTGCTGATTGGATGCACCTCCTTTCTTTACAAGGAAAATCGCCGAAAGGGCCCACACTCATTGCATCGTCGATGTAGCACAGATTATGCGTACGAAAGCCTCTTGGACTTGGTGGATTACCCCGCTATATCCAAGGTCCTTGGTGTTCTCCAGTTACATAACAGAGGGTTTGCGATCAGATTGAAATTCTCGTCATGTAGATGGACCATGTAGGTGACGATGACTTACTTATTGATGCAGCCATCATGATAAGCAGGTCTTTGTAGAAGAGAGAAGAGGGGTTAATTTCGAACTGCAGGTGTCGGGAATGGCGTCATTTGAAGGATGCATAGAGTTGCTATGGCCTGATAGGATATAATGACAGGACCTCCAGGGCTCTCAACAGCTTGTCTAAGTCTAGTTTTGTCGCAAACGCAATTTAGCGTTCATGCCAACGATACAGCGCACAAGGTCCCAGTCACCATCAAGACCTACCCAGTCCGTGACCAAGACACCAGTGGATGAGTCGCCGTCTTCATTCCTGTGACGCCGACAGATGTAGTTGACAATTGCAGGGTTGACCTTGGCCGCGATCTTCTCGGGCCAGGTATTTGTCTTCCAAAAATTGCTCGCACTCAGGAAGTTGATGTAGAAGGGGTGGGGGCCGGGGTGTTCGCCGAACGGATAACGAGTCTTACTAGCGCGGTCGATGTGGTCCTTGACGTATTGGATTTTCTTCTCGATATTTGTCGACTCTTGCACCTCGTAGAAGTCCTGGATACACAGCTGCCCACTGGGGCATTCGGCGTTGGCTGTGTTGTCAGCCCAGGCAGAGCCGTCGATACCCCAGCCATGCCCCTCGTGCTTCTGCTTCAGGTCTTCGGGGATATTGAAGCGACGGAGAAGGATCACCTTGCCGCGGGCTTCGCCGAGAGTGGGGATCTTTGGTCGAGTCCACCAGCGCTGGTTGTCATCCTTCGCATAGTGCTTGTTGAGAATGTGCGCGAGCTGTTCATCTTTCGCATCTCCAGGACCCTCACGCTTTAGAGAGATGATCAATGTCTCGGACGGGTTCTTGTCTAGGAATTCATTGATCTCCTTCATCAAGTCGCGGAAGTATTTAGTCCCGGTCAGCGAAATAGGGAACACGCTGTGAACAAGGATCAGCTCCTCTTTTAATTCTTGCGGGTATTGCGGCTGGACACGAATGTCGAAGAAGCGCACCCCGTTCTCGAGCTGTTCGCGCGGGCTGACGGCTTGGCAGCGCACAGAGGGCGGCGCGAGGTGACAAGTCGGCGAGTTGTGAGTACCGGGAATAGAAAGTGAGGACAGGACAGTATCGTCCCGCAGCTCGTGCATCCATGCGTTCAGGTTGGCGGACGAATAAATTGCCAGGAACGACTCAGGTTTCACCCACACGCCAGTGAAGCGGTGCCTGGGATTGTCAACGGTCTGCATGGCTGCCGTCTCAGTCGTAGGGACAGGCACCTGGATAGTGTGTTCCTCGCCCTCAGCCCCGAAGACCAGACGCAGGCGCTCCTTTTCGGAGTCCCGGAAGAAATCCAGATCGGTTTCCGTGGTGGTGAATGGCTCAATGTGGATGCCTAGCTCTTCTCGCTCATCGAACGGCTTGTCCGCCAGGCTCAAGGTCGCGATAGGCGCCTGGCTGCGAGTCTGATTTGTCAAGATTCGAGTGAAATTCTTCGCCAGCGACGTAATTTCGTTGGTTCCATAGCTTTGTCCCGGGGGCTGAAGCGCTGGAGGCGCTTCAGATTGATCGGGATATCCGTGTTATTACGGATGGTCAACTTTTTGGCTACCATAGTGGACGAGTGTAAGCTTGGTAAAGCTGCGGGGCTTTGAAAGCTGAGAGGAATAGAGAACCCGGGGCGAAGATCAATGAGATCGATGAATATGGCGATGTAGCCCACTTCCCCTCATCGCGGGACGATTGCCAAGAGCTGAGGCCGATGAACTCCATTGTATCCATTCTGATTTGATGTTCTGGCCATCGGTGACGCTATGATCAATGTTGTTCAGATCTAGGTACAGTGTAACCCGATTCGAGTTGTCTGTAGGTCACGATCCATACTTGTTCGGCCTTCCATTGTCTGACGCATTCGAGGAAATTTTTTCATGTGGTATTTCCTCCTGTTTGGTCCTACCGTCACGAAGCACAATCCGGTTCAAATACCTACGTCGAGATCATGATCAATATTTAAGGACTCCTTTTACATTCCTTCCTATTTCCCATCGACCATATCTTTTAGGGGAACAAGCTTCGCAAGATGACGTCTAATTGCGTCGAGGACATCCTCATAAACGCCCTCACCTGATAGACTTCATTCGCAGAAAGACTATAGAGGTGATAGTACAGACTATTATCGAAACAGTCTTGAGAACCTAAAATCGTGCCTCTAACACGAAGAGCCAACAAAGAGGCAATTTACCCCGTCAGCAAAAGGACGCATCCATCCCGGCCAGCGCAACGGCGCCCGATCCACACCTTTTGACGACTTTTCATGATCCCAATACTATGATAATGAACAATCAGCTCCCATACTGTTTACTAAGGAATCATTCAATGCTTTTCCCCTAGAAGGCTAGATTGTTGCCTGATGCTGACCAACAAGTTGGCAAAAGCAACCATCTGAGTCAAAAGCCTTCGCAAAATGATTACAATGTGGACCAGATACTCAATACATTTGAGATAACCGATTGTATGATGGTAGAACAACAGCTCATGCTAGAATGAATATTTTCTTCTTCTCGTCTATAAAGAGGTAGACAGTATCTGCACTGAATTGCAATGTTTTCAACCTGATGCAGTGAAAGTCAAAAAGCACTTTCTCCTCCAGACATACATGCATTCAATCCTGGCTCATACCCAGAATTGGCTGTGCACCATGGATCATACTCGCTACCGCATTTCTACCTAATCAAGGTCTGTTGCAGCTAGCGCCCAGGTAAGCTGGCGCAGATTATTAGATCTTCGATTGGGTGTAGCGTGCATTCTTAGCGTGGGATATGTAGCTGCATGGGTGCGCTTTGTGCAGATTTCAAGATCTCTCAGCCTATCGATATTTAAGGATGCGTGGCACTGTATGTAATGCGCTCATCCTATGCGACGTGAGGCTGAATTGGAATGGGGCCGAAGATATGAGAAATGCGCTATAAAGAGCGAGGAACTCCAGGACCGACTCCTTTCATTCTCCAGCCGGCATTCAGTTCCTTCCACTGTTGTATCCTTTCTCGCCCTTCCTATTTTCTATCTTTCTCTTCCCTTTCCCTGATCTACCCCTGACCCACAATCATGCGTTCGCTCACGACAGCCGAACGCATTCACGCCGTGGAAGTCATTATCGACTATGTGTTCCGCGACAAATCTCTTCTTTTGAGGGCCCTGGAAGCCGCCGGCGCCACCATGGCCAGCCAGGGCAATAAGCGGCTTGCTCTTATCGGAGACGCTGCCCTAAGACTCGTTCTTTATGAGTCTCGTTATGAAAACGAGGCCTCAATTGGTGAGACCCCCTTAAATCCACTGTTTTAGTTTCTGTTCAGGTGATAATGATATAAAAGGCGACATGACGAATGCACAGAATACTCGGGCCACGAACGAGAATCTGGCGCAGATAGGCTTTGCCCTGACCCTAAATGCCCAGCTCCAGCTGAACCCCGCAGCCCAGGGCGTTGTTCCTGCACGTCTGATGGCAACTTCCATCGAAGCTATCATTGGCGCTGTCTATCTCGATAGCAAGAGGGATATTATGGTAACACGTCGCTTGGTTGCTCACTTGCGCGTCATGCCGACACTTTAGTGAATGTCTCTCGGTCAGGTACGGGAAATGTTACATTCCGTCCCCAGCTTTCGTTCATTCTATTAACTGCTGGATGATAATTTAGCTCGCATTTCCCAGGGGGTGTTTGTATACCCTTGAGGCGATAGTTGCTAGCAGATGCCCTGGTAAAGAGGCTTTCTAGACCCTGACGAGGGGGACACCCTTGGTACCGTGTGTCCCTCTCGAGAGGGACTAAAAAGCCACTTTATGATGGCATCTGGTGGTTAGTATGGTTGAATAGTGTCTGAATACTCCTATGGGCGCCAGTCATTGGCACGTGCTCAGCAGAGAATCTCTCCAGACCTTTTACGATAGGACACCCCCTTGGTACCCCGGGTTTCGTATCGCAAAAGAGCTGGGTAGACTTCCGTGCTAGCAGGATTTTGATGACTGGTATATGCAGTTGCTTTTGATTTTAATGTTGATCTGTTTATTTCTGTTGGGCATATTCAACATATCGTCCCCTAATTATTGGCTTGGATTGAAATGTTCTCTTATTTCATAGTGTGATGTCTTTCGCGGTCGGCCAACGATTCAACATCGTAGGGTCATTGAGCGTTTCTGGATACTTGCAATTATCAAATTTAATCTAGTCACTCGTTTCAGATCCATCCTCCAACGTTCCAAAATCTCATATTTTATGGACTCACTGACTGAAAGCACACCAAAGTCATTCCTTCAAATTTGACGATCTTCAATCAGAACAATTTGGTTCCTGCAGTAATGTAAAAAGGTCTTTCTCTCCGAGATGAGCGAATACCCCTCAATTTCGCGCAGCAACGCACACCACCTTACAAGGTAAATGTCTGGTGATGTAGACCTCCGCTCCCCAAAAAGAGAGAAGGCCCTACAAAGAATGAGATGTGAGTAAGGATCGACAAAAGGAGCACTTTAGGACTCGTGAGGGAAGTTTTTGTTGAGAGTCTGATCACCCACCGTTCTACCAAAAGGTGCTCGCGTTAAGCCACTCCGTCGCCTTTCCAGTAATTGCTTTATCACTCAAATCTCTTCCATGCTGGATTCAATATTCAATTGTTTTTGTTTCCTTCTTCCGCGAGCTCGATTGGCTTGCCTAATTTGGGGCTTGGGCGGGAACGTTGGATATCTAGATCGCGAAAATGCTTCCTATGGCACAGCACCTATAAATCCCTTGGTCTTTAGATTTTTTGAAGCATAAGAGACCAGAAATGAAAATACACGGACATATAATTACGTTTCAAGGCTTCGGTAACGACCATTTAATTGTGTTAGACTCCGCCTTGGCGCGTTTGTCCCCACAAGCCCCCCTTTGTCTGAACGGCTATTGACAAGTATCCGTTCTGGACACAGTTTGATGTCGCCTTCACCTTCCCAGCCATGATGCCTACTGGGCCTGGAGAGTCTGGGCACCAAATAAACACTGGTTCAAATTTTCCTCGTAGATCACGACAATCATGGCTCGGCCTCATCGGAACGTGCTTGTCGGTGTTGATCGGCGTTTCCGCTTTGGTGGCGGCGCTCTTCTTGGACAACTCCAACATGGAAGCTACACTCGGCTACTTCCGACTCGAAAATCGAGACAGCTATTGGGAAAAGCATCGAGAAGAAGTCAAAGATGTATTTGTCACAAGCTGGGATGCGTACTCTAAATATGCCTGGGGTGAGTTCAGACTGTTGCGCTTCAGCATCCACGAGGGCAGTGCCCTTCGCACTAAGATCTAGAGCTGACTTATGTCTTCGATCCAGGAAAAGACACTTTCCACCCCATCTCTAAAAGAGGAGAGCAAATGAGCCCAAGTGGACTAGGTTGGATCATTGTTGACAGTCTAGACACTTTGATGGTCATGAATCTGACTTCCCAGCTCTCTGAGGCTCGGAAATGGCTCAAGCGGGACTTGACCTACGACCAGGATCAGGATGTCAACACCTTCGAGACAACTATTCGCATGCTTGGCGGACTCCTGTCCGCGCACTACTTGTCGACTCAACTCCCTGACATCTCATCACGCCATGACCATATTTACCTTGAAAGAGCAATTGATCTGGCAGACCGTCTTCTGGCTGCCTATGATTCGCCGGCTGGAATTCCTTATTCCAGTGTGAACATTGGTACTCGACAAGGTCTCAAGTCTCACACTGACAACGGAGCGTCGTCGACTGCTGAAGCCACAACTCTTCAGCTAGAGATGAAGTACCTTGCTAATCTCACGGGAAATGGAGTCTACTGGGAAAAGGCCGAAAATATTATGCAGGTGGTTGATGATCATCGCAAGCCAGATGGCTTACTACCCATCTTCGTGAGTCCTGATACTGGCAACTTCCGCTCCAGAATAATCCGTTTGGGAAGCCGCGGCGATTCTTACTACGGTACTGTCCGTCGCTTAGATGCCTTTAATTAGAACTTGGCTAATGAACCACAGAATACTTGGCAAAACAATATTTGCAGACCCACGAACCAATCTATGCCGAGATGTGGGAAGAGGCTTTAGCAGGTATCCAAAAACACATGATTACTACCACCAAGCATTCCAATCTTCAAATTGTGGCTGAGCTTGAAAAAGGCGTCGGGGGAAAATTGTCTCCCAAAATGGACCATCTCGTTTGCTTCTTGCCTGGCTCGATTGCAATCGCCGCAACGGAAGGAAGAACCGAGGCCGCAGCACGGAAGCTCCCCACTTGGAACCCCCAAAAGGAAGAGCAGATGGAGCTTGCCAGAGAGCTCACAAAGACTTGCTGGGCAATGTACGCTGTTACAGAAACAGGCCTGTCACCCGAGATCACCTGGTTTAATGTCGAAGATCACAACCTCGAACCTAACCCTGGCTCGAGGATGAAGAACAAGAGCAGCGATGATCTTGAATCTTGGCAAAAAGACTTCAAGATCAAGTCTGCTGATGCGCATAATTTGCAGCGTCCGGAAACGGTGGAAAGTCTCTTCTTGTTATTCCGGGTCACAGAAGACCCCATCTACAGAAAATGGGGATGGGAAATTTTCAAATCGTTCAAAGAGCATATGCTTGTACCCAGCGGGGAGGGCTATACTTCTTTGGATGATGTGACTACAATCCCCTCACCAATGCGTGACAATATGGAGAGTTTCTGGCTGGTAATCAAAACCCTCTCTTTGTGGACTGGCAATTAGTCCAGTAGCTAACACTCATGCAGGCCGAGACTTTGAAATACCTTTACCTTCTTTTCTCTCCGAGAGATGTCTTTCCGCTTACAGAGGTTGTTTTCAACACCGAAGCGCACATTTTCCCTCGATTTGAGCCGACCAAATTCAAAACTGGCTGGACGCGAAGAAAGCGCGACCAAGCCAGAAATGAGCACGTATAAAAGCATGCCATATACCCTGCATTATTACTGATAATTTCAAGCCTCCGTACATCATTTCAAGAAAGAGCCACTATCTGTCATGTATAAGATTTTTGAATGAATGTCATCCCAGTTACTAGACGAGGGCCAAGTTCTCTTTCAAGCTCCACAAACATCCCCAATACTTTGGGCCCCTTACCTTCGAAACTCTTCCTTGGCTGAGATAGTTTAACTATTGTCTCCTCCGCTTTGTTTCAGAGTATATAGCCTCAAGAAAGGAACTGGAAAAATGGCTAGTGTTTTAGAACATGTATCAGAGTTATACTGAGTACAAAACATTTATCATGGAAGATTCATAGATGAAAGTATAATAAGACATTGAAAAAAACTTCCTTATTCTGCTGTCAGATATCTGAACCCCCTTGAGTGTTAACCAGTCTGCATAATTTCTTTCGGTAGCCCCACGCAAGACCATCCTGAAGCTTGAGGGGACGACCTCGCGCCCAGCCCTCTACTAAGGTTTGTCCACATGGCAAAGATTAGTCTGGCAGCGAAGTGAAACCCGTATGCTGCTCTGAATGCTGCATTGAGTAGTTGATAACCCCCTAGATTCGCGAAATCCGGGGTCAAGCCCCTTTCCCCGCGAATGGAACGCTTGATCTGCGGGGACCATCAGGGGGTTCCTGGAAGTACATAGTCTTTAACCCGGACTTTAGCTGGAGACAGATGGACGTGAAGAAATCACTTTGCCTATACGGGAAATAATTGCCCGCTCCTTTGGTTACCCCTCACGCGCGTGAAGCGATAGGAGCGTTGCAGCGGTCCCCACGCTACTGTAAACTCATCTTATCTTGGCCAGCTGCTATCGTGACGATCGGGGTATATGAGAGGGACAGAGAGGATTAAAGCTAACTCCGAACATTTTTCGCTGTCGAGTGAACTCTCCGCGTGTATTCATAATGGCACGGCCAGGGACAGAAAGCGCAGATGGCATCGAAAGCACATTGCACACTACCTCTGGAATTGACCACTTTGATCCCGAAAAAGGTAACCATCTCAAGGACCTCGATGGGGCGGGGGCTCCTGAACTCGCAGAGGTTCAGGAGTTAAGGTAGGGATCTGTCCGTTCAATCATTTGAGGTTGTTGCTAATGCTCCATGATATCAGACAAGGTCTCGGGCAACGTCACATTCAAATGATCGCCCTGGCAGGCACAATCGGAACAGGACTCTTCCTGGGATCAGGTCGAGCTTTGGCTAATGCCGGGCCAGCGGGTATTTTCATGGGATATACGATAATGGGGTTATTGATCTCGGGCGTCACATTATCCATCGGAGAACTGAGTGCCCTTGTCCCTCTCAGTGGCGGTGTCATTCGACCCGCTGCCTATTTCGTGGACCCGGCGTTCTCCTTTGCGCAAGGATGGAATGTCACATATCAGTACCTCATCTCCATTCCGGCGGAGATATCTGCGGCATCGGTGATCATACAGTTTTGGGTGACGGTGAATAACGCGATCTGGGTCACCGTCTTCAGCGCGATTCTTTTCGCGACAAACATCTTTTTGGTTCGCGTGTATGGAGAGATCGAATTCAGCCTTGCCATTCTGAAAGTTTGTCTCATTGTTGGCATGAATATCATGGTAATAGCCTCGCCCATCTTGGTCTTTCTGGCTCTTTTTGGTTAATACTCAACAGGGCCTTGTGATCACCTGCGGTGGTGGGCCTAACCATGAATCGATTGGGTTCCGATACTGGAACGATCCTGGGCCATTCGTACAATATCTTGGGGTTCCTGGCTCATTGGGCCGATTCATGGGATTTTGGACCGTGTTCATCAATGCGGCGTATGCCTACTCTTCTGTGGAGACTATTTCCATGGCAGCGGCGGAGACATATGCCCCGAGGCGGAATATCCCAAAGGCTGCTAAACGGGTATTCGTCCGTGTGATGCTCTTTTACGGTTCGTCTCGTTTTGTTTCTCTGAACGATGTAAGATCTAACCATGGATCAGTAATTTCCATCTTCATGATCACCCTGCTGGTTCCATCAAATGATCCTATGCTATTAAGGAGCACTGGCACTGCTGCTCAGTCTCCATTCCTCATCGCCGCACAGCGCGCAGGTGTGAAGGTAGTGCCTCATATTATCAACGCGATTGTGCTCAGCAGTGCTTGGAGCTCAGGAAATTCTAGTTTGTTCACTTCCTCTCGTCAATGACACTCAACCTAACAGCTATCCAGCACTACTCAGCGGATCCAGAATTCTCTATGGTATGGCCCGCGAAGGTTTAGCTCCGAAATTTCTTGCACGCACTAACCGGTGGGGGGTCCCGTACATGGGCGTTCTCGCAATTGGCGTATGGATGGGCCTTGGCTACATGTCACTTAGCTCGACCGCCGAGGTCGTGTTCACTTGGTTACAAGACCTCGTTGCCTGTGCCCAAATCATGAGCTGGCTTGTAATTTGCACAACGTACCTCCGCTTCTACTATGCTCTGAAAAGGCAGGGTATTTCGCGGAGTAGGTTACCGTGGGCCGCACCGCTTCAGCCTTACGCAGCTTGGATGACCCTCATTTCGCTCACTATCATTTTGCTCACTGGAGGCTATACCGCTTTCATTCACGGCCAGTATGTTCTCTCTCAATTTCAGCCGGAATGTTTATCTTGCTCACTCTCATGCCTTAGCTGGTCTACCGAAACATTCATTTCGTCCTACCTCGACATTGTCATTTTTGCTGGCCTCTACTTTGGATACAAGCTATGGTTCCGAACCAAAATAGTCTCTCTTGATGAGTCGCCTGTTGCCCGCTTCGTGCAGATTGCGGAGAATGATCCCGACCCACCGGAGCCGCCGAAGTCCAACTGGGCCAAATTCAATATTCTGTGGGCTTGAAGAGGTGATGCACTGGTTAATTTCTCGATATTCTAATTGAATGCTGCCTCTGCTTGTCGCTATGAACCCCAAGCTGTTCTGTATGCCTGGCGATGACGCGACTTGTTTACGATAATGAGCAGAGCGCCATCTAATGCCAAAGTGACGTAGTGGCGTCGGTTGCATAGAGAGCAACATGGGGAATCTAAATAAACTCACACCTTTACACGCATGGCCCAAAGTACAGAGGAGAAGTAGCTCCTGCTTCTGCTAAGATGCCCGGCATCCTGCCCATGCCGGGACTTGTGTGCGGGGCTTGCCTAGCTGGCTGAGCATGACCCCACTCGACCTTGGCCATCTTGAGACCACTCCGGCATCTGCCACCATGAAACCAGCTATGAATAGCTTGCCGACGTGATGTGTCCAAACAGCACCATACCAAGCAACACACACGTCATCATGCAAGAGCCGGATCGCCTTGACGATTCAGCCGATCCCGGTCTTGCGACGATGAGTGGGTGAAGCTCTCGACGCTAAGCTTTAGCGGTGGCTAGCTGCAGCATCAGCTACACCTCGATTTCAGGTTGAAATGCTCCAACTCGGCACCAGATACGCACGTGTGCTATCGCGGCCTTCTCCTTTGCGAATGGCCCAAACAAGCAATCTCTAATGTTGCCGCTAATGCTGGACCGTCCAATATGACGACAGCGCAAAGGTTCGACGCATAAAAGCCGATCTCGGACGCTCCTGCCCTTTTGTTTCCTCAACTGCACTCATTGCTACATCGTCAGATTTTCTACAAGTTTATCTTTACCTTCATCTTCATCTTCACCTTTACCAAACATGACCATCTCCCACTACGGCGTCTGGGCCTGCACCCCAACCCGCTACACGGCTCAGACTGAGAAGCAAGACGCCAAATCCCCTCACATCTACCTCTACTTTACCGATGGCTCATCCAAGAAGAATCTCGAGGCCGCCATTAACGTCAAGTCGACCGACAAGGACACCCGTCTGGTGTTCTGGTTGAACCGCAACTTCTCTCACCCCATCACCCAGACCCTGTCTGGCCTCGAGCAAGGCTTCCACCTGGCCCAACAGAGTGGCTCAGCTGAGAACAAGAGCACTCAACACAACCGCCATCGTCACAACCGTCGCGAAACCTCGACCCTACAAGGCCTTGACTTCATTCGCACCCAGGACCTTGTGGATATCAAGTCCGGCAAGGTTCTCCCTCACGACATTCCCGGTCCCAACAACGATATCCTGGATGATCTGGATCCCATCATCACCGATGCGATCAACAAGAAGGCGACTGCTTATATCTGGGGTTCGTCTTATGGATCCGGAATTCACGATGTTCACATGAATCAGGGTAGTCTGCCCAACTACTCCAATGGCATCTATGAGGATGGCGCATTGCTGTTTGAATTCGATGATGGACACTGGGAGGCTGTCTTCTTGGCCTTTGCTTCGCAGAGGATTCCCACCGATGACCAGGGTGAGTATGAGTCTAACAGTGAGTCTCTGGCGGATATCCTGGGTCAATAAATTGCCAGGATAGTATGAGTGGATTGTTACCATTGATGTGGACCTGTGGACTAGTCTGAAGCAAGACTTGCATAGATAGACAATTAAACATTTTTACCTTACCATTCACTACCTTTTAGCTATGATTTTTTTGCTCTCCAGGACTTAAAGGCGACTTGCCAAATGGGCAATACACTTGGGCTACATCAACAAAGCTGTTGGTTCCTGGGTCACAAAATCGCAATAGACTTCTGAAAAAATAGGGAGAATTGCGTTCCAGTTTTTGTTAGGCACCTTAATCATCATTCGGAGCAGTCGACACATAACGAAGTAAAATATAGTTGCTCCCCGCTATGATCGCACGGGTGCGGGGAGATCACGTGGTTATCATCGGTTACCGTCGGGGCAACGATTCCCTTGATAAGTGCCATGCTGCATGCCATGTCCCAGGAATATCTTACGATTTCACTTCTGAGATCTTCAACTGTTTCCCTAGGTGATCCAAAATGAATTTCCTTCGCAGTGGGGGCAGTGTTCCCCGCATTCTACGTCCCTGTCGTCCCCAGAGTCTTCTCCGCATTCGATGCCCCATACCGCCCGGCGTGAGCCGAGGATTCCATGCTGGTTCGGCATTGTTGGGGGTTCGGTCTCAAATTCTGAAGGATGTTGGCGAAGGTGGGTTCCTGAACATGGATAGCCTCTTGAGGTTTCTCGAGATCACTTGTTAATGAAGTCAGGTATCACCGAAGTCCAGATCATTCAGTGGTATGTGGAGGAAGGAGCGCATATTGAGGAATGGAAACCCCTATTTCAGTATCAGTCGGACAAGGCTGTTGACGATGTCAGTATACTGGCTATCCTATGCCAATTTCATTTTTTAAAAAAAGCTGCTGACATTGCCAGATCACATCACGATACGAAGGCGTGATCAAGAAGCTTCACTTTGAAGCAGATGACACAGTACCTACAGGAAGCGTATGTAAAATACCCCAATCTCTTTTTTTCTGTGTTATCTTACTGACAGCTATTGATAGGCCCTCGTTGAGATTGAAGTCGATGATGCGAAATACCCCGAAGAGAATCCACAACCTGTGCCCGCCGCAAACCCGGAGCCACTCCAGAATGCCACGGCACCAGAAGTAGCGGCAGTAGCTCAAGCAATTGAGTCGTCTCAGGTTGAGACACCCGCCGTGCAAGAGCCCGAGGTGCCCACAGAAGCACCCAAGTCAAAACATGCGTCCCTTGCAACTCCCGCCGTTCGAGGGCTCCTCAAAACCCACAGCGTCGACATTCTCCACATTAATGGAACGGGCAAAGAAGGACGAGTCCTAAAAGAAGACGTTCTCAGATTTGTCGGAAACCGAGACTCCCCTACAAGTACACCCTCCATAGCATCTGCGCCAACCACCCCAGACGCACGCCAAACCGAAACATCAACGAACCTAACCCCAATTCAATCATCCATGTTCAAAACCATGACCAAGTCCCTAACCATCCCCCACTTCCTCTACGCCGATGAGCTCAAGATCAACGACATCACCAGAATCCGCAAGAGACTGCTCGCGGATCGTGACCCAAAGAAGATCACATTCCTCCCCTTTGTCGTCAAAGCCGTCTCTCTCGCCCTGGCCGACTTCCCACTTCTAAATGCTCGTGTCGATACCACCGACCCATCCAAGCCCAAATTAATCATGCGCTCCCAACACAACATCGGCATTGCAATGGACACACCCAACGGCCTGCTCGTCCCAAATATCAAAGACGTAGCATCCCGCTCAATCCTTGACATTGCTTCTGAAATTTCCCGTCTGAGTTCCCTCGCCAAAGAAGGAAAACTTTCATCAGCCGATATGAGCGGTGGCACGATTACAGTGTCAAATATCGGGAATATCGGTGGCACTTATGTTGCACCCGTCCTTGTGCCTACGGAGGTGGCTATTCTTGGCATTGGGAGAACGAGAGATGTACCGGTGTTTGATGAAGCGGGTCAGGTTACGCGTGCGGAGATGGTCAACTTTAGCTGGAGTGCGGATCATCGGGTTGTGGATGGAGCTACGATGGCAAGGATGGGCAATCGGGTTCGGGAATTGATTGAGATGCCCGAGCTGATGCTGCTTAATCTACAATAGAGGTACACGAGCTGCATTTGGCACAGAGGCATATTTATAAATTTCCATCGCCTGGTAGAAGAATTTCGAGATAGAGAAGAATAACTGTTGATGGTCGACCAAGATGCATTGATGAGTTTTTAAAGACACAATATTACTACATGAAGTGTCGCATAGTAGACAGTAATCGAAAGGCCCATTTTGAATTGATCAGATTTCCAATTAATGAATTCAATCTATCGGTATCGTAGACTATTGAGATGCTTCCCCAATTGGAAATGGGGGTAATCAAAAGAACGGACCTTGGTTACCCGTCCAGTCACGTCTTGAACTGATGCTTAGAATAAGAAAGGAAAACAGTAACGCTAGATACAGACCCAAGCCCGGAGGGACCACCACGGGCAAAATCCGCAAAAATGTACACAAAACTCCCGAGGCACCATGGTCAGAGGTGTGTCCTCTCATGCAATATCAATACCAAAGCTTGAAAGAGATCAAGAGTAGGATCATTTCCGGTCAATGGTTCTCCTCGAGTGTCTTGTGCACCGCATCAAAAACCCGGTGCTGCACCTGGGCCTGCGATCCCTCCACATTAATCGTAATCACATCCCACTCCCCCTTGGGTTCCTCGAGGGCCTGCAACTGAGACCGAACCATATCACTCTTCATATAGTGAGCCTGGCGCTGGCTGACACGCTTCATGAGGACTTCCTCGGTGAGTTTGAGGTAGATGAAGTGAATCTGGACCGAAGGCGAGCCGTACGCTGCTACGCGCATGACGTCACGGTATTTCTGCTTCAGCGCCGAGCATGCGACCACGACACCGGGGGGAGGGTGGAAACTGTTTGATTCGGACGGGGAGAGAGCGTTGATGGCGGCTTTGCGAAGGGAGATGAGCCAGTCCCAGCGGTCTTCGTCGGTCAGAGGGATGCCGTTGCTCATTTTATCTTTGTTGGATTTGTTGTGGAACTGTCAAGATCCGAGGTCAGTCTGTGTTTTTAGGGGCCCGGATGTCTGGTTGCTGGTTTGTGGAAACAAAACGTACATCATCCCCTTCTAGGAACGGAATGCCTAGTTCTTTAGAGAGGCCATTGCCTACTGTGCTTTTGCCGCATCCCGCCGGACCAGTCACGATCCAGATGTGCTGGACAGTGCTTGGGTCCGTAGATTTGGAGAGCATTGCGGATGCGGAGTGTGAGGATTGGTTGGGCTCGAGATCGGGCATGATGTGTGGCAGTTTGGAGGAGGCTACGGCAGGCGTGACCGGAGGCTGAGGCCGTTCCCCGGCGGAGAGCATGGTGATATGTGTGAATTCGGGGGGAAATTTGGGGCTTTATCAAGTTTCCGTCCTGGCGTGGTTCCAGGGAACTAAGCCGGGGTTGAGTGGATGACGCTGTGATACGTGGGATGAAAGTCCTTGAGGTCTATATTGGGTGGACAGTTGCGTACAGAATCGCTCAAATGGAGAGGGAAAAACAAGAAGGAACAGAAAGAGTCGCGCGACAGTGGAAGCGAACAGGCTACATTTTTAAGTATGACGGTGGGTCGAACGAGGAAAATCGAAGAAAGCAGAAGCCGAGTGGGGGGGAACACTCACCACGGTATTCATTGGTGCAGGGACTGGTCTTCATTACCCGAGTGGAGGTGGAAAGTGGGATGAGTCTCCAGGTGCTCGGTAGATCGATCGACGCCTCCCCGGGTTTACACGGAGTCACCGCCTTTTTTCTTTCGCGTTTAGAGGTGGTATAGAGGGGTAGCGTGAATTGTCAACCGTATCTAGATCAATCATGAAATGGCCCGCTTGAATCTTCTGCTGTCAATCGCCCAAAGATGATGTTTGTGATGTCACACGGGTAAACAACCCCCACGCTAGTGGAACACCGCCGGGTTGGGTCGATTTCAACTCATACACGGCCAGTGTCCCTATTTTTTTCGTCTAGCATCTCTACAGGTTACAATCTGGGTACGAAGGTGTCATCTCAGCAAATGTACCGTGCCGACATTCCGTTCTACAGTAGGTCACACCTCACGCATGGTCTCGCATGGAGGAATGTGATACACCGGGGCAGTGGGACGAGGCGAAGGATGAGATCACATAAACGTAGGTAATGGGGGTCTCAAGGGATCGCCGTACTGGAATCACACCGAGTCGGCTTCGGCCCCGGTACTTCTTGCGCTTGAGAGATTTCCCGCTTTCTCCCTGTCTCGCGTCCAAGGTGACATTGTCTAGAATCCGGGTTCAGCAGTCTCGTAAAATGTTCAATGCATCAGGGCTCCGTTCAGTTCATAGGCTCGGAGAGGCAGTCTCGGGAAGTAGAATCCGGCTCCCGATTTCACACCATACTCTGGCTAAATGGTGGGACTCGTTTGATCCTGTGGACTTGGGTTCGAGGCACAGCAGTGACCCGATGGACTGGTGGAATAGGGACGCCTCACAAAGACGTACGAATGTGGTGGTTGCTCTGTCAGGCTCGCCGTGTTTGCCCACTTGCCGATTCAATGTGGGCAGACACTCCATTATGATCATCGATCACAAAGCTGTTTGGGTGAATTTCGAGACAATTGGACAATGCAGTGTCGTTCAATTAATTATACATCAAGTTGAAGACTCAATGGACCATGGTCAAGCTGTAGATCGAAACACACGAGGCACCAAGAGCTGCCTGCGGGGGAGAATGACTAAGCGGTGAAGCCACGTTTTGGATCAAGCTCAGTCAACTCCGAAAGCACCTCAGCGCTGCACACGATGGCGTCCCTTTTCTTCTCCACCCCTGTCGATATTGACATTGTCCTCGATGATCTTGATGACCGTCAGACCGTCGATGTCAAGCTCGACAAGAACCGCCGCGAGCGGGTCCCCCTGTTCATGGACGGAGAGTCCGTCAAGGGCGCTGTGACGATCAGGCCGAAAGATGGCAAGCGATTGGAGCACACGGGAATCAAAGTACAGTTCATTGGGTCGATTGGTATGTGCGTCATTTCCCTGGAAAAATCTGTCCATTATTGACGCAGCTCGGGCTGTTTTTAGAGATGTTCTACGACCGAGGCAACCACTACGAGTTCCTATCGCTGGTCCAAGAACTGGCAGCCCCCGGCGAATTGCTACATCCGCAGACTTTTCCCTTCAATTTCAAGAATGTCGAGAAACAATACGAATCCTACAATGGTATCAATGTCAAGCTGCGCTACTTCGTCCAAGTCACCGTCTCACGGCGCATGGCCGACGTCATCCGTGAGAAGGACCTTTGGGTCTACTCCTACCGCATGCCCCCGGAGACCAACAGCCCCATCAAGATGGATGTCGGAATCGAAGACTGCCTGCACATCGAATTTGAATACTCCAAATCCAAATACCATCTTAAAGACGTGATTGTCGGCCGGATCTACTTCTTGCTAGTGCGGCTGAAGATCAAGCACATGGAGTTATCCATCATTCGGCGAGAGACAACCGGGTCTCCACCCAATCAATATAATGAGAGCGAGACGTTGGTACGCTTCGAGGTATGTGTCGAGCCCCTCCACCGGCTCCCGTGACAAGCGATTTCAAGGTACAATTTATCGTGCGGGCAACCACTAACAGCATTATAGATCATGGATGGATCACCATCCCGGGGTGAAACGATTCCTATCCGTTTGTTCCTCGGTGGTTTCGATCTGACGCCCACATTCCGAGACGTCAACAAGAAGTATTCGACACGATACTACCTCAGCCTAGTGCTGATCGATGAAGGTACGTGACCCTGAACCTTTCATATCGCACTTGGTCAATTCCGGTGGATGGGATGCATGCGCAAGGAGGGCAGAGGCAATGGGTTCAAAGCCCGACGGCAATTGAGACCAGTCTCGGCTCGGCCTGGGGAATTCTACACCGTTTCTCGGTTTCCGAGTTTACCGTCCTTGAACCCCCACACTAAACTCTTCTTGGCACCTTGCGTCCTCCACTTCATCACTTGCAGACGAGACTTGCCCTTGTTTACACGATCCACTAATACTGAACTTGCAATCAGATGCTCGACGCTACTTCAAGCAATCCGAGATCGCTCTCTACCGCCAAGCCCCTGAAATTGCTGCGACGCCACAGATTGCCCAGCAACAGCAGATCCAACAGCAGGTCCTGATGCAGCAACAGCAGCAGGCCCTTCCACCAGGATCTGCCACCGCTGGGCCAGGACGTGAACAGCCCAGACCACAGCCCGTCTCAGCGCCGGTGGCGTAGTTTCCCCCAGCATTGATCATATCGCAACTGTAACTTGGGCAGATAGATCTGTTCTTCTATCCTTCTTCTATACCCACCCCGTTGTCACCACACTCCCTCCCCTATCTACCCCTGTGTGTTGTGTCTAGCAAATACATTCCTCGTCACCTCCATGGATGTCACGATATCCCTTAGTCAAGGTAGTCTACTTCTTATTCTTGCCCATAATACGGGAATCAACTTGGCCGAATCCTTTGGTTTGCGAATTCTATATCTCGTGATGATACTTGCCCAGAGAAAATGGAAGGCATGAGATGAAGTACATAGCAAATACATTGTTCTAGCATCCAGTAGCTATCGAATTCCTCATTCGAATCGTCCAGTCTGTTCCAACACTTGGCCCAAAGCCTGGAGAACCTGTCCATCGTCACGCTCTTTACCCGCGACCTGAACGGCTTGGACAATAAGAGGATACAACCACTCGAGATGCTTGCGGTGGTGACGCGGGGACTTGTCATCGCCGGCTGATGCCATACCAGAATGGACAGAGGGTGGGTCTGGAATAGCAGAAGGCTCGCTTCGAAGCTGGACCATCCGAAGCAAAAGATGTAGCAGGGCTTTCCGCGATGGACTTGGTTGGGGCATGAGGCCCCGGAGAGGCTGGTCGGCGATGTAGCCTTTGAGTGAGACAGCGCAGCGGAGCAGGAGGTAGGGAGAGATAGACCTGGCGATCAGAGTCTGCGCAGATGCGGTGGACTTGGACTCGGACTCGGCATCACCCGCAAGCTCGAAGAGGGTGTCCATGAGCGCGTAGGCCATTCTTGGCCGGAGGGTCGGAGGCGGGTCGAAGGTGCGACCTGCGCGAACGCGGTAAAAATCCTCGAGAGGAGAGTCCTCGATCGGGCCGGAGGGAAGATCGAAGCGCTGCGGAGCGTAGATAAATGAGGAGTGGAAGAGGGCGCAGGCGAAGTTTCGGCGTATTGGGTCCGGGATACCGGAACCACCGAGGGATGGGAGAATGATTTGCTTGAGCCGGGCGAAGGCTGTGGTATCGAATTCTTCGTCGGAAAGGACTCGGATGGTTGATAGCTGCTGGGTCCGGAATCCACGGGCTGAGACGATGCCATCAGTGATGTCGACCACACCTTGCCAGAAGCGTGCGATTTCTGCTTCCTCGGACTTGGGGTACTGCTCCTCCACGTAGGGTACCGCGACTTTGAGAACGTTCAGAGACGCAGTTGTGGCCTTTTGCCAGAGATAAGGTTCACGATCCTTGCCTTCCCACATGTACTTGTACTTGATCGATACATGGAGACGCTCAAGGGTGATGGCAAGTGCGTTGTTCGAAAAAATGTCTTGCTTGATACCGAAGTCCGCGATGTACCAGCTGACGAGATCTATGGCGCTCTTTGAGAAGGCAACAAAAGTTGGTTTTCTCGGGTCGTTGCTGGAACTCCACTTTGACAGGGCGGAATCTGACAGGTCTGCGAGACAGAGAAGGATAGCAGCCTGTGCTTCTTCCTTCTCTGAGCAAAGAGTCCTGATGCAATCAATCACCAGCCCCTGGACATCGGAAGAGCGGTCGATATCCGTCGAGTAAGGTGGGTATACCGAATTCCATACAAGCAGACGAAGGTGTTGGATGATCTTTTTGACATGGTCCGTGGACAAATCATCTTTATAGAGACGATATATCTGCTGGAAAGACTGCATATAGGCTAACGCGGCGTCTTGGTTGGGTCGATCCAGATCAAGCATGGCTTCGTCTCCAGCGGGGTGGCCATTAGCCCACAGATCCCATGCACATTGAAGAGCTTTCTTGCTGAGCCCAAAGGGGGGCTGCACCCTAACGAGAATCGCAGAAAGACTAACGAAGGTCGCCTCGTTGAATTTTAGAAGCTGCAAGTCCACAAATGCCTGCAAGTACTTCAAAAGCCGAGTCCAAGACTCGTCAAACATTTCGTCACTCACAATGGTGTCGAAGAAGTTTGTGACAAGATTTGAGATCCCGTTGATCATCAAGACTGTTGTTTCCACTCGTGACTTGAGGCTATCTGCCGGCCCACTTTGCTTGTCCTTCGATTTGAAGAAATTGTTTTCAACTGCTTCCACCATTTGAAACAAGACTCTGTTCAGACACAACCTCCATGCTTTTGGTGATAGCTGTTGCCCATAAGCGTCAAAAATCCTCAGAAGAGTATGAATCGCGCTGTTTCGAATCTCTGGCCTTGAGTCTGTCGCAATGTCAACAATACGGAGCAGCAGCAGCAGCCAAAGAGAATTCTTTGAGACAGAGGGATTCTTGTCACGAGCAAGCTTTGTCAATTCTTCTTCGGTGACAGAGACATCAACATGACTCTCAATCGAGAACTTCTCGATTTGTTCCTGAAGGAAATCGGATACGTTCCAGAAAAAGGATGTGGTGGTCAAGGAGATGTTGAAGTCCTGTGTCTGCGAGGCAAAGCTGGAAAATGCATTGACCAGGCTCAAAAGGCAGGGAGGAGGCAACAAGGAGAGGAAATCTGAAGCCACAAGATGAAGAGACTTGTATGCTGCGCGGACTAACCGGGGACCGGTTGGAAGGGCCGATGACCTACGCTCGGCCGGGGTGGTTGGTAGGAGATCCCCAGTCTCAGCCTTCGGGATGACTTGAAAGACTCCCGATATCAAATCAAAGGTGTGATCCCATCCGTCCGTGAAAGCTTCAGCATATTGCTCGAGTATATTTTGAAGAACCTCCAAACTCTGCTCATGGATTTCAATAACAGTGGTTGGGAGCGACTTAGTGGAGGACGAATCAGGTGGATAAAGCGATGCTACCTGGTTCTTGAGGGTTTCGAGATTTCTCGTATGGACCTGGTTCAGGTCTTTTTTATCGACATCCTGTGGATTCATGGTCAAGAATACCAACGAATTGAGGATTCCACTAGATTGCAGACGAAGATTGGGACTGATTTCAGTGTTGGCGGAAGCAGATATCAGACTTTGCGTAAGGATTTTCCAAGATTTGTTGTCCTTGTCATCAAGTGACGAAAGCCTCTCAAGGTTCGCCTGGGCTAATTCGTTCACTTTCTCTAGAACAAACTTGAGCTCCTCATCCTGCATTCTTGATATCCCCACTGTGTGAGACACACGCCGAGTAATTTGATGCATTCGTCCAGACTTCTGTGAGGACTGCGGGGTACTCGGCATCTCAGAAACTTCTTGTTCTGGCTCTTTCCGCGGTTCTGGTGCCGTCGATGAAGACAGGTTCAAGAGTGCATGTAGAATCTCCTGGAAAGCCTCGCTGGGGTAATCGCTAGTGCTCTCAAACATCTTGGATGAGGCTGCCTGAACTGCAATCACTTCAACTCCCAGATTTGCAGTTGGAATATCATTTCCAAATATTGCCGTGGTTTCGCCCGAAGCATTGGCCGATTTAACCATAGTGCTGGATGATATGCCGATCACGAGTCCAGTGTATTGCAATGTCTCAAATAAGATTGACCAGGCCGGCTGGTCCAAAGTAGGCCCTAATGCAATTCCGAGATTGAGTAACGCTCGAAGACAAAGCAGATTCCTCGTACTCAATGACGGCGCGGAGCTTTCCAACCCTGAGGAGTCTGCAGGCAATGAACTTGTTCTTAGCATGTCTGAGCTCTTTCGCGATTTCTGATGGCTCTCATTAGAGTGAGCGCCAGCTGCGGTCGGTGTGGCAGGAATTTGCCCTCTGGAACCGCTTGCGCTTACGGGAGTAGCAGCCTTTCCCAGTGTGGTAAGGAATGCATCACGAGGAACAGAGAGTCTCAGAAGGCCAGCTACATGTGCTAGCTTTTGGAACGCTCGTACTAGGTTGTGGTAATACTCATCATCCAGGGAAGCGTGCAAGAAGGTGGAACAGGCTGCAAGAACAGCAGGCCAACAATTATCAACCATCCCGGCACAGGTCTTGATCGAGGAGTATTGTATATGAGAAGTCAAATCCAAAGGATTGATGGGAACCGACGACCTCTTGCCTGGTGAGGCTGTCTGAGCCCGCCAGGCATCAGATTGGAGATCTTGAGATGATCGCGCAGAGTCGGGTCCCTGGTCTGTGTTCACATAGCGGTTCTTCTTCTTCTGCCTTAAGTCAGGGACTGTGAGAGGAAGGATGAATTTTCCAAGGCCCTCAGCAAAGCTGCTGATACAGTTGAGAACAAGGCTGTAGATGTAGGTGTCTGGCGGTAGTGGTGGCTCCGTTTTATCCAGTAGTTCGATATACGGTGTCCGTACAACACTCCATTGGCTGCTGATTCCTGGTACTTTAGTCTCTGCTGGTGGGCCTGTTGACCCTATGACGCCTGCGACGCCACCTGTTTCAAGGGCGATCTGATCCTCCGTTGCGGAGCGTAAGTGTTCAGCACGCGAGGGCACCGTGGATTGGTTGCTGACCCCGATCAGAGACGGCTTCTCCGACGCAAGCCGAACAAGTGCCGCCATATGATCTCGGAGAACGTTTTTTCTGCGTTCGTCTCCGTCGTACAAGGTGTAAATTTGGCGAACAACGCCCGGTTCAGCGTAGATACCGCGGAAGACCTCCATACACAAAACGCGTTTCCAGGGCGCGTTTCCATCGGGCTCAAGCAGATGGGTTAGCAGGCCAAATGCCATCTCACACTCGGCAGGCAGAAGAGACATATGACGTTTCAGGAGCAAAAGAAGAATGCGCGCAATCCGAACAGTCTGGGAAAACGAATGCCTCTCCGAGAGATACCTCACAGCCAAGGGCATCAAACGAATTCGCAGCACCTGCGAAAGTTCCGGATGATTGACAAAGAGGCGGCCGCTGTTGAGGATGATGCTTTCGATGAGCTCAAGAACAAAAATTGGAGATAAAGTTCTCGTGCGCAAAAATTGCAATTGTTCGCCCTCAATAAGACGGCACAGATCATCTAGAACCTGCAAGGCATCGAACGCGAATTGTCCCACCTCAACCGAATGACCGTCGACCGTGATTGAGGTAGTGGACTTCTCATCGTTAGAAAGTTTATCTTCATTCGACACCCTTTCAAACGTCGATACCACCAACTGTTGGAGCGTAGCAGCAGCAGTGCTACTAACGGCCATCGTCTTGCTTGCTTGCAATGTAGCGCAGATTTCTAACGTGTTTGCAAGAAGGTCTCCACTTAGCTCGTTGGAGTAATACTGCAACAGCGAAGGTAACGACTGTAGAATTTTTAATTGAATGTCAAGACCTGCACAGTGTGAGCAGCCGTGTGTTCAGGTTGGGTTGAGTTTCTGGGGCATACTCAGGCTTGTCGTCTCTCTCAGGCCAGTAAGGACGTCCTTAAGGCGTTGAGATGGCAATGATCGAGAAGCAATCAATCGCTGCAAGCAAACGACTCCGATGCCTGCGAGTTTCGCATGTCGAGTATGACAGGCGATGATGAACGGCTCAACGAAAGCCGGTTTGCGAACAAGATCTATTGAAATTGTTAGTAATCTGAACTTAAGTCCTTTATGCAAGAAACTCACCTGCTGCTATTTGAGCTTCTGATGTTGAAGGCAGCGCCTTCAACTCGTTAAGTGACTGCTCGGCAGCCTGAATCTCTTTGCTTAGCATCGCGCTCCAAGGGGATATCTGATAGTGGTTTGACTGACATGGCGCAGGTCAGCGTTTTTCCGCCGAGACTCTTGTATGAGATTTGCGAGCTCTGTCTGCAAGAATTGGGAGGACATTTCCAGCGCAACAAGCTAGCATCAACGCATGGCCAATTCCGTTGTCCGAATGGCCGAAGGTCTCCTTGTCAACAAGACAGAGAGCTCTGGAATACGGACGGACCCGCACGCGGCTGAAAAGAGAGCGATTTCAAGAGCTACTCAGTTCCAGTATCACTCAGGTACGGTGAGTCTCTGTCGAGATGAACTTGGTCGAGCGAGGCTCAAAAATGCAGCAGTCAACAATCCCCGGCGTGGCATCTCCAAGTGCCAAGGCTTCGATAAGAGCGGTATCGCACGTGATGGAGCGGCTCCATGAGCGGCAACTGCCCCTCCTCTCTTCCACGAACTCCCTCACTCTAACGCTATTCTTTTTTTCCTTTCTCTTCGTCTTTATATTTTTCATACAAAATGGCCGCTAAGGTGCCGCGAAACTTCCGGCTCCTTGAGGAGTTGGAGAAGGGCGAAAAGGGATTGGGTGCAGGTACATCCGACTCGTCATATGACACGAGACCATAGGTATACTGATGTATTGTTATCAATAATTACAGAGGCCTGCTCCTATGGACTTGCTGACGGCGAGGATCTGATGATGAGCAACTGGAATGGAACTATTCTTGGTCCTCCTCACGTTTGTCTCCCCCGCTTCGTACCTGTGTCGTCATGGATGTCTGACTTGAAGAATCACGATTAGAGCGTCCACGAGAACCGCATATACAGTGTCAACATTCACTGCGGACCCGACTACCCCGATAATCCTCCCACCATTCAGTTCATCTCTGCTGTCAACATTCCCTGTGTTGACCAGCGCTCCGGGAAGGTGGGGTCGAATGTGCACCAACATACAGAACCATGACTGATCGGTTTTCATTTTAGGTCGACCCGAGTAAGCTTCCATGTCTCGCTCAATGGAAGCGCGACAACACCATGGAGACCGTCTTGATTGAGTTGCGGAGGTCAGATATCTTAAGCTTCTGGCCGTGAGGACACCGATGCTAACACAGTTTCTAGATACATGGCATTGCCACAGCACAAGAAATTGCCCCAGCCTCCGGAAGGCTCGACTTTCTAAGTCTGCATCTCGTCCATAGGGTCATAAGCAATCCGGAGTATCACGGTCTTTTTCTTTGGCATTAGTTTGCTTTCTTCCATCATGTGATGATCCCTTAAAGCGTGTACAGTCCTTGCATGACAGCATCGGCGCAGTTGACTTGCGACCCAAGCCCTTCCCCTTTATCCTAGTTGGTACCTTGCGTGCTGAATCAGTGGGTCGTACTGTATTGGACAATCGATCTACAATGTAGTCACCCCTCTCTTAGTGCACCAAAGTTGCCATTGCTTACCCAATAGAGGAGATGCAGTCTTGACCATCAAGACTGCGTGTCACGTTACGGGCATTAGCAGCCTCGATGAATGTTTGCATGCTATCACGTGATGATACTGGATGTTGATCTAATCAGCCGCGGTCCCCGGATTTTCTCCGACTCACTCAAGACTAATTAACGGCATGGCTAGATTGGTGCTACCAAGTCATTCTGGAGTTCATCGGTTTGCTTGTAAGATAACCTGCGCTTCACTCATTCCACTCCGGCACCCTGTTCATCGCAATTCTTCCAGGTTTGGCACTCTACCGAGCTCTCCTCCGACAATGTTCTCCTTCGACCGATAAACCGCGCTGGCTAGCCAAGACACACTTCCTCGTCAAGCAAAGATTTCGGAGATATAGGCAATTACAGAGTCCATCGCAGGCAGCAAATGCTCTAAAGGCTGGGTACAAGGTGCGCTTTCTCTAAGCTGATCCTTAGCCGTTGTACATCCTAACGTGCGAGATATATCGAATCAGGCTTTGGATCTATTGGACTCTGCATCAAAAGGAAACGAAAAACATGCACACCAAGTCAGCGAAATCCTTTCGCAGGCCAATTTATTGAAGGAGCAGTTCGCAGCCCAGCAAAGGAAGAAAATCGTGGAAAAGCCGTTATCGTCTAATGAAACGAAGAAGATGAAGGCCGTTCGCTCCGAATTAGAAACCTGGGAAAGGAAACCAGACACCCCCTCGATTTTGAATCGTCCTCAGCTTGTGAGCGGGAGACGAAAAATACCGGTCCTGGTGAATGCTCGCGGAATTCCATTCTTGCGCATCAAGAAGCCACAGCCGGCGAATTTAAGTGGAGTTTTAAGGAATAAGTTGAAAAAGCGCTGGGAGTGCATAGAGGTGCGAGATAAATTGCAAACGGAGGTCCTTTTCGCTAAGGATGAAGATACCTGGGATCGCTTGACCCATGCTGGGGACGAAGGCTCATGGGCTGAGCATCCTAAAATTGCTCTGGACAAAATTTTTCAAAAGATCCGTGAAACGGATAGGAGGACTCGTGAAATGGCTGAGAAAATGTGGCAAGTCGTTCTTCGGGAACGAGAGGCGCTCGCAGAAGAGGAAAGGCAGAGACGGAGACAGGCTTAGTGTCGTCTCTTGCAGTATTCCGTTGCCAGCAAAGTTGTCGATACATATCGCGAAATGATACCCAATTTCTTTTTTGAGTCGTGTGACTATGGCACCTCGATCGCCTAGGGTGCCTTTACCTTACGAAGCCTCCCAAACGAGGCAGGAATCATGAGAGATTGTATAGTTCGCAAGCATAATTTGACTTGGCATTGTCAGCCCTTGTAGATATGTCTATGCAGAAACTTTGAGCTTATCAATAGCCGGCATAGCATCTTCATCCCCCTCGTCATAGTCTGCCTTGCCAGCCAGACCTTGCTCCCACAACTGTCGCCCAGTCAGCTTCTTCTCCTGGGTCCCAGATTTTTTCTTCTTGTCTTCCGCCTCCTTCTCCTCACGTTCGCGCTGCTCCTCCTCCCGAATCTCCTGCTGGAATCGGGCATTCCACTCCAAAAATGTCTCTCTGGTGACAGGTGTGCCCTGGAACTTGCGGTTCTCTTCTTCCTCGGCCTTTGCCCTGACCTGCTCCCTCTCGGCTTCCACAGCATTCGCACGTTCTGACATTAGAGACTCTGCGCTTTCTTTAAGGGCACTGACGAGAGTGAATACCATTGCCATTCCCATATTCTCCTCAATTGTGGGCTGCAGAGCCTCGAGGAGCTGTTCTCGGTCCTCTTGAATATCTAGGCGAGAATGCTTGGGTGCATTGGGCGGCGAGGTGATGCTGAGCTGCGGAGCGACATCGGGATATTCTTCGGGGTATGTGACTTCCAGACATATGACGGGTTGCTCAGACTCTTCGTCATCAAATTCGGGTGGGTCAAGAGTTATCGATACTCGGTATGAATTTTCGGAGATGTCTAAACGTAAAAGACTAAGATGAGCAGAAAATTCGGTGAGACAGAGCAAAGGCTCTTCCCCATTCCTTCTAATCACTCACCTGTAATTTCCTCGGGGAAAATGGAGTCGAGCACCTCGCGCTCCTCAACTTGGTCTTCACGACCCATTGTGTCTGATCCGCCCGCGGATTGGAGGGGTCTCGGGTAGAATGGTTGGGCGAGAGTAAGAGGGAGCTACACCGAGCGTTATTGGAGGGCTTGATGAGGATCAAAGAGAAGCAAGATGGCGTATAGTTTCTTATAGAGAAGATCGCATCGTCTCCGCGCTTGCAAAGGTAGGCGATATCAGTCCCGCATGCAAACCCGTCAAACAGCACCAAAATTTTGGGAGCGGAGCTTCTTTTCGCTCCAGTCCCGCATTACATCGGTGAACAACTACTCTTCTTCACTCTGACAAGTCACATTCCGGTTTTTTTTTTTGCCATTTCATACGTTCGTTTTGCCATGGGAAAACCCAGACCGCAGAAAAAGAAGTCGTCCAAGTCCAGCAAAAAATCCGTCCTCGGCCCTGGTGGCTCGATCTCGAAAGCCAAAATGTCTCAAGACCCCTCCGCATTGCTCGAACAAGCTACTATTCTCCTAGAAACACTCCGTGTTGATGAGGCTTTGGCAACTGCACAGGAGGCGCTGGACCTCGCAGCTGGAAACGCGTCTGTGCAGCTTCAAGCAGTGAATCTTCTTGGAGAGATCAACGTCGAGCTGGGCGAAATCGATACTGCGCGTGGATACTTCCTCACTGCGGTTCAGCAAGATCCCAATGGCTCAATACCGGAGGCTGAGGGCGGTGGTGCTGAAAAGTTCCTATGGCTTGCTCAATTGAGTGAGCAAGGTGGGGCGGACAGTGTGCAGTGGTTTGAGAAGGGCGTGTCGTCCCTGAGACAAACTCTGCAGCAGTTGGAAGGCAAAACGAGCGCCGAGGATGTTGCCAATGCTGAAATGAAGAAGGCCAAGATGGCAAATGCGCTCTGCGCTGTTGCTGAAATCTATATGACCGATCTTTCGTGAGTGCTTCTATTTCTACGCACATTATCGCCTTTGCGCTAACATTGTTATTTTTGATAGCTGGGAAGAAGATGCTGAGGCCCGTTGCGAAGCACTCATCTCAGAGGCCCTGGTTGTTACACCTAATGCGCCCGAGGTCTTGCAGACTCTTGCGTCCATTCGGATATCACAGTTGAAGACAGAGGAAGCTCAGGAGGCATTGAAGAAAAGCATGGCCCAGTGGAAGGAGAAGGCTCCCGAAGACCCCACTATTCCTGATTTCCCTGTGCGCATCAGTCTTGCGCGACTCTTGATGGAAGTGAACTTAGAGCTTGAAGCCCTAGAGGTCCTCGAGCGATTAATCTTGGAGGATGACCAGAGTGTGGAGGCCTGGTACCTCGGTGGCTGGTGTCTCTATCTGCTGGCAGAGAAGCAGGAAGCTCCCAAGGATATAAAAGACGATGAAGAATCTCCTAGACACGCCTCGCTGATTGCCAGTCGGGAGTGGCTCAAGCAGAGCTTGAAGCTTTACGATGTTCTTCAATATGAAGATGACCGTCTCCGCGATCATGCTACAGAACTTTTGCAAGGGATGAACCAGGAACTCGGCGAAGACATGGACGATAGTGAAGCCGAGGGAGATGGTGAAGGTGAAGACTGGGATGAGGAGATTGAAGTTGTTTCTGACGATGATCACGAGATGGCCGATTCATAGACGTCCAAAAAGTTACGATCCCTGTACATGATTGTCTTTTCTTTTTCTTTGTTGATACCAAGTAAATGAACCAACTTTTTCATCTAAATTTCTGTTGCTTGTTCGCCACTAAAAGGCGTCGGGACCGGATAAAGTTCCTTCCGGTCGATGCAGATGCCGAATTTTGTCAACGAACTCTGCACGACGCGACGTTGAGGCTGCCAAACCCCCTGCAGGATGGATTTGGTACCAGCGCCGAGCGGGGAGACCCCGGTGAAGTCTCCTGTGGTCGAACTGGACGCTGTCGACCTCGTGGAGCAGGTCAACGCGGAGTTGACCGCGCTGGAGGAGCCATCATCCGACTATGAAACGGACAGCGATGATTCAGAGGCCTGGGAGCTTCTATCTAACGGTGACGACGCTATTCAAATCATACGTGATGAGCAACTCCGTGATGGGCTCGGTATGTCCTTAAAAGATCTCACATTCGCCTTACCCCGGACATCCCCGCTATCGGAATCCACATGGAGCGTGGACTAACCTTATGCTCCTACATGTATAGTTCCCGACGCCTGCACACTGGAAGAAGCAGTTGCGTATCGACAGCGCTTACATGATATCGGTAAGGCAGCATTTGTCGAAGAGACTATCGCGCGGGAAACCGTGACGGCGAAGAAGCTTTGCACGGCATTTGGAATCGTTCCGCCGGCCTTCCTTGAAGGTGCACCGGACGAGGCATATCATCCGCTGCTAGCGATCGCCATCTCACGAGAATTCTCCAAGCGACCCAAGCTTCCTCAATACAACTCGATCGACGACGCGGTCAAGCTGCTGCAAGAGGCTAAGAACATCATCGTATTGACCGGCGCCGGTGTATGTCCCCTGAATGATTTTCTCTGATCCCAATTTAACTCTCTCCTGGTGCTTAGATCTCGACAAGCCTCGGTATACCTGACTTCCGCTCCAAGGATACTGGTCTTTATTCCAAGTTGGCCCATCTGGGTCTAAGTGATCCCCAAGAGGTCTTCGACATCCATATTTTCCGGGAAGACCCGAGCATTTTCTTCTCAATTGCCAAAGATATCCTTCCCACGGAGAAAAAATTTTCACCTACTCATGGATTCATCAAGCTGCTCCAGGATAAAGGGAAGTTGTTGACCAACTACACCCAGAACATCGACAACATTGAAGGAAATGCGGGTGTTCTCCCAGAGAAAATCGTTCAGTGTCACGGATCCTTTGCGACTGCAACATGCGTCAAGTGCAATCACAAAGTCTCCGGTGACGCGATCTTCAGCGAGATCAAAGAAGGGATCATTCCCGAATGCGCTGTCTGCCGAAAAAGAATCGCAGAAGAGGGACTCAAGCCGCAAGGGATGAAACGCAAGCGTAGCACGAACTCTCAGCAGAAAGATCGCAAAGGATATGAGGGTAGCTCAGATGAAGATGAATACGAGATTCCCACCCCCGGCGTCATGAAGGTACGTCGCTTTCACCACGACTATTTGCTGCTTTTGCAATATTAACGATGTCGACAGCCCGATATCACATTCTTCGGTGAAGATCTGCCCGATGAATTTGGCCAACGTCTGATCCATCATGATCGAGAATTAGCCGATCTAGTCATCGTTATTGGAACATCGCTGAAGGTAGCCCCCGTTGCAGAAGTGCCAGGGATTCTGCCTCGCCATGTCCCACAGATCTACATCTCGCGAACAGTAAGTCTATTCACCGAAGCTTTGAACTCTATGCTGACTTAGTTCTAGCCCGTGTCGCACACTGGGTTCGATATCGATTTGTTGGGCGATTGCGACGTGGTGGTCTCGGAGCTCTGCCGCCGGGCTGGCTGGGATCTACAGCACCACATGATACCCGCTGATGAGAAAGTAGAGGTCACTCCCGTTGAGGGATACGAATCACGACATGTGTTTAAGGTAGTTGGCGCATAGCTGCGGAGTTCCGGTTACTTAGGTCCTTGGGTATGGCTGAGGGATGGCGTCTCCGTGGGTTCACGTTTATGACTGGACGGGTGGTTTTTCGCTTTGTTATTTCCGAATGCGTTCCTTTCTTTTTTTTTCGATAGATTCGATTTGATTACTTCCTGGTCATATGCCGCGGTGGATTATGTGTGCATTGGAATTGTGACCGTAGAAAGTTGTCCTGGAAGGACAAGGTATATATTTTGGAGGCTTTTGTGGCCAAGTTATGAGAAATAATATTGCAATCCAGGCTTTGAAGAATAAGATTGTAGCTAAATATTACGTCTATGGTCTATGCTTAAACGAACCTGGCCATGAGCGTTGGACCTATTTTATCCATCTGTGCATATGTTTCGAAAGGTACGTTCCATCGCAGACATCTGGAGGCAAAGATCTGGAACCCGAAAAAATCGATCCCGCAGCGACACCCCACCACGAATCTGTGCAGGATCTTCATAACCCCAACAACTATTCACGACAGCAATTATACTTCCTTCCACGGAGGCCCATTGCCAGTATGGAGTATATAATCCGGTTGGCTCAATGCCATGAAACTTTTCGTGTGCCGGAACTTCAGGCCGTGGCCACGGTCGTCGGTGTCGATCTTGAAATTGTTTCCTACGACGAATATGTATGTTCTTACCGACTTGATGTATCGTGACCTAGCGTCAGAATAGACGAAAGTCGGACTCTATATCTGGAATCGACTGGTCGACCTTGCGCTCGCGTCACTGTCTTTACATTCCTCAGACTCAGGGCTTGCTAACACCGGAATATCAGTCACCATACTGCATTGTGAAACTTGAGAATGATGAAGCAGCACGCAAGCTAATCTCGCGCACCATTCTTGCTAAAGATATCTCGGAGCTTTGGGGTCAAGGCACCAACTATGATGAGCTGCATGCCGATGTGAAAAAGCGGACATCGCATCGCTGGGCCGATTATAACGACATACCGTTTGCATTTGCACTGTATGGGTTCTCTGGGAAACGCACCCAAGAAAAACGCATAGAGATTATTAAATCGTTCTCTTACACGGGCTTGACGGGTCCTGTTCAACTGAAGAACCCACCCTTACAGTTCATCGTGATGGAGGAATACATTGGAGACACCGAAGCAAGCGCCCTAGGCGTATCGCGCATCACGGAACCGCGGAAAGTCTTCCTGGGTCGCTTCATCGCCAACAGCGCCCGCGATGCCATTGACAAGTATGATCTCAAGAAGCGCCAGTACATCAGCACGACCTCGATGGATGCAGAACTCAGTCTGGTCACCGCGAACATGGCACTCGCGGCACCTGGAAAGGTCCTCTACGATCCGTTTGTCGGAACAGGCAGCTTTATGGTAGCCGCATCGCACTTTGGAGCGTTGACGTTCGGCTCAGATATCGATCCCCGAAGTTTCCGGGGAAAGGATGAGGAGAAGGGAATGGGCAAGAATGTACAGGCGAACTTCAAGCAATACGGTATCGAGAGCAAGTTTTTGGATACTTTTACTTCAGATCTGACGAACACGCCTTTACGAAATGGTCAATTGCTCGACGGTATCATCTGCGATCCACCCTATGGTGTGCGTGAAGGTCTCCGGGTCCTAGGCACGCGCAACGGGAAGGCCATCGAGCCTGTCGTGATCGATGGGGTTCTTAACTACTAGTTTGTTGCTTCATGTCCTGTGTTTTCAATCAACTGTGACTAACATTGCCTTACAGCCGACCTGGTTACATCCCGCCAAAGCGGCCTTACGGGTTTGAGGCCCTGCAAAGAGACATTCTTGATTTTGCGGTTCGCTCGCTTGTTCCTGATGGACGTCTGACTATGTGGATGCCCACTACGAACGACGAGGCCAAGGAGTTCCCGGTGCCCATGCACCCAAATCTTGAGGTGATCGCTGTCTCGGTTCAGCATTTTGGTAATTGTACGTGGCTCCGTCTTTCTAGCTATCTGGGGATTTTAGAAAATCTAACATGATATTTCTGATAGGGGCCCGGCGGCTCATGACCTACCGCCGCCTTCCTGAAGGCGAAGTTTCCGACATCTCCAAGGGGAGAAGCAATGCGGATCAGCGTGGCATCACTGCGGATGAACTCAACGGGTTCCGTCGAAAGGTATGTTTCTACCCATTGCAGGCCATGGGTACATTGCTGACCATAGACTACAGTATCTTGCGAGGAACGATACACAAGACGAGAGCAAAAATCCGACGCAATGAGAAGCCCATTCCACCATTTTGTATTGTGACGTCCAAACTGCATTTTATCTACTTATGCATTCACGGGGAAGTAACTACAGGGCTATAGACAGGAAATCAAAAACCCAAACAGTGATGTTCTACAGCTTCCCTCGCTGCTTATCCGACGACCCCTGGCTAAGATCTACCCCCTCGTTCTCCTTAATGCGCTGAACCTCCAGCGCCAGCTCGGCTCTCATAGCCTGCACCAATGCCGCACCTTCTTCGTCATCAAGCTCCTCTCGCTGTCCTTTGCCGAACATGGCGAAACCTGGCTTCGCAGCATATGTAGACGGGCGGGGAATAATATGAAAGTGGACGTGAGGGACCACCTGGGCAGCACGGACACCTATATTATCATATCACATCTCATTAAACCCGAGTGAACCAAAGCGAGGGACCGGTTCCATGTAGATCCAGCTTCGAGAATGTCAGGAGAGAGCAAGATGCATACCATTATTCTGTACAACATTCCAATGTCTGTCCGGGTCGTCGCCAAACACAGTCTTGGTCACAACTCGTGAAATGATAGGAAGCCATTTGCCTATCTAGAGGAGAAGTAAGTAAAGATCACTCATGTAGATTTGGCCAAAGATGGCAAGTCAAGCTTCCAATTTGATGCTTGGAAATTGGTCACGCTCGGGAGATGGAATATACATACCTCCTGTCCCGTCTCAACACTCATATCGCCTAGCATCTCATAGTGCTGTCTAGGAGCCACAAGTACATGGCCACGTGTGAGAGGCATGATATCCAAGAAAGCAAGGACATAGTCGGTTGATAGAATCATATGCGCCGTTGTCTCAGTACCTGCATCTGGAAAGACAGGTCTAGACTCCGGCTCGGTGAAGGCAGCGGGTGGGTTGGTTGTCCCGATCTTGCAGAAGGGGCATCTTTCAGATGACATGATGATTCTTATGTATTGTGACTTGCCCTACTCGCGGCAGTGCTTAGAGATCAGACTGTTATTAATCCCAAGAGCGATTTATTTGGGAGATGAGATTGAGCAAGGGCCCTGAACTCAGAGACCCTTGGTCTTCAGATTGGCGTTCACCGCCCGTTTTGGGATGATCAACTGAACGGCGATTGATATAAATGATGCAGGTCAATTAAGAGGCAACCCTAGATTCTGGAATTTCAGGCTGACAGACTTTGTGTGATTGTCGGGAGTGTCAACAGATACACTGATGTCCGGGTTAAGTCGATCGCAGTTATCGGCGGGGCGAGCCTCGGCTACGGAGCCCTACTCAGTTGCTAGTGAACGTTGATTCTCCGCGCATCTGATTCAGAAGGAATGCCTATGTACAAGATTAAAAAGCAAGCGAATAGAAAAGAAGATCAGAATTGCATCCAAGAACCACGCCAAGCTTCCAGCGCAGAAAGCACTATCTAGAAAGGAAAAAACCCAAGCCTGGAACCACCTAATTACCCCTTCCAGTCCAGCCATCGTGTATGCTTGTTAGCGGAGACAACCCCAACGGGAGCACTCAACGCTGACAGATAAAGACAGCTTCATCAAAGAACAACCAACAATCCTTCAGGCTTTGCAATATCCAACTCTGTTCCATCTGCAAGTTCCACACTGCCAGGAGACCAAGGGACTTGACCAAGTCACACCGTATTTCCAGGGCTCTCACAGTGAGACGAGTCACTTGACGGAGATAGATCATCGGCTGCAATAAGGTAAAATTTTGATCTGAAAAGACGAGAAGAAAAGAACAATAGAATCCGACGCCGGTAACAGGACCGCGAATGAGAATGGAAAGGTATCAACCCCATGCACAAGAAAAAACAAGCCGAAAGAAATAACCACAGGGCTGAGCGCCAGACACCCCCCGTCACAGAAGACAAAAATGCGGAAGCGCACAAATTCAATCAAGTCATCGTAAGAATATGCAAAAGGTATTCAATACCAGCACAATGAAATGCCAACATATGGAGGGATTCGATTCTCCCTGGTCGAATGATCGCGAGAGCCTTGGGGTCGTCATGAAGGTATAGCGAAAATTATTCGACACAGGGCTAGCATAACATCATAATGGCATCATTACTGTTCATCCTTGATGTAAGTGTACGGCTCCGACAGAGAGCTGTCGATGTACATGCTGTGGTACTTCTTGGCCCACTGGCGAGTCAAGATAGAAGCTAAAAGGGAAGGTGAGTAGAGCACATGGAAAGAAGGGAGATAGGGCACTCACCCTTCAAGAACTTTTTGCTAGCATATTTCTTGAAGAAAGCCTCGTGAGACACAGGACGGTGAAGATAGTCAATCATTAGGCGGAAAACAGGGTCGATTTCCTTTTCGGTATACCCGGCATAGTGCGCAAGAGTGGCATCCCAGGGCCCACGTTCGAGGATGAGACGGGCCAAGTACATGGCGGCAGCGGCAATGTGGCTCTGGGGGTAGCTCATGAAGCGATGATCAAGCAGGCTGATCTCCATTAAGTACTTGCCTAGAGTGCGGGTCTGGATATCATAATTGTCGGCCTTGGAGATACGACGCAAGAAGTTCATGGGGTTCGGGAAGCTCATGTTGTACTCGAGGGTCTGGAGAACGTGGCGCTCAGCATCAAGAATTTCCTTGTCGGAGAAAGTCTCGTCGGCAACGTGACTGAAGTTGGCAACGTGAGGAGAAAGAACCTCCTCATATTTGGAAGCGATGAACATGGCAGTAACACCGACAAGCTGCAGACGGTCCAAAGCGACGATTTCGGCTGACAAGAAGCGGTCGATGATGTTGACGGCCAGGAAGAGGGTCTCGGGAAGCAGACGGAATCGGGTGTGAACCTCAATCAACCAGTCGACAAGGATGCCGCGCATCTTCCACTCCAAATCATGCTGGTGTTCGATGTACTGAGGGTTAGGCATCGTAACCAGCTCGAGGTCCTTCAGGTAGTCGAAGATTTCCACCACATATTCAGCAGCCATCAAAGGGTCGTCCAAGTCCTCGGTGTCCAGGTCGTGAACGCCTTCCTCCACGACATCCTTGATGCTCGTTTTAACAGCCGGCTCATCTTCCACCTCGGGAGCCTTCTGCTGCGTATTGGGCTTCTTGAGAGGGGGCTCCTCCGAAGTCGCGTTCTCGTCCTTCTTGGGAACCTGGCGCTTCGCGGCGGGCTTCTTGGTGTTGGCGTCACGAAGACCATGGTTCCCTCGTGTTGAAGTTGTGCGACCAGGCTTCTGAATACCCCCAGGCTTCACACCGGCCTTTGATGTCAAGCCAGCCTTGCCAGCCACAGCCTTCTTTCCATCCTTGGCTCCACCCGCGTCGGCCTTGTTGAAATTGCTGACATCTCCGAGAGCCGCGCGGCGAGCTCCATTAACAGCCGAAGGGGCTCGCTTGACGACAGGCTTTTTGATCGCGTCAGCAGGACCCTCAGTTTGAGCGGCGGCCTTGGCCCGCGTCAGACGCGTCGAGGGACCGTTCTCATCGTTCTCATTCATCGTACCTCGGGCGCGAAGGCTACGGACCTAGATGAAGGTCAGCTTTGCCATTCAGGACCAGACGCGTCGAGTTCTGAATCAAGACTTGATATGAATTGTCAACGCGATGTGTCACGGTCGGGTTAGCTCACCTGCGGCATCGTGGAGAAAAATCAAGAAGGAATCAGGAAGAGAGCCACGATTGAGAAATACAAAGGGAGAGGGTGGTAATTCTCCAGGTCCTGTTGGCTCAGGTCAGCATTCCGTTGAGCATTACCTTGGTGGGGACCTCATACCAGAGGCACAGGATGAAGTGCACGTACCACGCGTGAAAATGCAGTCCCAGGGAGCTTCACTTGCTTTCAGACCGATGTAGGGCTGGATTGGGCGAGGTTGGAGTTGATGAGTCGCGAGTCACGTCACATACACAATTCAATGATGACTCGTGGCTAACCACAGGGAAAACGCGCGGGAACAGAGGATCGAAATGTCCAGAGGTATTCGAATTCACACGTGGAGCCTAACGGAGTATCACCCAGGATAGAATGGGGGTTATGGAGAGGGGATGAAGGGTATCTTGAAATGGAATGATGAAGGGAAAAGGAAGAACTTGAGAGGGCCAAGCGATGTTTGGCCCTACTCTGCTAGCGCGGAAAACCGGTCAGACCTGACTTGACGCCCCACTCTTGAGGTCGCGCGGAGAACGATACCCGAAAGAAATGAGAGCAAAATAGGGATGCTGCGATGATCAATATTGGAATTGAAAACACAAAATAGGAAGCTGGAATCTTTGATCAAAGATCGGAAAGGAAGATGTAAAGGTAGATCCGACAATGAAGGGGAAGGGCACAGGACGGTGGACGGTTACCTCGTAGTAACAGCGAAATGGTAACAAAGTGGGTACGCGAGGGCGCGGCCAAAACGTGAGGCGCGCGAGGGCTAAACAATCGTTGCCCGGCAACCATTGACTCTTGGCGCAGCTGCGTCACGAAAAGCCACGTGATATGGTAATGATGCCTGAGGCCTGCAGTGGTGACTGTATCACGTGCTTGTACACCCAGAACTTTTTGTCCTCGTCCCCGACTGGTCGAGCTTGCCCAGGTTGGAATTGAAGACCCCGGTGGCCCTGGTTTTCCCTCGTCTCCATCTCAATTCGCTCTCCTGCATTCGCTGGATTCCATTTCCAACAATGCTTCACCCTCGACTTGCCCTTCGGGGCATTTCGCTTCCTTTCAGGTGTCTACCTGCCCTCCCAGCAATTCCCGCTCGCCGCTTCGCAACTGTAATCAATGAGCTCGAAATCCCGTCCGAGAAGTCCTCGAATGCTGGTACTGATTCTTCCGTCTCTTTTGACCCGCCTCCGGCTCGCGGCGACATCGGCGTGAATGTTCGCAAATACACTCCGCGCACCCCCGGTGTCCGACACTTGCGACGACCCGTTAACGATCACCTCTGGAAAGGCCGCCCAGTCCACAAATTGACATTCCCCAAGCGCGGCCATGGTAAGGGTGGCCGTAACAACACCGGTCGAGTCACCGTTCGTCACATGGGAGGTGGTCACAAGACTCGTATCCGCACTGTGGATTTCTTGCGGATGGATCCCGGCCCTCATTTCGTTGAGCGCATCGAGTACGACCCCGGCCGAAGTGCACACATTGCCTTGCTCCGCAGCAACGAGACGAAGAAGTTGAGCTATGTCCTGGCAGCAGATGGCATGCGTGCTGGGGAGACAGTACAGAGTTACATGTCCGGCATTCCCGAAGATTTGTGGAAGAGTATGGGTGGCACAGTTGATCCCGGTGTGTTGGCAGCCAGGACTGCCTGGAGAGGCAATTGTCTGCCTCTGCACATGATCCCCGTGGGTACCCTCATTTTCAACGTGGGATTGCGGCCTGGCAAAGGCGGCCAGCTTTGCCGCAGTGCAGGAACCTTTGCCACTGTCGTTGCCAAGGGTAGTGACTCGCGCCAGCAAGATATCGAATCAGACGAACCGGAGGAGGAGAAGAAGCCTTTGACGCAGCGCGAAAAGCAAAAGCAGGAGCGTTTGGCTCAGCATATCACTATCCGCCTGGCCAGTGGAGAGTCTCGCCTCATCCACAAGGATTGCTGTGCCACTATTGGCATCGCTAGCAACCCCAACTACCACTACACGCAGCTTGGTAAGGCCGGTCGATCGCGCTGGCTCAACATTCGCCCGACCGTTCGTGGTCTGGCCATGAACGCCATGGACCACCCTCACGGTGGTGGTCGTGGTAAATCAAAGGGTAACGTTGATCCCAAGAGTCCTTGGGGTATTCCGGTACGTATTCATCCTCTTCATCATGCCATTTGACGACCAGCCTGCTAATTTCTTGTGTCCTGACAGACCAAGTCCGGCTATAAGACTCGCCCGAAGTGGAAGATCAACAAGGCTGTCGTCCACCCTAGACCCCGCAACCAGGGCCAGCGTCGCCGCAAGAACAACTAGAGCGCCTTATCTTGTCGAGGTGGTAAATTTGGGAACAGCCACTGTTCCACACATGTCTGTGTCTTAAGAGGCACACGCTCTTCTCCTTATATACCTCATCCCATATTTAGACGGGATGACTGTACGATATCGCTTTTTTTGTACTGTTTTATTGCATCCCCAGCGGCTTCTTCTTTGTACTGTTCACCGTCTTGGGAGACCTGTTACTATCATTGATTGGGGCTCGGGCAACGAGGCACTGTATAGTATGTCAGCTCAATGCCATACGCACAAATTGTTAAAATAGAAGCAGCCTTCTCCAATAAGTAGACCTATACCAAGCACGAAACATCAAGCTATGTAGCAACTCAGGTAGATTATAGAGATTCATGGAAAGAGCTCTGTAGTACAAGTGCCCCGCAAAGCCCCGTCGATCTGCCAAGCCTCTCCAGGCAGCGTAGTGGTGCGTATGCCACCATGCGCCGATCGCGAGGTGTCAACGCCTTTCACAGGTCCCGGAATCCTTGGAACTTGGAGGATTCCCCATAGTCTCGATTCGAAGGCTATGGAAGTAGGGCCAAAAAAAATATTAGGGAATCCTTTGAAAGTTAATTCTAATATCGTTGGGTTCAAGTCGTCGCCTTCTCCTGATACGAAAGTTGCCGTCATAAGAACTTTCGTCCTTGCTTATCCCCCCACTGTTCACCCAAGGCATCGGATAATGCACTCCACGCGCCTGATCAGTGTCTGATTTATGTCTCTCTTCTTCAAATCGCTCTGTAGGAGTCGCTCGCGTTGATAAGCGGTGGGCCGTCAATCTCGTTATCAGTCCGGATCACGCATCTTCCACTACCGCCCGGCGACCAAGCCATGGACAGTCTCCCGCCCACCACGTACTCGCAGGGAGCTGCGCAGTACTCCGAAGCTCCGGAATCCTCTTTGATGGATCAGCCGTTTGCTGAGAATGGTATCTCCGCCGAAGGCGCCCCCACTGGAGACGGAAACTACGTACCTCGCCCGAAGCGCATCGCATGTGTCGTCTGCCGACGTAGGAAGCTAAGGTGTGATGGAAGACGTCCGAGCTGTGGAACATGCTCGCGATTGGGTCACGAATGCGCCTACGATGAAGTGCGTAAAAAAAGTGGCCCTAAGCGGGGGTACGTGAAGCAGCTCGAGGCTCGACTAGGTACGGACACTCCCCTATGGACCTGTGCTGCCGGACGTGTTGCAGGGCCCCAGAAGTATGTAGCTGACTTTCGTGGATGCACTAGCTCAGGTCGAAACGCTTTTGAAAGGTCAAGATGTCGAACCTGCGCCCCGAACCTCTCCGCCGCAGCCCATGGACGATCCGTTCAGTGCTCCCCTCCAGGATGACTCTATACTTTCGTTGCCAGACCTCTCGGGCCTTGGAAATGAACTCGGAAACGCGATTCCCGCATCAGGGGATGGAATGGCGGCTTCTCAACCAGTTCAGACATTGTATCCAAGTGCTGGGTCTTCGTATCCCGCTGATCCTCAGTGGGAAATGATCAGTCTGGGCGTGGAGGAGCCTCTTCCAACCCCAGATGTTGTTGAAGAACTGTGAGTAGCTATGGTCGATAAGCTAGGTCACCTTCTAATTCACGATTTTGCAGGGATGCTCTATTCTTCGAGAAGGTCTACCCTATGATGCCCATTGTTCATCGCTCTCGGTACTACAACAATTTGCTTCTCTCTCCGCAGATGCGACCACCTGTATGTCTCCGGTACATGATGTGGTGCCACGCAGCCTCTATCAGTGACAAATACTTTTTCTTGCACAACCATTTCTACCAACGTGCGCGGAAGTATGCTGAGATGGATGAGATGAAAGGTTTCGGAGAGACTATCATCAATCTAGCCCACTGTCAGACCTGGATTCTCATCGGCACTTATGAGTTCCGAATGATCTATTTCCCTCGAGCTTGGCTTAGTGTTGGGAAGGCTGCCAGATTAGCACTGATGATGGGTCTGAATCGATTGGATGGTGCTGGTCTTGATGTCAAACAGTCCATGCTCCCACCCAAGGATTGGACGGAGCGTGAAGAGCGCCGGAGAGTGTTTTGGTTTGCTTTCTGCACTGATCGATATGCAAGTATTGGAACTGGATGGCCCTTGGCGATTGATGAAGATGATGTAAGGCAACAATGACGGAGTTGAGATTGGCTTCAGCAATGATGGCTAACCATAAGCAGATCATGACAAATCTCCCAGCATCCGAGGAGTCATTTATGAAGAGCAAACCCCAGCGAACCCTTCGTCTGTCTGATATCATTGCCGGCGAGGGCGTGTCTACTTTGGCTCCATTTGCGTGTGTAGTGGTTTTGGCCAGTCTCTTTGGTCGGAACTTAATACACATCCACCGACCTCAACCCCAGGATAACGACCATGATCTCAACGGCGAATTCTGGAAAAGGCACCGGAGTCATGACAATGTTCTCTTACACATTGCACTTTCCTTGCCTGACCATCTTCGACTCCCAAGCGGAATGGATGATGTGAATGTCATCTTCGCCAATATGAGCATCCATACCTCCACCATCTGCCTTCATCAGGCCGCAATTTTCAAGGCTGAGAAGAACAAAATGCCCAATCAGATCATTACCGAGAGTAAACGAAGGTGCCTCGTCGCGGCCAATCAGATCTCTAGTATCATGAAGATGGTCAGCCACATGGATCTCACAATGGTAGGTGCGGCCTTGTTGTCCTAGTAGGCTCCTGCTAATGGCTAATAGCTTAATCCATTCATGAGCTTCTGCCTTTACATCGCAGCGCGAGTGTTCGTGCAGTATTTGAAATCACGACCGGACGACTCGACAGTCTATTCGTCGCTACAATTCGTCATCTCAGCTCTCAACGCAATGAAAGCCAAGAATCCGCTGACCGAGTCATTCATGGTTCAGCTGGACGTCGATCTCGAAGGAACAGGGATGCGAGCCATAGAAAGCCAGAAAAAGGGCGCGTCCTATGTGGCACAAGCAATGGTCAGCTTCTCTGAGCCCTCTTCATACATTGTTGGCTAACCTTGATATAGCAGGCTTATTGCACTGAAAAAGTGGATTGCACCTCCATCTATACTGTCCGCGACGCACAATCTTCTGATGTGCCAAGAGGACCTCATGACCTCGGAACCCACGCTGAGTCTACGCGTCCCTCCATGACGGGCGAGACAACATCTCTTCCCAGTCGACAGAGGGATCTATCAGATACCGGCGGCGGGCGTGCAGGTTCTGGAAATAATGCACAGCCCTTCTTTCCCCAGATGTCTCGTCTGCCGGACGGGACAGTCCAGAGCGGCATCGTGGATGTGGATATGGACTTTTCACCAGACTTTGGCCTTGGCGACAGGAATCCACCATCTGACCACCCAACTCCATCGACATTAAACTCCTCCTCAAATACCTCATACTCAATATCTGGGGCCGACAATCCATCACCTGGTAAAAAGCATCAGAAGACCACCACAAGCTCTGCCACATCTTCTGACCAGGTCAACTCGGTCCATAGTGCTTCGTCCATTACAGAATCTCCGCAGATTCCCAATCTGAGCACAATCACGGGACAGGTATTCCCAAACAGCACGGGCTCCATAGGAAATACGGCCGCAGCAAACGCCTTCAGCATGACTTCTCAATGGGACATGCCCACTCCAAGTTCCGCTTTGAACGATGTGGACTTTGGCAATGCAAATGTGGACTCTTTCAGTGAGGCCCAGTGGGCACAGATATTGAACAATAGCGGTAATGGCTCTGGTTGGGCGGACTGGCGACCGTCATGATCGCAATCTGCAGTTCAAGGTTATATCCAATCGAGATGGTTTGATAAATTCGTTTGGCATCCCTTCAGAATTTCTCTCACGGATTGCATGTTTGTTTTGCAGTGGAAGCAAAGAAGGGTGCGTTCACAATGCAGTCATTGGAGGTGAGCTCCCTGGAGCTGGTGAGGCCAAATTGTTTCAAGCACCAGAGATGAAAGCATTGATACGCCGCATTGGGATAAAATCCTAGCCGCTAGAATTCCTCTTTCTTGAAACTAGGCTCTCTTCATTCTATTGGCATTGAAGGATTATGACACAGAACGAATCCCGGCGCAGGCGGACCTTCACACGACTTCATGACGAAATGTAATTAATCTCAACTCTGATTCCTTGCCTTGGCGTTTACTTCCTAGGCTCCAAGAATGTTGATACGATAGTGACTACAATGATAAACAACTGAGTAATCAAAAATGAAGCTCTTGTAATCTGGGAATCATAATCGAGGCCAATCTCAGCGACTCAATCGGCGTAAAGTAAGTAATCTATCACTGCCAAGTCATGTAGCATCAGGTAAAAAAATCACAGACCTCCACCCGCAGCACCAACAATCTTCAAACCACCAGCCCCTCCGCTACCGGGACCATCATTAGTCGTCGAGTAAGCGAGCCAATATCTTGAGGGATGCCATGCCACAGCAGGCACACAAGTATTGACCCCGTTCATCGGTACAGTATAGACACTCTCACCCGACTCAGCATGGAAGATCTCGAGTCCGTTGCCACTACATCCGAGCTCATCCCAAGCACCGCAGATGAACCGCCCGTCAAAGCTCCAGCTGACACCGCGAATACCGCCACCGTTTTCACTTGATAATGTGCGGCGACAGATCCAGTCTGTTGTGTCCCAGAGAGAGATAAGTGCGTCGCTGCCGCCTATGGCGAGATAGCGACCTGTAGGAGCGAGGGAGACGGCCATGCAGGATGAGGTATGGGCGTTCAGAGTGTGTTCGATGTTAAAGGAAGGGTAATTCATGATTTTAACGGTGCCATCACCTGTCGTTGCGAAGAAATGGAGGTCGGGGGAGTCGTCGGTAGCAATGTTGTTGGAGAAGGTCGTAGCATTTGTTTGGACAGGCTGAGGGTGTGACGGGAGTGCTGTAAAGGTTGATGCGCCGGGCTTCGAGATACTGCTCGACCCGTTGGCAATGACATTGGGACTTGAAGGTGATTGTACGGAGATTGGAATTAAGGTATCGTCCTAGTGATGGCGAGTCAGTTGTTGCGCATGCTATGAATGTTCTTTGACGTTTACCTTTCTTCCGACTATCATGGTACTCCCATCCGCGGACCAGGACAGTGTAAATGCCTCTCCGCCAACGTCCAGACGGCTGACGCAGGTCTTTGAGCGCACATCCCAAAAGCGCACCGTTCCATCTGCCGAACAACTCGCTAGCTCTGCGTCTCGAACTGGGTTGAAGAGGACTTTCTCAATGGCGGCCGTGTGCCCGCGCAGCTCGGTTGAGTATCGCACAGCAGGACGCTCGGGGTTCCAGATGCGCAGCGTTCGATCAGCGGAGCCAGTCGCGATCAATTGGCCGGCCGGGTTCCATGCGAGTGAACGTATGCTGTTGCAAGAAGCCTTGTCAATAATTGCTGTCAAGAATTCTGTGTATAAAGAGCTCACGTATGCGACCCAGGTCCTTTGGCCGCTGGATCGTTGTAATTCTGGGTCTTGACGCTGCCGAAGACGGTAGGGAAGCGTTCCCTGGTGAGGAGTTCTCGGCGCGGAGGAGGCGCCATAGCCGGTGATTCTGGTCTTTTTTTCTGTAAAATCTGGCAATTGGAATCCTAATTTGAGCTCAGATGCATTGGTGGAAGTACGAATGTAGGATTGAAGCGCCTCGGGCGACACTGGAAGCTTGCCATGATCGACGGGCCCTGCGACGCCGAATTGCGCGGGCGGGATAGCGATTGTCGCCTCAGGCATCAACGAGCTCGGTGCTTAAAAAACACGTTTGAACCACAGGGACAGAACAATAGCTGTCTAAACATGTTGGGAAGATCTGGTTCTTTGGAGTTTTGTTGTTCAAAGAAGAGGATTATTTGCGAGCACTCATGCGTGCAGGTGGGAAGGTTGACATAGACTTACTCATCACAGCATTCATTTTTGACAATCAAGGATTACCTTGCATTCAAGTTCCAGAGAATTAGGACGGGAAAATTGGTAGCTATGCGCTACCTCACACAGCGCCAAAGAAACCGACTCACTTTGGTGTCTTCTCAATTTGAAGTTGTCAAGTATATAGACAACTGTATGGTCCGAAGAAGTGGATTTTTGACCCTACGAAATGTGCAGTGTCCGAGTATAGATTGATAAGAAGGTAGCAGACCTTGGGGAATCTATAGATATGACGTGAATACAAAGAAATAAATCACCCAATGTTCAAGCTGTAAACACCTGCAATGGGCGATAACTATGTAAGGCAATTAGTCTGGAAGATACCAACCACAACGACAGCCCCAACCACGATTGTCAGTTACGAGTCAATCCGAAATTAAGAGTTCCGAGTCTGTCTAATAATTAATACCCCTAAGAACCATCTACTTGGACCCCAACTCGGATTTGTAGGGTGACACTTGAGAGCATCCGCTATCATCGATAAGGGAAGCTTAATCGAACTTCAAAATTTCTGGCTTTGATGCTCCACAATTTCCTTCACCGCGATCGAGACGCGCCCAACTTCTCGACACAATTCCCAGGAAGCTGTATCATACACATTGGCATTTCAACGTCATGTTCGACTTTGAAGACGGCGCGTCAACTCGCGAAAAATGTTTCACCTCAGTCACTGAGCTCCCCGCATTCGTTGATCCGAAGCAGATCCCTTCCAAGAAAGTGCCTTTCTCTACAATTTCCAATCACCCATTCGTGCACACAGTAAGATCATCTCATTGACCCCCCAGGAGCAGAGAAGTGGACTTTCCAGAGGATAGTGCTGATAAGAACCGTCAGGTTGAAGCCATTCTCCCAGAGGATACCTACAAAAGCATTCAGGCATCACTGGACGCTAAGTTAGAGAGGCTTCAGTATGCTCGAGTATTTATGTATCCTGCAGATCTGCTGGAGCATGAATTTTTCAATACGTACATCAAGAGCGGTACATTCTTCCCCTTGAAAGCCCTTTGACTATGTCGTGCCCATCAGTCAGTCTTATGGACGATCGCTCCTTTTTTCACACCCCTTTGTATATCTGAAACTTTGAATAGGTGATATTCTCATGATATCGGAGGGTACCTCTGGTTCAGACATTGTGTTTACACTAAACGATGGTAGGCATCTTGCCCAACAGAATTTTACGGGATGACCCGATGTGAACCACATGACTAAGGTCTCAATTGACAGGAATCCTCCGAATCGAACTCGGCAAAGAGATTTTTGAGCGTACAGGACTCACCGGAATTCCCATCCGCAGTGGGGGTAGGAAACATGGGAAAGAACGATTCGGTATGCACAAAAGACCAAGGATGAGCTCACTGAGCTGTTGATTGCTAATCAGATCGACCTTGACAGTGATTGAGCTTAATTTACGACTGCCTTCAATGCTACATGGCAAAAAGGGCTTCGAGCGAATCGAACGAGCCTTCAAAAATGTCCTGAACCAGTCTCTAGCATGGCTCTTTTGCGACTTACGCCAGGGTGACGGTAGGCTTGAGCCCCTCAGTATGCCTGCAACGGAATTTAACAGACCATGTATGGCAGGTGCGGCCATTAAGAAGCATCATCCGCATGTGATCGAAGCTGTGCCCCAGCAGACCAGACTTGAACGAATTCTCGCACCGCCATTATCGGGAGTGGTGTCAACTGAAATGTCTGAAGTAGATATGCAAGAAGCATGCGGGTCTCTGTCTGAATGGATTGCCATGGTTCAGCTGGGATCTCCACGCGTATCTGCGGACGACGACATTGATTCATTCCTTTGCCGTTACACGGTACCTGAAGCGGATCAGGGGCGTACCACCAATTTGATCAGCTTGAAGTGGCATGGTCTCATTTCTGCCAAGTGGACCACGCATCTATTCGTTGCTTTACTGTGAGTCCCAAATATCCCTTCTGGCATCCAAGTGTGGTCGACTCTGACACTTGCCCTAAATGGGCGACGGCAGGGGCCATGCGTCAAAATTCACGGCTTCTTCGTCCTGGTTTGCTATATCCGCATCAGCGCTGGGAAAGCAAGCTGTCGAGGGAAGAGACGGCTTCACCATTGCCGCTGCCCCAAATTTATTGGTTGGCTCTTCTGGAGCAGAAGAGGAACATGAACCAAAATCAAGAGCTCTCCATTCTATTTGCTGGGAGTACATTGGGGCAACTGCTACCGACAAATGAAACGAGCGTTTCCAAGGTTGAAGTAGGGAACCTCCGTGGAACTGGATCTATAATACCATTCCATCCGTTTATGTGTCGGAGCTGCTCTTCACCCAGCTCTCTTCTTCTTTCTCATCTTCATACACCCTGACACTCTCTAGAGAACACTCTTTATACATCATATTTGCTCCTCGCTTTACTCGCTTACTCGCTTTACGTTCTCTTCATTTCAGCTCTCCAACCATGCCGCACTCCTTCTATCATGCCCAAGACATGGACGGCTCTCTTTCCCCTTTGGACCTCCCCAGCGCTTTCGGTGTCTTTGAAGCCGATCTCGATAACGAAATTGCAGCACATATGTTCAATGAATATATCATGGAGGAATGTCTCGATGAGGATTGTGGGGTGGACTTTTCGGATGTGTCAGGGCAACGCCTGCCTGGCTCCGATTCTAGATGGGTCGCGTCTCCCGCTGCATCGACACCTTCCCTTCAACCATCTTTCATGAACAACAATACTTTCATGGTTATCGATCCTCACATGGATTTAAATACTCCCATGGCCAGCAGCACTTCTCCCACCGACAGGTCCGACGCTGCCCCGTCATTGTCAACGTGCAAATCCAATTTCACTCCCCTGACACCGCCGACTCCGTCTCCACGGACCCCAATAGATGAACCTGATGCTGGTCCTACTCCTCCAACGATTGTCACAGACCCTTCCACAGCATTTCCAGCATTGGCTGCAGAGCCAATATCAACCACATACAACACGACTATGTACCACCACATGTATGGAAGGCCCTTATATCAGCATATGCCCCCGCAATTCATACAAGTAGGGGTGGCCAACGCTGATAACAGCATGCCCGTGTCTCAACCTTACCCAGCACATCTGATGACTGTTTCATTTGGTCCCATGGGACCTGTTTTTCGGAGATACCCTACATATCAAATGGGCGCCACGCCATTGCCTCCGTGTGAAGTGCCATCCAGTTTTCAAGTCGCACGTCAGCCTGCAATTCAGCCTCAATATCCCCGTACTTCCCAACCTGAGCTTGTTTCTAACAAACGGGCCTTCGAGTTCGTGGAACCCACTGTTCCTGGCAACGCCTTCGCTGCCAACCCTGAAAACCATGGCCGCTTCGAATACGACCACGCTGGCAACCGCAAGTACCTGAACGCTCCTAAGGTGAAGCGCCCATGCGCAAACTAGCGAGTTAGAAGTGGATTGCTTATTGGAGCGTTTGAGGATCGGTTACTCTTCCTATTGTTGCCTTTGATGTCTTTTTGTTGCATTTTTATTAGTTATATTTTTCATGGACAGGTTTTGTGCAGCGATTCAAAACATGGATGAGAGTGAAGATTAATTCTGCTTGCTACTGGATATTCTCTCCATACTTGTTTTGTAAATCTCATTCTTTTTCAAAGGTTCAGTCAATGTGTATAATTAAGGCTACAAAAAAGCTACACCAGTCATCTGGTATCTTGTGAGCGTCTTTTGATGTTGGTAAAGAAGAGAGATACTAATTACTCCCAAAAGGTTTGAAGTTTCTAAGCTCATGCGCGCAGTCTCACGTTTCCAGAAAATGCCCCATGAAAGAAACATATGCTGGAAATAGATACACACTCTGAGCGAATATGTTGTCAGGTATTGTAAAATTCAGAGTTTTGGAAAGTAATGTTTCCATGGTCAATAGTGGCTGTGTCCACTTACATGACCTTACCGCGGGTGTTGTAAAGCTGCCAAGTACAAAAGCTGGAGCTATGCTCAGGAGTAAGTGTAAGTGTATGTCCATTGGAAAAGTCCATGTACGAATCCAAGATCGAGAAGATGGATTTTTTGATCTTCATGTTCAACCTCAATATGCGATTGCATGTCTCTTTTCAATGAGGTCTCGCCGAAATGGTACGAGATTGAAGAGCTTGGCACATGGCGAGGAAAAGATGAATAAAAGAAGTCAGTAAAATCAAGTAAGAATTCAACTTAGAGCTGTGAGCGCCATGAGACATCACTTGATACAATTCCAATACATTCGGCAGGCTATGAAACAAAAATCCCGAAAGATCGAATACACCAAATCCCGTCGATGTCATGTAGTTGTAATATGCTACGTTTCACTAATCGAATTTCATGCAGGTACTGTATCGTTCCTGACATTTAGGGACCCTTGAGTAAAGCAAATTGATAACACTGAGATCAAGTTATTAGTCAAAAGATCTTTGACGAAGTCGATCTAAAGAATTGATACCTGATGCTTGACTCCTGAATTTAGGACGATCAAGTATATCTCTGCCCGGCTGATACTCATCCAATCAACCATTTTGCTTCCTCATTTGTGTTATCTAGCTGAAATGTCGACACTAAAGTGGTCACCCGTGCATTTTTTTATGCACGGGATGTACCATGGTGAGCGTCTCCAGTTAGATTGGACCGTTCTGTCTGCCTAGTAGACTGAGTTGGAATATGCGGCTCAGCAAAATAGAAGGTGATCACGAAATACGATTTGTCCGGTTGTAAAGAAAGCGAAAGTTGTCAAATCTTCACAAGAAAAATTAAGATAGAAAGCTTCATAGACCCCGCGGTATAGTAAGGGCTGTTAAAATTATGAAGGTCGGTGATCATGGGATCCACAATCGACCCGCGGAGACATCATGTACGAATAGATACAAAATTGAAACTAGTAATACACAAAGTCCATCAACCCTTAGAGTGCAAGCTTCAAGAGCCGCAAGTTGAAATGACTCTAGCAGCTGGCGCTGCTGGGCACGTTCTTGCACTTGCTGCTGGTCTTGCCGCCCTTGACACTGACACCGCTCCAGGTCCAGTCGGAGCAAGCTCCGGAGGCGCAAAGAACATAGATATCGGTAGCGCTGCTGGCAACAGTGCCCTTGACGTTGCTCACAGTGAGGCCGGTGATGGGGACACCGTTAGTGGGAGTACCAGTGGGGCTGCCGTTCTTGTAGTCCTGCTCAACAACGATGCCATAGTCCGAGATGTTGGAAAGGGTGATGTCCTTGTAGGTGACGTTCTTGACAGAGCCCTTGGCACCGTAAACAGTCTTGACGCGGACACCTGTAGTGATGAAGCGTTAGCTCAATTGTGGCAGATTTGTATCGCGCTCTGTGTACGTACCGTTCGCGGAGTTGGTAATGCTGCAGTTCTCGATGGTGACGTTCTCAACGTCGTTGTCGGAGCGTCCGCCAACGGAGCCGATGGAGATTCCGTGGCCTCCAGTGCAAGTAGCGCCGGTGAAGGAGATATCCTAAAGATCGTTAGTTAGGTTTGATTCTCTCATGAGACCATACGAAATTGATCTTACCGAGCCCGAGTTGATGGCCAAGCAATCATCCTGGTTGTGGACATTGGGGTTGGTGATGTAGACGCCGGTGCTCGAACCAACGTCGAAAGCATCGGTGTTGTGGCCACCCTTAGAATCGCCATCGGCGTTGTTGACCGTGATACCGCTCAGCGTGAGATCGTTAGCACCGTTGATGCTGAAGACCTGGACGGGAGAGTTCTTGATGTAGATGTTCTCAATCTTCGAACCGATCATGTTGTGGGCGTAGAAGAACTTGGGCTTGGTCTTGCCGCCGTTAGTTCCCTTTCCGTCCCACCAGCGGGCACCGTCGCCATTGAGATAGGCTCCGGAAGCTCCCTGGACGGTGATGTCGGTTCCCGAAACCGAGACAAGAGGACCGGACCACTCCTTGTAGCCGAAGGTGGTCTCTCCCTCAAAGATGACCTAGATGATAGGTAAGTGGGTGAATTCACACGTTGCCGCGGATCGAGCTCCTTACCGTAGTTCCCTTCTTCAGACCAGTCAGATCAAGAGTGGTTCCGGCCGGAACAGCGACGTTGTTCAGAACAATGGTGGAGCAAGAAGTCTTCGACTTGATGGCGGAGGCGGCGCCATTGGCGCCGGTGAAAGTACAAGTGGAAGAGCGCTGCTCAATTTCAGATGCACGAGTGGCAGCCGGGGCGGCGTGCACAGCAGCAGCGCCCAGCAGGCCGATCATACCGAGTTTAAAACCGACGACCATGTTGAATAGAATGAATGACAATTGGTAAGATAAAAAGAGAGTAAAAGAATGTGGTTGATGATCTTCCAACAGACTCGGCGAGTCTGCCACTTTATATTCCTAGGTGCCGATGATTGTCTTCACGAACTAGATCAGGGTCACTCAATCTGCACGGTAGATTGTCCGGTCCCAATTGGATACAGGCAACAGCTATTTCCTCCAATGCCATGATTAGCTTGCGGTGTGATATCGAATTTGTTGGTCCCTGTTTCATGTTCTACCCTGGCACCAGCTCTGTGGAGCACAACAAACTCATGAGGATTCACCTCCTGGTCAAGGGGAAGGGGGGTAGAGGCAGCAAGACCATTTCCGCTCATTGGTGGACTATCTACTTCAGGCGAAGTAGACCTCCCAAATAACCCACTAATTCCATCCCATCAAAGTGCCAAGATCCGTGGAAAGCCGCGGGAGGTGTTCTGCTGATTAGTTTCACTGGATGGCGGTTTCGGAGAAAGACATCTAGGGTCCTAAGTGGGGACCCAATATAGCGGAATAGTAGTTCGTGCAAGCGCAATGGTAAAGGGGCCGACGGTGTCGTTAAGCCAGGACAAATTGTGGACCATGCGCCTATTATACCGATGAACCGTCAACCTTGGAAGTATTGAAGCTCGCAACCTTGGAATGTAGCGAACAAGCGCCGTGTCCTCAATCAGTGTGCAGTGGTTTTCAAGGGCCTGTCACATCGAGAACATTAGCCTGCCTTGAGCCTAGACTGCACTTGGCCCGGCGAAATTGGCCCGGTACCTGGAATTGCCCTCAATGGGCCAGCGAACTAACCCCAGATAGGAAAGCTCCGAAGTAGCCCCGGGGATCCGCCCTTGCCTCTTTAAGGTCGTCTTGGCAAACACCTTAAGAAATGCTTGTCCCGTTCTTGCAAGAGTCTGGATGATTCGGAGACTGGAACAAAAAAAAACTTGCGAGCTCATTTGGAGCGATAGTTAATGAACGTTTCCAGTATATTACATTTGATGATTTTCATTCCAATTCTTTCTATAGCAATCGGCGACCCAGAGGTGACCTAGACATAGGGTATCTTTGATTAAGCAGAGCTGCCCTTGTTCTTAGATTGGAGAAGATCCTTCATAGGCCCAGAATAGGTCTTCCTGGCTCGGAAGATCCAGTCAAGGACAAGGATTAGACACACACCGATGAATACCGGGCCGGACCAATTCATGTTCGAAGCGGTGACGGGGATCTCGGTCGGGAACGGCACAAAAATGCAAACAAAGGTTCCGAAGGCTAGTGCGTAGATATTGAGGGCCATTCCGTAGCGTCCTAAATTCCAGGGGCCAAACGTGATAGGCCCACGACTGGCGTCGAGTCGACGAATAATCATCAGGACAATCGGAATGAGATATGAGACAAAGAGAGAGCTAGTGGATAGTGCAAGGATGGCGTTCAAAGCTGTCTCCGAGGCGATATTAATGACCGAGAGGACGACCACGCCGCCGGAGACTAGGAGAATAGCCCGTTTAGGTACGCGGTGGTTGCGGTCAACCTAATTGGTAATTAGTAATCGAGCTACTCAGGGCCCAGGGAAAGAAGAAAGACAAACATGAGCAAAGTACGAAGAGAATGGCAGGCCCCCGTCACGAGCAAAAGCCCAAGTCAGTCGTGACACGGATGCAACCACACCGACATTCGAGATCATGCCGATGGAGGTGATGGCTGTTTGCATGGCAGTAGTAGCTCCAACTGATCTGGTAGCCTGCTTGAAGATGCCAATGATGGGGAAGAGGTACGCAGGTTCCAAGGCCTCCTGAATGTTGCCAATACAGAAGAGGATAACGATGATGAAGATCAAGGCCATCAAACCGTCAATGGCAATGGTCTGGATTAAGATGCGTGGAATCACGACTGCTGGGTTCCTCACTTCCTCACTCATATGGATAGCACCGTCGAAACCTGCATCACTCATAAATGGTCAGACGTCAGATGATCAGACACGCCTTTCTTTGAGGAGCAGACTACTCACCAAGGAAGCAGTACGTAACGGTCAACATTCCCAGACACCAGGCAATGCCACCCGAGTGCCAGCCCTCCTCTGATGTCAACAACTCAGTAAACACAAACGCTGGAGTGCTGCGACGGGCAAGAAGCACGACCGGGATAATGATCGCAATGAAGAAGGTGATGTGCATGATGCCCCCAAGCATCTGTAAAGCCGGTACGATTTTGATGCCATAGATGTTGACGAGGCTGGCAAAAGCCACAATCACCCACATGATAAGGGTTCCGTGCCATTTCTCAAACACATAGCTGGGATGGTTCAGCATCACCATTCCCTGGATCTGCATTGATACCAAGTAGCAGATACTTGTCGTTGCAGCCTGCCATCCAAACACAGTGATCCAACCTTGCATCCAGGTACTGAATTCTCGAATGCGCGGAGGCGACAGTACGGCTGTCCAGTGATATTGCGCGCCTGCGAGAGGGCAGATCGATACCAACTCGGCCATTGAAAGTGCAAGAGCCATCGTGCCTGTTAATGATAACACCATGCCCCAGACGAGGCCCACGGGTCCGCCATTGACCAAGCCTGACTCGAAGGAGCTGGGAAACCGGTTAGTCCCTGCGCCTGACACATAAGGGTGGCTTGATTACTTTGCGACAGATTCCCAGGACGACAGCACAGTCAGTGACAAGGATAAGATGGAGAGCGATCCAAAGCTTCTCTACGCGGATGTTAGCTGAGCAAGTTCAATCTGGCTGTTGCCGATCTCCTTACATCCAAGTGCTTCCCGCTCGATCTGGATGTCGATATCCCTCCATTGAAAGCGCCTGACCCTGTCCGGCTATGCGAGTGTTCGCGAACATTGGACTGAACCGTCGTCTTCACACCTAAGTGACCCAGTTCAATGGAGTCGTTCGACATGGCGATGATGTTGGTCGAAACTCGCCATATTTCACAGAGAAAAGAGAGAGAGAGTGGCGAGATACCAGCAGGCCTTAGATAGGAGGCGACATTCACGAGCCTTCAAACCTTCCTGAATCCTACGGCACAATCAGCGCACGCGAACTCTTAACTATTGCGGTGGCGCCAAGCGCCATGCTGGGACGGGAGCTCTGAAACGAAAGGTGATTCGATGGGTTTGAAGGGGAAATCCCCGTCTCCACTTTCTTGGGGGTGGACGTGCTTCTCTCGGCATCGGCCCCAGTGCTTTTTCGACGTTTCATCATCTATGAGCCCAGTGAGATGCCCTATTATAATCATAGAGCTGATTCCATCCCTGCATCGAGAGTCTCGTCTGTACTTTCTCGCACCATAGTGTAGCTCTCTCTTTACATGAGGCAACGTGGTCATCACGCCACCGGCATGTGGCATAGGCCAAGCGAAAGTTAAACTTCATTGCTTATTCCCGACAGAGCCATAGGACTCGAGGACTATGCGAGTATCAGACACACAGACCGCCCGCGCAGGGTTCCCCCGGCCGGAGTCCGGCGAACGCAACAGAGATAACAGTAACAGAATCTGTGACCTATGACCAACGGCAAATGTCCGATCCAGGAACACATGCTAAGGGGGGAGCTCTGGAATCATTCCTATTGTTATTAGGGAGCCCCTCTTGGTACCATTTTCGCTCATGGACCTTGATCCCCATTTTCAGGACTTCTAGATCGCTGTCAAATTGGTAGACCCGCGATCGGCAATCTGCGATCTGCGATCTGCTATTTCCCCCAGCCGCGCTGTGAACGGTGGGCTTGACTCTTGTCACTATGGCAGGCACACTGCCTCCTCTATTCGATATTACCGACAGCGATGAGGGAGGTTATGCAGCAGTGGCGGTCTATACCTTGCTCGCCTTGACACTCGTCATGGTGATCGCCCGTCTATCGACTCGCTGGTACATTGGGGGCGTCCTTCACTCCGACGACATCTTGTTGGCGATTTCAACGGTATGTGATGAAATGGCTTGTTCAAGAACGGTGAGATTTGCCTCTAACCCATTGACTTTTGGTTATTCAGCTGTTTGGAATACTACAAAGTATATTCGTTCAACTCGCCATCTCCAACGGACTCGGGCGAAAGGTGGCTACCATAGGAAGCGACGAACTTGTGCGCTATCTGAAGGTTTGTGAATCCTAGAGCCACAAAACATCTCTCGGAAACTAATCTGGGTGAATAGTACGAATATGCGGCACAGCTACTCCTTATCGTGACGGTTGCCTTTAGTAAAGTTTCATTGGGTCTGCTTTTCAAAAACTTGATGACATCGCGCCGCTATCTACGAACAAATCAGGTCTTGATGGGGGTCATAATTGCATGGGCGGTGGCATCGATCTTGGCATTGGCCCTACGATGCTCGATGCCAACGCCATGGATGTGGAATTCGCCGGATAAATGCATCGATCAGGTGAGACCAGCTGGGTTGGTCTTGATTTGCTTTCGAACAAAATACTGATCGCTTATTCAGGCTGCGCTTTTCGAAGCCATCGCTGCACTCAACATCGTCACGGATCTTGCGATCGTGTTACTTCCATGCATGTTGCTTCGAACTGTACAATTGTCCCACTGGAAACGATTCAGGATCATGGCACTACTTGCGTCTCGAATTCTGTAAGGCGTGCCCAGTTCAACATTTTGTGGGAGCTGGTACTGACGGGGCCATAGGGTGTGCATAGCAACAGGTATTGGGATACACTTCACTGTCAAAATGCTCCATTCTTCCGACATCCCTTGTGAGTTTATCTTGCCTTTGTCCTTGCTCGGTGCTCATATGATCATCTTCTAATTCGAAAGTCTTCAGGGGCAAATATCGATTCCACCATCTGGGACCAGTGAGTATCCGTCTAGCAATGACTCTTACGGATCGAAACTGACGATATTGTGAACAGAGTGATGATGAATTTGAGTATCATGACTACTGCTGTACCGGCGCTCGGACGACTCGTCATCGAACTTCAACCCAGCCTCTACGCCTTCACCATCAACGAGGAACCTGTCGAGTCTTCCTCGGCTGCTGACAAGTACAAATTTTCCGCTATGGGCAAGTCATTCAATCAAACCTTCTCCGCGGAGAGGGGAAAGAGCCATAGATCCTCTGGTCAGACGAATGGATGGAGAGAGTCCTTGAAGGACGATGCTGAAAGTACAAAGGGGCTCGTGAACACCCCAATTATGATCCAGCAGACGATTCATTTCGAGGTGCACTAAGAACAAAGATTCAATTCAGTACTGGGCCTTTGATGTCAACCCTGGGTCCCTCTGTAAGCAATAGAGATACTTTTAATCAAAGCAATACTTTATCAGCTTCAGCTGCTTTTCACTCAACCACGCTGTGTCCGGAACAGACCTGTCAACTTCGCTGTTTGTAATGAAGATGCAGAAGGGGAGTTTCCCGCCCAGGTTATTGTCCCTGACATCTTACGGCAAACGGCCTGTAAGCTACATAACCTGGAGGTATCGCGATCGTTCACCGTTGAAGAACAACCGTCGTCCAGCGAAATGGACTCTATCATGGGATAAATCAAGCGGAGGACTTGAATCTTGTTCCATAACATCTGAATCCCCGTGGCTTCCCAACTGTTTCGATTATTCCTCTTGACGCGCTACAGGTGAATAGATTTCAGTATCATGATCATGAACCGGACAAACTCGATCCTGGTGGAAAGTGAATATTTGCAGCCGAATACTTCTGTATTGATGTTGACTGCTCATCTCCCTACACAATCTTTCTCTGTCTTCTGATCACTTTAGCCTCAATTTTCTGTCATTCCACAACGCACGCTTCTTCACAATCCATCTACATCCCATGGCCGGCTATCTCTCCGTTCCTGCCCTCAAAGCACTCATCAACAAGTTCTTAGAAGATCGCACCAACGAGATCACGTACATTGCCATGATCTCCGGTCTTCTCAACTACTATTTCTCCCTGGATAACGACTTCACAATCTTCTTCCACCCCTCATCCAAGGACGTTCCCGCCTACTTCGTCATCCAGCGACTCCTGCGCTGGATGTCTGATCCAGCAATTACTTTAATCGATCATCTCGTCGTCGTTGCCAGCCCTCTTACGACCCAAAAGAACTCGAAGCCTGCCCAGAAAGGTTTCTTCGCGAATGTCCTCGAGGATATCGACATTCGGTTCCGCCCACTTGAAACCGTCCTTCGACACGGTCCGGCGGAAAGATATTCATACTGGGTCATGTTCTTTGACGCCGATTTGATCACCTTTCACAAGTACGATTGCCAAGGCAAGGTTGTCGACTGGCTGGAGCCTTTGTCAATCTGGGGCCCGGATGATACGCCTGTTTTGCCTACTGAGTTTTTGCTGCAACAGTATGCTGGGGTGATTGACTGGATGCTGAGGTACATGCGCCGAGACGTCGAGGTGGCGGTTGATGGGACTATCGAGGGACTTTGACGAGGACTTGCGAAGAGATTAAATGTATTTCAAGTGATGATCTATGGTGAATTTGATTGAGAGATATCCTGTGATCTCAATACTATGCAGTCTCAATGCAGGTCTCAAGTGTGACAAATATGCAGGTACACAGTAAACAATTTCACTATGAAGCCAAGACACCTTTCCCCCGTGTCCACTCGCCAACTATGCTTTGTGTCAGAGCCATTTCAGGCTCCGGGCATGCCGACATCAATTCATGCAGCTCCACGTCAACCAGAGATATCATTCACAATGTCCTGGATGATGGGTCTATTGCCGACAACCGAGGTGCCGTTGAACAACTTCGTGCCCCGCTTGGCCGGTTGTCGAAGACCAGAAGATGGCTGTCGAGAGCCTAAGGGGCTGAGTGGGTTGCGACCTGAAGACTCTTTCTTGACAGTCGGGCTTCTTTTAGTCTTCACAGGAGACAAATATGGCAATTGTGTCGACTCAAGCGCAGAATCAAAAACGTGACTCTCGGCCGCGTGGTCCGGCAAGTTGTATACCCACCCCTTGCCTTCGACCAGGCGAACATACTTGTACAGGAGGTCATTGCCGTCGCGAAGCGTTGATCGGCTGCCGACGACCAGGAGCTTGGTGCGGGCCCGGGTAAAAGCGACATTTACTCGGCGCCAGTCGCGCAGAAGATCTCCGACGTGATTTTCGGAGTTGCTGCGCACACAACTGAGGATGACGACTTCTTTGTCACGGCCTTGGAACTTGTCCGTGGTGTGCATCTCCAGGTCGGGTGTGTATTTGCGAAGCTTCTGGCGAAGGAGGGCCAGCTGACTGCGGTAGAAAGTGATAACGCCGATGTTGCGGGCCGGGATGCCGCTGGCGATGAACGCTTCTACAAGTTGAGAACAGAGTATGGTCTCCATGTGGTTGACCACGCGCTGCCCCTGCGCGTTCTCTAGGGCAGCAGCTCCAAGAGTGTCTGTATTGACCAGAAGAGTCTTGGCAGAGGGTTCGATGAGATCCTTCAGCCAGCAATGACCTTGGCTGGGCCCAGGACAGATGTGATGTGGGTGCTGAGAAGAGTGGAATCCATCCGCATGGAATTGCTTCAAAGCATTGATGTTCGGGACATCGAGGGAGCGGGCCGCAACTTCAGGCGTACCGCATTTTAGACGACCGGAGTAGATGAGAGTATTCGAGAGTAGCATGATCTCCTCGCACATGCGATACTGATGTTCTAGGTTGACCACCGAGTCGGGCTGCGCGTCAGAGAGGAGCTTAAAGAGACTGACATCGAGTCCTCCTTCCTGGGCTGCCTTGTTCTGTACCAGTGGAGGAAGTTGGTAATGGTCACCCACCAAGATGAAAGTTCTTGCCATGCGAATTGGGCCCAAGCAAACAGGGAGTGTGATTTGCGATGCCTCATCAACAATGCAATAGTCAAAGATCCGTTGGTTGAAGATGCTGTGGTTGACACCAAGGCAAGTGGTAGCCACGACCTGTGGTTTCTCCCAGGAGTCTTTTAGCTCTTCGATGGTCTTTTTGGGGATTGCCGCCAGGTCTGCAAACTCTTGCACCTCCGGATGGATTTTGGTGGCAGCCCCAATGCGCAGAACACGAATGTTGTCATCGCGAATCTTCAGCAGGATATTGTCAACAGCCGTGTGGGTGTAAGAGGTGAGCAATACACTCTTTCCCTGGGCAACTAGGGCCCTGATGATTTGTGCAATCGTGGTGGTTTTCCCAGTACCAGGCATGCCCAAGACCAGGGCGTAATCTCTCGCACTCATGACCTTATTAATAGCCTGTTTCTGATCAACGTTGAGGCTCCCAGGATCAGGTAGCTTGTTCGCCGAGGAACTAGTCTTGAAGACAGGTGGCTGGCCTTCGACGATGAGGCGTCTGAGGTTCCTTGCTTGGAACAAGTCCTTGTCCATCAGGCAAATCAGATTGTTCCGGACGATAGCCATACCATTGCTGAATTCGTCTTTGTCGATTCGATATACCATCTCTTCATCGGGGTTTTCGAGATCAGGGGGATCGCCGCTCCCAATTTCCATGATTCCACGGAAAGACTGATTTTTAACGGCGTCAAAGCCGACAGTGCGTGCTCTAGCATTGTGCAGCTTTCGATCAACCGCGACAGTGACGTGCGATGCGCTCAATTGAACAACGTAACCATTTGCCAACGCGAAGTGGCCTTTTTGGTCTGAGACCACGATCGGCTCACCAACGGAAATCTGCGACTCTGCGAAAGAAAAGCTTGGACGCGGCTGCCGCTTGAAAAAGGTATAGCGATAGCGGTTTATTTTTGTTCCATGAGGCTCTTCGCAAGCAGAACGGGGATCAATCACAACATCACCAAAGCATCGGCCCAAGGGCTCTCGCTCACTACTCAGCAAGGTCCACAGTTCTCTTCGGAACTTGACCAGATTGCCCTCCTCTTTTGTGAGAAGTTCATCCCATTTCCGGAAAAAATCACGATCGCCATGATTCAAGTGACTGGTAGCCAGTTCAAAGTCTTCACCAAGTGCACTCGTCTCGCCATCTCCATCCTCAGCTAGCTTGTGATAGATAAGACAAGGGGTTTTCGCGTAGCATCTGTTGCACATGCGCGCCTTCTTGAGCATTGGTGGCAGCAACAATCTTTCACGAATGTATCCTGCCAACTGATTTCGCACTTGTATCATCTGTAAAAGCTCATGCCGAATACCGCGTATGCTGAGGGTTCTTGAGTTCTCCAGGTAATACAGCAACCCGAAATTGACATCGACATCTGCATGCATCATTAATAAGTTGCCACAAAATCGGAGGAGACAAGACTCACCATAGCGGTCCGACAGCAGAAGAGTGTAGAGGGCCGTTTGAGCCCGATGGGCCTGGTTTGTGTCTCGCTTTCCAGTCTTCAATTCTAGAGGAACTACGAGATTTTGATCTCCATTTTGCCCGCGAGAGGTAACCTGAACTGTGGCGTCAATGTTGCCTTTGAGCCCATACATCGGTGACCAGATGTGCTCCTCTACCTCGAGCAACTTATTGATGCTGAGATTGAGTTTGGAGCTGTTGCGGTCCTCCACCAAGGAGTTGGCCTATATGAACATTAGCAATCGCGAAGTGAGCCTTCAATGGAAGACGAACCTGGGGTTTGGCTTGGAGAAAGACATTTGCCCAAGCTTGAACAGTCGGAATCTTGCCCATGATCTCCGCCACAGCTTCGGCGACGCTCATGTTAATCGAGTACAATTCTTCAATGTGCTTCTCCATGACAGACACAACCAGCGACTTCAACGAACCCAAATCCCATTTGTTAGCCTGTAGTGCCTCTTGGAAGACTTCATGAAAGAAGACACCAAATGCTTGCGGCTTCTCCAGCTGGCCAAATGCTTTTACACGATCCTGGAGAACAGCCCGACGCTGACAATCAATTGAGTCTGCCACGACCGTAGCAGAAATGAGATGGTCAGGATGGAGAATGATCATGTGTTTGGTGTTATCAACGACGCATTGGCCCGACAAGTCGAAGTCTCCAACTAGATGGATGTATGAGTCTTTGCTGCAAGGCGTATCAAACCACGACTCGCGCAATATGATGACCTTGCGGGCTCTGGTCTTTTCATCCTCGACGCATAGCACCTGTTGCTTTGTCAGTGGCAAGGAGCGAGCTTAGGAGGCTCTCGTTGACAGACCTGCTCGGGCTGGGTACGTCCTTTCGGCGTGACATACAAATTTTCGGCAGTATCAATGATCTGGTATCGTTTTATGGCTTTTCGATCTTTGAGGTTCTATTGATTGATTCTCTTAGCAAATATCTAAATATAGACCAATTAAGAGCGACCAACGTGAGCTTCTTCCTGGCTAATTTGCTTCAAGGTTTGTTCGATGGCATCCACGTCAAAATCATCATCAAACTCATCCGCGGAAAATTCATCTTCTGCCACTGTGGGAAGAATGGAGACATCTGATTTTTTTATGGCTTGTTGTTCTGCAGGAATGGATCCTGTGGGAGCGGCGCTCTCTTGTTTCTCATCACACTTCGCAAGTATATCCTGGAAGTCGTCGGCAAAATCACCATACTCGTCTTCGAAATCGTCTATTTCATCGTGTTTGGGGTCGTTATTCATAATATTAGGCATGGTGGGCCGTTGATTACCAACGGCATCTGCATGTTTTGGGTGACTTGGTTGTTGTTTTTCAGCGGCTAGATTTGACCATGCAGATGAGCCTAGTGATTCAAAACCATTGCGACTAGACGCTGGCTCGACGAAAGGATCTTCCGAGACATCAGCTAGATTCATGAGGTCTTGGTCAAGACCATCGTCGCTGAATTCAGAAGATAAATCTAGGATTGCAGCGCCTGCACCGTTCCCAGCATTGTTGCCACTTGGACCGAGAAGGATTTCTTTGACAGCTTCAGTGTCACCCAGACCCTTCCTGTCCGTTATAGGTGACGAAGAACGGCATCTCTGTGCATCAACTCGTTGTCGTAATGGGGAAGAGCCAGGGGGACCTATTTCAGTGGGCTGCACAGGCTGCAAGCTCTTCTCAATTTTCTCGAGGAGAAAATTGATTCTCGATGATTTTGTTTTCCCTGAGTCCAAGACATTGCTAGTCGTACGCGAGAAGATACCGCGGCCAGAGCCTGGGTCTTGTCGGTGGACTCGCCTTCTCTTCCCTCGGGATGTCGGCCACTCAGCGGCGCAACTGATTGACCTCCTCAAACCAGATGAGTCCCGGCTTGTTCTTGAAGCAGGCGTTTGAGGTGAAGAAGAAAGCAAATTCGCGAGGCGAGGTGGCGGTAGATCTTCAGATCCTTCGACCATGTTCTTGTCCACGTAGTTATTCCATAACTCGGCGGCCAGGTCATGCTGAGGGGTCTTAAAAAGCGCCTGGATTGACTGGAGATCTAGAGGTTCTTTCTGTTTCTTGGAGGTACTGTGGGAGGGAGTACCCGGCGAAGATGAGCGGTGGCGTCGCTTCTTTCGACGATTGGCTGGCGTTTGAGACGATGCATCAGGGTTTGAGCTGGCGGGAATATGCTCCCATATGACATGTTCAACTGGTGTTATCTCAGGTCCCGGAGCGGGGTCAAATGAGTCTTCAGCGTTGCTGATCAGGTCCGCTAGAGGGATTCGATTCGCGGGAGTCTGTGGGCATTCTTTGACCGGCTTGAGTTCCTTCGTAGAAGCAGCGGAAACCCCCTGAGGCTGAGGGTCGCTCTTGTCGGATGGATTATGCATCGGCTCAATCACGCCATTCAACCATGAGCTTTGATTCTCCTTATTTTCGTGAGCAGGTTTGGACCCGTCCTTCGAAGTCCCATTGCTGGGAATCTCATCCACGTCCTGGAAGCGGAAGGCATTCAATTTCGTGCGCGAGTTCGAGGAAATGGGGTATTTGTTGTGATTAGCTGCCATGGCGTCAATCCGATCCAATATAGAGCTCTCAATACGGATAACAACACATTCTCGAGGCTTCAGCGCAATATCACTGGTGAGAGGAGACGTATGGACACCGGGACAATAATAATCGGGATAATCGAGAACAGATTATGCCTCGTATTTCTCGCGTCAGGTGAATCTGAGAAAGCAGTGCGAGACCAGCGCGCTTTGTTGACGAGTCCGCGAATCGACCAGGGTGCGAGATACGATAAGAACGCGTCGCGCGTCGAGGATTGGTGCCAGTACAATCAGGTATTAATTTCTGCCTTACAGATCGGGCACCAAAGGCGGCCAGGGAAAATCGCCCAATCGGGACTAGGGTGGTGACCCAGCCAGCTCCCCGTCGGCCTTTTGCGGATTCAACATCAACCGCCGAAACAACCCCTCCCCTTGTTGTTACTTCACACAGTGCCATACCAACTACGACTGTTGCTGCCACGTCGGCAAGGCGACTCATTGTTGGTCTTACTACCTCATCCCGAAAACACATCGCGGCGCTCCTTCCGAACCTTCACATACAAACCCCCCCGTCTTCAACATGATTGCTCAGCCATTGTCGCATGCCATGCGCTCGCGCTGCCTGTTGCGCAAGCCCCAGGGCATCCAGGGCTTCTCTACTAGCAGCAACCTGCGCGGAGGCGACCATGGCAGCCACTACGACCCCCCGACCGGCTGGCTTTTCGGCATCAAGCCCGGCCAGAAGTACGCGAAAGAAGGCTGGGAGGGTGTCTGGTACTACGGATTCATTGGCAGTCTCTTGGCTGCTGGTGTTGCATATGTTTTCAAGCCTGATACCTCGTATGTATCACCCTTTGTCTTCCAGCACTCGATGCTCGGCTACGTGCTAATGCCTAGTCTTTGGGCCTCGTGGATGTTTCTTAATGATCTGTTCACTAACACGTTTTTCAGTATACAAACCTGGGCTTTGGAAGAGGCTCGTCGGCGGCTGGAGGCTGAGGGCATCCTGGAGGACCCCCAGACGGTCAAGAAATAACTGGCTCGATACTAGGCCTGTTCTGTACACTGTACATAGAGAGATCGGAAAGGGACTATTTCGGTTGATGCCTTTACCACCTGCCATGGCAGATATGATGTTCCGATCCTTTGGTTAGATGGGGTTTTCGCATGTTTTTCCATTCCTCTTTTCGCCTGCCTATTGTACTACTTTATGTTTCGAAGTTTCTCTCGCCGCATCAACGAAGGTGGATCAAAATCAAATGGCGTTCAATTTACGTAGTACATATCATGTAGCCCAGATTGCTGCCATGGTCTACTAAGAAGTGAATAGCCCTGGTATGGTATGCAGTTCGTCTCATGCTTCTCAAAGGTTCCTCTATAGCCAGCCTAGACTCCTGGGTAGAGATCCGTTCTTCTGAGAAGGGGCATTTCTCGTCGTATTTTCGTCACAAGGTCGAGATCAATATCAGCGGTAGCTATCTGTGGCTCGTGGTACTCATCTCCCAACTGCGCAATCACTTCTCCCCACGGATTGACGATCATCGAGTGACCATAGCTTCGTCTTTTCTCATTATGGGGACCTGCCTGCGCGGCTGCTATGACATAGCTTTGGGTCTCAATGGCTCTTGCTCGAAGTAATGCCTCCCAGTGGGCCTTTCCTGTTGGAACCGTGAATGCTGACGGGTATGTAATGATGTCGGCGTTCTGGCGTCTCAGGGCTAGACTCATTTCAGGGAAGCGTAACTAAGTATGTCAGAAACAGTAAGTTCTTTGATGGTATGTTCTCTGGTATAGCGCTCACATCGAAGCAAATTGACAAGCCAACGCGCCCTATGGGTGTTTCAAATGGAGGAATAATCTTCTGTCCTGGCTCGACGTTCCTGTGGCCATATATTTTAGCAAGTCACTTTGCGTTTGGTGAGGAGCGTAGAGCTTACGCGCTCTCTTTTAAAACAGGGCCACCCTTGATGTCGACATCAAAAAGGTGTATCTTCTGGTAGCTCTGGGTGATCTCGCCTTTATTATCGATCCAAATCAAGCAGTTCTTGAGTCTGTGCTCAGAAGCAACGTCATGAACTCCGACGTTGATGTGCAGGTTTTCCTGCTTGGCTGACTGCTTCAGAGCCGATACAAAATCTCTGCAGTCACTGGATTGAGCTAGAGAGAAGGACTCTTCCGCAGATGAAGCTATATAGTCCGATGCCTCGGGTAGAAACAGCACCTGGAAACACGTTAGATTGCAGTAAAAACTTCGAAAATGAGAATTGAGCGCCCCAAGGCTCAATTTACCTTGGCACCAGCAGCTGCTGCCTTGCGAACTAATGCCTGGCATTGAGAGAGATTGGAAGTGATGCTCGCTGTTGCACAGAGCTGCCCCACGGCCTATGTTGGGGAGAGAACATTAGCGATGAATGTCTGGGTCCAGCTAAGAAAAGAACCTACTGCTAGAACCATACTTGCTCGGAATAAGGAATGTCACCCTGGTGTTTCCCTTGTAATAAGCGGGATTGCAACAAGGTGAATCCCAAATCAGTCAGTTGCTCTCAGAGATGAGGCCGATAGCGATTACTCAGCTATCGCGATAACCTCAACCCGCAAAGATCATTTCTGATCCATTCCTCTCACACTCTCTGTGGTTCTCATTTGTTTGCAATCTGCCATTCAGGCAGATATCCACAGTCGCAATGAAGAGCTTGAGGAGGGATATCTCTTCAAATCCGCAAGCTGCCAATGTTACGAGCAAAGTCTTCGTGAGGTCCACGAAAAGTGGGAAGGTGCAAAAGATTGTTCGAGAGCTCTATTTGAGACAAGACATTCCTTGTTCCTCAAAACTCTGCTCAATATGCCCTTCGATCGCCCCGGCTGATGCCAATGGAAACAGTATGTGTCACTGTCTCGCTGCCAACGCCCATTATTAACCAGATGTAGTCGCGCCATTCGTCCTCTCCGATCGTCCCGCTGGCACGAAGGCCTTCCCCCGTGGCCACTATCTTGTCCCCGATACAAATGCGCTACTCAATGGAATGGATCTCTTTGAGCACACCGGCGCCTTCTACGATGTCGTCATCCTGCAGACTGTCCTTGAGGAGCTCCGAAACCAGTCACTACCTCTCTATAACCGCCTTCTTTCCCTCATTAAGACCGACGAGAAGCGCTTTTATCTCTTCTTCAATGAATTCCGCATGGAGACGCATGTGCGTCGGGGCCCGGAGGAGTCGATCAACGATCGGAACGATCGAGCCGTGCGCACCGTGGCAAGCTGGTACGGCGAGCATCTCCGAGAGTCTGCAGCAAAGAAGGGCAAGAAGGAGAAGTCCGTCCCTGCGATCGTTGTCATTACCGATGACAAGGGGAACCTTCGCAAAGCGAAGGAAGAGAATGTCACAGCCTTGTCATTGTCAGACTATGTGGCCGGCTTGGAAGATTCGGAGAAGCTGCTGGACATGATCAGTGAGGCCAGGGAAGCGCGTGACACAAAGGGTGCCCGCGGAGAACTGTTCTACCCCGAGTACTATTCGATGTCAAAAATGATGACTGGTTTGCGGGCTGGAAATTTGCACCAGGGAGTGTTCAATGTTTCGCCTTACAACTACCTCGAAGGCTCAGTCAAAGTTCCCTCCTTTGATAAGCCACTTCTCATTCTCGGCCGTGACAACAGCAACCGTGCTATTGCGGGTGATGTTGTTGTGATTGAAGTCCTGCCCCAAGATCAGTGGAAATCTCCTTCGACAAAGATCATGGATGAGGAAGCAGTAACTCGTAATGACAACCCTGAATCCGAGGAGGCGGAAGCCGTCGTTACGGATAGAGAGCGCAAAGCTCTTCAAGACGAAGTCAAGAAAGCCCACAGCAATCGCGCCGAAGGCAAGCCGCAACCAACCGCTCATGTTGTCGGTGTCATCAAGCGTGGCTGGCGGCAGTACGTTGGTCATGTGGATTCCGGCTCAACTGGTTCTCAGGCTGCTTCCGGTCGCAGACAACAAACTGTCTTCCTCTTGCCCATGGACAAACGAGTACCAAAGATCCGGGTTCGCACTAGACAGGCCAACGAATTGCTTGGCCAGCGCATTCTTGTCACCATTGACGCTTGGGATCGGGATTCTCGTTATCCTACTGGTCACTTCATTCGTTCTCTGGGTGAGTTGGAAACGAAAGGAGCAGAAACGGAGGCTCTTCTATTAGAGTATGACGTACAGTACAAGCCCTTCCCCAAGTCGGTTTTGGACTGTCTGCCGGCAGAAGGACACGATTGGAAGGTTCCAGTCTCAAAGGAAGACAAGGGCTGGAAGGGCCGACGAGACCTGCGCGATTTGGTCGTCTGCAGTATCGATCCTCCGGGATGTCAGGATATTGACGACGCTCTCCACGCACGCCTTCTGCCGAACGGAAACTTCGAAGTTGGCGTCCACATTGCAGACGTATCGCACTTTGTCAAGCCCAATAACCCCATGGACCTTGAAGCCAGTGTCCGCGGTACCACGGTGTATCTCGTCGATAAGCGTATTGATATGCTTCCCCACCTTCTTGGCACAGATTTGTGCTCTTTGAAACCATACGTGGAGCGCTATGCCTTCTCTGTTATCTGGGAGTTGACACCCAACGGAGAGATCGTGTCTTCAGATTTCACCAAGTCTGTCATTCGCTCGCGTGAAGCATTCAGCTACGAGCAGGCCCAGCTTCGCATTGATGACCCCTCGCAAAAAGACGAGTTGACTGAGAGCATGCGACACCTCTTGCACTTTTCCAAGATTTTCAAGCAAAAACGTTACGATGCCGGTGCTCTGAACCTTGCCTCTCCTGAAGTCCGTATTGAGGCCGGCGACGAAGCTGGCGATCCTCTAACAGACGTCAAGACCAAGGCCATGCTCGCCACCAACAGTTTAGTCGAAGAATTTATGCTTCTCGCCAACATCTCCGTTGCTTCTAAAATTTTCCAGTCTTTCTCGCAAACCGCCCTGCTACGACGACACGCCACTCCCCCGCCCCAGAATTTCGAAGACCTCATCAACCAGCTGTCGAAGAAGCGCAACATGGAACTAGATGTGTCCAGCTCTGGAGCCCTCGCCAACTCTCTGGACCGCTGCGTTGACCCCAAGAACCCTTTCTTCAACACCCTAGTCCGCATCCTGGCAACCCGATGCATGACCTCCGCAGAATATTTCTGCGCTGGCGCCCATGCCGAGCCTGAATTCCGCCACTATGGTCTTGCATCCCCTATTTACACTCACTTCACCTCGCCCATTCGTCGGTATGCCGATCTTCTAGTCCACCGACAGCTGGCTTCTGCCATTGGCTACGAAGGTGAGGATGGGAATGCCGCCGCCGAAGGCGTCAGCACTCGCGGCAAGCTGGAGGATATCTGCCGCAACATCAACTTCCGACACCGCAACGCACAGTTTGCCGGCCGCGCTAGTATTGAGTATTACGTTGGTCAGGCACTCAAGGCCCGTGGTGAGAAGATGGCCGCAGGTGGTGCCAACAGCGGCGTTGACGAAGAAGGCTACGTCATGCGAGTTTTCGAGAATGGTGTCGTTGTCTTCGTGCCGCGCTTTGGAATTGAGGGTGTTGTTCGACTAGAAGACTTTGTGCTTCCTGGTGAGTCGGGTGTCTACTCGGTCGCTGAGAGACGAGAGCTCGCCGTCCACCGCACCACCGAGTTCGATAACGAGGAGTATACCCTGCGCGTGGAGGAGAAGGGCCACCCGGAGAAGGAGCGCAGTGTCACTGTGGAGCTCTTCCAGAGGGTGCAAGTCAATGTCAGCTCTGTCAAGGAAGAGGGTCGGGGTGCTGGAAAACGGAGGGTTCGTATTCTTATTACGGGTACAAACGACCAATAAACATGTCATGTGGTTTTAGCCAAAAGCAGCTATCAATGTCAACCAATGAATATCAATTTGAAATATATAATTTGATGTGGAGTTTGGTCACAGGAAGCTTTGTGATCTCTGACCCTGGTGATCATCCCAAGGATTCCAACGGGCCTTCACCTTCACCTTTTATTCTTCACTTGTCTAACAGGTCCCCCATCATCTATCGAACGCTCTTTTAGGAACACTAAATTGACTATCATTTGTTTTCCTTGAAGGCATGCTTCTATGTGACTTCGAATATGTCCGAGGGGGCAAGTCAATGCCGCTTCTGTCGAACTATTTACATCACCTTGTTGATCGGGGTTCACGCAGGGAAAATCTCATACACGTTTGAGAAACACCATTCTACGTACCAGGCCGACCGGATTCCACAGCTGCGCGTTATGGGGCGCCCCAGATGTCGAAGCTGATAAAGTGGTTGCCGGTTGATTCATCCTTTCACCTTCATTGGTAGGAGGGGATGAACGACCCGCGGATTCACGGCGTTCCTGAGCTCGTTCCAGTTCGCCAATCTTCCAACCACGCACAATCCACAGACATATTGCAGCCCCAATGTACATGAAGCCGGTAAAGAGCTGCACATGGAGATAGGAGATGCCGCCGCTGGCATCATTGGTTCGAAGCTCCAGGGCAATCGCCTCGGAGACGGTGCAGGGCGCGACCAGGCTGAGCCAAGTGATGCTCAGTCCAGAAGGAAGATCTCTGATGCCGATGATTTCTGCCAGGACGGGCGAGACAGTAGCCCAATATGTTCCCGCCACTGTCCCGACGAGGACGGCGAAGAAACAAACCACGCCCATACTATCTGCAAAGACCCAGATGACCAGGCAGAATAGACCACAAAGGAATGATAAGAAAGTAGCGACATTAATCCGGCCCAGCCGATCACTGAACATACCCACGAAGGGACGACCGAGACCTTGGCCGAGGTTCAACAATGCCGAGATAATGCTTCCCTGATGCGAAGTAAGGCCCACTGAGAGAGCAAAATTGGCGACGCTGAAAAGGATAGCCACATATCCCAACATGCTCAAGATTCCCCATCCCATGAAGAATAGAAATTCGGGCCGGCGTAGAAGCGGGAGATGGAAAGCCGTTAAACGACTTCCGACCAACTTATTACGGTCTCGAAGTAAGTTCGCGCAGACCAGATTCACGACGCAGGCAATGATTCCTAGAATACGAAAAGCCCAGGAAAGACCGAGGCGCGGGATAATGGCACCCACTGCGAGGGAGTAGATTAAACCGCCCAACCCAGACCCTGCGGCTGTGATGCCCTGCGCGACGCTTCGGTGCTTGAGGAACCACTGTGAGGTAATGCCGACACTACCCACGAACAGAAAACCCATGCCCCAACCAAAGCAGACACCCTGGCTGAGGAAAATGTGCCACTTCTGCGTTGCGAAGGAGGAGCCGATGAGGGAAAGGGTTTCAAAGAAAACGCCGACATTCAGCACGCATCGCGTCCCGAAAATCTGGATGAGATAGGTTGCTAACGGAGCGACGAGCAAGGCGCAAGAAATGCTGAGACCGCCGGTAAAGGCATATGAGAGGGCGCTAGTATTGGGAAATACATTATGGGAGAGGTAGTAGCTCAGAAAGACGCCGTAACTCTGGACTTCTGTCAGTGTCTTTCGATTGAAGAGGTGGACATGTACTGACACTATTGATTCCCCAGGTATGCGCATTAATCCAAAAGACACATACAACACAGACCCAGCCATAACCTCCGTCTGGAGGCACATCGCGACTGTATTTCTCATCAGCGTCGAGCTCGACTGGAGCTTGCGACTGAGGTAGCGCATTCGTAGACTCCTTCGAGTGCTCGTGGTTTAGCGATCCCTGGTCATTTTGATGGGACCGAATAACCTCTAATGTGATATTATCTGCCATGTGGCGAGATAGATTTAGGAGGAATACCGCGAGACGTTCCCAAGAGCCAGTGACGATCCTTCGAATCTGGACCTAAAGTGGACTACTCTTTTCGTTGCGGCATGAAGTAATTTGAGAAGCTTGACAGCGGCCATTGGACGAGAAAACGAAATCAGACCAAGATTTAGACGTTATGAAGCCGATCTTATGCTAAGACCCATGCTAGGCCATAAAGGGGAGTTAGCATCGGACTTGAAGCCGACATCTCTACACTAGCTAAATTTGATGGAATGGCTGTCATGGGGTTACATAAGTTCGGCGACAAAAGACCAATGGCGGGACTTAAAAGTACGATCCTTTGAGAGACGGCAAATACTTACATCCGTGGACAACCACACCTCTACCGGGAGTCAGGCCTAGATGTGGGGTATCCGCTATGCCGAGCCGGTGCGGAGAAGGTTAGTTCAGGTGGATTCGTCGAGCTTCAGGCGTCCTTGCAGGGTTCTGAGTCAGAAGTGCGGTCTAGGATGGTGACTTGGTATGGCGGCAATCCATAAGCAGGCTTCAGGTTATGGAACATAAACAGAGGTATACTTATAGAACACATTTCTTGCGACGTCGACGTAGGCAATGTATCCGAGGCGCACGTGGAGGTAGCCCTAAGCCCTGCCCCAAAGAGGAAAGTAATTGACGTTGCCGCGGCGCTGTTTGTTTTGGACTCCGCAATCGCAGATCGTTTTAAGCTACTTATCGGACATCGCGTCTCCCTACATTGCTGCCCTACATCCCACCATGCATACCCATACCAGACCTCTAGGCCAGCGGAAGGTTTCTCCTCCTGGGCCGACTTTCATGTCGAATGACCAGATGGGTATGATGCTTACCATCTCCAATTTCCCTTGCAATCACAACTAGGGGGCCCTGGAACCCACGCGTGCAAGATCCATGACAACGGCGCTAATGGAATCTCAATGAAGCAAATTATCTCAAAGATCTTCGAACGAACAAACCGAATCGTCCAAGTGGATCTCGTCCGATTCCAGGTCGGTCGGCTGTATCGACTCCCAATCTCCAAGATAGCCTTCCGCCCCGCGCGGCGTCCGCCTTCGCCATGTATCAGCAACCCGACAGCCCCCCCAAAGAGACCCCTCGTTCGGGAAGCGCTATGTCTCACCGTCGATCAATCTCACAGGCACCAGAGGGAGGACCATCGGGCCGTCCATTAGCACAAGAGCCACGATCGGTTTCTGTCCGCAAGAACGTGTTCCCTACGCAAGTGTTTTCGCGCCCAGTGGCCGTGGCTGCGTCGCCTGTCCCGTCTTATCGGGAAAGTCGTCAGCGACATCAGGAGAAGGAAGAAGCACGATCTTTACGCGACGCATTGCAAGAGGTGGGTCTCGAAGATGACGTGCGCATTCATCACGCTGCCCAGGACGAGGCCACGGAGTTAGTATGGATGCACCAGCACCCTGGTCAACAGTTCAAGAATCCTTTTGCGCCATACCGAAATCCGGATACAAAAAGGGACGGATCCATTCATTCTCCATCTCGAAAAGACTCCGAGTCTTCCAACTTCTTCCGACACTCAATTGCTTCGCCAGGATCTTCAAGTGGTCATTCAAGCCCAGAGTTCGCAGATAGCCGAGACTCGAAAGAGCGGAAGCGATCCTCTATGGCCGGCACTTTGAAGAAGAACCTCAAGGTCAATTTTGCATTGCCCGGGGAGGAACCACCCAAGCCCGTTGTCGATGCTGGCCCGAAGCCTCGGACAGTTAGCGGGGACTCTTCAAAGGGCGTCTTCAAGAACCCTGATGATCATATCTACGAAGAGCCCAATGACCCAGTCAAAGAGACAGCTGAAGTCAAGCCGGACTTCTCCAGGTCTGACTCTTTGGCTTTGAAAAACAAACCGCCCAACGCTCTTCCACGTGCAACGAAACCTCTACCTTGGCTGCGTGATCGCAAGTCAGCTGGTTCCGTGCGAGACAAGATCTCCCAATTCGATATTCACAAAAACCCTCCCTCGCAATCGCACAACCCTGGTTATATTCGGAACGCTCCAGCTCCATCGCCACCTCCTTCCCAGGAGCAACCACCTGTGCCCACGAGAGATGGCAAAGAGATTCGAAGTGATGACATTCGAGCAGCCACGAGCAAAAGACTCGCCGACAGAAGCGAGAAATTGCCCATGCCAACAGCCGTCAGTGATCGATTTGGACGACCAATCGTGAGTTTTGATCCGAAATGGCAACCTAGTGATCTACCAAAGCCCATTCGTCAAAACTCTGCTCCAGCTGCTCCGGTGCCCACTATTGAGATTGCAGCCCCGACCATTGAAGTGTCGGAGCCGCCGCCCATTCCAGTGATCAGCGTGCCCGACATCAAGGAGCCGACAATCGCTGAGTACAGCGAATCCACTCAGCAGCAACCCAAGTCTGCGCGACCTCTGCCGACAGCAAATGGACACAGCCGCCAGGCTGCCCCAAGAAGACAAGCGCAAGATGCACAGACCCGCACATATACTCCATACACTCGGTCTGGCGTCCCAACTGCCAGCTGCAAAGCCTGCTCCCACGGTATCTCCGGAAAAATTGTGACTGCAGGTGGATGCAGATTCCATCCGGAATGCTTCACCTGCCACCACTGCCATACTCTACTTGAATGTGTTGCGTTTTACGAAGAGCCTGTGGCCAGCCGCGACGAAAGACGTGCGAATCACCCCGAAGAAGATGACGGGGTCCCTCGATTCTTTTGCCATTTGGACTTCCACGAGATGTTCAGCCCCCGCTGCAAGAGCTGCAAAACCCCTATCGAAGGCGAAGTTGTAGTCGCATGCGGTGCTGAATGGCACGTCGGCCACTTCTTTTGCGCTGAATGTGGTGATGTACGTTGTACTCCCCATCTCAGTGAATTCGTGCTAACCACTTTCTCCCATAGCCCTTCAGTTCTACAACACCCTTCGTCGAAAAAGACGGCTTCGCATGGTGCCTCCATTGCCACTCTCGCCGCACTGCTCCCCGCTGCCTAGGCTGCAAACAGCACGTCCTAGACGACGTGGTCATCACCGCCATCGGTGGTCAGTGGCATGAACGATGCTTTGTCTGCCACGAATGCGGGGACGATTTTGGCTCCGAGGGACGGTTCTTTGTTCGCGAGGGCGAGCCGAAACGCACATCCAAGGGCCGTATCATTGGTGGCCCGGTGCAGCTAGCGATTTGCGAGCGCTGCGAAGGAATCCGCCTCAAGGCACCGGGGATGTGTTGAAGCTCTTTTATATGTTTTCAATGCACAGTTGCACGCGATGGTATGAACTTATTGCTTGATGACTTACTGACTTTGATTTTTCGGGCTTCGGGTTGCATATTTCGCTTCTATATGTGTGTTCCTATCTTCCTATCTTCACTGATGTGTTTTGTATTTTCGGTTTTTGATTTAGAATGTGGTGGCATGAGCGAAGGTATTCGAGTTTAGCGTCCGTGGTATTTTCAATGCATGATAGAGTTTCGAGAAAAAGAACAACGCCTGTACACCGGGGATTTTGATGGAATGAAATCAAAAAGTAGAATCAGCGCAGAATGCTCAAACCCACTCGGGATCAGGCTTGCGTCTGAATACCGCGACATACTTGTTACCACCGTTACGGGTAACCTTCTTTGACTCCTCCGTCTCGAATTTCATCACTTGCACGCAAGGATCAGCTTCCAATTCCTCATCCGAGACCCGTTCCCAGAGATCCTTGATCCCTCCAACCTTCTGCTCAGTCTCCCCGTCCTCATCAGTCCCGTACTGGAAGTGCCGCAATACCCAGTGGTGATATTCTTCCACGTCTGTAATGTTGTACAACAAGCCACCAGGTCGCAAGATGTAAGCGTATTCGGCATTCAGAGACTCGGATACAATACGCGCCTTATGCTTGCGCGCCTTGAAATGGGGATCGGGGAAACAGATAAAGATCTTAGAGAGCTGATGGTGGCCGAAGAAGTTGGTAAGGAACTTCATCGTGTTGCTTCGGATTCCAGCCACGTTCTCGTAGTTGCCGGGAATGATGGAGGTCATGGTACCGGCGTCGTCGGCCTGTTGTGCTCCCCCATTCGTTTCCTCGGCGGCTTTTTTCACCTCAGCGGTAGCTGCCTCTGGGTTTTGCGAGGCCGCGGCGGCCTTCAGTCTGTGTTGTTGTGTGCGCAGGGCCTGGATTCGAGAGGTGACGTATTCAAGTACTGAGATGCGAATTTCCATTCCTAGGACGATGTAAGCATATGGTTTTTATATTGACTATCTACGAAGCGGATTAATGAATCGTAAAGTACTTACCAACCATCAAGGTCTCGGGTAACAATGGTGCCAGACCGATGAGCAACCCTCCGAATCCACAGCCAATGTCGACAATCTCGACATCTTTTGTCAATTTGCGCGCACCGGCGAGATTTATCTTGGAAGGATCGGCGTCCACAAAGGCTGGGTAATGTGCGGACCAATCCATGTGCGCTGGGCTCAGAGGGCTAGAAGGAATCCGATTAGCTCGAGTCTCTCGATATAGCTTCAATTCGTCTGTAGACCAGGAATTCGGCATTTGGCGCACTGTAAATAAGCACGTACTATTCAAGTTGGTGGTCGGAGAACGGATTCGCATGCGCGCGCTGGCGGAAGAATTTCTTCTGAGGCAGCTTGACCTCGGCGTCGCCGTGACCAGAGGCCTGTTGCGCGGCCAGCTCACGGCGATATTCTTCGCGCTTTTGGCGCTTGACCGGTGGAGGTGTAGTCATTTTGAGAATTGACTGGGTGAGTTGCAAGTTACAAGGTGTAGTTTGAAGTTGAAGTTGAGAATAATTTGCAACCCCACCTCCGATTGGCTCCGCCCGAGCTCCTCTGCTTATCGTCATCTCAACTTCAGACTTCTCAACTTCAACTTCAACTTCGACCTTCAACTTCTGGTTTTTTCTTGACCTTCTTTTCTTATATTTACACTCATATACATAGCCCCCTGGCATCCTCAAGATGACAACAACGGCAACAGCAACATCAACCACATTCACATTCCCCGCAACCTACAACTTCCCACCCTTCTTCACCCCGCAACCAAATACCAACACTCGCCACTCCCAGCTCCAGAAATGGTCCTCTCTCATCCAAGCATGGTGCCGTCACCACCGCCAGTACCGCCTATCCTTGATCGAAGCCATTGACACGCCCCTTTTTCACAACGCCCAGCTGCGCAAACGACTAGACCTGCGCGAGGCTCGTGCCGTAATCGACTGGATGACCAAGAGTGAAAGTGAAGGCGGTGATGGGCGCGCGGAGTGGATCGAGGGATCCGGAAACCAGGCTCCGAAGTCGGTGGCGTGGATCTGGTGGAGGAGGCCTGAGGAGTGGGCGGATTTGATTGCGGATTGGGTTGAGGGGACGGGCCAGCGAGGGGTGGTTTTGACGGTTTATGAATTGGTACAGGGGGATGGGACGGTGTCGCAAGGTATGTCTGCCTTGTGTCCGCCTTGATATCCTTGATTTCGCCTGAAGCTATGCTAATAATGGTTTAGAATTCCATGGCATGGACAACGATGCTATGCTCAAGGCATTGAATGTCTTGGTCAAGCGCGGCAAGGCGCAAGTCTTCGGTGCCGAAGGCCAGGAAGGTGTCAAGTTCTTCTAGAAATGTGCACTGCTGGATGGAATCATGGCTATTCGTGATGAAAACGCTCAGTCTCTAACATTTACATGCATGGCTAAACCTGGAAAAATTATTGAGACGATCCCAAAGCCTAATCGTCCTCGTTGCCGACCATCTCCTCCGACAACTCGTATTCGTCGGCAGTGCGCAGTTCTTGTGACATAGCCATGTCGAGTAACCAATCCACTCGCACAATCTTCGGGGTTCGTTTGACGTCGCCTGCCACTTGACGGAACCGGGGCCAAAGACGGGCGTGCTTGGGTTCCGCGCTGCTCAGAAGAAAGACTTCGTGGCAACCGGGCTCATCTTCGTCCATTTCACTATCCTCGTCGTCACTCTCTTCTCGTCGGGATTTGTTGGCTAGTGCTAGACGGCCACGGAAGAGCAGACATTCTCCGCCATTGGCTTCGACAATCGACTTAAACGCATCGAATCCACCACGGATATCCTCCACACAGTAAATGCGGAAGCCGTGCAGAAGCTTGTTCTTATTCTGCTTTGCCCGGGCCGACGCCTTGACCAGGGAGAACTTGAACTTTGCCTCGGCTCCCTTATCCACCAGGGGGAAGTCAGCTGGGTTAAGAAGCTCATCCTTCTTGAGACACTGGTCGACGAAGTCGGTGCTAATAATCATCGGTCCATACGCCAAGGCGTTGACGAACTTGGTAGTACGCAGAATCGTTGGCGCAGCGAGGTGTGTGCATCGACGGGCATCCTGGACCACCATGATACCAAGGTCTCGAAGGGCTCGCTTTGACGTCGTTAGCATAGATCTTGCATATTGTAAAGCGTTCACATACCTTATCAGCATCTTCTTTCTTCTCATTTCCCTTTCCAACCCACTTTTGGTAGCCGGTAATCATCAGGTGCATCGAGATCGGTGGTCGGGACTTCTTCTGCCGCTTACGCTCTGCAGTATGCTCGTTATCACTCTCGGCTTCGTCAGCTTCAACCGAGTGGCGCTTTTTGGGATTCTCGGTCACGGCCACGGACACGGACACTCGATTCTCGTCAGACTTGCGTCGCCCACCATAGATAACACCACCGACCCGCTTCCTTTCTTTCTCGTACAGAGCAAGATCAGGAGCGTACTCATGGAGCTTGGCGGTGGCCACCTCTTTGGACTTGCGGCTGCTGCCCGTGGAAGGCGTCTCATTCTCTTTACCGTCTGGAATCAGCCGAGACCGTGCAGGAGTCTGGGGTTTCTTGTTGTCCGAAGGTCGATGAGAGGTTTTTCCACGTGCTTGCGGCGTTCCCGCGGTGGTTTCAGGAACATTGCTTTCCTCCTTAGGTCGCTCGTCGGCAGGAGGCTTCATTTCCACGGGATTCTGGTCTTTGTTTTTGATGGCGGGATGCGGACTCGAGTGCTCAGTATCATCAATAGAGTAGAAGATCTTCTCAAGGACCTTGGGGTCGAGCATTTTCTGGCCCGCAATGTCACCTAAGTTGGTGCGAGGAGGAAAGTGGTTATAGCGTGGCGCCGAGACAGGTTGCAGCTTCCACGCGGCGTAGCTATCTTCCAACCACAAATGATTGACAACGTGTAGACCCCATTCCCTCGCGGCGGCACACTTCTCACTATTTCCATGAGCCGTGATCAGGTGGGTATTCTCCTGCTTCAAAGTCTTTGTACACTGTGCACCGGCCGCTTCAATCAGGTTTTCGAGGTAAATTCTGGCTTCACCAACGTAGTTGGAAAGACTGATCTTCATCCCCTGGAAATCAGGAATCGGGGTACGTGACACTGGGTAGAACAATAGACGACTCAGAGGTCTTGTGTACTCGTTGAAAGTCATGAGATGGAAAAGCCAGGCCAGGTTACCAACAACCTTTTCCAATCGTGAAGCGGTTCGATACACAAAGCCGTCTCGGAACCGACAAACAAGCCAATCTGCGTCGTTGATATTGCCCGTCACAGTGGCTCCACCTTGCTTGAGCACTGCCTCGATGGAATCAAGAAGGCGCGAACCGATTCCCAGATCTGGAGACAACATAATGCATTTTCCTTCAAAGACACTCGGTCCATCTCCATTTCGCGAGACGGCGTTCAAAGTCGGCATGACAGATGGGTCGGCGGTCGATGCACCCACCAAGCCTTTATTCTCATTCGACTTAATGGGGTCATTGGGGCCGGCGCGTAATATTTCAGGGTCTGGGAGTATGTATGGACGTTCATTGATGCGTTGGCCGAGTTTCAGACAGTCGTCAAACCTATATCGCGTTAATGATTGTAGTCAGGCAGTCTGAGGTAAGACCTACCAATGAGGAAGCACGATCTTCACGCGCATCTTCTTTGCTTGCACCAAACGCGCCTTGTCCGAGTCGGCTGTCAAGTCCACCAAGTGAGTGACTGTACCGGTCATTCGAGAGCTATACAGGCCACCCTTGGCCAACACTCCCCCAATGATTGCATCCTTGTCACCTTCGGGTATATCACCACAGGTGACGACGACATCATTTAAAAAGAGGCGGGGATCAGGACTGTGCTGGCGAGGATTGGCAATCTTGCGCTTGGCTAGGGAGACGTGCACCCATGACGGCTTGACGACCGGAATGAAAGCCTTGCAGGCGAGATCGTAGGAGAGGAAATTAATGGTATTTGATACGATATGTGTGCACTCGATTGTATCATTCTTATCGGGACCGGCTTCGTGGATAGAGGGTTCGCCGCCGTATTCTTCAATCACCGCTGCGAGCTGATTCGAGTCAGTTAGGTCGCGCGTTGCGCGTTCCATCGGAGGAAGACATACCTGCTCAGCGTTTTCGAGAGGCAGGTCATTGGAGCAGACTATACAGACACGGCACTGCTCGAACAGCTTGTGCTCCTCTTCCAGCGCCATGGTGATGTGCGATCTCAATACAGGCGGGCAACAACTGTGCGACGCGCTACGCGTAAGAGCCTCAACGCCCGGTCACGTGGTTGATCGCGGGCGATACGAAGCACTTTGAGTATCTCGACTTGGTTCCGAAATGGAAAGTGAAAATAAGAGATGATCTCTCAGTAGTTCATCAAATTCTCTCATTTTGTGAAGTTTTCATAGTTGCAGGGCGGGATCTTTCTATGGTGACCAGGTCTTGCATTTATTCCTAGGTGGAGATGCTAAGGTCTAAGGTTTGTGGTAGTTGATTGAGCCAAAATGTAAATTTATTTCTCGAGCGTAGGTAGTACACCAACAGCAAACAGCAATCCATGGAAAAGAAAAAGATGGAAGGTGGTTGATGAGAGTACTAAGGAACAGTGGATCCGGCAGTTGGGCGGCTGCGCAATGCCACTCGGCGTTTCCAAAAAGCCTCGGCTCCTCCGCGCGCCGCGGTCTCCATCCTTTATTACTCCCCGCGGAGACATGTCTTCCCCACACTCCATCAATAACCATGTCGTCGCCATTTCGCATCGTCAATCATGTCGTGGAATGCCAGCATATACGTGAATACCCTGGCGCCACTGCGAATGAGCAGGAAGAGCCCTTGAAACTGGCTGTGAAACAATACATTCCGCTCAACAACCCCAGTCCGCAGCCCGGCGATGTGACGATTCTCGCTGCACACGCCAATGGATTCCCTAAAGTATGTTCTCCGGAGATTGAGACCAACCCATTCGATAGCATACACCCTGTTATTACAGTATTGTTCATCTCTAATCTCTGGAATAGGAACTATACGAACCTCTTTGGGAGGAAATCCATGCTCGGTCCCAAGAAGCTGGATTCCGCATTCGAAGCATCTGGATGGCCGACGTAGCCTGGGAAGGAGAAAGCGGCGTGATCAATGAAGACTCCCTTGGCAACGACCGTAGGTCAACCTGATTCCATCCGGCCCCCAAAGCTTATAGTAACAATCAATCAGCAAGCTGGTTCGACCACCCGCGCGATCTGCTTCATCTTCTCAATGTCAAACGGGCCGAAATGCCCCGACCCATCGTCGGCATTGGACACAGCATGGGAGGCGCGCATCTGTCAGTACCCGAGTGCAACCACATATTCCAAACCTTCTAACAGCTTGTAGTACACAATTAAGCTTGATGCACCCCCGTCTGTTGCATACCCTAGTGCTACTTGACCCGGTCATCCAGCGTCAAACCACTCAGCTGGACGGATACAGTCTGCGCGAGAACAAACGTATCATTGCAAAGACAACGCAGCTCTCCACACACCGCCGTGACATTTGGCCCTCCCGCAAGGCTGCCGCGGAGGGATTCAAACGTAGTCCATTCTATCAGGCCTGGGACCCCCGCGTCCTAGATCGCTGGGTAGAACATGGCCTGCGCGATCTTCCAACGCCCACTCACCCGCTAGATGGAAAGCCCGTGGATGCGAAGAATCCGCCCGTCACCTTGCGGACCACACTGCATCAGGAGGTCTTCACCTTCTCACGACCAAACTATAACCATGTGCCTGGAAGCGGTAAGCCCGTGAACCGGGTGACGCATCCAGATCTCGATGGGAACCACCAAGATTCTTACCCCTTTTACAGACCTGAGCCGGCGCGGATCTTCTCGCAGCTGCCGCATCTCCGTCCCAGCGTGCTTTACGTCTTTGCGGGCAAGTCAGATATGTGCATGCCTGATATGCGGGCTGATAAGCTTGCCATGACGGGGACGGGTCTTGGTGGAAGTGGTGGTGTTGCCGCTGGTCGAGTGCGTGAGGTGTTCCTCGAGGACTTTGGGCACTTGCTTGCGCAGGAGGCCGTGAACGAGTGTGCCGATGCCGCGGTTTGCTGGTTGGCACCTGAATTGAGACGCTGGAAAGACGAGGAAGAGAGTTTCCGCTCTATGTGGAACAAGAAAACTAAACTTGAGAAGCAGACCGTCGATGCAGAATGGCTGAAGAATGTACCTGCACCGGCTCGTCGACCCAAGAAGGCAGAGCCCGAGTCGAAGCTGTGAGCTCAATCTGAGCTCTTTGTAAATACATCAGCACTCTTGGAGTTGGCCTCGGCAGTCGAGGTAGACTGTCTGCATCCTAGGCTAGAGCCGTGGCACTTATTACAAATTTACGATACGAGAGTTGATACCCAAGGGTATCAGAGTGCTTCTATTTTCATATCGTAACCAAAAGCAAAGGGTAAATCCATACGTCGTCCGGAGCATCAAGATGGATATCAGCAACACCACAAATCTATAGCAACCACCTTGCGCCACGCTTTCCCTCTTGCTAGTGAAGGGTTCTGAGTATGCACCAAGTACGAGGTCTTTCTACAGCCTGTTCAGATCCTCCGTTAGCGGACGAAGCATGTCAGAAGCACACGATGTCAAGGCATTTCAGTAGACCCTCAAGCAGATCAAAAAGCCAAACAAAAAGAACGAGAAATAGACATGTGAGCAAATATCTATTCCTTGGAGAGTATCAGAAAATTCACATTTTAGACAAGTCGTGGTTGCCAATCATAAAGAACCCGACCCCAGCCAGCCCTAGACTATGAGGGAAATCATGGCCTGTATCTCGCTGCCTAGGCGGTGCTAGGTGGACTTTTTGTCTCGGGCCACTCCGTTTTCGGTCGGTGGGGTGGTACGGATCACCTCGGGGATGTGCCAGAAGTGCGCCCAGCGCAGATGATACTCCTCCTGGCGATTGTTCAGGCAGTGCCGAAGCCAAATTCCCCATATGATGTACATGTATGCACCGATGCCAGTCATGATGTGCCTGGGAAGTTTCAAGGTTAGACGAATGCTTCCGGCGATAAGCGGGGTTAACATGGGTACACATACCACCAACCGTGTCCTTCAAGGAAGATCCCCCAGGGCAGGCCAACGGTTCGGCGCAAGTGGCGGATCTGAGAACAGAACTGGTTGTCGAGGTTCCATATCAGGAAACCGCCGAGGAACATGCTCAGTCCGTAGGCGACCATGAACCACATGGTCTTGAGGGTCTTTGTGTCGCGCACATTCTCATAGTGTTGACGCTCTTTGGTGGGTACCTTTTCGCCCTTTCTCTGGCGTTCGAGGCGGTCTTCTTCGCGAGACTTGCGCCACCTGGGCCGTAGAGTCGTCTCCATGGTATGCATGCTGCGAATGACCACCACGAAGGTCAGGAGTGCGTATGCATTCTGGTGGAACAGGGGGTCCTGAAGGTAATGGTAATAAAGAGTGATGAAGACCGACAGACCGGCGAGCGAAATTGCCAGGACTAGACGGACACTTGTTGGGCGTTGGTAGGAGAACGAGGCATAGCACATCAGACAGGTGGTATAGATCATAGAAAGCTCATCGACCAGCTGCATGGGATCTGCACATTCTCATCATGCTACAATTAGTCTGTGCTCGCACTTCAAACAGACCGGGTAGAATCACTTGCATTTCAGGGTGGAGTGGAACAGGAAGCTGCCGGTGCCGACGAGCAAGTATCCCAAAAGAGCAACCAGGAAGATCCGATCATGTCCATTGCGGCGACAGCTGATAATACCCTTGATACCCAGCCACATAAACATGAGATTCGTCAGGGTGTTGACGATCTCGGCGGCGTAGGGAGTCGCATAGTAATCCTGAGGGCTGTCAGAGCCAAGCGCAAGGCATCCACGATACCGCACATACCTCTTCACACCAGTTAAGGGTAGAAGTGACGGGGCTCCAGAATCCAGCCTTAGCAGGCGGATACGGGATGAAGGGAATCGACCACATGTCGTGGATTGAGGATTGAGGATGTTGATGTTGTGAAAGAGGGAAAGAAGCAGCCAAAAGTGACGTCGATTACACCCGCAAATGGCTTCCAGTGATTGGTGCTCTGTTGCGTCTCCGACAGATGCCGGTCTCAGTGGGACGTTGATTCGGGGAGTGGATTGAGAGATATTTAAATGAGAATGCGAGACTACAAGATTACGAGAATGCTAGATTTGGATCTACTAACCACTAAGGCAACTGTGATGCCTGGTGAATGCGGCGGACCTTCTACGACATCTTATCGCCGAGGCTTGCAAGCGCGCGGACCCCGATGACTTCACCACCGGTTTCTTGTCTATCACCTCAATAACACAACAGCCCAACAACGCTCCACAATTCACCGTGGACGCTTTCTCCCGTTGAAAACATCAGTCCGGGGAAGGCAAAACGCCACCCTTTTGTTCAGCAATTGAAGCCGGCTCTGTGCGGCAGTTGTCTCAGTTTTGTGCCTGCATGCGGTGAACTCCCCGAAAACTTCCAATCCGACGCCAACCGCGACTCCCATGAGAGTTCGATCTGGTATCGAACCTCCTATCACATCGCTAGCTCCCTGGGCAGCCAAATCCCCAGGTTGACCCTGCGGAGTCCAGTGCCATGTCGAACAGTGGCACAATAGCGGTGCCGGCCAAGACTGGCACCTCCACATGTATGCATGGCACCTGCGAAAGCACTGCGACCTACGCTAACAGCTGTCGAGCAGCATCCAAAACAATATTCCATTTCTCCGCCGGCCTCTGCTCGGGTCTGACATCATCCATCCTCCTTCAACCCGCCGATCTCCTCAAGACCCGCGTCCAACAATCACAACAATCTCTCCTCCCAACCCTCAAAGCCATTCTCGCCTCCCCGCATCCAATCCGCGGACTATGGCGCGGTACTCTCCCCCTCTGCGTTGCGCACCGGCTTTGGGTCAGCTCTCTACTTCACCAGTCTCAATGCCTTCCGCCAGACACTCGCCCAGGCTAATGCCCCCATCATCCTCGCCGGATCATCAGCACCTAAATCATCATCCGCCCTCCCTAAACTCTCCAACTCAGCCAATCTAGCCACAGGAGCCGTCGCCCGCGTCGCCGCTGGCTTCGTGATGATGCCCGTCACGGTAATCAAAGTTCGCTACGAATCCGACTTCTACGCCTACCGCAGCCTCCTCGGCGCAGGTCGTGACATTGTCCGCACTGAAGGCATGCGCGGCCTATTCGCAGGCTTCGGCGCCACCGCCGCCCGTGATGCTCCTTACGCCGGCCTCTACGTCCTCTTCTACGAACAGCTGAAACGCCGATTAGCTATCATGAGCAGCAACGGTACGGGCAGTGACGGGATACCTCTAGCCGCTGTCTCATCTTCGACCATCAACTTCGGCTCGGGCGCCTTAGCAGCTGGCCTAGCGACGGCCATTACCAACCCATTTGACGCGGTGAAGACCCGTCTGCAGCTCATGCCAGCCAAGTACGGAAATATGATCCGAGCTACGCGCTTGATGATCCACGAGGACGGCATGCGCAGTCTCTTCGGTGGCCTCGGTCTACGTATCGCTCGCAAAGCACTCAGCTCGGCGCTGGCATGGACAGTCTATGAAGAATTGATCTTGCAGGCGGAGAAGCGATGGGCGGCGAAGACCGAGATAGGCCTATAGATTCACTGCTCTTAGTCTACTTTCTGTATTAATAGCTTATAATCTCCGACGTCAGCGGGCATATGCAGATGCATGCGCTCGAGCCTTGCATTTGGCTCAACCGTTGCAGAGTTGACCACTCTTTGACCATCTCCGGCGCAAAGGAAAGGGAAGCATTTATTTTTATGAATGATTTGGCCAAGGCATAGAGATCAGGCGTAAAATGCGATTGACATGAACATGAAACAACATAAAACACGGAACGTTCTTCGAAAAAGAAAAGCAGGTCATCAACTCGTGTCTCGTTACTGTCCCACCCTTCAGTGACAAAGCGTCGAAATCTCAACTCAAATGTGAAACAATGAAAATGGAAGTTCAAACACTCAAAAAAACCAAAGAGCATCCGGGTCTCGTAGCAGGATATAGGCACCAATAGAATAGATAAAGAGAAATAAGGAAATGTTCACAATCTGAGACCTGCTCATGCGAAGATGCGCAACCGGCGGCTTGGGCTCTTCTTGCGCACCAAGTACATCTTGTCCTTGTTGCGGTCATTGACCCTGAGCTCGGTGGTTGAGCTGGAGGTTTGCGCGATGACTTTGCCTTCGCGTAGGCGGCGTGTGTGCGCGAAGAGCTCTTCTTGGAAGTCTTCTGTGATCCAGCGCTTGATGATGATGTAGTTGGTGTCGCGCTATAGCAAGGAAAAGTTAGCAAAAGAATCTGTGGATAGAGGATGGGCAAACTCACCTCATCCCAGTCCCAAGGCAGGCTATAGGCCATCAGAGTCTCGGGGAGAAGGTGCTTGCGGTGGACCTAGATTTCAGTGTTAGTGTGAGTCGATTGAACTATACGGAAAAGACATACCTTGATCCATGTGGTCTTCTTGGTCTCCTCCACCTCGATCTTCTTTTCCTCTTTTTCTTCCTTCTTGGCTTCTTTCTTCTTCTTGAGGATCTCCTCGATCTCTTCCTCGGAGTATCCAAACTCGATACGCAGTCGCTCGCGGAATTCTTTGTCTTTCTTCTCAGCTTCCTCCTTCTTCTGCTGAGCAATACGCTCCTGCTCGAGCTTCCATTCCTCGACAGCAGCCGCCTTCAAAGCCAACTCCTTTTTTCTCTTCTCAGCAGCCTCCGCAGCCTTGCGAGCCTCCTCGGCGAGAATCTCCTTCCTAAGCCTCTCCCGTTCCTCCTCTTCCTCCTTCGCCTTCTGAAGCTCCTTCATCTTTTGCTCCTCGAGCTCGCGTCTAATCCTCTCACGCTCCTTCTCCTCCTCCTGTTGCCGCTCAATCTCCTTCAACTTCTCGGCCTTCAGCTTGGCCTTCAACTCCTCCCGATTGGCTGCCTCTCTCTCTGCCTCCTCAAATTTCTGAAGTCGCCAACGGTGCTCCGCCTGCTTCCGCTCCTCCTCGGCTCGGTTCTTGCGCTCGATCCGCTGTAAGCGACGCAGGCGTTCACTAATCTCCTCCTCATACCACTCCTCCTCGTCGCGCAGCAGACGGGACTCACGGGCGGGAGGCGGAGGCGGGGGCGCAGGTGCAACAGGTGCAGCAACAATTTGGCGTGGCGTCGTGCTCTTCTCACGAGTCCTCTCAAGCTCTCGCTCCAGACGCTCGATCTCCTGCTGATGCTTCCAGATCTCCATATCCTGGTGGAGATCACTCTTCTCAAGCAAGCGTTGGCTCATCAGGAGCTCATAGTCGCGTTGCTGTTGGAGGGGTGATGCTTCACGAGAGACGCCGGTAGCAGCACGTCGTCGTGACGAGCGCGAGATCTCCTCATCGGATTCATCGTATACCCTCTGCTGCACTCTTCGAGGCTTGTTGGTGTTGGCGTTGCTGGTGCGGGTCGCCTGCTCATTCACGATCATTACCGCCGGAGTGCTTTCGCGTTCGCGTGGTCGGCGGCCGCCTGTTGAGGCTGATCGGTACACTCGTGTAGTCTGCTGCACTGGAGCCAACAAGGTCTCTCTTGCGACCTCTGGACGGCGGTGGCGGGATACAGAGCGGCGGTGGAAGGATGTACGGCCGTTGCGGCCGCGGATGGACATGTCAGTCTCTGAGAAGTCCGACTCCTCCGACTCTCCCTCGAAGTAGATCTCCGGGCGAGGCATTTTGGCGAAGCTCCCGATACTTGGGGAATATGAGTGATCCAAATGGATGGTGGATACGTTGTCGGCCCTGGATGAAAGTTGGGGGGAGGGGGGCCTGAGCACCAGAAAACTAGGTGAAAGGAGGGGAAAAGAGGAAAAGGAGAGGGAAAAATCCCAAAAGTCAGAAAAATAAGAATAATAAGCCCGACCTAGTGTGCGTGCCTAAGCAAGTCTCGCCCAAAAGACCAATACGAGTTGCTTATCGGATCAGCGTTCAGCTGAGGCGGGGGAGGGGGAAGAGAGGGGTGAGGTGGGAAAAGTGGAATGTGGAAGAAGCGCGGGTCCTCGATCTATTTATTGCAGGATCAGATTCGACAGGGCTGGACTGGCAGCCTTTGGGCTTTGGGCTTAAGGGAACAGGGCAGTTCAGCCTCAGAGATCAGCCATGCGATCGACTCGAATGTTCGCTGCATCTCATACTTCTCCTTGCCTCGACACTGCGCTAGACCATTTACTCGGGTCTGATTTTCCACATCTATACATCTTCATTTTAATTTCTATCATCTCTTTTGATTTATTTACATCTTTCCTTTTCCACTAATTTCCCAGCCACTATCTAGAGAGTTCACTTCCAGGATTCTGGACATAGCATCATCGTCTCCAGCCACCTTTCCAATGGCCCGGGACTCCACACTTGGGTCAAAGTCGCCCCTCTTTCGTCTTCTTCCTCTCGAGAATTACCACCTCAACGGGCCCTAAATTCCGGTCCGCCTTAGTCTATTCTATTTCCATTCGCATACACACACAAAAGTCCTAAGGGCCTCGACATTCTAGCGGTCAGCGCCTCCTGTAACGAGCCCGGACGCCAAATGAAACACATTGGACCCGATTCTGGCCGTCCTTTGTCGCCCAGTGCACGGATTACTTTGAACACTGAAATTAGGAGTTGAACGCCCTTATCCCCCTGCCCAAATATTTGCAAAATTCCGAAGATCTGAAACGAATGAGCCGAATGTTGGGCACCGAGAAAAGAACCCATGGAACTCGGTCGGGTGTTCCCGCGCCTGACCCAAGATACGCGTGACTTAGGCGCATGTATAGCCTCACATGTGCCGGCTTAGGTCACTTTCCAGGCAAAGGCATTCTGATATCTCATATTTATATTTCTCACCATCGGGAAGTAAAGTCCTGTTGCTGTTGTGTATTGTATAAGGTACTTTTTCCAGTTGAACCAGCAGGCTTGAACTGTCGTGCAGCGTGAAGTAGACATGAACGCAATCCAAATCCCTTGGTTACTAGAGGGCTGATAAGTCTAAATCATTCGACCCCGACTTAGATCCTGACTTGATCTCGATGGTGCAACAAAGCCGAAGCCTCAAAGATGGCTCAGAGTCCTGGTAGTGGCGATTCGAATGTCTTACCTGGGCCACAAAAGTCGACTTGACCTAAGACGCTGACACGTACAAAGCGACCTCTCCCAGCTATAGATCAATCATTGTCTTCAGCAGAACGAAGTATACCTGACCACGATAAGCATGCCATCCCTGCACGACGTGTGTCCGATCATCTGCAAGCGACAATCTTGACCCGCCACCCACTGCGGTATCGCGACGGCCATCGAGCCCAATCCAAGCCACCAGAACAAAAACGCAAAGACCTCTTATTCTAGACCATTCGGGTAAATCACCTAGACCTACCTTGACCGTCCAGTCTCAAATCGCCAAATTTCTTGATTCTAGCAAATGTCAGAACATAAAAAAAACCCCCCTCTACGATTACCGCACAAAGTACCCAAGATTCCCCACGACAGGGATTGAGCCTGTCAGTCAGGTCGTGATCATACGTCATTGTCCTCGGGACAGTCTGCAGGCCCGGGTTCGAGGCCGATGACGCCAATGGCGTGCATCGCCACATTGTGGATGAGACGGGGCCGATGACATATGACGGGTGGCAGAGATGAAACGCGAGAGACTAGTGCGCGGAGGTATCCACTATGTTAATTTATTCAGGTAATGTCATTTGTTGGAGGAAGGGCTAGAGTTCTTGGCGGGATTTAGGGCTGGTCATCTCCTTCAGCGGGAGATACCACATGTGCAACTAGTAAACGGTGAATCGGAGAGTGGTGACAGTGATATTGGCGAACATTTAAGTGAATTCTAGATGCTCGGTTTGATTGTCTGTCGAAGCCGGCATTTGAAACAAGTGGCGCATCATTCAAAGTCGAGTGGACGTAGAGCTCTAGCGCATCTTATCATAATGCTTTGTTGTAGTATTTTTCATATTCAGCAGTCTAACCAAGATTGTATAGAGCAGTTTGTGAGAGACATGTGAGAGTCTTGCGTCGGTCGGGATGTCTAGATATTCTCCATGAACCTCAAATTCCATATGCTCGGGATATTTACGTGAGCATAAAATGGGTCTGCACAAGTTTGAATTACCCAAACCGCTTATTTCATCATATCAATCATAAAAAACCCAGAGTCCAGAATATCTTTATATCGAGAATATCTAGCGCCAACCCGAAAATCTTAAAGTAACAGGTTCCAAGCCTGGGTTTCAAAAGATGGGTCACCCTATCCTACAAAAGCAGTTGACCCCAATCATTCTGAGAGCTGAAAAACGATCATCACGAGCGAGTGGGAGGTTTGTGGGTCTCAGAATTGTTCATTTTTGTGTGTTTGCATGGATGAGAAGTTGATTGGGTACTTCGAGGACCTATGTACTAAAGGAACTAAATGATTGAGGAACCATAATATCTTGTCACATTGAAAGTAGTTTTTCCGAGTATCTTTGCTGACCTTACGGGGAAAAAGCTTCCCCATGGCTTTCTACACTTACATTGATACTTTACTACAGCTTGAGGTTTTATTTCAGGGCTCGGAAAATTGATTAGGCCTTGTTTTGATGATACAAGGCTTTCATAAATAACGTACCCTGGGTAGTCAGCACATCATGGATAACTTTGGGCAAATTTACCTTTCGCAGTTCCAAAAGGACTCACCTCGATGACATGGCAATAGTCGCAAGATAATTCCGTGCAAATGAACAACCGAAACAAATACTAGGAGGATAATCTGAATAGTGCGATTTTTTCATCATGCAAGATTTATCACAAGAACTTCTGGGTATCTAAATCGTCGGAAGAGAACCCCCTGCTTCCATTCTTGGAAAACAAAGATGGCTGGGTAGGATCAAGTGGACCTTCCCTCTCTTCATCTCCACCTATCAAGGTATGTGCTTTTTGCTTCTGTCTCTCGTAGTCAAGCACATGCCACTAGGGCTTCTACCAAAGATAGGCGCTTCATACGCTCTCTTATCATGTTTTTCACGCCGATTTTTTCTCGAGTATCACATTTCTCACGCACGACCACCAGACTTCAAAATCTGTTCCAAGTTCTCCCGACTATTCTTGTGCGTAGTCTCATGGTAGTGTAGCTTCTTCTCCAAGTTGGTGATCTCGGTAGCGGCCTCGGAGCTCTCGCGGGCAAGACGCTTGTTGACTGTGTCGATGGGGACATTGACGAACCTAGCCCAATCATTAGCACGAGTCCATGCTCATAGATAACCCTCGTAGAAAGGGAACCATGGGCACTCACATCTTGCCAACACCCTCATACACCGGTGTCGCAGAGGGCAAGTCCGAGAGCTCCTTCGATGTTAGCTGAAGCTTGCGGATCTCACGCTGCTTGGCGGTCATCTGGGCCTTTGTGAGTCCGATCTGCTGCTGGGATGCCATTGCGCGCGTTTCGATCTCTTGCAGGAGCTAGGAGACTGTTAGATCTTGGGTTTGAATGAGGGGCTCCGCGGCAAAGCGGATCTGGTATTGGCGTTCATGGCAATGCGCAAATGGGCTTACCTTCTGCAGGGCTTCATTGGGGATCGACATTTTGGGGGTAGGTGTTGCGATGAGCTTCGGGGGAGGGGTAGATGAGGGGTTATGGCGGGGCTGATTGGATCGCGTTTTGATGAGCGAGTCTTCTCTCAGTCTTTGTGTAAGCGATAGGAATTGGCTGATAAGAGTTCGCTATCGTAAGTATGTTTGAGGGAAGCAATGGCAATGGAGTCAAGTCGGAGTGCTATGGCGGGTCCGCATCGGGGCGGTGGGTGGAGCGGTGAGAATTTGACACAAGATTAGGGCAAGCGTGTGGGGGTGTACAGTTTACAAAGAACGATGGTCCTACGGCGCTGTTGCTTCATGACTTCTTAATATTTGAACTATGAAAGTCGAACTCAGATTCTGAGTCGAAAGTTGCGATGCGTGTATTGGACGCTTGGGGTGCACAACAATGATCACTTGGAGCCCTTCGTTTGCCTCCAGAGAGTATAGCAAGCTAAGCTTGAACCATGTCACAGTGATTCTTGCCACCCTGTACTCTATAATATTTGATAACTGAATTTATCACATTAAGGGTCTCTCCTATCTCCGATATCCCGACTCAGTTCTGTAAACCGAGCTCTGGATCCTGGGTTTGCTCAGGCCCCGAGCATGCACTAGGGAAGCAATGGTCCCCGTGGCCACCGACCCTGCAGATTACACAAAACTTAATCAAAGGATCATCAATCTATACAAACTTAAAAGCACACTCAGACTTATTGAAGTAGCTGGCCAACTTCCGACAAGAAAATCCTGCTTTGGGTTTGCATGGTTCGGTAAGATATATCTGAGAGGCCTGCCAAGAGTCATGTCAGGTATCTGCACCATAGTGGTCTCAAGTTTGGAAAAGTATACCGCCTTTGAGGGAACTGGTTTGTTAATGTGGTACCCATTTGAGAATTGACAAATCCTATTACAACTAAGCAAAAAGCCGCCCGCCATTCTTTGACATAATAGAAATCTAACGAAGGTAACCGCAGAACACCAGAGCCCTTAGTATCTCTGACATAAAAGAAAATACACCGCGCAATTGAAAGACATCAAAGAGCATATCAAGGACGTGAAGAAGAAAAAGACATGAAAGCAGAAAAGACCAGCCAGGATCAAGATAAAAACGCCCGACGACACATGTGCCCCGTAACACTATTCCCCATTTTCCAAGACCATTTTCCTGACTCCCATTTCCCTCCTATGTCTTTTTCTACAGGACCCAACGGCGTGACCAACGCCTGAAGTTCTCACCACTGCCGTTGAGCTGAGAGCTCGACTGCAGCGAGATGTGGGCCAGCTCGTGACTGATCCGAGACAATATTGTCGCAATTCTCTAGTTCTGGGCATTCATGTGCACTGGTTTTAGAGTGTCTCGTGCTGATGGATCCACGGGGCAAGGCTGGGATCATGATGCATGTTTGGGAAGTAGTCATCGGCCATATGAGAGATGGGATATTGCATCGGGCTGGAATGGGCAGGTGGAATCTCTCCCCAGGATGTGAACTCAGAGGGAGGAAAGTTGGATCCGGCATAGATCGGGCCGTTCGGCGCCGGTATGGGCAGGGCATCGCTCTGGAAGTTGAGGAGCTGGGGATCCATGTGGCCGTTGGCGGCAAGCTGACCAGGCAGTAATTGGATTGCCTGAGGCTGGAGAAGATCGTCATGAGTGCCACCTGGAAGTCCAGCTAGGCCATTTGAGGCTCCGTATGAGACTTCTTGTGACATGGGGCTGCCGCGACGGAATTGCACGTCCTCGGCGTATCCCATATTTAGAGCGTGGGGCTGCACGGTTGGCATGCCGGGGTGGCTTGTGTTCCATGATGAGCTAAGGTAGCTACCGTGCGTTATGAAGGAGTCCGGCGAGCCGAAGGGAGTGGAGGCTCGACTGCTGAGTGGGTACTCAAAGCTTTGGGTCCGACAGTGCATCGGGGGTACCATCGAGTATTCATCCTCCCAAGTATTAGTGAACGGACTGGGGGTATCATCGTAAGAGCCTGACACTGCTGGAGTCGGAGGTGTGAGTTCTCCCCGTCTGCGAGTGGTTGTGGCGGGGCCCTTATTGGGCTTGAACTTGTAGGTAGGGTGGGCACGAGAGTGAGCTTCGCGCTCGATCCGGGCCAGCTCCTCATATTTGTCCCTAATCTCTGCGGGCTCCATTTTCCAGCTTCTCCCAGCAGTACTGGAGACTACTTGATGGTTGTTCTGGCTGAGCAGCCGCTTGCTACGCTCAGCGTAGGCAGATCGGTAGAGCATGAAGGAATTCATGGGACGGGCGACCTTCCCCTTTTCGGCCTTCTCTTGCAGACGAACTTCCGTTGATCGATGCACCCATGCATCCATATCCCGGAGTGGGATATTGGTCATGTGTGCGGTCAGCTCGCTCAACGGCGCGCTGAGTGGGAGGTCGTTTTTCGTAGTGGTGCCTCTTCGAGCACGATTGTTGCGCTCCCGAGTACTTCTGCTGAGCTTTGCTTTGGGAGGAGAGGCACGACGGCCTGAAGGGGAGTGAACTTGGGAAGATTCTATAATGGCCATAGAGTCATCAGCCCCAGGAGGAGGCGTGTGGACAACCGTGTGGCCCATGTGCATGTGCATCTGTATTTTTTCCATATAAGCACAGTAGATGAAATTGAGAGAACCAGCAGTACTTACAGGAGTTGAGGCGGGCATAGGAGTCGGGTAGCCGTGAGGTTGGAAGTAGGAGGGAGGAGAGGCGTAGATCTACCCAAGTTGTTAAATGTGGCTCGCAAGGTCAGTTGAGTAAAGGATACTTACCATTGATGAGGAACCAGCGGCAAACTCGTCCATCTTGACATGTTCCATGCCGTTGGGAATATAAATTGAAACGCAAGCACTCATAGAGTCCGAAGCTCGCTCTGGAGTGAGCTCACCACCGGATGACTGGGGTGGAGAAAGTGGTAGTTCTCTGGGTGTAGCCATTTTGTAGAGCTCTCAGACTGAGAGGTGAGTGGGAGAATATTCGGAAAGCAGGAACAGTTCAGTTGGCATGGGGAGAGATCCAACGATGGAGGAGAAGTGTAGAAGAGCTTTCCAGAAAGAGAAAAGAAGAAGAAGAAAAAGGGTAGAAGGACGTGTGCGTCTATGTTGTGTCACCCTGTAGCTGGCGGTTTCACGACTCCTGAAAGCGACTCAGACAGGCAGATGGCAGGTAAGACAAAGCACAATTGGAAGAACAAACGAAGAAAGATTTCAGTATTTGGAAGTGCAGGTGAAAGTGAAGATGCAAATATCAGTATGGATATTAACGTCTGACAGTGCCGGCTTGTTAGTTCCACAGGGCGGGGCCGTTGAATATATAAGGCCTGTCCTTGATAGACGGGGGCAAGATATGGAGCATTGCGAACCAGAGGCTGAAACCACTGACTCAAGAGACGAACTGCGAGCGGGGAGCTAGTTAGTGTGTGTTAGTATTGGTCTGTGTATTTCCATTTTTCTTTCTTGTATCGGCTTTTTGAACTTATTTTTATTACCCATTTTTTTCTTTTATTTTTCTCCTTTTAAGTTAAAATTCGGTGGCAGATGTTGGGTCTTTGTCTAGTCCCGATTGGCCCTCTGGTGTGATTTTTCATTCGTTCAAACAATTATTCTGCTGTCTATTTTCCTGGTATTTTTCAGATTATTTCTAGACTTTGAAGGGAGGGCGCGCTGCTTCGCCCTGACAATCTGCATCTCTATTCCCCGGGACCTTCTAATAGTATTGACCACTCCCGTGTTCCCGCAGTCCTCTTTGTGCTACAGTTGGTCCAAGGATAGAATTCATTCACCCAGTTCTATTCCCGGAGACAAGACTGCGCCCAAGGAGATTGAGAATAGAGGATAGCGAGAGAGAGAGAGAGGCATCCACTTGGGATCCTAGATCGGGCACCCGGTTTAGCAAATTCCGGGTCATGGCTTTATGTGGCCTTAACATGGTGCTCTGCGAGGGGAAAAAGGAGACTCACCGACCCATGGGCCTCTTCGGAATTTTCAATGGGTGCTTTACAGCGTCCGGGGATGCAATGGACAGGATGTAAATGCTAAGATAGAAAAAGAAAAAAGATCGTGACCGGGGTGCGAGGTGCCAAACTTTTAGAAATACGAGTTCAATCATATAGTTTAGTCAACATTAAATCGAGAAATAATTAATAATAAAAATTCATACCAGTACCGGCAGAGGGTTAAGAGCAATTGATCTGGACAGACGAGCATGGGAAAAGTAATCATGGGATAGCATATACCCACCGGATAATGCAAGCTTCCGGATTGAGCGATAGTAGCCAAAACTGCTATGCCTCTAGGAAAAGCCATCGTCGCCACATTCCCAGTGTTGGCTGCAATTCGAGGCATACGCAGATAACACTATCGGGGGACATAGGTCCCCGTGCTAAGCCTGCAAGACATTGTAAGTGAACTGTCATACTGCCCAAGTGGATATTACACGTTCATTACTCCAAATACGGACCACCGCGTTAGTTCCTAGGTGGCGGCAAAGGACTTTCTTTTTTTTTTCCTACGTTGACGATCCCTTCGGAGATCCCTCCCGGCGAGAAAAATTACATGTCCCCGCGACTCTCCAGTAACCAGAATGGCATCATGCGGACATCCCGATCAAGATGTCTACCATGGTTAAGGAGATAGGAGGGCGGGGGATTCTACATAATAACCGAAGTAGGGCGAGACTGGAGACTAGACCCCCGGGGAAACCGCCATACTCCCTACGATCTCCTTTCCCGTCAAGTGGAGCAGGGGAGGGGCTGATCACCAGAGTGGGACTAGAGTTGACAGGAGTGGAGCCAGTTCAGGCCGTCGGCTCGCGGACTCTCAATGATTGAGATCGCCGACTGCGCCTTTTGCCAAGATCGCCACCAGATTGAGCGGACATGCATGACATGCGGTCTGATTGGGCCTCAGATTGGGCTGTTGATGTATCCGGCGAGGACTGCAAATGGACTAGCTGTGCACTAAACTGTTCCGGGTCAAAGTAGCGGGCCATCGCTGCCCTAACGCGAGTTTTCCCCCCTCCGCGTGGTTAAAGAGTTTAGTGACTTGCGCTTCCCGTGGGGATCATCACGTGTGATCGTCCGGAACTTCCATCTGCTCAGCCTGTGAGGTCTGATTCGGCCCGGTATTCCAAATGGCCCTTCGGCTGGACACGAGATATGGTTTGTCCTTTACGTCACATTACTCAATCAGACGAGCGTCTGGCGCTTACCGAGTAAACGGGGGAAAGCTTCTGTGTCCTGCCGGATTGAGTTAGTGTCCCTCGCGAGGCAGACTTACTCTATCACACTGACCGGGGCTCGGATTTGCGAGTATTCGATGCGGTGTATAATGCTCCAGGGCTGAGGCGACCCTGCTCATAGTTCAAAATCAAGAAGATCATGGGAACTATGGTCCCGGAGGGGGTCCAAGGGGGCTTCACGCAGGAACGCCCGACCACGTTGTAGCAAGGGTTGTAAGGTCGTTTCTTGATCGTCGGGGAGAGATTGTTCTTTGTTACGATAATGTAGTCCTTGGTACTCCGGACATGGTAGGGTTCAGAGGTTTGAAAGAAGTCGCCATGTGGGAGACTAGGTTACAGCCTGCAGGTCTGAGAGTCTCAAGGCTTGTGCAAGCCTACTCGGCGCGGATCTGGGGCCTGTCATTTACACTTGAGGTCTGACACGCCCTGACAAGATGACACTCGGTACCTTGCCTCGAGTCATATTCTACTGAACACCAGGCTATCCATGGCGATACTTGTTGACTAGACAAGGCTCGGATAGTCAAGTATTATGCTATTATTCATGTTCTTCTATTTTTTTTTTTTAGATCTTGTCCATCGCCACTACTTCCTATAGCACAGATTCATCTTCAACATGGATCAATTCCAAATATCGAGCGCACCAATGAGAAAGACTCGGGGAGATTCACCATGGCGTTCAGGCCCTCCGACCCAGACTTCAACTCGTCAAACCCTGCAACGGTTCTCCATAAAGAGACAAGATTGACAGTAAGGATCTTCGCCCGAGCCAACGTCCAAGCCTCCTCAGCCTTTCAACCCTTCTAGAAGCCCCCGGAGGAGACAAGAGACAGAAGAGGATGAGAAAAAGTATGACCAACACAAGCCACCAGCGGTCTGCTGACCGAAACTCGGACATGAAAAGTTATCCCGACATCTCCGCGACGTTGTGTTTCAAGGAGGTCATCGTTCTCCTCTTCCGGCGATAGATCTAAGAATACCACACTGCCTCGACCTTCCGAAGGGGCGGTGTTTCGAATCTGCCTCATGTTTCAAATCTCAGGATGCTACTTGAACCCTCTTATGGTCTACTGCGAGCAAAATCTAAAACGGGAAAAGCCCGAAGCCTGGCAACTAAACTCTGGATGGCTCGTATCGAAGGGGTCCGAGTTCATTCGACGATCCCGAGATCCTTCCCGTTGAGTTTCCCCGCTTTGGTGCCAGATTTCCTCATCTTCCCTTCCTACTCTTCTCTTAACCAGACAGGGCGGTTTCGACCGTTGGCACCGTTGGCACCCCTCACTACCTGTCCTTGCATTAAAGTTGAACGGTCAATGTCTACATTCTTGACCTGCACCATCTGCCACTCGTCGGTGTGATTGGCTAAGCCTAGATGCACATAGCCGTCCACAGAAACAAGGATAACTAAGAAACTGGGGGGGGTTTATCAAACGTGCCGAGGGAACAGTATCTCAAATCATGATGAACGGGGGTTTCTCATTCGACCCAGCGGGGACGGCGGGGCCTATGGCCTTTTAATCACCTCATGGGGAATGGATCTCCGGCGTGGGGCAACGGGGGCGGGTACAGTACAAGTTCCCTGTGATTTTCTCCACTGACCGCTCCTCTGAGAAACGAGGGTAGTGATAGTCGGTGGGCTTATGAGGAGCACTGATTGCCGAACTATGCAGGGATTCTGATGAACGTCTACTAGCATGACTCGAACGGGGGCCCTGTGCGTTGGTGGGCCGCCTGCAGGTGGAAATAACAGATACTGCTAGACGCTGAGAGGCCGGATTCCCAAGGCAGATGATCCTAAAGTCTATATTTTCAGGAGTTCACCGGCTCTAAATGTGATGGCCAACACTCGGGAAAAGCTACTATTGGACCACTGGAACCCAGACGACAATTGCCGGTCAGATGGCAGAAATACTGCATAAGGCGATGCGGGTAGTGCGTATCTTCCTTTACCAGGCCCTGTCACTGGCTAGAGGTTTTGACCGTTGGTCCACTTCGCTCGTCCATGTCAAGCCGTTAGATCCCTAGGTCAGGGCGCCCTCTACGTATCGGCTCAACGGGCGTCGATGATCATGCTCAGATTGTAGTCTGTGCGCCAGGGCTAGCCGTTACTAGAGCACAGCTATTGATCCTTGGTGGACTCGTAAAATGTCACCCGTTCTTTCTTGACCTTCTATCCATTTGCCTCGCTAGCCACCTCCGATGATGCCCATCATCCACTGTACGGTGACGTGGAGAATGTTGCCACGATACCGATGCTCTGGGAGTCTCGGTTATTTGCCGAACGGTAAATGTTGTGTATCACATCTAGAGATGTTCCAGACTCAACATTGAGTACAAGACGCCCTCCCGTCCATCTATGCCAAGAGCCCGAACCACATTATATGGAGTTAGTTTCGTGCGCCGTCCAAGGCCGATAGACCATGGACGGGGAGACGAGAGTGTTCGTCATAAAGCGGCTCGGTGAGACACTGAGCCCCTATCGATTAGCGCCAACGCGAGCCCCAGCAGCTCCGTTTGGTCATTTGATCGCCTGTGGAGCCGGAACACCCAAGAAGCGTTACCCTGAGGCTCCCCAAATGCCGGATATTAAGGGTCGCACTCTTAGAAATTTAGGTTGAGCCTCCGAACCAGACTTTGGATAAAGTTCCATGACGGAGCACTATTTCCCCAGCTCGGAGTTTCACGGCTCGCGTCAAATGCAAAACAGATACTCCGATTAGCTTTAAGGGGTTGTTCAATACTGATCCAAGATGTGATAGATTCACACTTTTCATGTTCCGGGGGTCCCATCACACCTCGTTTTAGACCCTTCTGGCATGCCCGAACTCAGCCGAATAGCGCTGGCGCTGTCGTTGGTGCGGCTTGGATCCGCGATCCACCCTTGAGGATCTGCTTCATTGGCGAGATTGTGAAAGTCGCTACCCTAAGGACTATTCCAACTGTACAGCCGAGCTTGTGACTGGGTGACTGGTGAACGGGAGCAAGCTCCCATCCCCAGGGTCTACGGTCATCTCGTCACCATCCTAGCGCAATCGGTGATGTCCCCTGCACAATACGCATACAGGTCGAGTAGATCAAAAGATCGAGGACAAAAATGAAGCTATGTGCATTTGCCTTCCTAGGGTATTGGGAATAGTGAATGGAGAATTCCGGGGCCCCCAAGGACGCAAACTTGCATCTCATCCAGCGTGCAGCGAGTGAATGCAATTGTCTTGCAGCAAATTTCCCCCCGCCTTCCTCGTATTCCCCTTCTCGATAGCGCGGGATACCCGCGTGGTGACAAATATTATCAGCCAAGTCGATTGGCTCTTCTCAGCCCTACCTGTGATTATCTCCTACCTAAAAGAGTAAAGCACCAGATTTCTAACAGGCACCAAAGTTGTAGCTCGATTGTGGTTCCATCTGCTCGATGGCATCACCATGTCGAGACTCTTAACAATTCCGTCCAAGGGCAGAGCGCGCACCCGTGGCTCGGCAGCCATGGCATCCGCACGCGTGGCGGGCCAGGTTCGGAAATCTCCACCCGGATCAAAGTTGACTTTATAGGAGTGGAGTAAGGAGTGGGCCAAAAGCTATGAGGTCTTGATCAGCCTCTCAAACGGTCAAAACTCTCTTTTTGGCTGTTGCATCAGAGGGCACTGGCATGGCGGGGAGGCCACCGGGGACCGATCACCCTACGATGGAGCTCCATTCACTATTCTGTTTTCACGGACATGTTCGGCCCCAAAAAGTCCTGATCTTAGTCTAGACTCCGTTCTATGTTGTGTTCTCTCATTCATTTTGCATTAACGATGTGCTAGCAGGCCAGACTGTGACTTAACAAGAAAGGCCAGAGGCGGGCTGAGAGCCACAGTCTCTGCCTTGCCCAAGTTTGAAAAAAAACATCGAATGGCATTTGCAGGTTTCGGACTGTAGCTTGATGGGGGAACTGTCTCCAAGAAGGGAGTGGAGATATTACCAACATTACATTGCATTATCAAGTGCGCCGATGTAATGTCATTCCGGTCGGGGACCCCTATCACCAGATACGTTCATGACTCGTACAGATCTGCATCTCCATAGTCCCCAAAGGTCTAAGGGTCTGCGAGCCGCCTGTACACTATTGGGGCCATTGCTGATATGAGAAAGTAGATCCTAGGACAAACATGATAGATCACGAGTCCGCTATCGATGTCATAGGCACCGCATCACAACCTGTTCGAGCAAGCTGAAAAAGGGAAGATAGGTCGGCTCGGAAAAGCAAAGAAGAAGAGGGTATCCAGCAATCTTAGGGGGGTCACAGCTTGGACCATGTAGATCGCGCGCACGTCTATACTTAGCGTCATCGCTTGGCACCGAGTGTGGCCAATTGACCGAGGCCATCTCTCCCGTGTTGTCAAGATTATTTCCACCTCCTTACTAGTGTCGATTAGATGGGCTATGAGCGGTTTTTTTCTGGGCTGAGTCTCGCTCAACTGGGGGGACTGCGCCGGGCTGCGTCTGGGTGTTTGTGTGTGTGATGCGATCGGTGGGCGCAGCGGCTCTGGACTTCCGTGGTGCCATTATTAATTGGACTAGAAGTGCATGCGATCGATCGATTGCATCGTCGACTATCTACAATTCGTTTGTTGTGGATGTGTTTTTTTTCGGTTTGGCCCTTCTTCCCGAAATGGAGGGCACTGAGAGGGTGTATTGCTGGGGTACTTGGGCTTGTTGGGCGGCAACACGACATTCCATAGTATATTATGCTTTTTGAGGGCTGTGGTAGTGTCTTTGAGGGAGTATGAGTTGGTTTTGAGAACGTCGTCTGTCAGAGGATAGTTTCAGAATCTATTCACTAGGCATGCAGGCGAGTGAATGGAATACAACTAAATCGATATCGCATAGTGATTCGACGGCTCCTTAGGCTCGCATTCGCTCTCAAGTTACGTTTTCCGTTTACTGGTCATGCGCAAAACTAGAGCGAGCATTGATACCTCTTGTATACCTCAGCGTGCGGTTAATCGCCCATATGTTAATTAACACCACGACACCCGTGGACATACCTGGAAAAACCTCTTGACTCCCCCATTCACGGGGACTATGTTTCTTGAGCTGTCGGGCACCTGATAAATTTGTAATGGGTTATATCAACTTCCCGCATTGAAAGCCCGCAGAGTACAACTGCAATGCAACAAGCTTTGTACACACTCTCGCAGATGGGAACGTCAGATTTTATTTTTTTTTAACCTGCGAATGCGCCACGAAGGAAACAGACATGGAAAAAGTGTCCTATAGATCAACGACTCAAGCGTAATTCCACCGCTGCGGGGCACTTTCACCTTTGCTGGAACTCTGACGCCTGACCCTCCATGTTCCATTATGAAGGCTCGCACCAACGTGGCAAGATGGCCGTCAACCAGCAAACCACATTAATAGTCCTCAATCACAAAGCCAGAGCGTTCGATTTAGAAAATACATATCATCAGGTCAAGATTTGCTGGCACAATACTGATACACGGAGCGAATTGTCCGCGGGACAACCCTCTTTTATAGTTCGACGCTCGATTAGGTCAACGGTACACAAGGACTATAGATCGGGCGAAATTCTCAATCAAATCATATAAAATCAAATTCTTCACAATGCAGAGACTTCTAAGCAGACGTCAAGCGGAATGAAATTCTATTAGCATACAATGAACCGTCCCCATTTGAAAATGATCCCATTCAACACCTCTCAGGTACCATCTTGAGAACGCCTGATTGCCCAACCATCTTAATGCACATTCAATCGGAAAAGAAAACATGAGAACGCCAGGAAAAACATACGCCCTCACGGGCCCATCATCCTCCATAGACAAAAAGAAGAAAAAAACGACGGATATGGACAACAATTGCGGTTCGGCCACTGACGACGGCGACGACCTGGTCCGATATCAGCAACATGAGCGGAATCAAAGGCCCACGATGACTGCAAAGTTGGCTTCAAGCATGATTGATACATAATATCCAGCCCTTTGCCCCCACTAAGGTGGATGCGGGTGGGGGGCCGGCTAATAAACCCGGGAGGCCACTATTCGCTCCGATCTGAATGTCGATCTGGGTCCCGATCTCATTCGATCGAGAAGGCCCGGCGGGAGTGGCTTAGGAGCCAAAGTGAACGTCCAAAAAAACGAAACGAAACGAAAGATCCACAACCCTGCAGCTTTTCTTCAGATGCTTGACTTGACCTGCTCCTTCGACCGAAAATTCAGTAAAAATTTTTTGAGTCACTTTTGGACGACTTTTGGGTATTTCACGCGAACATCTCTTTTTATTATCTCTGCTTGTTTTCACATTTCATGGTTCAATGATCACTGGCGGGATGCATTGTTATGCTGTGGGGATGGGACGGGATCGGGGTATTGGGAGGTTGCGGCTGGGCCGAGGGACGGGATACGGTTCATTGAGGGCGAGGACATGAGCTGGCCGTTGCCCGCGTGGGCGTGGCTTTGTTGAAAGACTCCGGCGTTCTCTCGTTGGCGGCGCTCTTCTTGTTCCGGAGTCATACACTTGACTGGCGGGGGAATTGGTGCGTCTGGAGAGCTGCGGCCCATGAGCTTAGGGCTTGGCTCCAGTCTGCGGATTGGAGGGAGAACAGGAGCACCTGCCATTCCGCCTGAAGTCATCGGACGGGGGGATTGCTTCGTGGGGCTAAGTCCTGACATCCCCATCCCGTGAGAGCTATGGGGTGGTGATGAGTTGTTGCCATTTGGAGTCGCAGAGGCAGAAAAGGAGGGGTATCTGTTGGACATTGTGGGGGTACCTCCGTAGCCAGACTGGGGACGAGGAGTTGCATAGCTGTCAAACGAAGAGGTACCGGGGATTCCAGTCAATCCATTGGCGGCGGCAGGTGCGTGTGAAAATCCTACAATAGGTCCGACATTGTGATTGCCCTGGGTGGGTGGCATAGATGGTGGAGCCTGACCATACCCAGAGTGGGATGATGATGGACGTGCGAATGATCCAATCGGAGGAAGTTGTGTGCCAGATTGCTGGGGTTGCATGTTGCTCATCCTGGGGAGTTCAGGTTGACCCATAACATGCATTGGCGGCGGAGCACCCATTCCGCTCGAAGGAGAAAAGGGAGCCCTTGGAGGGCTCGAAGATGGAAGATGAGCTGAGGGATGAGGACGGCGCTCAGGGGAAGGAGGAACGTAGAAGTTGCCCTGGGCAGGGAAAGAAGGAAGGGCGGGCTGAGAGGGCTGCGCATATGTGTGGTGGCCATTTTGAACACTAGAGAGAGCGGCATGGGTTTGCTTCACGGGAGATGGCGGAGCATTATAATTGTCCTCAACTCTGCGCTTCTTTGCAGAGGGGGGAACAGAAGACGGCGATGCCGACGCGCTGAGACGGAACTTCAACGGCGGGAGCTTGGGCTTGTTAGCATCTTCCTCCTTTCTCTTGCAGTCCTTGCAGATGAGATGAAAATCGTCCTTTTCCGCATCCGCCTTGGAGATGCCGAGACATTGGCTGTGCTGCCAGACATTACACTTTTCGCAAGCAACACTGTGGCTTCCATCATCCTGATCATATGTTAGACCATGTTACTTCAGTCATTTGGAGATTCAAAACATACCAAGTTCTGGCCATATACACCACATCCGGAGCAATCAAAGATCCACTCATCATCTTGGGAGAGCTCGGCCAAGTTCTTCTGCGACTTTTCCAGCTCAGCCTTGATGTTTCGAGCGGAGACTCGGCTCTCCCCTCGTTCGATTCGTTCCTGCTCTGCAGCAAGGCGTTCAAGCTCCGCCTCGTGCAGGATGCGCTTCTGCTCGCGATCCTTGATACGCTGCTCCCGGGTCATCATGCGGGACTGTCGATCTTCCTCGAGCTGACGCTGTCTGGCCTGCTCCTTACGAGCCTCGGCCAGATCAGCCTCCTTCTTACGTGCCGCCTCGGCAGCCTCTCTGTCAGCTCGTTCCCTTTCATCCTTAGCGGCTAGTCGGCTCGACCGCTTAGCGCCGGCAATTAGTTGCATATTGAGAAGCTCCTTCTCTCGCTTCTGCCGCTTGCGCAGCTGCGCCTCTTCCGCCTTTTCTAGCAACGGTAAGACATGATCCTCGATTTGTTTGCGAAGGATCTTGTCATCCGCGTCCTTGCTCTTTCGAATGCTGTCCAGAAAATCTTGGTATTCGGCGAGGGTGACACACACGCACTCCCACTTTGGCTCAGATGCCACGACTTTATCGTCGCCCATGGTCTCGTCCTCTTCGGGTTCTTCTGCGGCGACATTGGATGCTCGTTTCGATGTACGCGACGCTCGGGAGGATCTACTCTTAGGCTTCTTCTTGGGACGAGAGGGTGCCGGGATGGGAGGATCGGTGCGGCGGTAAAGGCGATTGTCATCTAGGACGTAGTAAATGCGACCTTCGTGGTCATATCCGAATTCTTCGATACGCTTGGATATTTAGCAAAGGCACGCCCATTTGTCACAGAGTGCAAAGAACCACTTACCCACTGCAGTTGCTCCGATTCCTTCTTCTCGGGCATCTTGTCACGAATGCGGTCGGCGTTCCAGAAAGTCCACACGGACAACTGGTGAAGGACACGCAATTTTTGAAAGACATCAAAATCCAGAAATCTCATAGGCTCTTCATCGTACCCGAAGGGATTCGTAATGTGAGGGGCTTTCGCATTGTATTGCCTCCTTGTGTATTCGTCAAAGTTCTCAAATCTGGATTGTGCTGTCAGTCCAACTCTCGTCCGATGACAGGTGGCATTTGAATAACGTACGTCAAACCGCGATGTGAGGAAATCCATTTCAAAAGACAAAGACCAATCTCCAACAACTTGTGTGAGGGTTCAGGCTTCATACACTCATCTTCCAGATCCTATGTTCGCAGTACACGTCAGCTCATACGCCTTCACAAGGGTCGTGCAAGCACGAATCCATCGAGCTCATCCATGCGCCGCAATGCGCGACACTTGCACGGCTAGCGGGGAGCGAACGAACGTACCTCGATTTCGAACTCTTCATCAATCTTCATGACTTTTCCAAAGATGGCAATGTATTGCATAAGACTAGCGAACTCCCAGCTGCTCCTAATGCGCTGGAGCAGACCAGGTTCTTCTGGGGTCTGCTGCTCGGTGGCAGCGACCGCATCGGAGCGGCTGCGCTTTCGCGATCCCATCGCGGCGGAACGAGGCCGTTCAGGCCGGGGTTGTGTACGGGAGGTCGGGAGGGGCGGCAATTGGTTGGAGGTATCACAGGTACACTGTGAATTGGCGAAGGTAAGAATAAGATCGGAAATAACTTCCAGTGGTGAGGGTGGGAAGAGGGATCCTTTTTTTTTCTCGTGTCGAGAGGCGACGGAGATGATCTCTCTGAAGGGCGCGTCGGCGGGCAGATCACGTGAAATCCGCGTTTTCGGGCAGCTCCTTGTTCTTATCTCCTTCCTGTTCTGAATAGAGACAAGAGACAGTAGGGTTTTCTCTTACCATTCTATAGGAGTGTTCATGGTCATGACTGTCTGAGAAACGCTCCACGACTATTCTCGAATGGATAAGGAGTCAGAATGGATTTCTAGTATCACGACTATTATAATAATCAAGTACATTCTTTTGCAGACATATACACGGACGCAACAACAAATCGACGACTGTACCGTGGTATCTCTGGCTCACGACTTCTAACTTCATAGAGCAATAAACGGATCGTCGAGGGTAGAAAAATGCAACAGCGCCGACCAGAAACCCACACCCGACGAGCGCCACGTAAAAGAGACGAGGAGAATGGAAATGGAAGGATGTCTCTGAAAAGGAAAAGCAAAATGCAAATCAAGCACAAAAAAGGACATAGGAATACATAAGTCCCTCCCATCAACACGAAAATCACCAAAGACCAGAAACTGTCCCCAATAAATCGAGAAGAAAAGAAAAAAAACCCAGAACAAGAGAAAACAGATGATGCATTCCCATCGACGGACTCATCAAATGCCGACCCACAAACTTTTTGCGCCTTATGACCGATACTCGCCAGAAACCTGTCCCATGCATATCGTAAGGTAGAAAAACAAATCCCGCGTACAAAGAAAATGCGTTTTCATATGTTACATGGCCGCCGGGGCTCCATCAGACACGTTGTCTGAAAGATTAATCAGGAGCTGGGCCAAGCAGCGCTTGGTAGCTGCGTCGTCGCGAAGGACGGATGAGAATGTGGCGTCTCGAAGAGGTTCTGGGAGACATTGACGTAGGGCCTCGCGGGCTCGACTATTGTCGCTCAGACTATCTTTCTGTTAGAAACGCTCAAATGTAATGGTCAGATAAACCGTCTCACCGAAGGAAGCATCGCACGACGTGCTTGAGAAGACGGACTGTCTGTTGCTCCACCAGCTGAGTGACCATATTGCTGAGGACAGTGCCCACTGCGTAAAAACGCTCGTAAGTCGCACAAATGTACGCCAGACCAATATCGTCGAGGAGGATCTTTTGCACGATGAAGATGGCAACAGTCTTGCTAAGCTCAGATCCAGTTTCCATAATGCGAAGGCACAGAGGGATGATCTCGGTGGTCAGAAGGAAGTTAATAACATCCGACGAGTCATTTTTCACCAAAGCTCCTATCACACCGAGGGAGGTGAGGCGCAGGTATTCGAAGGGGCGTGATTTCGAGGTCGTGTTGAGGAACGGGTAAAGGAACAAGGGAATGTGAGCTGTTCGGCGTGAAGAAAAATCAGCTGTGATATTCCAATCGATCTTCCGGTCGTAGTAGTCGGTACATACCGTTCAAGAAGAGCGTGCGAGTCTCATTGTGCGATGCGACACACTGCAAGAGCGCCAGCGCATTGCAGACTCGATTTGAAGCCGCGGCGGTCAACTGGGAGGGGTTCAATAAGGGGTAGACTGAGATGATCTCTTGGAGGAGAGCAGTCATCACGCCTGCAAGTTGCCGGTGGTCAGTCGCGATCGGAAAAGATACGCCCACGATGCGATGATGGGGAACATACCAAACGAATGCCAGATAACCAGTGCAAGCTCGGGTACCTGCTCGCGCTTCTTGCTGAGCTCCATGAGCGCTGTTTCACGACGGGCGGGATCCAAGAGTTCCGCCACCCAGATGAAGACCTTGCGATTCTCTTCACTGATACCACCATCCATGACGGAGACGGCATTCGCAAGACCCTCTCCGTTCATGCCGGCGACGCCCCCAGCACCCTGCGCTGCGTTCGCGGCGCCGTTACCACTCATGGCGAGGCGACCATAGTGCTGCTGTTGTGCAGCAGCGGCGGCGGCCTGAACCTGGGCCTGCTGTTGAGCAACCAGGGAGGCGTGCTGGTGCTGATGCTGCGAGTGAGGCTGGGCCTGCTGGTGATGTTGCTGTTGCTGCTGCTGCTGCTGCTGCTGTTGTTGTTGCTGCTGCTGTTGCTGTTGCTGTTGTTGTTGTTGATGCTGCAGCCACGAGGGGTCAGCCTGAGGGTACTGATGCTGGTGGGAAAAGACGTGTTGGCTCTGCGCTTGGAGCATGGCGAGCGGTGATGAGTCGTTTCGGGGAACTCGTATTACTCCGATGGGTCGGACCTGGCCAGAATAGGTGATTGCGGCAGAGGAGGGATAGGTATAAAAGAAGAGAGGAGTATGGAAAGGGTCAAAAAACCAATAGGGTGAGTGTCATTGATGGAGACCCGGGGTGGTGATCGTAGCCTGAGGAGAGGAAGAGGAAGAGAGAAGTTCGGGTCGGAAGGCGGGGAGAGCGCCGACCTTTGTGTGTGCCCTTTTGTCATACTCTCTAATCTCGCCCTTCCATCCCAACATTTTGTATGCACAACGCTTTCCAAATTCCTTCGACCTAAATCACTGGGCTCGACTTAGTTCCTGGGCCACTTCGCATTGTACACGCAGAATACTCGGAGGGTCCATCCTTGCGGACAGAACACATTGTACCTGCAAGACCGGCCCCAATCACGGCCCTCTGCCTTGTGCAACCGACCCTGAGCAGTCACCTCGACATCTTGTAGGCTTCAATTCTGGCCGAAAATTTCAATGTTTATCCCATGCAAGTATTAGGTTCGTGTCTGACAAGATCCGATCATAATTTTATCCTAATTTCATATCTCATATTTAAATCTTAGGATGTCGATGGTCATCAAGGGCAAAAGAAATTTCACAATCCGTGGTCCAACCTCATATCGACATCAATCAGGAAAAACATAGCATCCCAAAATACAAGGTTTGGGGGAAGGTCATAATGGTACATAAATCGTATCAACAAGCGCCGTTGAATATGCATAAGTGAAGAGGGTCAGGCAGTGCGAAAGAGCAGACTCGCCAAGGCAATCGTGAGCCTTTGGAATTATCAATTGTGCTCGTCATCAACGGCCTGAACGTGCTCGTGAGCGTTCTGAGCGTCGAGATCGCCGTGTGTCTCGCGTTCGTCCACCAGAACTGTCGCTACCTGTGAAAAAAGTCAGTACTGCCCTTTCTGGACCTTGTGAGGATGGTGGACTTACTCCGCGTGTAGTCCGAATAATAATAATACGAACTCGGGTAGGTATAACTGGTCTTATCGTCGTCGTCGTTTTCTCGGTCCTTGTGTCGCTTCAATCCCAAGCAGAGCGCAAGTGCTCCGAGGACAATGGCCACTGTGCCCCAGCCACTCCACTTGGATTTCTTCTCGCTCACTGAGCTCTCTGTTCCTGCGGCAGCTGCAGGTCTGGCTCCAAACCAAGTACGACCCGCGGGCCGAGGACGACTGGTATGTGAGTGGTGCGAATATCGTTCTTCGACGACTGTCTCGCGTCTACGGCGCTTCTTGATGCCCATGGCTGCGAGAAGCGCATCCAGGGCACCCTTGAAGCACAGGCAGCCGCATAGGAGCAGAAGCAAGATCACACCCGCAATGGTACCGATCACGATTCCTGCAATGGCACCACCACTCAGTCCACCGTTGTTGCTGGTGGCCTTAGCCCCGAGCAGGTCGGCTCCGTCTGTTCCAACGGGTGCGATGAATCCCTGGGTGGTGGTGGCCGCTGCGGTCGCCGTGACTGTTGAAGCGCCACTGCTTGTTTCTCGTACGCCAGGGCTCGCCGTTCCCGTTGCTTCGGCGCCAGTCACAACGGCAGATGAACTCTCGGCCACACATTGGCCGTCCACACATTCCTGTGCTGCGTCGCAGCAGGTAGTGCCGCACTGTTCCTCGCCAAGGTCATATCTGCAAGTTGAAGAGGACGTGGGGATTGCAATCTGACTGCTCCAGACCGAGGTGATGGTAGTTCGATCGGTCTCCGTGACCACGTAGGTAGTTGTATAGTACTTCCAGCTACTGTCGGTAGCCGTGCCGGATGAACATTCAGCTTGGCCGGCGGCGTTGGTACTGCAGGCCTCGCTAGCACCACAACAGAGCCAGTCATTGTATCCGCATGGGTTCGAGCACCGCTTTTCGAGAGCGTTCTGCTCAAGTTCAAGGGCGGCTTGGTCGAGTGTTAAGGGTTTTGCGATCGTAAGTTGTGCAAAGCAGAGTAGTAAGATCAGAGTGGAGAGCGTTGGAATGGCGGAGAGGGACCGCATGGCGGATAAGTAACGATGAAAAGCTCCCAAGGCTCTTTTTAGTCGGTCCTCTTGATTCTTGCGGGCTTCGAGGAATGTTCGTCAGGTTTGGTTAACGGCGGTACACGTTCCGATGGGGAATGCTGGGATTCCTATGTTGGCCCGCCCTTTGTAGTTTCTGATAACTATCGTAGATCACCTTTCCGAGGCAAGGCAAGCAAGAATTTCCAGACCAACAGAAGCGAAAGAGAGGAAAGCAAGGATGTGTAAAGTGAGAGAAGAAGACTAGGTCGGAGGAGATACCAAAACAAAGTGACTCCCAGCCTCTTCGTATACCCAACCCCAACCCCAACCTCCCCATTTCCTGCCAATCGCCTAACTCCTACCCGACCATTCAACTAATTAATTTTGGAGAGGATTATCTTGATTCTCATGGAGGCTGGGTTTCAGGTCGATTCGATTTTATTTCGATCTAACAGGCCAATTCATCATTGCATATGCGCCCGCCTGCCACCACCCTCTCCGCGTGGCAACGATCAACATGCGGTCAGATCGCCCATCTGTTGTCTTTTTTTTAAGTTACAGCTCTACAGATACTCTAATTGAGTTTTCAAATGAAAATTTTGCCATTCAAGAGATAGAGATTCTTACATTGAAGCAAAAAAAATCGCCAGATATATCAGATGGTGTCACCAATGGTAGCCCAACAGGCCTGAGAACCCGGGATGTCGGCTGCATTTTCAATCAAATTATTCAATTCAAGAGACCCAGACCCCGAAATATCAAAATGACAAGAAGTAAAAGGGCTATACACAGAGATCGTGTCAATGTCATATCACGTCAAATCAGATAAACACACCCGCTACCCCGACAGCTAAGCCAAAGATCAAGTCCTGCAGACTTGTCGTCCGACTCGATCGAGCTACATTCCCACTGGTGGTGTCCGCCGTAGCCGTCGCCACTGAAGCACAGTAGCCCAGACTGAGTCCATGGCAGGCATTTGCGCTCAGGCTCGAGCAGATGGATGTGGCCTGCGACGATGCAGTGACCGCCTCTACCGTCACGCCAGCCCCGCCTCCACCCACCGTCACTTGGTAGCGGCCCATCAAGTCCGCGGTGCACTGCGCATACTCGGATTGACAGAGCGAGTAGTATGAAGAGCAAGCTGCAGGATTGGAGAAAGTTGTAGGTACATAGATGAATGGGTAGGCTCCAGACACGGTCGAGGCCGTGGAGGTCTGTGAACCAGCGGCCGTGGTCGTTGCCGTTGCGCCATTTGGGAATATAAAGCTGGTGCCCGTCTCTGAGGCTCCGCTTGTTGAGGTGCCAGTCAAGCTACCTGTACATTTAGCCCCTGTCGGACAACAGGCGATGTCGTTGGCTGAATCGCGTGAGCAATTCGTGCCCTGTATGCAACAGGCGTCTGAGTTGCCCAGGCTGGTGCATGGGTTATATCCGCTCGGACAGTTGTCGGTCGAGCGTCTTAGGATTTGCAGTACTTGAAAGGCCCGTTTGGATTCAACATGCTTAGGCGCGGAGAAAGGTACAGTGTCTATCGAGAGCACTGGGGGAAGGAATGTAGCCCAGATCCCGATCCACCAAGAAGCCCGCATTCTCGAGGCCGATGGCGAGTTCAATCGAACCGTATTGAATGCGACCGAGTAAATTAGGTTTTCTCTGGCTATTCTTAGTATCTCCCGCTGCTCATTGTTCGTTGCGATCGAGATCGGTGGTTCAAGGCTCTTATCGAGGTACAAGGTTGGGATGTCAACAAACTACTCAAAACAGTAAGATTGGCGTTAGTAGAGGCACGCATCTTGTAATGAAGCCATTGAATAAATCCGGAAACTCACAATGATCTGATGTCTCCAGCTTCAAGGTCCCAGAAAAGATTGGGGAGATGAGAGTTCAGAGATGGAGATGATGTAGTGCGGCCGGTTGATCTCCACCGAGATCCCTGCCACAGCAACCAAATGCGCTGCCCAACCAGCCCCGTCTTTTCCAAGCCTAGTTCTCAAAATTAGATTAGGAATGTTGGCATGCACCCATTGGCAAATCTACAAATAAAGTAATCGACTTGAAATCATAATCATGAATTCAATGGGGGCCATTTGGAAATCATCCTCATCGGGTCGGGTTGTCTAAGAGCGGTCTCATCATGCATGGGCAGTGCCCGCGAGGATCCGCCCTTCGTCCGTCTGTACACCGCCGGGCTATTTTCGACTTCAATCACCAACCATGGGCCCAGCTACGCAAACAAATATCCCTGTTGTCGACTTTGCCGAGTGGAAACGGGGCGGGCCTGGTGGCCGGCGAGTAGCGCAGAATATCGTCGCCGCTTGTAGAGAGGTTGGGTTCGTCTACATCGTCAACCACTCGCTGCCCGCACCGTTGCTTGACGAGGCTTTCGACTGGTCCCACCGATTTTTCGATCTGCCACAAGACGAGAAGCTCAAAGCACCTCATCCAGAGGGATGGGCTATTCACAGAGGTTACTCCTGGCCCGGTTTGGAGAAGGTGTCGCAGGCGATCAGCCAGGACAATGACCAGGAGCGTGCTGGACAGCTGAGAGAGGTTCCCGATGTCAAGGTGAGATCTTTATGTAAACTTTCAACGAGTGGGACGATAGGCATCGCCTTGAGCTTTCATGCAGTTCTTCGTTGCTGACTCCAATTAGGAAAGCTATGACATCGGGAGCGAGGACAATTCCTCGCAGCCAAATCAATGGATCCCCGAGGAGTCTCTGCCAGAGTTCCGTACTTTTATGAATCGATTCTACTGGGAGTGCTTTCGTGTAGGAGGTGAGATCCTACAGGCCCTTGCCACTGGCCTGGATCTGGACGAGAACCATCTCTTGTTGAAACACTCTGGAAATAATAACCAGCTACGTCTCTTACATTACCCATCTATCCCAGCAGAAGCACTGGAGAGTCGCCGAGCAGCGAGATGTCCAGCTCATACCGACTGGAGCTCAATCACCCTCCTCTTCCAGGATGACTGTGGCGGACTGGAAGTTGAGGACGTCAACAAAGCAGGCAACTTTATCCCAGTAACTCCCATCAAGAATGCAATTGTCATGAACGTAGGAGATCTTCTCCAAAGATGGAGCAATAGTTCGTGGCCCAAGCCCTGTTCGGGACTAGTTTGTTCTGACAGTTGCAGATCATCTCCGTTCTACAAGCCATCGGGTCACTCTCCCCCCGCTATCCGATAGGTATGAAGGAAAGCAGCGAATCACTCGAGAACGATATTCGATTCCCTACTTCCTCGCCCCCGACCCGGATTCTGTGATCGAGTGCATTCCGTCTTGCATGGGAGTTGATGAGCCGGCCAAGTACGAGCCAATCACGCAGGCTGAGTACAATAAGATGCGTGCCTCTATGCAGTACTAGAGCTCGTTTCCCCATATAGTGGCAAAGCTAGGATAGTTGGTTGCACAGTGTTCGCAACGGCTGTAGAACTGACACACTGCATGGTGTATGGATCCATAGATCCATAGACGTCTTTTCGAATATATACTCAAAGTATCTATGGTTTTATATCGCTACTATGCTTTCGGCTGGCTAACTCCCAGCATCTTGAAAGCCTACATATATCATCAGATAAAGTGCTACGAGTTCGCATTCCATGTAGTCCTCGATCCAGTTGATTTACTTGCGAAGTGGGCCTTTGCGCTGATTCGCTCGCGAGATAAATGGCAGGAGCTTTAGTAGAGACGGTTGGGGGGAACGAACCGCAGCAAGAATTCAAGATCTGAGCCTCGGTAGCCGGACTTCTTTGGGCAACAATAATCATGCACCATACCACATATAAATGTGTTCGGTCTCAAGGTGTCTAAAATGTGACGTAATGAAATTCAGCTCATGGGTAGCGATCTTCGACCTGAGATCCCTCAATCGACCTTCAGACAAAGAAATCAGATATCACAGACCATGTAACAAGACTGTTTCGAATTTTAGTCTGGCTCATTTCCCAAACCCCGTTCTCTTGACCGTTGAGTGTATATCCATTCCTGCCGATCTGCGCTCCACAGCTCTGACTAAGATCAATCTTGGCGCGCTATGGATCGCCCGCCAGAGCGCGTCCGCGATGCGCTCTACGATCCGGATCGCGCGACCACAATGTACGGAGAGCTGGGCAACAAATTGGTTAGTGTCATGAACCATTAATCACTTCCTGGGCTAGCAGCCGGGCTTTGACACAAATACTGACCACCGCCTCCAGGTGCAACATGCCAAGCGAACTCAATCCCTTGCCCACCTGCCACCCTACCAGACCGAGATCGTCCGCGCCGTGACTCGCGAAGTGCGAGATCTTGACCGCGATGTGACTCGTATGCTCGCACCCTTTGAGGGTGCATTCAATCCATCAGCCGACCCAGCTATCGCCTGTTCCCTCCTAGTCGATCACCTGTGCATGCGCCGAAACAAGCGCTGCCTCCTGGCGTACCACCGCGTCCGGACCGAGAAGCTCGAGGAACTTTGCTGGACCGGTGTCGACGTCCTTGAACAGCAACAGCCCAGCGAAGCATCCGAGGACCGGGGCCCAGGTCAGGGCGCGGGCGGACACAGCTCGCTAAGTCCCGAAGAGGAGGAATACTTTCGACAATACGGCGACATGTTGGCCGCTTATAAAGGTCAATGGACTGATGTCGATCTTACGGGAACATTGGAGCCGCCGAAGGATTTGTTTATTGATGTGCGTGTGTTGAAGGATGCGGGAGAGATTCAGACGGAGTACGGGTATGTAGTATCACCATCCTGGGGTTCTTACACAGCTAACGAGCGGGGTACAGAGTGATCAATCTCACCAAAAACAGTCAACTCTACGTTCGACAGGGTGATGTTGAACGACTAATTGCACAAGGATTCCTTGAGCGATTGAGCTGATTGCGGGGCCGCGGAATCACGCCACGGCCTGTACGACAGGAATTGTGTACTTTTTGAGATACCCCCGCGACGACCTCAACGGTCCATGTGATATGAAGTAATTTCTTTAGAAGATGCGCCATGACTTGATCTTGCAGCTATGTATAATCTAATCCTGCCGAGGGTATAAGTCCGGCTCGGTTAATCAGGACCTTGAACTTCTAGGCCGCCATTCGTATGCCGGTCGCGACATAGCCTGGCAAGCGACTCGATGCAAGGGTGCTGAGACGACATTAAAATAGAGTCAATGCCAATCTTGGTCATAGCTTCGCGTAAGAATCGGTCTCAGGCTTCGGTACTCTCATTATAAGCCCCGATAGCGGCATTGACGGGGATGAGGTGCATCGGACGTAAGGTGAAACAAGAATAGTGCGAGGCTAGCGAGCGCATCGCAGCTGAATGGCGTCGATCGTACATAGGAGTCGCGCAACGTCTATAGTTCGCTAGGGGGGGGGGGGGGGGGAGCCCGACATGGACTAGAGAAACCAGGCCCGAGGTACCTTAGCTCAAAGACCAAGTGGTCTAGAGTCGACAGAGTCGAGTCATTGGTACCTGATGACTGGTATCAGCACGGACAAACTGGCCCCGCAAGCGGTTTAGCTCCGAGATAACGATAACGCGCTAACACTTCCAAGTTTTAGTCAACCAGACTTCATATTTCTGTTTTCTTGTGCAAATGTATTCTGCTGATAAGAGGTACCGCTTTGCTCGATTCCTATATATCTTCGTGTCCCGTATGGCTTCAGCGCGCTGGCCTTGATGCCTCTTAGGCACCGTTGCGTCATCTGCTTTGCATCTAACGCCGCCGCATGCGCTAGTGGCCGGTAATCCTCCGAATTTCTTGAGACTTGTCTCGTGCGTCCATTGTGCCATCTGATGGGCGTGTTACAACCTCGTGGCCGGCGCGACTCGCGCGCATCGGCTCTTTCACGTCGCAATTGGGGGTTGGACCAAGACCTCTCCATCCCACCGGAGTCCCTAGTGGAACAGGCAAACCTGGGCAGCTCGCCCGGCGCTGGGCTGGACGCTTCGAGCTATACTGGATCTAGCTTGAGGACCCCCAGTCGCTCATTTTACCACCGCTCATTGAACGTTCCTGCAGGTGGGTACCTTGGAGCTACTACTTATTGGCCGAGCGAATTTTATTGACCATTTGTCGATCATCTAGACCCGGCTCATTATGCATCCGACGGCCTACGAGAGCAAACTGCGGAGCTTGCAACCTACGGCCTGTCACTCAACAAAAAGCCGTCGTCTGGCAGAACCAGTCTTCCCCCTGGCCTCGATGTATTTCAGGGCCGCCAATCCTCGACCTCATACGAGGAAATCACCAGCTCTCATCCACCGGTGGGAGGGCGCTCATTGGAATTGAGATCCGCCCCTGCCGATTCCGCTGTTGCCTCCTCCGCTCTGACAGCGATGATCCTCCGTCCCTCTGCGGACTCGACCGAGGATGACACTAAGCCGGCTGTCTCGGGAGATTCCCCGCACCCACACTTGCCGACTTCCCAAGACGAGCCCCAGTTCCGAGACACCGAGCGGACTTCCCTGCTAGGCAAGACTCGCTCCAGGTCACCACTCCGTTATGGCGCTGTGGAGGACATCGAGAACCAGGGTAGATGCCCTGCTCGGGCAGTCAACGCACTTTCACAGGGACTGTCCAAGGTGGCAAGATGCTCTCGAATCGTGGCCAACCCCAAAGCTTGGGATAGACGAGCCATATGGAAGGAAGGCGTAGTCCAACCCGTCAGTTTACTCCCAGCAGTGATGCTTGGACTTTTGCTTAACATCCTCGATGCCCTCTCTTACGGAATGATCTTGTTCCCCCTGGGAGAGCCATTATTTGCCCACCTGGGCGCAGATGGTATCTCCATGTTTTACGTCAGTACTATTATCTCTCAGGTTGTGTTCTCCTGTGGAGGGTCCATCTTCAAAGGCGGAATTGGAAGTGAAATGATCGAAGTCGTCCCCTTCTTCCATCAGATGGCCTTCGCCATCATGAATCGAGTGGGTAAGGACAATCCGCAATCCGTGATCGCGACCACGATCCTCGCCTTCTCAGTCAGTTCGGTCCTGACCGGTCTGGTATTCTTCCTTATGGGCGTATGCGGGCTGGGCTCGTTGATTGGGTTCTTTCCCCGTCACATTCTGATCGGCTGCATTGGTGGTGTTGGCTACTTCCTTATTCAAACTGGAGTCGAAGTCTCCGCGAGATTGCCCGGCTCCCTGGAGTACAATATGTATACTCTCCAGAAGCTTTTCCAGCTCGATACTTTCCCTCTTTGGATTGTACCCCTGGTGCTTGCTGTCAGTCTTCTTGTGCTGAAGCGCTTCATTCGGTCGAATTTCCTTGTCGGCGCTTACTTCATTGGTGTCGCGGTGGCTTTCTACATCATCGTACTAAGTGCGAGAATTTCCATGGATACTTTGCACCACAAGGGCTGGGTGTTTGATGCCCCATCATCTAACAACCCTTGGTATCACTTCTACTCCCTTTATGGTACGATTCAGATGTTGTGTTGATTTATCATTAGCTAACATTCTTCAGATTTCTCTGCGGTTAATTGGTCTGCCTTTGCTGATACTATTCCCGCGATGTTCGCATTAACTTTCTTCGGTGTGCTTCATGTCCCGATCAATGTTCCTGCTCTCGGTATCTCCACTGGAGAAGACAATCTCAATGTGGACAGAGAGTTGGTCGCACACGGCGTGACTAACGCCCTCTCCGGATTCATGGGTAGCATCCAGAACTATCTTGTGTACACGAACAGTCTTTTGTTCATTGCTAGCGGTGGAGAATCACGCTTGGCTGGTCTCATGCTAGCTGCCGGTACAGCAGGAGTTATGGTTATCGGCCCTGTCATCATCGGATACATCCCGGTAATGGTTGTCGGGGCCCTAATCTTCCTGCTTGGCATTGAATTGTTGCAAGAGGCTTTGGTGGATACATGGGGAAAGCTCACCCAGCTCGAATATCTGACAGTGCTCATTATCGTCGTTACGATGGGTGCATGGGATTTCGTGACGGGTATTTTGGTCGGCATCATCCTTGCATGCGTGAACTTCGTGGTCCAAACATCTCGCAAGTCTGCCATCCGAGCCACGTTCTCTGGCGAGATTGCGGGGTCAACTGTTCGTAGACCACCGATTCAACAACAATTCCTCCATGAGGCTGGCCAGCAAACTCTCATCATGAAGCTTGGCGGTTACCTGTTCTTTGGCACAATTGTGAGTGTTGAGAACACCATGCGCGGATTGATCGAAGACGAGGCATTCAATCGACAACCCATCCGATTCCTGATCCTGGACTTCTCTCGAGTCTACGGATTGGACTTCTCTGCCGCCGAGGCCTTCACTCGTATTAACCGCATCCTCCGCAAGCGCAACGTGCAAACCACCATCTCAGGTCTGAACGTCGAAGGTGATGTTGGCAAGAGCCTACAAAACGTTGGCCTCTTCGAGCCAGACTCTGGCGTCCCCATCTTCGAGGACCTTAACTCAGCCCTCGAATTTTGTGAGAACGACTATCTCAAAGTCTTTTACAGCCGGCAAGAAGCACTGGGTCGCAAGTCCATCGACTCAAATGCCAGCACCCATCTCCAACCTCCCGTTCCCGTCCCAACAGGCGCTCACGGCCACCAATCCAGTCTATCGGAAAACATAGTCGGCTCGCCGCGACGTCAACACCTCCAACGCGTCGCAACCACGACCATTCGCGAACACGAAAGAGAAACAGCTCTAATGGCCGCCCCAGCCTGGTCCGCCATGCGCCAACCTCTCCCCCTTCTCCTCCAGACCTTCCAAGGCCTATCATCCCAAAACGAAGATTTCTGGTTCCCCGCCTGCGCCTTCTTTTCTCGCGAATTCTACCCCGCAAATACAGTACTCTATCATGAAGGCGATATCCCCCGCGCCTTCTACCTCCTTGAATCAGGCATGCTACGCTGCGAATATGATCTCCCGCAGGGCCGCTACTTCGAGCTTGTCGTCGCTGGTCGACCTTGTGGAGAACTGCCTTTCTTCAGTGAGACGCGCCGAACGGCAACGGTGAAAGCCGAGTATGATTGTGTTGCGTGGTGTCTTATTGATGAAAAGTGGAAGGAGCTTCAGGAGCAGCACCCCCGAATTGCGAGGGAGTTGTTGACTGTTAGTTTGAAGTTGACAACTGAGCGGATGGATAGTATTACTTCGTACGTGCTTACGATGGCTGCTTGAATCCTTCTTACTTTGGGTTATTTGTCTTGGTCGCCTCCATATGGGCGGCAATTTGAGCAAGTTTGTTTTCGCAGGTTGGTTGAATGATTTTGTATATCCCATCGCTACAGAGCTTCTACAGAAAACATTACACTACATACAATTCGCCTTGGTTTTTAATTATCTGGTATTCGGCCCTTAAATCTTGCCATTGTGTGTGATAAACTAGTGATTTATGATCATACTCAATTACCAACATCACCCTCATCAAATTCGACCAAATCATCTAATTCCACAGATATCAGTACGCCCAAGACAATTAAAAGAATTGAACGGCTTGAAAAAAAGCTTTTAGCTTCAAATTATGACCTTTCTGACTATGAAAAAATAGTTCAAAAGCTATCTAAAGGTGCACGGGCGTGCTTGTATGAATTGGAGGAAGCTCGGAAGGAAATTGAGTCGTCAAAAGCTGCAACCTCCGCGCGCCACGCCCGCTACAATATGTCAAGGTCAACTTTTAGATCAAAGGGTATTGTATCTTCATCAGATGGCTCTGGGATGAAGCGGGATAAACAGACATTGACGGAATTGGAGGCAATCGATAAGCTACGGCCAGTGTGGAAGAAAGTTATGATGCAGCTAAAACGGCATTGTAGGCAGTCAGGACGCCGTCTAAAACGCTGAAAATTTGCCTATTTACTGTCTAGCTAATACTTATTGATGTTCGCATCTAAATTACCAGTAATTATATTGTAAAGGTGGTGAATTAGGGCGTTGAAGTTGAATAATAGCGGAATTTATTCGGTGGGTGTCAGGCCCCACATCATCTCAACTATCAAGGTTCATCTTCTGAGACCTAGCAACTCACGGAAAATGGCGTGGCCACTTCCCCCAGAGATAACTGGCCGTATTGTGTCACTCCTCGAAAACCCATTGACTCATATAGACACCAAGCTCGGATTGGCTCAATATGCTTCAGTGAATCGCGACTGGCAGCCCATTGTCGAGGAGCGAAGCTGGGCGAAACTCCGCGTCAAGACAGGAACTCCATTGAATCTAGACCAATTGGAAAGATTGACAAAGGAGCCACGACGCCAATCATATATTCGGGATATGGAATTGATCGTGGAGCTTGAGCCTTACGATGAAGCTGCCAGAGCTCATTTCGAGACAGAATCTGAGAATGAGCGCAATAATCAGATCTTCTCCGATGCAATCCGCTCAATCCTTCAAATCGTCGCGACATGGAGATCCTCGCAAGGTATCTCGCTCTCCGTCAAAGCTCAGTCCCCTAGTGATCTAGTTGCTAGTCCAAATAGACTTGGGCGAATAAAGGCCGCCCGTGCTGAGCGGACTGCAGACATTTTGAACCGCAGATTTGAGAGAAACTACCTTCGACTTAATGCATTTGAGAGTCAGGTAGCACCAGTCAGCATTGTGCATACTCTCAAAATAGAGGCTTTAGCTGACAGACGACAAATCGAGGCGGTTTCGTGCGCGCGTCTGGTCTCGAGATTTCCTAACCTCCATACACTGAAGTTGCTGTTGAATGACACTTGCAAACGCGATAAGGGTCTAAGAAAACGCAACCGCGACGGTATGTTCTATCTACAGCTAAATAATCTATTCTTCACTGCATAGCATGTTCATTCTCCCAGTTTACTAATGGTGTGTTTAGAATTGGCTGCTCATTTTCACCTTTTACCGCCCAGCATAAAGAATTTACACTTTCATTTTAATTATGGGCCACCTATGAATCACAACTTCTCCCCAGATGAGATCACAGACGAAGGCGTGGATCCTCTCAGCTTGAAACTACATAAGTTCTCTCAGCAATTAGAGACACTCAGTATCGACGGAATGACATTTGGAAATGAGCTTTTCTGGCCACCGGAATCAAACGATAACCCGCCATCATGGCCTGATCTGAAAACCATTAGCATTGATTACATACCCACAACCCCATCCGGGGAATGGCTCTTTGTTGACCGTTCTGATCGCGATGAGGACGATCAATATGAGTCCATGGATTCAGATCCACATGATGAATTTCCGGAATACGTGAGAACAGTACTCGAAGATCGCAGCGGCAAGCCCTTCCGGGAAGTCAGTGTGCCGGGTCTCTTCAATGAGCTATATATGGCTGTGGGCCAGGCAGCATTATATATGCCTAAATTGGAGGACCTGCGTATGGAAACAGAGTCGGGAAGAGTCCATCATCGGTTCAGATATTCCACAGAAGGCGACGTATGCGCAACATGGTCTGACCGTCTCGGATTCCAGCCTGAAGAAAGGGTTCTGAACCTATGGAAGCAAGTGGCTTCTGAACATACCGGTCAAGATCTCACAGTCAAATTGTGTGATGATTAAGAGGGCACGAACCAGAACATCATTGGTTGCCTTTTGGGGATGTTCAAAGGTTGATGGTATGGTATTTCAGCTGTAATAATCTGAGGCATTCGTTTTTCTAAATTTCAAACGGAAGTTTGATGACGACATAAATGCAAGAGGCGTTTGGAAACATCATGTTGCATGGACTATTGACAAAGACTGATATAACTGACTGTCAACTGTGTTCTCAGAAGTAATGGGAGTCGGACTTAACCTAGACCGGCTACTAATTGCGTTCCGTCAAGTGTCAGCAGAAATCTTTTGTGAGAAATCCAAAGATAGAAAGGGGAAGGAACTTGAGCTGTGAGTACAGTAGTTCCCGCCCTTCATGCAAATCTTCATCTTCAGTAATGCTGATCATGTGGGTACTGTGGAATAGATCTGCATTCCTTTGACAAAACAGATTAAAAGTGTAAGGGGTTACTATAACCTATTTCCGAATTTTAGTATGGCCACGGGCGTGTTGGCAAGTACAGTGGCACCGCAAAATTATTTGACCTCATCAATGGGCCCCAATGTCTATCCAAGAGATTATGTAAGAGGAAAAGGGGAAGAAAAAAGGAGAAAAGCTATACTGCATGCCATTCGTAAGTGGTCACACGTCCCGACGAAATATGCGACTGATTTTTTCTATATACTATTCCGTACTTAGAGCGAGACAGGCGTCGACTGCAAGACCAACTCTATGAAGAGATATTAGTACACCAATATAGAAGGACTGGACTTGAAATCTCACCTTCCCTCCTTGATCTTGACCACATCGTCAATGACGTCGCGGTCTAGATTGGGGAACATATTCGACAAGGTCTCGACGACACTATCATGCTCGGTGCGCTGGATGCGTCGTGCTTCGGCATCCTCGGCGCTAGCTTGTCGCGCTGCTGCATCTTGTGCATCCAGAACACGGGTAAGGTTCTTCTGGGCGCCGCTGCCATCTTGCGATGGCCTGGTGCGTTCGTCGCTTGACTTTCGGCTCTCGGTGCTGGAACGCGGTGGTTGGTAGACATTAGGCGTGAGACGGGGTGGCGCAACGGCTGGTTGGGGTGTTGTGGCGGGTTGGAGAGGGCGGTCTTGTGATGTACTGGTCTCTCCATCGTCGGAGAAGATGCGACCGATAGTGGAAAGGGGCTTTTGGATGGTGCGTAAGAGGCCTGCGACGGGGGCTGAGGTGTCGTCGTCGCTAGACGGAGATTTGTTTCTACGAGATGGTCCGACTTGGGATTGAGATGGGCCTGGGTTTGTTGGTAGGGGCGGGGATTTGTCTGCTAGAGATTCAGACTCGCGATTTTGTTCGGCGATGGCTGAGACAGCTTGTTCGACGTTGCGCTCAAACTCTTCATCGCTGACCGTGAGACTGGTGCGATCCAGTGTCTCGATAAATTGAATGGCGCCAGACTATGCTGAAAATCAGCGATGGGATCAATCAATTAAGACAGCGACGCATCTTACCAGTGAAGAAAGATAGTAGCCTGCTTCCCCACCAAGCTTATCTTGATTGCGGAAGCGCAGGATGTATTGGATATTAGAAACGAGATGATCGGGGTTGGCATGCAGAACCACGTAGATCAAAAGCGGAATGAAGGAATCGGCAGAGGTGTCTGCCTTTTTGGAATTTTTCAAAAGGCCAAATATTACCTTGCAGCAATTCAAAATGCAGATGACTTTATCTCGAGGTGCCCGGTAGCCATTAAGCTTCAGAATTTCTATTTGTCTGGTAAGCAGATACCGACTTGGACGGTGCCAGGAACGGCTTACCTTGTTGAGCCAAGTTTAAGAAACGGCGTCCACCACCACTCACAGGCGGAATATCCAAGTGCTCTTCCTTGACCCAACTGTAAATGCGGATCTTCTGCGCCAAGATATCATCCCGCTCGATGTCCTCCTGGTGCTGACCTCGCCGCCATGGCCCATGAAGCCTCTCAATCTCTCTTCGTCGACTGCGACTCACACTTCGTGGAATGCTTGGAGGGGCTGGGATTGCTGGAGCAAAGGTCTGCGTATACAGACGGTTCATGACAAGTTTCTCCATGCCTTCTTTGGCGTTATCGAATTCGCTGTCGGAAACATCCCGCCAGACTTCACACATAGCCATCTTATTTGTGATAAATGCTAAGAAATCGCTAATGATCTTGACCTGCTCGTGCACCATCCATTGCTTCTTTCCAAACTCCATGAGGAATGAGCGCAAAAACTTGGCCACGGGGTCAGCGGTTCGATGACGCAGCTGTTCTAAGAACCTATGGAAGTCGAACGGCTGATCAGGCTCGGGCTCTGGCATCGGCGGTACTGTTGAAGCCGATGATCGTCGCGTCAAAGTGGGCTCATCGGAGCCCGTGGACTTGTGAACGTATTGGGAGACCGGAGTGGATTGGCTCCCTGGCGGGTGAGATCCTGGAGAGCCGGAGAGAAGAGGCTTGGTATGATCGAGACTAGATTTGCGAGGTGGGAAATAGTTCTGGCCACCGCGGAACTGCTCAGCAAGCTCCATTCGGGGCGACATAATTTCTTGCTGGTCAGTGGTCCTATCAAGGTCCTGAAATTGGCCCAAGATGGTCTGGATCTCTGGCTGGGAATCATTATCGTCCCGTGCCCGCCCAATTCGACGCCCTTGTCTTAAGTCTGCATCACTATCGCTAGGCACTTCTGGTAGCTCCTTTTCGGAGCTTGGGTCCGAATATGGCTCACTTGTTTGCAACGCGGGGCCCGAGGAGGTTGTAGAGCTTGAGTGTCTGTAGGCATCGTCTTTCTCAGGCGGAGTAGGCGGGGGAGGTGTATTAGCCTGCAAAGACGGTAGAGTTTCGGGCGCGTCGCTTGCTGACACTGACAGCTTCTCTATCTGTCCCGCTAGCGGATCGGATTGAGACGGAGTTGATGGTGGGGGTTGAGCGGCGGGTGTTGAGTCGGCTGCGCGATCGCTGGGCTCACCAGGGGTTTTTACCCCCTCAACGGCTTCCATAATCACGTCTTTTCGTTCCAAGTCTTTTGAGCTTTCATTCTGGCCCTCGGGGAGGGAGGGCAGAGTACTTGAGCCGTCGGGCTCTTCGCGGGCAGGTTGATCGTCCCTTGTCCCGACTGGAGAGGGCGAAGCTTCGGTGGCCGACATAAGCTATGGGCAGCATGCAGGCCTCGCCAACGAGTTCAGGAAATCCTAGCGTGATGTTTAGGGGAGTCTTGAGACTCTCATGTTGATGGTGCGGATCATCGTTCGGCCGGGAGGCCGCACCCGCATTCACTTGTTGACCTTTAAATTGGTCGATAAAGCTCTAATGGCATGCAAGATTGACAGCTTCAAGCATCTTGGCTTGAATATGCTTTCTCTTGCCCTCTAGGAAGCTTCTGCGAAACAAGTCTTCTTGAGAGATCGGCTCACTGTGTCTTTACTTCACTTGTATAGGATGACTAAGTTTCTGCCCCAGGCCCCACTGGGCATAAAAAGCCCCGTCGCTGTCAACTCCACCTTCATTGCGCCTCAGCTATCATGTGTGGGATTTTTTTCTCCTTGTCAACAAGGGCCACACAGCCAAATCAAGAAACCAAGGACTTGCTGGAAAAGCGCGGTCCGGACAGCACACAGACCCACACGGTGTGCAGGGAGGTCAAGACACAAGATGCAGTGTCCCAGCCACTACATCATCTCACCTTTATCTCGACGGTACTATCACTTAGAGGTGATCACGTTTACTCACAGCCATTAATAGATTCATCTACCCAATCTGTGCTCTGTTGGAATGGGGAAGCTTGGAAGATCGGCGGCGAACCAGTCAGCGGTAATGATACTGAACGAGTCTTCAGCTTGTTCTTGCGGGCCGTGGAAAGTGATGGCCATGATACACCTCAAAGATTCGCAGAGTCTGTCGCAACTATCTCGGGTCCCTTTGCGTTTGTGTTCTATGACGCGGTCAATGCGCGACTCTTTTTCAGCAGGGATTGTCTCGGCAGAAGGTCTCTCTTGCAAGGCTATGAGGAAGACGGTAGTCTCAAGATATGCAGCGTATGCGACGGATCTTCCTCGACAGTATTTGACGAGGTAGGCTTTGCTGGAATCTACATGATCAATCTTGATGCAGATCGAGAGACAATCACATCTCCCAAGGACCAGTACAAGATTGAGACTTTGCCATGGAGCTCCGATCCTATTCCGCCTGCTGGTCATATTGTAAGCTTGCTTTTTAGCTCTGGCGTTACGTTCTCTAATGTGCATCGCAGAAGAATCCAATTCCGCCAATGAACATGTTGGTCCCAACAGAGCAACCGCCAGCATTGTTACAAGAGACTTCTTCTGTAGAGGTATTGGAGACAAGGCTGCGTCAGTCACTTGAAATCAGACTACGGGATGTGCCAGCGCCTCCTGGCTATATTTCAGGGAGCAGTGCCAAAGTCGCAGTGCTCTTTTCAGGGGGCTTGGACTGCACCCTTTTGGCTCGTCTTTCACATGATATTTTACCAAGCAACGAACCGATCGATCTTCTGAACGTCGCATTCGAGAACCCTCGAGTCACAGCAGCAGCAAACTTGAATTCAAAACAACAGAAAACTTCATCGACATCGCCACCACCATCGCCATCACCATCGCCATCACCATCGCCCATCTCTGCCTACGAGGCCTGTCCTGACAGAATCACAGGCCGTTCCGCATTCGCAGAGCTCCAACAAGCGTGCCCTGGGCGTATCTGGCGTTTTATTGCCATTGACATTCCCTACGCCGAAACATTATCACATCGAGACCAGGTCAAACGCCTCATGAGACCCCACAATACAGAAATGGACCTCTCCATCGCATGCGCCTTGTACTTTGCATCTCGTGGCCAAGGAATCATCCACATCCCCAACACAGAACCGGAACCTTACACAACCTCGGCGCGCGTTCTCCTGTCAGGACTTGGTGCAGACGAGCTCTTCGCCGGGTACGGCCGCCACGGTATCGCCTTCAACCGCGGCGGCTTTGAGAGCCTCATTTCTGAGATGAATCTCGACGTGAGCCGACTCGGACAACGCAATCTCGGCCGCGATGACCGCGTTCTTTCTCACTGGGGGCGAGAAACTCGCTTCCCATTCCTAGACGAAGATTTCGTCGCGTGGGTGCTTCGCGCGCCTGTTTGGGAGAAATGCGGCTTCGGACTTGCTGAACTGCCAGACTCCGATCCAGAGGCACAGACGATTGCCACGCTCGACAAAGAGAAAATGGCACTACGGCTTGTGGCTCTGCGACTGGGCTTGCAAAGCGTTGCTCGTGAGAAGAAGCGCGCGATCCAATTTGGTGCGCGAACCGCCAAGATGGAGACAGGCCGTACGAAAGGCACCGATACCCTGACATAAATCCTATAATCCTTTTTTCCCTTCTCCTCTCCTATTTACTCATATTTCGTTCCCTTCTCAACCCATCCCTACCTCCCCTTGCTTTCCTTTCAGAGTCCAGTCCAGCGGTGATGACAAAACATGGAAACAGATACTTCTGAAGCCTCATCCCACCTAGCTTGAAACTCGAGTCCAGATTTCTCGTCTCCTACTTTCATGCCCTTCATGGAGTACCACTCCATTTGTTGATCAAGGGGACTACTAAGCGAGCATTCTTGATCCTCGTTCCTCCTCAGAGCAACAGCAGTCCGTTTGGACGGCGCGTAGCTCGAGGCTCGACGAAGAGACGGGATATGTGCAGTGAATGTAGTTCACCTTGAGGGCATGGAAGCGACGAGAATGCACGGATGAGGGGGAAGAGATGGGGCTTATGAAGGCGATAAAGGCAAGTCTGAGCTGGTAAACTAGGTATCTATCCAGAAGCACGACTCGTAGCTTTTAAGCCCTGAGACAAGGTTTAACTCAAGAGTGGATATCTTCGAGACTGTAGACAAGCTGCTGGGTCCCAATTGACTATCGACGGTGATGAGCGCCATGGTGGGCCAATGTTCATACAAGCAGTTTCCACCACTGCTTTCTCCGTCCTACTTGACGAAGAATAAATACTAGATGATCCTCTGCGCATACGCCGATAGCCAAATGAATTCCGAAACTCTTTTTTTTTAAGATCCACAGTCCACCACTTTCTCCCACGCAATTAAATCTCAATAGACTAATGTCCAACTCACCCAAGAGAAAACCCCCCGAACACCCTAACCATACAAATCAATAGCTTGACCCAGCATACCGTCCAACCGATCCCTCATGGCCTCCACCTCTTTCATAAATAAAGGCACCTCCCCAACAACAGCATCGCCCAACGCATCCAACCCACTCTCCAGCATAGTCAAGATCGTACCCATCGGCGCCGTAAACGGCGTCTGGGACAGAATCTTATGTTTCCCAATAATAGTGCTCAACAGTGCCTCCTGAGATTGCACAAACTACAACCGCAGCAGTCAATACCAAAACACAGAATTTCCTAGTTTCCGTATAATGAAGTACTGACATTGAGATAAGATGATTTGATATCCTCCTGCTCCGACGCGGAATACGCATGCGAAGAAGAAGTGCTAGTATCCTCCGTGATCTGGGTGAGTTCTTGTCTGATGTTGTCGATGACTTCCTGGGGGTGAGAGGTCAATTTGATGCCAATGCGTGGCTAAGGGTTTCTTTGCCTTACTGGGAGCTTGGTATCGTGATTCTCAAGATCGACCTCCTTGGCGAGGTCGTTGGTGTTGTCGGCCCATTTGGCCATGCCTTCGAGGTTTGTTTGTCTGGATTGGGCCATTTTTGAGGCGGGAATATGTTCTATAGGGTGGGGAGGATCAGATGGGAGAGGTGTAGGAGATTTGGGGTTCTGATTTGAAGGGAACTTTTTTGAGTGGGGCGAGGATGTTCGGTGCTTTGTGAGGGGTGCGGAATGGGTGGTCTACGTCAGGGGGTTCTTCGTGTTATGGATCGATAAGGAGAATCATGAACCATTGATCTATTGATTTCACGTTGTAGTTCGCTAAGTACAGAAGACGATCGCTATGACCGGGCTTGAGTTGCGGCCGAGTCAGCTGGCTCGACTTTGTGCAAGGATAATCGCAAAATACAGCGCCCCAGAATTGAACAATTATAAGATTCAAAACGAGTTGAGATTAAGGGGTCAGATGAAATGAAATTGCGTGTTGAGAAAGGAAATTAGATTCTCGAATTAAACAGTAGAACGGAATAGCAAGAGCCACGAGTCAATCCCAGCGCGAAGGCAAGGGAGACAATCAGAACCGGCTAGCAAAGAAAAATAATGGAAACAATTTGAGTAAGAATCAAATACAGAAGGAGAAAGAGATCGGACGTCTCATTTCGAACTTTTGACAGACACCGAGAAGGCAAACTCTGGAGCCTGGGTGAGACGTCGGAGGATCAGGCTTGACCCATACCCCGCGCCCACCACATCATGGAAAGACAAAGCATTCAACGCAGAGAAAAAAAAAGCACATGTCATAAAGATTTCACTGATAGGTCTGCTGAGCCTTCAACTGAGCCTGAAGCTTTTCGATGAGCTGGTCCTTAGCGGCCAGCTGCTCTCTCAGCTCGTTGATCTGGGAATCAGCGGCAGCCTGACGCTGCATCTTGCGAGCCCGGGACTTCCGCGCGGCCTCTGTATTACGAGCGCGCTTAGCAGCGATGGGGTCGCTGGTGTCGAACTCAACCGGAGAGAGCTCTTTGCGGGCTCGAGAAATACCCGAGACGGTGGAGTGCTTGGTAGAACCGGTGGCAGAAACAGGGGAGGCCTTGGCGGTGACACGCTTGGGAGCAGGCGACGTGGGCAGCGCAGGCTTCTGGAACTGAGGGTCCTTGGTCTCGGAGACGACCGGGAAGCCAAACTCAGCGTCGAAAGTGTTCAAGGCGGAGCCATCGTTGAAGAGCGATGGCCACTCAGAAGTCACGTCCACGTCGGTGAACAGAGGAGAGGTATTCTGGCTGAAGGTACCAGGTGAGTCGAAAGGCGGAGTGCTCAGATCAGTGAAAGCGCCCGAGGGAGGAACTGAGGTCTCAAACATCAAGTCCTTAGGCGAAACGGTGCCAGAAGGCACTGCAGGCGAGAAAGCGCCTTGAGCCTCGGGGCCCAGCGGAAGCTGGGTCAGGTCTAGCGGCGAAGCCATGCCGGCGTGGAATCCGGCAGAGGGCAGACCAAAGAGGTCGTAGTCGTTTTCTGATGGGGCAGTGTGAGCGACTGACGCCGGGGCAGAGACGGACGGCACGGAGAAATTACCTTGGAAATTTGGAGTCGACATGTTGCGGCGATAGGCCAAGTAGCGTTGTTTTTGTTTGTCTGTGTATAAAGATGGGGTGGAAAAGCGGTTGTGCGGAGCGTGGTGCGAGGAGTGAGACCAGTGGGAAGGAGACCGGGGTAGCTTGGTCACTCTGGGATCTGGAACAGGAGAGCCAGGTAACTGCTGCTGAAGATGACGGTGCAACTGCAGACTAAAACTGTGTCGTCGTGGATTGTTTTGGGCCAAAAAGGGCTGCAAAGCAGACGGCTTAAGGGCAGAACTCGAAGGTGCTGGAGCACGCAAGTCTCTGGGACGAGGCTGCGGACGGGACACTGGAGCGGGATAGAGTACAAAGTCCTCTAGCGCACTGTTGTTGCTGTTGTGTTTGTTCAGACTGGAAGCCAAGGGCTGTGTGGGCGGGGGCGTGGGAAGCCATGATTGCTGGGAGTAATCCGTGGTGAACGACGTAAAGTCGATCGTGGTGGAGGTGTTGAGGGGAGAACTTGAGCTACGCGAAGCGATGCTGAAGTTCAGAGGTTCCTGAAAGGAAAACTCTGAAGAAGGTTGTTGAGGGGAGAGAAAAGACGTTATTCCCGTGGGATTAATGGTGTCGTTCTCGGTTGAGAAAGACGAGCTTGGAAGGGGGAGGCTTAGAAAGCGTCCATTTTGGCAATCGGATGTCAAAATTGGTTCAGTTGTAGGCAATATGGTGGAGATGGAGAAAATGGATGTAGTAGAAGTGGATGATAAATCACGGGTGGATGGGAGGAAAAAAGAAGAAAGCAGGCATCCAATTCGGGGGACTCAGGCACTTCTTAAGCAAAGTTCTGTGCGGTGGTGGAGCCCATCACCCAATCAGAAAAGAGAGCCGCATGGGGCTTAGTCAACGCCACGGTCACGGGGTGTGAGTCACACCGGTTTCGCAGCCTCTCATTGGTGATGAGGGCCCGGACCCGGTACATGAGGGTACTTCAATTGCTATGATGCCATCGCGGTAGATCCAAGTATAGATAAGTATAGTGGTATCGCCAAGGGCATTGACCAATAATCGAGCTCCCTGTTCTACGTGAGGCATGTCCAGGCATCCGCACATCCGCGACGGTTCAGAGGCCCCTTTCGAGAACTGAGGTTCCCCCGTCACTGACAACCTATAGATTGCGAACAGGCAACCTCAAACCCCTCCCAGAAAACCGCTATCCAAGGATCTATCAACGAGGCACACCTGTCCTTTGATCGGGACAATCTACAGCGCTGATGCCATCCATCCTCGGGATCTCGCCGGAGAAGAGGCTGATACCTCCGACAAAAGAAGTTAGGAGCCCCACCGATCTTTTCCCAATTGTCTCCCCGCGGTGGGCTGTGCCGTGGTCCGTGTGGCCTTTGATGTGCGCTTTTGACCTAGCCTTGCCGAAGGGCGTGAAAATTGACTTTCGTCCACTGGCTACGATCATCGTTTCAGCACTATTTTTTTTTTAATGAATTATAATATAAAAAAAAAATAAGAAAAAGAAAGAAAAAAATCTCTTGAAAACGTCGCCTTTCCCATTCTATTATGCAAAGCTCGACACGTTCCCGGCGGCATTGTCCGTTTTCTAGGCGTAAGCCCGGACTTAGGTCACCGTGAACCTAGAATTGCGCCCAGGGAGTAAGCCCAGGGCTGGAGGCTTACAAATGCGCCCGGAAGGCACATGGTGACATTGATTGCTTGGCTGACCCCGAAAGCGCACGCTATCTTGCCGACCCGGGAAAGTATAAAAACTTGAATACTGTGTCCCTGTTCGCAATGGGCTCTTTGTGCGAAACAAGGCGTCTGCATTTGAAGCGAAGCTTAGTGTCAACCTAGGCATAGACCAGCCTTTAGGGCATGCCGTAGAAGCCTGGGCGCGTCATTGTGGATTCGAGCAATCTGACGTAGTTCCCGAACATCTCTGAGAGCGCCCTGGTCCAATGGTCCAGACGCAGGCCCGTCTGATGACTTTTCCTCTTCACCGCTGATTACAAACATCCAGCTTATCGGGGTGACGGAATGGATCAAAGCCCTGGATTCTTCGTCCTGCAGATGTGAGATCAACAGCGCGACTTGACCGTTGCAGTCTAGATGCACCCCACAGAGCCCACCGGGGCCACGCATCTCAATGGAGACGATAGCATTGCTTGCATACATGGTTTGCAGGTTCCCACTCGACGCTACGCGACCGATCGACCACAACGGACTACCACGTACAACAAGCCCGGAAGGACTCCAGGCACTACGAGTGAAACAGAAAACGAATAGAAAGATAATAAAAGCAAATGGAGACGATTCTATTAAATATTACCTATCGCAGTATGTGTCCGCGAAGCATTAAGGAAAAAACCGCGCGAGACGGAGACAACGGTAGACAACATCAGAGGGGCAATTTGAACGGGACAGGACCACGACAAATAAGACATCCTTCCTCCCTCCAGGGTATCCAACACGAGCAAACACAAAACCAAAGAGCGGCAAAGTGGTATCAATCTAGTCGGGCGACACACCACGTAACGCATAATGACGTCGCAAATCGAGAATCGGTTGCAGGACGCGGGTCATAAAAAGGAATGGAAGTGATGTCGATAGAGCACCACAATGATTATAGAGTTTTTGGGAGGCAAAGAAAACAAAAAGCGACAGCGGGTATCTCATTGGCACCCCTTTCCAGAATTCATGGCCGACGAGAAAGTTAGACCATAATCGCGGGAAGAGGAACCAGTGGCGAGGCAAAAACAAACAAGCAATTGCAGAAAATGGTATCAAGTCCGTATTTGCATCCTTCAGGAACTCACGACGGGAAACACGAGTCCTTCTGGGTTAGGTTGAGTCGACGATGGGTAGGACAAATCCCACCATCGCTCGAACTCGTGACGCCCAGGAGACGCAATTCAAGCAGCAGCCTGAACGGGGGTGGCAGAAGCAACGGTGACGTTCTTGGGCTCCTCGGTGGCAGCCTCAGCAGGCTTGGACGCCTCGTCGACGACAGGGGTCTCCTGAGTGGCAACCTCCGCGGCGGCGGGGGTCTCTTCGGCCTTGGCCTCCTCAGCCTTGTCGGCCTTGGTCTCGGCCTCGGCAGCAGCAACCTGCTCATTGTCGAGCTTGACAGCCTTGCTGTTCTTGCGGAAGAGACCACCGAGCTTGTTGGCCTTGACCTTGGTCTCCTTACCCTCACCGTCGGTAACCTCAGTGTCGGAGGTCTCGGCCTTCTTCTCCTTCTTGCCGAAGGCGCCGAAGAAGGAAGTGCGGCGCTTGTCCTTAAGGGTGGGAGTCTCAGCAGCAGGGGCCTCGACCTCCTTAGCGGCCTCCTCAGCGGGGGCGATGACGGTCTCAGGCTCAATGGGCTGGACGGCAGCCTCCTCAACGGGGTTCTCCAGCTGGGGAGCGGAGCTGGAGATAGCCTCCTCAGTGGGGGCGGTGGCCTCCTTCTCGGACTTCTCGTGAGCGGGGCTGGTGACCTTCTGGAAGAAGTTGCCAAAGATGGAAGAGCGCTTGTTCTTCTTCTCCTCCTTCTTCTCTTCCTTCTTCTCCTCCTCGGGCTTAGCCTCCTCAGTAGTCTCCTTGGGGGCTTCCTCGGTGGTCTCAGCAGCAACAACGGGGACGGCTAGAATGATGTTAGACAAATTGTGTGCTCATGTCAGATGTCGGGGAAAACATACCTTCGGTGGTCTCCTCGGTGGCGGGAACAGCGGCAACAGCCTCGACGGGGGTCTCAGCGACGGGTTCGGCGACCTTGGTCTCCTCCGCAGTCTCCTCCTTGGGCTCCTCGGGCTTCTTCTCCTCGTTCTCCTTCTTGCCCAGGAGGGTGCCGAAGATGCTGGCGCGCTTGCGGGACTGGGAGCGGCTCTTGGCAGCAGCCTTCTCCTCCTTCTTCTCCTCCTTGGGTTCCTCGAGCTTGGCCTCTTCGGTGGTCTCCTTGGGGGTCTCCTCCTCGGTCTCGGTCTTCTTGGCGGCGGCGACAACAGCGGCGGGCTTGGTCAGCTTCTCAAGCTCGGCCTTGTAGCCCTCACCGGAGACAATGGTCTCCTTCTCAGCCTTAGCCTCGGTGGACTTGGCCTCGATGGCGGCGACCCAGCTGTCACGCTCAGCGGCGTTGGAGGCCTGGAAAGTGTGCTTCTGGCCAGCGACCTTGAACAAGAACTCGTTGGAGCCCTCCTTGGTCACATCGGAAACCTCAGACTATTCATCACATGAGCTTCAAAGCGCGATCATTTCATTTGCAGTTGAACATACCAGGTTGAAGATGCCAGCCGGGGTAGCCTTGTCCTCAGCGCGCTTGGTGAAGAACAGGAGACCCTTGCCGGTCTGGGTGGCCCAGGCAGCGGTGGGGTTGGCGTGAGCCGCCTTCTCGTTCTGACGGAAGACAGAGAGCTGCTTGGCCTCAACAGCCTCGTCGTTGAAGTAGAAGAAGCGCTTGGCGAAGCGGAAGCCCCTATGCGACAATCCTGATTAGCTGATAATTCCGTCGTCGCATAGCTCTGCGCTCAACTCACTTGACCAGACCGGGGGCCTTGTAGCCCAAGGTACCCTCGGTAGCGGGCTTGATCTCCTCCTTGACCTCCTCAGCAGGCGCAGCAGCCTCAGTGGTCTCAGCAGCGGTTTCCTCCGTGGCCTCGGTCTCCTTGGGAGCCTCGACAGCAGGAGTCTCGGTAGCAGGAGCCACGGCGGGAGTCTCAGTGACAGGGACGACCGCGGGGGTCTCCTCGATCTTCTGAACGTCGGACATGATTAAAAAAGGGTATTAATGGGGGTATCGATTAAAAGAAGCTGAGCTTCGGAAGAAAAGGCGTTTGGGTATCGGGGGTATCTTGAGAAAAGCAAAAGAAAAGAGCTGGAAGCCCGGGTATCACAACGTAGGAAAGGGGGGGTATCCTTGGGAGAAGAAAGGGAAAAAAAGGGAGGGAAGGGCGAGAAAAAAAGAATGAGCATGGGGGGACGCTTGTTGACACTCAAAGCGGAAAGGAGCTGCAGGGAGCCCAGTCCTTGGTGGGGTCCTGCACTTAGCTAACGGGCTTCAGGGGGTAGACATACTTGATTTGTTTTTATTAATTTTATTAGCATGGTGATATTTCGATCTATTTCGATCATGTATTTTCATTTTTGGGTCGTTTCTGCTGTATCTGCATGAAACAGTCCAGTCTGTGATGAAATTCGATCCATGGGTTATTAGCCCATGGCACCAGACTGAGTACCAAAGGAGAAAAAAAAAATTTACAATATACCAAGTACGAACTTTTTGTAGACTAGCATCACACCATGAACTTATTCATGGATAGCCCCTAATTTACCCGTCCTTTGTCGGGTCTCGTCCCGAGCAAATTGTCTGCCTTTGTTCACTTGAAACCTAGTCGGTCACCCGATTGTAATTCTCAACCGCCGTTGACTCCTGTCGCACAATTAAAAGGGGGAGCCACTCCCAACTCCTCTGGTCCCCTTATTCCTTTTGACCTAAGTCCACGAAGTACAGGAGGGGAAAACAGGATCAGGGAGGGGCTCCAGTCAGTCCTTCTGCACGGTGATCTGCTAGGTTCAGGCTCGGATTCGCTCGCATGGCGCTGATCCTGAGTCGGATCCTAGCTACCGGCCCTCTCCTTCCCCAGTGGCGCCTGTGTCGAGAGAGAGAGAGCATCTCATGACTCCCCCCAAAGTTTCATCTCTATCGCTCCAGTGACAGGCGATTCCTCGTGGCCAACCAGCACCGTTGCACCAACCTTCGGTCGTTATGATGCCCTATCATTTCATTCTATCACCTCATCTACACTGGGTCCCATGATTGTCCTTGTCTTTGCGTGATACGCGTGTCACCGGAGAACACAGACGGAGAACAGTTTTCTTGAAATTTCGGATCCACTGACGGGATCGATATTGGTCCCGATTGCGGTCCCCATCTCCAGTGTACAGTATACAGTACTGTAGTTTTTCTCTTTTTTTTTCACGGTTTCTAGATGCTTCAAGCTAGTCGTATGAGCCCCACCGAGTGGTCCCGTGTCTTAAGCCATCTATCGTGGTGGCTGGCCAGCCCTACTCCTATACGATGTGTACGAGATGTTATTGGGTCTGTCTTTTGTTTCGGATTTTCAGTCGCCTCCCATGGGATGCACATTCTCGATCGTGACTCATGAGCCCTTGGCTTTGGGCGGTAGTCCCAAAGACGGAACATTTCTAGTAATGATAGCCCACACGGCTAGATCCACTTGAACATGCCCAATGATGCATTGAGGCGGGCCCCCTTTTTTCAGTTCTACCCGGGCCAAGCAACCATCTGCCAATCCAGACCACGTTCCGTCCTTTCTCCGACCTTTTCGCTGAGACCCGTCTATGGCCAGTGCCGTTGTAGATCATAATGCCGCAAATCCTTTGCTGTCAGGTTTGCCGCCCTGCAAGTATTATGCCGCCAAGGAGAGACCGCGGACTGTACTGTAGCCGTTGTCACGGCGTCACGGACATGCTCGCATGTCAGTCGACAGGTCTATCGTGAAGATCCCCTCAGGGCAATAACTTGCGGTGTACCAAATCTGTGTCTGGGCAAAACCTTCGCGTCCATCTAAGCTCACCTCCCAATTCCTGCCGTCGATTCTAGCGCCTACTAGCCCAAACACCCATTTCGCCGTAACCATGGCACCCTTTGATGAGGATGCGCGCTGTTTCGCTCCATGAATCTTGGGTGGGCTCAAAGCGCGGCTAGGCGCCCCGGTGCCCTCTTAACCTGGTGTCTGACCGGCGGACTTCTCCCGATATAGGAAAAGAAAAGAAGTTCGTCGCGAGGACCACTGTACAAAGTTGCAGCCCACCCACGGAAAATAGGGGATGACTCCACACAAGCTCGTAACTGACCCATCCATTTTTTTTCTCTCTTTTACTGTTTTTATTTTTATTGCGGCGTCAACAAGGAGGCCCAATTATTGAGGCCCTGGCACCATCCTGCTCGATCCTAGATTCCCTCCGAGGCGACGGGCTCTAGTTTATAGATTCCAGACTGCAAGGCATGAGTTGCTTGGTGACTGCTCATTCGCCTCAGGCGAAAAATGTCACATGCCTTACCCTTCGCTGTCACGTGTGTTAAGGAGCTCGCTTACCACTAGCGCGGATGCTGAAAGTACTTAATAGGCCCGAACGCCCGCCCCTTTCCCTCTTTTTCTTTCTTCTTCATACTTACCTTGTTTGGGTGGCTGCGATCAACACTGCGGCCCACCACAGATTGGTCCCTGCATTGCACATCGCGGCGGAACAGTTTGTTCAGCGGGCTTTTGGTCCTCTGACAGGCGCATTCTTTGGCACTTTCCACCTCGTGGACCTTTCTTTTCATCAACTCTTGGGTCAGTGACTCGGATTTGGAGAAGAGAAAATATTTCTTCGTACATTGGCGACCGCTCTTGCATTCCATATCGAAAAAATCAGAGTTGCTCTTTCAAACCCTAGTCCCATGATACAGTAATCCCGATATGGTTGATCATGTATTGAAAGATCTGGTACAGAGTTGAACGGTATTAATATTAAACGCGTAGAAACCGAGTAGTTCTATGTTCGTGTATTATTACAGCTTCAAAAATTGACCTTATACAGAACCAGCAGATGATCTCATGACTGACGTACAATAGGTAAGTAGTACTAATCATTATGACGACGGTACATATTCAACACAATACGCATATATAAACTGATAACATCCTGGCCGCAACAGTCTTGGCAGCAATCGTGACAGTTTATGAAAGATACCAGCCACTGCTTCGCTACTATCTTTCCCTATCAATCCCTTTTGATAATTCCAAAGAAATTATTCTACTGCATTCCATGATGCCTAGAGCAAAATTTATCAATGACGACATCGCCGTGTCGGCTTTCGACATTTCGAAAATGGCCCTAGGTGATAGCGCAAAGGCTGACACTCGATTCAAAGGTATCACTGGAGAGGTTGAAAAATTTACTCTCTTCCGCACAGATACCTTAAACGGACAGGAATACAAGGATATCCGGCATATAAATGCTGATGTGAATTTCGACGCTAATAGGGAAGTTGTTCTGCGCGGTGATAGTGAGCGACCTATGCTAAATAATTGATAATCACTAACTAGCGAAATAAGGTGGTCACTATTACTTTCAGCAAGGGGAAAACGAAGTTCTACTTCATTCTTCTTTATAATGAAAAGGCCCTAGAGTATACTAGGATTATGGATCGATTGTATCACTCTTTTAATAATAAGTGACTAGCTATACTATTGATACCAAATTTGGCACCCTAATTAACAGCCTACTTTGGCTTATGTAATTGGATTGTCTATTTAAATTTTATCCTTTCTTGGGCCTTTACAGAATTAGAGAAGACGGGATTTATTCACTACTCGTTTGGACCTCCGTTTTGGGACGTCGTATATGCGGCTTTTGACATCATAAAAGACCTGGAATTATTACCTGGTTTTTCTCAAAACCAAACAGATAATTTACGCGTAGCCCATGTTAGGTTTAGTTGATCATATGACTAGGGTTTGAAAAACCGTCTCTGTATTTCCGACATGAAAGGCAATACAGAAATGCCCGATATCGCCTTCCATGTCGGAGACATACAGGTGTTCTTTCAAACCCTGATCACATGATCCTCTCAATCCAGATATGGTGACTCCCGTACTTTAGATCATGTTTCGGTTTGGAATGGTAAAATTCAAACGAGTACTGTAATGTTATGTATTATTCCTGATCCAAAAATAACACCCCTGGCCGGGGATGCACAGGACGAAGAGTTATTGCGATATTGAAGTCAATCTAAGCGCTCAAAGCCAAGAAAAGAATATTTGGTTTAGAACGTTTCAACACGTTACTAGACATGGCTAGCCTCGCGTTGACATATAGAATGCAGGGCTAATGGGAGGAGGCGGAGCAACTTCTTGTACAGATCACGGAGACCCGCAAGACGAAGCTCGTCGAGGATCATCCTGACACACTGGCCATCATGGCCAACCTTGCTGGACCGGACCGCCTATTTCTCACACTGCACGCCTGCTATGATCCACCTCTGTCAAACACAGGAATATGCAGTTTCTGAACCACGTTCGTCCAGATCTTAGGTAGCTTGGGTAGCTCCGAGGATCTCATAAACCGCCTTGATATATGCTGCTGGGGAAGGATGTTCCGCGCTCAGCATCCTGTTCATAGCATACGCGATTGTGAGCCTCCTGTCGCTATCCATAACCACGATCGAACCCCCCCATCCGCTACCCCATCCAACGCTTCCCTCCGGCAGCTTGCCTTCAACGATCCCCGACCCAGGCCCGGTGAGGTAAATCCCAAGTCCACGCCTCCCACTCCGCCCCGTCGCCACATCTATTCCAGTCGCATGCTCTGTAAGCGCCAGTTTCACTGTCTCGGCAGACAGGAGGCGATGGCCTCCTTCCGCACATGTGCCGCCGAGCGAGAAGCAAGAGAGGATCTTAACTAACGCCCGAGCGTTTGTGTGGCCGTTAACTGAGGCCAACGTGCTGGACCGCCAGAGCTCAGTGTTGGCGTCCTCAGCCGTGGGCTCGGGGTTACAAAACGTGCGCATGACGATCGAGTCCTGCTCATATCCCGCCAGTTGGCTAAGCATCTCCTGGATCGAAGGACCTGGTGGAGGTACGACGGGGGCAACCCGATTCCAGTCCTCCTTGCGACACCCAAGCTGGAAGTCCGTCCCATCGCCCAGCGGCCGGCAAATCTCCTCTGTAACGAACTTGTCGATTGACATCCCCGTTGTCCTTCGCACCAGCTCTCCGACGAGGAATCCCTGCGTCATGCCGTGGTATCCCATTGCGGTTCCGGGAGCCCACAGCGGTGCCTGGCGCGCTAGCTTGTCAGTTGCCGCCTCGACGTCGTATAGGTCCTCCAGTGTCATATTGTCCTGCCACGCGCTGAGACCCGCCGTGTGGGATAGTACTTGGCCGACAGTGACCTCCGACTTCCCGTTTGCTGCAAACTCAGGCCAGTGCTGGGCCACCTTATCCTCGGGGGCAAGCACACCCCGCGAGATTAGCATTAGAGCCGCCAGATTGGTGACTAGTTTCGTGGTCGAGAAGACATTTACTACTGTATCCTTTTCCCATGGTTTCTTGGTCGATGCGTCGGCGTAGCCCCCCCAGATATCCACCACGTTATCACCGCCGTTGATATTAATACACAGACTGGCACCGATGTCTTGTCCGGACGCGATGAACTCTTGCATCAAGTCGCGTAGCTTAGAAAACCGGGCGTCGCAGTGGCCTTGGATCTGAGTCATTTTGTTCGTGGTAGCAATTGACCAATACAAGGAATGGGGCTCGAATTTAAAGCGAAGAAAGAGGTGATTCCTATGTATAGGTTCCGTTGACACTAATGATGTTTCGAAGCAAAGACTCGTGTTGTGCTTGATTTAATAAATGGGTGGAAACTCTGCTTTCCAGAATCCCTTTTTGTCATGACCCATTGAACTTCTACTGTATAGTTAGTTATTTATCCAGGATTTTACGTAACTAGGCCTAGAATCGGGGTTCTCCGTCTCTAATTTTAGACTCTTGTATCTGCTTTACAATGTGTAAAAAGGAATTTGTATTATTACCGGTATATGTAGTACGTGTTATTTTCACATGTGATTAGGTTTTGAAAGAACATCTGTATGTCTCTGACATGGAAGGCGACGGCGGGCGCTACTGTAACGGTCGCCACTGTAGCTTGGCTAGGACCTCTCAGTTCTATGTACTGCCACCCCTCTTATCGCTAGCCTGTCCGTGAATTTGGCTCCCCCTCAGGACGTTGTTGCGCATCAAATTTACGAGCGCTTTGCAACGATGTCACCTTTACGACTATGTTCTTATCTCTTTTTTCTCTCCCACGAGTAAACCTCTACACCTTCACCCTCATTCGCTTCCGGAAATGTTAGAGATCCAATTCGGAGCCACTTCAATCAACCTCGATCAAGCTCGAGAAGACACCAACTCATAATCAATCCCTCTGAAAAGAGACACGGTAGTATTTGTAGTCTTCGAAGCGTTTTGTCGAGAACTCTCGAATGTCCGTACCGTAGAATTACCGATCTGGGAGTTTCGCGAGAGCGACTACGCAGAGTTTATGGCCTCTTCAGGGGGTGATTGTGGCATGGATGGCCAGTATTGATCAAGAACACACATTGAACTCGTTTGCATACGTAGAGAGATAGATGAGTACAATCAAGATCCACCCCGTGTCATGATTATATATATTTATTCTTATCCGACTGTAGACTTGTCATGGTAAGCTTACAGATTGTGTACACAGATATTCGGAACGAGACAATACTCAGACAAATCACCAAATGAGTGGAAACATGATGCTAGATCCATCCAACTATCAACAATGTGCATTGTCCAGGTTTGCATTGATGTGCTGCGTGCAAATGGGCTCTCCAGTATCAGGTTGATGATAAGGGGACCTTATCACGGCTTCAGCGCTGGGTGTGTATGGGTAGAACGAGCGGGTGGCGAGATAGAGATAGCACGATAGTAAATTTTGTCTATGAACCAATGCCGAACCATTTCCTACGGCCAAGAGATGGCACCCGCGCACGTGAGCGGCCTTGAACCGGACCGACTCATGATTCTCTCCATCATTACGGGAAGACCAATCACCTCTTATGATGACCACTCCAAAAATGGAAGTCTCATCCATAGTCCAGCATCGGGCTCGGAAAGGCCCAATATTAAGTGTCGATGTCACTGTCTACTCCGAGCGCCTTACTGCTGAGGAATTTCCGCCTCAAGCTACTTCTTAAGTAGAGAACTCTCCTCCGGCGCGATATTCTACAATATTCGCCGCGATAAGAGCTTTTTGCAAACCCCGATTATTACTGCCACTATACCTCTTTCGGGCAAGCAAACCCTTCATCCTCTGTCGGTTTACCTACCCAGACGGTCCGGTTCACGGTGTACAAGCCGATGCGGGGCGTCAAGCGTTTCCACCAAGAGTAACCACTATATCAACATGGCGTGTTGTCTGCGGGGAGTGTATTCCCTTCCCCGCAGAAGAAGAGCTTCCGCGATCTAATACATCAAAGGAAGCGCCCTCATCTTCTCAAACAGATCAATCGCTTCTTCACAATGGAATCCAGCCAACGCGTTGTCATCATTGGCGCCGGAATTGTGGGCACCAATATCGCTGACGAGCTGGTCTCGCGGGGATGGAGCGATATCACTGTCGTTGAACAGGGCCCCCTAAAAATGCCAGGCGGCTCAACATCCCATGCCCCAGGCCTCGTATTCCAGACTACTCCATCCAAAACGATGACCAACCTCGCTCGCTACACCATTGAAAAGCTGCAATCACTTGAGAAGGATGGACAAAGCTGTTTTAATCAGGTTGGTGGTCTTGAAATCGCGACAACTCCGGCTCGATTAGAGGATCTCAAGCGCAAGCATGGATATGCTTCTTCTTGGGGAATTGATGCCCGCCTTGTGAGCACTGATGATTGCCTCAAGATGTATCCCCATCTCAACAAAAATATGGTTCTAGGAGGTCTCCACATTCCTACCGACGGCCTTGCGCTCGCTGCTCGTGCGACACAGCTGCTCATTGAGAAAACAAGCAACGCCGGTGTTCGCTATAGAGGCTCAACTCCTGTCACCGGTATTGAGAAAACGGGCCGCCGGGTGACAGGCGTGATTACCCCCACTGGCACCATACCCGCCGACATTATCATTTCCTGCGCCGGTTTCTGGGGTGTCGAGATTGGTGCCATGGTTGGAGTATCAATACCCCTCCTCCCACTAGCACACCAATACGCGAGGACGACAGATGTGCCGGCTCTTGCGGGGCGCGAAATTAATAAAAGAATGAACGGAATGAACGCAACCCTTCCTATTTTGCGACACCAGGACCAGGACCTTTATTACCGCGAGCACGGTGAACAATATGGAATCGGTTACTATGGCCACCGACCTATGCCGGTTGTCGCTGGATCCTTGGGACCGACTGGCAAGGATGTCGACGAAAAGAACATGCCTTCTCGCCTAGAATTCACGCCCGAGGACTTCGATCCCGCCTGGCAGGAGTCCCAGAAATTGTTGCCCATTTTGAAAGATACCAAGCTCTCCGACGGCTTCAACGGTATCTTCTCGTTTACTCCGGATGGTGGTCCCATCTTTGGCCAGGCACCTAATGTGGATGGATTCTGGGTGGCCGAAGCTGTTTGGGTGACGCACTCTGCCGGTGTTGCACGAGCCATGGCAGAGACCTTGACAAATGGCCGCTCCACGATAGATATGACCGAGTGCGAACTGTCTCGCTTTGAAGAAATTCAGCTGAGTCGCTCCTATATCAACGAAACCTCAGCGAAGAACTTTGTTGAGATTTACGATATTCTCCACCCATTGCAGCCGAAAGAATCTCCTCGGAAGCTTCGCACAAGTCCCTTTTACAGCCGGCAAAAGGAGCTCGGTGCTTTCTGTCTCGAGGTCGGCGGCTGGGAACGCCCTCAATGGTATGACGTGAACGCGGAATTAGTCAAGTCCCTTCCAGCGGACTGGAAGCCTGTCGACCGGGATGCCTGGTCAGCGCAGTTCTACTCTCCCATCACTGCTGCAGAGGCTTGGAAGACACGTCATGCCGTGGCAATGTTTGATATGACTACTTTCCACCGATTTGAGGTCACCGGCCCCGGGGCTGTCACTTTGCTCCAAAGGCTTTGCACAGGGGATGTCAACACCAACATAGGAGTCATCACCTATGCTCTCCTCCTTAATGATCAAGGCGGTATCCGCAGTGACATCTTCGTATCAAGGATCGCCGAAGATAAGTTCCAAATCGGTGCCAACAGCGCAATCGATCTAGCGTATCTCACCCGTGAAGCTCGTCGCCAAGGACAATGGGTCGAGGTTCGCGACTTAACCGGCAGCACCTGTTGCATCGGTCTCTGGGGTCCTAGGGCACGAGATGTCATCAGCACCATTACTACAGACGATTTTTCTAACAAGGGCCTGCCTTACTTGGGTGTCAAGAACGCCATTCTCAACGGCATCCCGGTCATAGCCTTCCGCAAGTCTTATGTCGGAGAGCTCGGCTGGGAAATCCAAACTACCGCAGACTATGGCTTACGGCTGTGGGATACTATCTACCAAGCTGGCAAGAACCATGGACTAATCGCCGCGGGCCGTGGCGCTTTCAACTCTCTGCGCTTGGAGAAGGGTTATCGAACCTTCGGCGCCGATATGACCACAGAGCATAATCCCTACGAAGCTGGCGTCCAGTCTGCCATCAGATTCAGTAAATGGGAGGACTACGTCGGGCGATTGGCACTCGAGCGTCTGGCCCAAGAAAAGCCCACTCGTCGTCTGCGCTGCCTGACTGTCAATGATGGCCGATCCATGATCCTAGGCAAAGAACCCGTGTTCCACAATGACAGATCTGTCGGCTATGTCACCAGTGCAGGGTTCGGATTTACCGTTCATAAGCCTGTCGCGTATGCCTGGCTTCCGAGTAAGTTGGACGAAGGCGACTCGGTCGAGATCGAGTACTTCGGCCGTCGCATCAAGGCCACTGTCACCGCAGAGCCACTGTACGATCCCGATATGAAGCGGCTACACGATATCGGGCCAGTCGTCGTTCCTGCGACGATTCGGTCTCGGCTGTAATAGATCGAGCAGCATGTCGATTTATTCCCTGTCTGTTTGTGTTTAGCGACGCGTTTGGCAACAACATGTATTTACAAGTTTCAGTGTAGACGACTTTATGCGATATTATATTGAACGTATTCAAAGACAGTACGACCAAGTCTGATGGAAAATGAGCGTGTCCATTGCATGGATCTTTTGTTGGGCGTCAAAAGTTCCATTTCGTTGAGTATGAAGCTAGCCGTTAATATGACGTGTGAGTCAAAGCTGTCGCCACACGTGTGGCGGTTCCTCCTTCAGACATCGCAGATCCACGCTTCAGGAGACATAAATAGCTGAGTCTCTCTGCTCCCTTGCATCCACATCGCACATTCCTATCATCTAATATCTCCCAAATTCCGTTTCCTCAATTCACCCTACAATCATCGCCAAAATGCCCGTTCCGACCGCTGAACAATACGATAGAGAACAAGCCAACGCACGTCAAGTAGCCTCCGCGGGCCATGTTTCCACAGACAACAGCAGCGATCGCCAGCTTGGAACCGGTACAGGCGCCACTGTGAATGCGCCCGGGTCATCTCTTTCACAGGATGCTAGCGCACTCAGCAAAGAGGAGGCCGACCGACTGTTTGAAGAGCGCATGGAGGAGGAATATGCCAAAAGAGAGGGCGGCGCCTAGTTGTGACTGTTGTTCTACCGACATATATTCTCGTCCACTGGCGGTTGCAAGTCGTTGCGGCTTTGTTTGTCATCGTGGTCCTCTGCGCTGGTGATGCTACATGCGATTGTCTTTGCGCCCAATATTTGTGATAATTGTACAATATGTCTCTGAAATCAATGAAGCTCATTACAATGACAACAGAACATGTTCTCTTCTCATGTACTCATGTAGAATTATTGTAGCGTAAATCTCACGATACTACCCTGCTCTCTTCCTTGACGCCACAGCGGGGACCAGACCATGAGTCAACGCGCGACTCATGCATCTCTACGCAAGCCTTTTTGGGCATCTCATCAAACATCTTAGCATTTCACCTTGTCGACATCCTTTAATTGAATACGCAGATACTATCATCATGGAGAGCGACCCTAAAGCCGTCAAAGATAGTTTCTTTCCTCGCCAGGAAACAAGAGTCATTGTTCCTGCCAAAGTGGACCCCATACGAACCACGAATTTGTACTTGCGGCCCCTCGAAATCGGAGACGCTGCCGCACTCTTTGAATACCGATCTCGACAGGATGTGGCAGACTGGCTGTAAGATCTTTTCACTTGTTCATCCTGCGAAAACTGAATGAATTCAATTGATTTGTGCTCCAGATGGCCAAAAGTCCCTCACAAAAACATCCAAGAAACAGAAGACAATATTCGAGACAAAACCTTCAAAACCCCCGATGCATCTGGTGCCATAGGACGACAATTTGTATTCGCCGTGATCTCAGCCACTGATCCAATGCAAAAGGTTATCGGAGCCGTTGGGATTAACGGCCTTGCACCATCTCCATCACTTGGATACGGCATCCATCCTGATTATTGGGGGAAGGGATATGCGAGCGAGGCGGTGGCTGCCGTGGTTGATTCGTGGTGGAAACTTCCCAGGAAAGAAGCAAAGCCTAGGATGGAATTGAATGGGGGAACGGAGAAGTTGTTTGCTGCAGCGAATAAAGCTAATGTTGGCAGTGTGAAGGTGCTGCAGAAGAATGGATTTGAGATCATTAGCGAGGCTCCGTTGGATGGAGATACGATTGCTACATTTGCACTAGAGAGACCCGGCAGATAGCACCAGGGCATCAAACCTGCATGATTCATATTGTAGCCCAACCTATTTTGTTTACATACCATGACCAATGACTATATCACTCGGTTGGTCGTCTCCATGAAGTCAGTTCCGAAGCATCACTCATCACTCATCAAAATACGAAGACGACGAATACTCAGGAGCGTGATTAAAAGCCCAAAAGCAACCAGACCAATCAGTGCTACTCCAATCCACCCAAGTGCCATCGCGGCAGGTCCAACGTCACCGGCAACTAGACCGTAATTGAGGGTTTCGGCCATGGAAGCGGTAGCGCTGCTGTTGACATGCTGCCAAAGCGCGGATATCAGGCCGAAGGCGAATCCCATAGTCGCAGCACCTATAACGGCATGATATGGCCCGTCAGAGGGTTTTTTGACATCCAGGTCAGAGCTGCTTTCATCAGTTTCAGCATGATACCAGGGAAAGGTGCTGATAACTATGAAGCAAATGACAGCTATGGCCACGACAATAAATCTATATGTCGACACTGTTAATCAATCGCTCTGGAGGTATTCGGAGGTTTCAAATTTTGTCCAATGGAAGTGGGAGCACTGACAGCAGTCCGTCAAACACGATTTTGTCCTTGAAATCGGCTGCGATATGGATCAAATTTAGCGGGTCGGCTGTACCGTGAATGCTGTTCGTTACACCGGTGGAAGGCAACTTCAACATGTTTGCTAATTTGGTTGCACTCGAGGAGCAAGTTGTCACTTCGTCACTCTGCATTATACAGAGTCCCATATACCCCACTCGAACCTCAAGGGTACTTTCTTTCCCGGCCTGTGTGATGTTTTGAATTGCATGGGCAATTGATGTACTGACTATTGTCGGATCGGATATGGCGAGGGAGCTTGTAGCCTTGTAATGAAGCGACAACAGATATACATTGCTGAGATGGGCGGAGCTACACCCAGCAAGCAAAATTGCTGAAATGGCACATATGAGCCATAGTCTGCGTACTTCCTTTTCCATAAAAAGAAAAAGGTGCGACACGAGAGAATTTCAAATCTTACAGAGTAAAACGACTGCAATAGTTAGGATCATCATCAAAATATGATGAAAGCCGATCGCGGGGACATAAAATCCTGTGATTGCATCGTGTCAGCATACATCTGACCCCCGCTTTTACTCGAGAAGACTCCCATACTCTGGGTCCCCAAGTCTATGGTCGAGCTCCGTCCGGACATGTTGATGTTTGCAAAGCCAATACACAGCGACGAACCAAATATTACCGTAGCGTCTCGTGAAGTTCACCCCAGGTCGTCCCTAATCACGATGATGATCAGAGAAAACTTCAGCTGAACGATCAGTTCAGTGAAGCTGAATAGTGCGGTGGGTCTAACGCTATTGAGATTAGTGAATACGATATGGTGGCTGATGTGCCAAGGCTATGCGGCTATGGTAGCGCGATGCTCTCAATATCGCCTTGAATAAGCAGGATTTAGCTATATTGGGATGAATATTGCACTATGGTCAAAGTACATGATGATTGATTCCTTCGCCCTTAACGGACATTCATGCAAACGGGCTAAATATGATTATGTCATATCCATAAAACTGCTTTCAATCTGCAAAATGCGAGAGATCAACTAATCACTATTGAGCTGGTAAGAAGTACTTGCAGTCCGCGAGTTGAATCTTGAACGTGCAAAAAACCTCACTACAGCAATAGCTCCCAAGGCAAGTATTGCGATCACCGAGATTCCAACAGTCACTCCAATCTTTATGCCAGTATCCAATGGACGAGTCCATATCAAAGTCATTGGAATCAAAATCACGGTGGCTGAAGATATCAGCAAGAAAAGTCCCCTTTGAATCCATCGAGGAAGTCTGCTTGGAGAAAACGTAGAAAACCGTGGCCAAGCATTTAATGCATTTGGATCTGCCCTCATCCAAAACGGCGCACCTACAGTGGCGATAACTGCGAAGACGATCCCGATACTCACTGCAGTCCGGATACCAGAATCTACATTTTTCGCCCAAAGAATCCCAATTGGGAAGCCTGAGATGAGTCCAATCAACAAGAAAAAGCTGACAAAGAAACCCATCTCTCTGTAGAACCATGTAGATGCCACCCACAGACTCCTGGCAGACTTTTCAACAGTCCTTTTGCACAAGTGGACGGTATTCAAGGCCGTGGTGGTGAGTGCCCATGCTAAGATGAGACGGACTGAAAGTGAGCGTGGTTGGACCGATTTGCCGTGCTTTTCGGCGTACTTTCTGATTTCGTACTTCATCTCAATCTTCATCGCATTGAACCACTGGCTGCGCACAACAATTCGCATCAAGTACGAAAAGCTCGTCGCCACGGAGGCTACGACAAAAAAGTACCAGACAGGGACTGGATTGGCAAATGGTTCAATTTGCATTCCGAAGACCGATGCGGCGAAGGAGAGAGGAATGAATATGAATGCCAGCTCAGTAAGTCTCGTCACTGCATGTGCCTCGTCAATGGAGCGTCGACTATCCAGCAAAGCCATGTTAGATGCCAAAGAGGCCGAAGTGGTCCGGAGGCGCTCAGCCATTCGATTGATGTCTTTCAAAAGGTTCTCCAAATCGGGAGGAAGATCGTGCTCCTGGTCTCCTCTCCTGAGCTCCGGGGGATCGACTTTTTGCAGAAAGGTCACGAAAGGCCTTATAGATTCACTGATTTCTGGAAGCTCCCGTTGTGCCCGATTGATAAGCTGACGCCATAGAACGAGGCGGTCTTCCATTTTCACATCATCCAAAATCTCAACATCAACTTCATCCAGAATTTTTCGCAGCTGGTTGAGAAGGGTCAAAGTATCTTGGCGAATGATTTGAAGCAATGGTTGGGTCAGATTGAAATGCCCAGTCCCGTGATATATGGTTTCACGGATCTCATGCAGTGTAGATTTTGTGTGGGTCATTTTGGCCTTGAGACTCATGGTCGGATCTTGGTCTCGAAAGATTCGGTCCAGGTCAACTTTCACCTCTTGGCGAGGTGCCATCTGGTCAATGATGCATTTGTAAGTCGTTATATTGAAGTTGTCTTTTCCAACTATTCGTCTGGACACAAACCGGGCCCAAATTTTGTACCAGAAGCTCTTTTCATTCACGCCACGCGGCAAAGCATCTTCATTCACCCCCCAAGTACCTACACGAGCTTCCTCGTGTTCATCATTGCTTGTTTCTCTGGAAAGTGGCCCTGCAGTCTCATATACTACGTTTCGTCTCCAAAAGCTCTCCTGCTCTCTGATTTCTGGCAAGGGATCAAGAAGTGCAATCACTAGAATCTCGCTCAATATCGACCAGCCCTCGGGATTTGAATACGGAGGATCTCACCAACTTGACAATCTTGATCAGGAAATTTCCCGGTCCAGATAGAAATCTGTTCCTCCCAACCATATTCTCTTTTTACTCGTGTTGTCTTGGCCGGGTCGGTCCATAAACCCCATCCTGAACGGAAAATATTTGTCATGGGCTGAGAAGTAATCTTTCCGAGATAAGTGAAATGCTCCGTTTGATATCTGAAAAGATCTGAAAGATCTCGGCTGGAGAAATACGTTGGGGTTCGCCAGACCGGTCGATACCATTTTATAGAGATATACGACTTCTCAAAGGATGCTGTCTTCCATAGCTTGGCTGGCGTCTGCTCATAGTTCGCACCGGAGTATCCTGAATTCACCAGATGCTCCTCGAAGAATTCCGGGTTAATGCCGAATTCTTCACCAAGCTTGTGAATCACTCGCTCAGAAAGATCCTCCACCAAAATGAGAAGCCTCTCCGTATCAGGAAAATCAACCAGAGATGGCATACTTCCGACATCAGTGACGGACCGTATGAGTAACTCTTGGTCAACACGATACTCAACGTAGATGAGTGAGGCCTTGTCGTGGCGGGATCTGGCGCGCACATTTCCATGTCTGATATGATCTAGTACCTGGCCTGCGTTTTCAAGAATCTTTGTATATCTGATGCGAGTGGATGCTATTTCGGACTCCTCTCCCTGGGTGCTTCCTTGACCTATCTCTGAGCATGTGAGTTGACCCGTTTCTGAGTCTATGGGCGAAGGGGGCAATTCGGCAGCAGATGGTATCAAAGGTGCACCCAGTCGATTAATTACATCAAATGAGGCTTCAGATGTCTGGTCGTCAAGAATTCGATCGTTTGAAAGCTCGCCCAAGCCTACATCATCGTCTGTCGCAGTAGAACCTATCCGTGACTCAGGTAGATCGATTGCTTCGGGGAAGATTTCATGCGAGAGGGAATCACAACGTAAAATATCCTCCAATGAGCCCCTGTTGTCTATCTCTGTGTGATAGACTCGTTGCTCCTCTATCACAGATCCGTTAGAATGGGCCTCTTCTCCATAGCGGGGTTGAAATTCAGCCTCTTGGGCCTCTTCAGCCACCGGTGGCAGACTTGATCGCTGTAACCACGCATGTAGACGAGAGGATGAAGAATCCATGAAATGATTTTGGATAGGATATCTAGTCAGCGACTCCGCAAGTTGTTGCGTCTTACCTGAGTGCAAAATCAGGCCGTGTTGACGAATACGGGATCACGTGCTCGGTGCGTCTGAATTGAAAGAATTATATATCGTGACAAGGAAATTGCTGACAGCATGAGCCGGCGGTGCATCAAACGATTTGGTGCTTGTGGATATGTAAGATTTTCAAAGCGCAGCATGGCAATACAGATACGCCTTCTCTTCCAAGCACTCTATGTGTTCTCCTCTATAGTCCCACTATCCCCAGTTGCCAATCTGTTTGCAGACAGATAGGCAGAGGCGACTTCTCCTTTGCAGTGGTTATTCATCTTCATTTGATTCGCTCGTGGTTCTCGGGGGAGCGAAGAAACAGCAACTCAGGATATAACCAAAACCGGCTTAGTCCATTATTTTGGGATATATTTAAATTTATCTGTTTTGTTTTACTTCACAATGTCGGATAAAATTGATGAAAATCGGATATTCCTCCCTCGAATTTGGATAATCTCAAGCTCTGATTTTGTCATTGGTTAATGACAATTCCTAGACATGTTGAAATCTGCCTGAGGCAGCACGACCACGCACGTGATATCACGTGCGCGGCGGCCAGCTTGACGAGAGCCAGGAGGAGCTTCCGCATAGGACTCGATCACCGCTAATCATCCGTGTCCCTCCTTTCTCCCAACTGATCCTTCCGTTGGATCTTTCCTTCACTTGAGTTCCCCCTGGTGGAAAGGCAAGGCTTCAGAAGGTCCCCTTGACCACCATGGCTCCACCGGATACCTTCTTCCGCTCGTCGGACATGAGCCTGACCCAGCTCTACATTGCCAACGAGATCGGAAGAGAGGTTGTGAGCGCCCTGGGAGAAGTCGGTCAGGTGCAGTTCAGAGATGTGAGTTTGGTCTAGATACTCGTACCTCATGGACTTCCGTGTCGTGAAGCGTCCTCGCTAACCTAGCCTGCAATCAGCTCAACCCCGACACCAACGCCTTTCAACGCACTTTCACCAAGGAAATCCGTCGGTTAGACAATGTTGAGAGACAGCTTCGTACGTTTGATTCATCCCTTGTTATCGCCGTGGTGCACTTTGTGGACAAACTGCTAAACCCCGCCCTCCCGTCATAGGTTACTTCCATTCGCAAATGGACAAGGCGTCCATTTCGATGAGATCTTCATCCGAATTTTCCGACACCCTAGCTGCCCCTCTAGCTTCGGAGATTGACGAATTGGCAGAACGCAGCGAGAGCTTGGAACAGCGGATCGCTTCCTTGAATGACAGCTACGAGAGCCTGAAGAAGCGTGAAGTCGAGCTTACTGAATGGCGCTGGGTTCTCCGCGAAGCTGGTGGATTTTTTGATCGGGTCAGTGCCGACTCTCTCCCAAACGGACTGATGAGGCTCATGACGTATGGAGACTAATGTCAACAACAGGCCCACACCCAGACGGAAGACATTCGCCAATCCTTCGATAACGACGAGGCTCCTCTTCTCCGCGATGTCGAACAGCACGCCCCCCGTGGTGCGAATGGTGATAACCATGGCCAACAGAGCTTCCAGGAGATGAACATCGGTTTCGTTGCTGGTGTTATCCCTCAGGACCGCATTGGTGCTTTCGAGCGCATCCTGTGGCGTACCCTGCGCGGTAACCTCTACATGAACCAGTCTGAGATTCCGGAAGCCATCATTGACCCTGTCAACAACGAGGAGATCCACAAGAGTGTTTTTGTGATCTTTGCTCATGGCAAAAACATCCTTGCCAAGATTCGAAAAATCTCCGAGTCGCTGGGTGCCTCTCTGTATGGCGTCGATGAGAACAGCGAACTGAGACGTGATCAAATCCACGAGGTCAACACTCGACTTGGCGATGTGGGCAATGTGCTTCGTAACACCAAGAGCACTCTTGACGCGGAGCTCTCGCAGATTGCTCGCTCTCTCGCGGCTTGGATGATCATCGTCAAGAAGGAAAAAGCAGTGTACGACACACTGAACAAGTTTTCCTACGATCAGGCACGAAAGACGCTCATTGCTGAGGCATGGTGCCCAACAAACTCTCTAGCTTTGATCAAGTCGACTCTTCAAGATGTTAACGACCGCGCTGGCCTCTCTGTCCCGACTATCGTCAACCAAATTCGTACCAACAAGACTCCGCCAACATATGTTCGGACCAACAAGTTCACGGAAGCCTTTCAGACTATTGTCAATGCCTACGGTATTCCCAAATACTCCGAGGTTAATCCTGGATTGTACACCGTTGTTACATTTCCCTTCCTTTTCGCCGTCATGTTCGGTGATTTCGGTCACGGTGCTTTGATGACCATGGCTGCCACTGCAATGATTATTTTCGAAAAGAAGCTGCTACGCGCCAAACTTGATGAGCTGACCTACATGGCTTTCTATGGTCGATACATCATGTTGATGATGGGTCTCTTCTCCATGTATACCGGTTTCATCTACAACGATATTTTCTCCAAGGCTTTCACCTTCTTCCCCAGTCAATGGCAATGGCCCGAGGACATCAAGGTAGGTCAGTCCGTTGAGGCGACCTTAAAAGATGGTTACCGTTTCCCCATTGGTTTGGACTGGAATTGGCATGAGGCGGAGAACTCCCTGCTTTTCTCGAACAGCATGAAGATGAAGATGAGTATTTTGCTTGGATGGGCCCACGTAAGTGCATCGGCTTCGTCATATTCTGCCTTTAAATAGCAATCATACTGACAACAACATTAGATGACCTATGCTCTCTGCTTCCAGTACGTCAACGCGCGGCACTTCAAGTCCAAGGTTGACATCTGGGGTAACTTCGTCCCGGGCATGCTGTTCTTCCAATCCATCTTCGGATACCTCGTCATCACTATCCTCTACAAGTGGTCCGTGAACTGGGTGGAAATCGGAGAGAATCCTCCGAGTCTACTCAACATGCTTATCTTCATGTTCCTGAGCCCTGGTACCGTCAACGAACCTCTGTTCCCCCACCAGGCCGGTGTTCAGGTGTTCTTGCTCCTCGTCGCCGTCGTCCAAGTACCTATCATGCTTCTCCTCAAGCCGCTTTGGCTTCGCAGTGAGCATAACCGTGCCCGCGCTTTAGGTTACCGGGGACTCGGCGAGCAATCCCGCGTCAGCGCTCTTGAGGATGACGGTCAAATCGATGGCGGTTACCGTGATAGCATGGCCAGCGATGGCGAAGGCGTTGCCATGATTGCCCAGGATATCCATGAAGGCGAGGAGCACGAGGAATTCGACTTTTCCGATGTCATGATTCACCAGGTCATTCACACCATTGAGTTCTGTCTCAACTGTATTTCGCACACCGCCTCCTACCTTCGTCTCTGGGCTCTTTCCCTCGCTCACCAGCAGCTTTCGATTGTACTTTGGGATATGACTCTCGGCTCTGCCTTTGACCAGGAAAGCCCGGTCATCCGTGTCATTGCTATTGTCTTCTGCTTCTACCTTTGGTTCACATTGAGTGTGGCTATTTTGTGTGTCATGGAAGGCACCAGTGCCAGTAAGCATACCCCGAAACTCTTTTTGTTGATGCCACGATACTAAATTATTTGTAGTGTTGCACTCACTCAGATTGCACTGGGTTGAGTCGATGTCGAAGCACTTTATGGGAGAAGGCATTCCCTTCTTACCGTTCAGCTTCAAGACTCTTCTTGAGGAAGATCCGATCGATTAAAGATGTACAATTGGTCGTTTGGTTCATAAAGCTTCTTCAAACCAACTTTTGCACAAGCGTCCCTGTGGGATTCTGGCCTTTCATTCTTCCGATTTCCTTGTCTTGTTTTGTAAAGTATTTAGAGAATACATCATGTCTGTGAATAAAGTCTGGCGTTCCGTCGTAGATGAGGAACCCATGTGGGACGGACCCAGATGATGAAAGTTAGGGTGCATTTCACGGGACAAAGCCCCTTCACCATAAATTGTGGGCTGTTCAAGCACAATTCTACATGGAGCGTCATTTATTTTAGGATTTTTTTTGTATTCTATATTTTAACTATTGAATGTCATGGATGCCGTCAGCGACATCGATGTTATCTTTGAGACGATGACACGAGATTCCAGCTCAATCTCAGCACTCGAAGTGTAAAAGGGCGTGACATCAAGAATAAAAGGCAATCAAAAAGAAGAAAATGAGGCTGAGCTGCACCCAACGGGATATCAATCATGTCCTCGTGTCAAAAACAAATCAACAAAAAAGTGAGGTGTGCGCTTATTTCTTCTGGTACTTGTTGTACAGATCAATGACCTTTTGAACCTCATCACGAGAGCCGAGGAAGACACCACTCTTGTCGTGAATGTGCTCGGGGACAACCTCCATCAAGCGCTCCATACGCGAGTTGACAGCCAGACCACCGGCATTCTCGAACAGCATCGCCATGGGCGCGCACTCGTACAAGATACGAAGCTTACCCTTGGGGTTCTTCTTGTCGGCCGGGTAGGCGAAGATACCACCGTAGAGCAGGGTTCGGTAGGCGTCTGCGACCATGGAACCGATGTAACGAGCGCTGTAGGGCTTCTCGCCTTCAGCCGGGTATTTGAGGCTGTGGAAGTACTCGTTGGTCCAGTCCTCCCAGAGGGAGCTGTTACCTTCGTTGACAGAGTAGATGGAGCGCTTGGCGGGCATGACCATGTTGGGGTGAGTGAGGATGAACTCGCCCAGCGAGTTCTCGAGGGTGAAACCGTTGACACCACCGCCACGCATGGTGATGACCAGCTGCGCGGACGCACCGTACATAGTGAAGCCGGAGGCGACGAGACTGGTTCCGGGGTGGAGAAGGTGCTCGGGACCAACTTCCTTGTTGGGGCCCAGCACGTCGTCGGGCAGCTGGAAGATACCGAAGATGGTACCGACCGAGACACCGGCATCCAGGTTGGAGGAGCCGTCAATGGGGTCGCAGACGACGGCGTAGCGGGCGTTGGGGTGCTCGTCGAACTTGATCACATGCTCTTCCTCTTCTGAGACGACAATGCGGCACTTGCCCGAGGCGCGCATGGCAGAGATGAAGATGTCATTGCCAATGACGTCAAGCTTCTTCTGATCGTCACCGGTGGTGTTGGAGGAACCGGCGAGACCGGTCAAATTGATGAGGGAGGCGCGACGAATGTAGTAGGCGATAGACTTGAAGGAGAATTGGAGAGCGTGGCACAGCAGAGTAAAGTCACCAGAGGCATCAGGATATTTGGCCTGCTCTTCGGTGAAGAATCGAGTGAGAGTCACAATATCAGTGTTGATGTTCTCCTGACCAACAGGAGGAGCGCCCGACATTTTGGAGGTAGATTTTATTTGAAGGTAGAGGTAAAAGGTAGGTAACTGAGGTTGTAGAGAGGGAAGGTGGATGGAAGAGGTAAACGTTGGAGGTATAGAGGTTTGAGGTAAAAGGTAGATATAGAGGGGTAGAAATTGCCGCGGCTCAGGGGGAAGGAATTAAATAAGAATAAGAAATTCAGCCAAGAGGGTTTCTGAGTGGCAAGTAATGCGAACAAGGCAGGTCAACAAGGCAGGTCAATCGAGGTGGAGAGATCAACGTCAAGGAGGGAGGGGCACAAACCGGTCTAAGTACTTGAGTACTGACGCAGGCGGGGGAGTGACTTCATTCCCGAGTCCCGCGGGTTTTTCGTCACCTTTTTCCCCGCGTGACCGCAACTGCTCCGGTTTTCCCCTTTGGAGCTGCGCTGAGGCCGATCTCGTCCGTCTTTGAGCTCAATTGATCGTCTGAATTTCTCTATACAGTTCAGTTAACTTTGCCATTGGGGTATTATTGCTGTTGAAACAATCTTTCATCTCTATGTCGCCGACAACGGCCGTGGTGCTGTTGGATCCCTGTTCATCCATAGATCACCGCTTACCCGGTTGAGACTCCTCCGATCCCTTCCTCTTGCCGAAATCTCGGGCATCGGGACAGTAGGCCACTGCCGGAAGAAAGAAATCCCTCCACTCTGGACCCCTCCACCTGAACCATCATGTGCACAACTGAGATTTCAATTACTGTTAGAAGTGCCCCTGATAGTCCCGACTAGTTCAGGGCCGACCTTCTAGAACCCGTGCTTATAGATCGCCGATCCCGACCCCTTCGGCTCACCTGACGCGATTAAGTACGGCCCTTTTTGCAAACGGATGATGTATTTCCAGAAAAAGCCAGAAACCTTGAGGGTCGTAGTATGAATATCAATTCTGGATTGAATGCTTGAATCAAAGTGAGCTATCGTAACGATCAGCAACAGAGACGAACGTTCCTGAACCCACGCGTGCTTGAGGCCTCTGTCAAGGCCTCTATCTCGAAGGACCCGTGCTAGAACTTTATAAAACACAATTGAAAAATCGACGAGACTGACAATGGACCCTTTTATCTCCTGCTTACCGGCATTGTTGTACAGCGGCCGCGTAATTGGGGGCTGAGCTCTGATAGGCCATAGTTACATCGCGAAATAGATCAAAAAGGAAGCGGGGGAGGATGAAATGGCAGCGAAGATCAAACTACTCTACTTCCCATTTACGATTCCGCGGTGTAATCATAGCTGCAGTCAAATCTCCACTCCATCTTCAAGATGTCTACATCGAGCACACTCAAATTGGAGCCTCTCACTATCGAGGACAACTCAGCCCTCACCGACCTTTGGTTCGCGGCCTTCAGCGACCCGATTCTACGACGCGTGTTTCCAAACACGCCGGGCGTGCGCAAGTGGTTGGAAAATGCCAATGCCCACGACCTCCTCAACAAGCCCTACCAGCGATACATCAAAGTAGTAGATACGGCCTCAAAAGATGCCGAGGGTCGTCCGCGGATAGCCGCATACGCCAAATGGGACTTATCCATGCCCGACGAGCGAGGACGCCGTTATCCCCCGTGGCACGAAGAAATGCCCGCTGAACTGTGCGAGGCATTTTTCATGAAAGAGGAGGCGAATCGGAAGCGGGTGATGGGTGATACCCGGCATTTCTGTACGTTTTCCATCGCGATCGCTCATATCGAGTGACTATTAACTAAATCCAGATCTGGATACGGTCGCTACGCACCCTGATTATCAACGACGAGGAGCGGGGTCCTTACTGGTTAAATGGGGCTGTGATCTAGCTGATGCCCAGGGTGTACAGGCGTATGTGGATGCTAGTAAGGACGGTGCGCCTTTGTACGCAAAATTCGGGTTCGTGGATTATAGCCTTCCTGGTGAAGAGATTGCCTCGATGGCGCGGAAATGATTAATATAGTTTGCTACTCGGGAGATTTGGCAATATAGGAATTGAGGCTGTAGGATATGAGTAACTGGGCAAGTCCCTGACTCTGACTTCTTTCCAAAAACCCCCGCAGCCAACCCGCAATTTGACAGGGCCCGTGGATTGTTTAGCCGAGCATATTGGCTCTGATCTTAGCAAGCTTGGGGACTTTGGAGATAGCGTCGTTTTCAACTGGCCTTGATCGGGTACGCCGAAGGAAGACATGGTCGAGGAAATAATTGATAGGCTTCCCTGGGTGGCGGGGTGTCAGAGTAGCCGATCTCTGAACTTCAAGCGCTCGGAGGGCATATGGTGTTGGTGATACAAATCAATCTGAGGAACTAAGCAGGACACCGTAGTCATGTCGTACTTCGTGACTTTCCTCCCGGTCGATGTCTAGAATGGGATCATTGGTAGCTGACTTTGACATGGGTCCACTGTAGCCATTCTCAAGTGTTATGGAGTAAGGCCCAACTAGCGTTACCGTATGTCCCGGGGAATGCTATGGGTGGTCCAATACAGGCGATGAAAGTGAGATCTCTCCGAGGCGAATTGTAGACGGAAGTGAGGGCAATCCTGCAACGACTCCTTCAACCTCGTCGCCAGATGCCAAAACAGCTGAAACACTACCTGAAGATGCTGCGCTGAAATGATGCATGGGTCAATTCTAAAGGGATGCTTTGTGTTTGGCGACCTGACTGCTGATTAAAGTTGGAGTCTTAGTGATGGATACCAATTACCGATTGGCACCAGATGGGTATTCTAGTACCCTATGCTTTGGGCAAGGATAGACATTCGGATCCCTACAGAAACCCATTTCTAGAAAGGCTACAAAGATGGATAATCAGCTGTTCAATGAGTAAGTGGTTATGATACCCCGACGAACTGATCTATAAAGTTGATTTCAGGCCCTTCTAGCAGAGGCTCGCGCAAATGGAGCGACTATCAACGCAAATACCGGTTCAACCTTAGTTGGCGGCATATCATCCGGTTGTAATGTCGGCGCTGTCTTTCAACAGTAAGAGTGGGATGCATGCTTGCTCTCGATAATGGCTTTGGGTTTCTTTTATCTCATTATCTTCTAGATGAAACTTACACCCAACTCCGCCACAGCCATCTTGACTCTCAAATCATCAGACTCGCATGCCACCTATTTAGAAGCCTTCGGATGACAAATACGCTTCCTTTACCGTGAGTTTGTCCCATGGCACGGATGTCACACTCTCAAAGCTATGCTAGTCCCGTAGACATCACCGACATCTGTGTCGTGACAATGTCTAGGAGATACATTCCCTCATCTGTTTACTCACACGAAGCCAATCGCGAAAGCTGTGATGTATCTTAGTGATATTTGCGCAATCTTGAGGATGGCACATGGACCATGGGGTGGGCTTGTCATTTTTGCTATCTATAAAGATTGGGCTGTCCATGTTGATTCCCTTCCCTTCGAGCAGTCCAGGGTACGATCAAGGATGTTAAATTTGGTTGGAGTTTGTCGCAGAACTTCTAACAAGAGCAAATGAAAAAAATGCTGCATTAGTTTCACAGAGTCTTGAATCTGTAGGGACTGAATGATCAATGAGCTGAGGATTATAAGCACATAAAGAGCTCTCCATCGATCAAGCCTTACAAGGCGATGATGCTATCTGAAGAATAAGGTAGGAGATAGAAGATGCGATTAAGCTGCATCAGTCGTATTTGACTTAATGAGCTGTGAGAGCTCAGAACCTTCGCTTGGATCCACAGAAAAGTTCTTTTCGGAGATTGGGTCCACAACGTATGCTGTGTTAGAACTGATTTTCTTGTAACCTTTTTTGAGCTCACAGATGAGATCCTCTTTAAAAGAGGTGTTCTCGACAAGAATAGCGCGAAATTTATGGTTCTCGGAACGCAAATATCCCTCGACAGAGGCACCAGCAAGAACAGCACGCACTTTATGGCCCTGTGGAAGCTCTGTCGCTGAGTGAATATTGTGAGATGAGAGAGCATAGGTGTTTGCGTTTGGATTCATCTTGTAACCGACCCGCGCCAGATCAGATGTGTCAACGATCAGCATTTTGATGAATTTTGCCGTGGCAGCCTCCAGTGCATGGACAGCACACATATCGGCAAGTCTCGCAAGTTCAATGAGAGCAGAGATCTGGGCCCCTACATCTCCCGAGTAGTATGTAATATTGCCGATGTAGAGCCACTGTAGAAGCATCTCGAAGCTCTGAAGAGAAAGAACCCCCTCAATCACTTTCAACGTGGCTTCATTTGTCTTTCCTTCAGAGAATTTTCCATTGAACATCTTGGCGAAGTAAGAAGACTGTTTGCAGAGAAGATCCTTTGCAACGACGAAGACGCGACCGGGGGGCTCAATTCGAATCTTGACTGCGGGTCCGTGAATCAGAGGAAGAACTCTACCAGATTCAGTTAGGAAAACCCGGAGATACAATCATGGTCCTTAAGCAACTCACTCGCTCGTGAAGTATCCCGGGTTTTGATCAAGCATGCTTGATTCGCACTTTGCTGCCATCTGAGATTTGTCGACGCGTCTGCGTTTCCTGAAAGGAGCGAGATGCGACATTGGACTGATTAAGTGTCAATTCTCACGGAGTGCAAGTTTGTAAGGGAAGAACTCACGCGAAGCTTTGGATTTGTTTCACGACCAAGTACAGACGAAGAAGTTGAGTGATGGCGAGATAACCTCAGATGTAACAGCAAAGTGCTCCTATGAGCTTTGCAACTTCGGAAGGAGAATTTGAATGCAGAGTGAAGGAAACTCAGAAATATGGTTAAGTAATGACGGCAAAATCAGTCGATCGTATCTTCTCAAGACGTAAAGAGGATAATAGCAAGTATGGACGTGCTCTGGAACTAGTGCCTCAAATGCTTGAGAATGTTCAGTTGATAGAAATCTTACATTGACGCTAAATTTATCAATGAAAGTGTGCAAACTGGTTCTTAAGCCTCATTTATTGCACTCTCTCCCAACGGTGATGCCACGCCTTGTGCGAAAGTGGGCTGGGCCATGCTCACTCTTTTAAGTTGCTAGATCAGTATATACAGTCATGGTGGAATGAGCGACAAAGTAATGTGGTGGCGGACTGAGGCGTTCTGGATGCCTCCAAAGGTATGCGATATTTCCTCGAGGAGATGGACACAGTATAAGCAACTACTCATAACACTACAGTTCTCACCAGAACTGATATTGTATTGGAGTTCATATGCAGTGGCTATATGCTACTAGGCTCTACTCGTATCTGATAAAGCTAGTCGTGGTTGTGTGTGTGTTCTTCACATTGATACTGCCCAATCCACAGAACCAGACTGCCATCGAGCCAGCGTCCATCGCGCATGCCAACTCTTGTGACGGCTTTCAACGAGACTGTTTCCGGCTAATATGGGTTTGAAAAGTGAGAACATTGCAAGCTTGAATGTCGATTTTCAACACGGTGGAAGGAAGTATCATTTACGAGCCGACGGCGGACTAGTCATGCCTAGTAGCATTGGGTGCTGTGGACTTGCCGCCTTCACTTCGAGGTAATTGTCAGTGCCCAGATAGACCTTGATTGCTGTGTGAATTTGTTTGTTGAGTTCTCTTATGTGCGGAAAAAGGGTCTAGGTCATCGGCATCGACATCTATAATGCCATGCCTTACATGACAAGACTGGCCGTTGTGACACCTGAGGCAAGAAGGTCGCATTTACGTAAATCATCCACGTGATAAGTCCATTCAGCGAAAGCAGAGGCCCGATGCGGACTAGATCCGGCAGAATGTGGCTCCGGCCGGAGAGCTTGAAAAACTTCGAAAATTGTTTTCTCTCTTTCTCTTTCTACACACTGTGTGCAACCATCTCTATGGCATTCAATGATTGTGCTTTGAGAATTTGTTTCTTTGATCAGCAAAGCTGATGATAGCACCGTTCCGACCTTCACTAATTGACTCTGTTTGACAGATCAGATATTTTCGGTAAGTTCCACGACTCGGTTAGCACTTGCACACGATTCGGTTGAGCACACCTCAACATGATGATACACCATAACCAATTCAAACTAGAGTCTTTGACCCCAAAGGGGAATGAAACTTTGTTATTTGCACGTCAGGCTGAAAACTTGAACATTCATTTGAATTATCACACATTGTCGCCGGGATGGACATGGAGCTAACTCGACCTCAAGTAGGACTAATTTCACACAGCTCGCATCTTATCGAGACATCGACTTGGAATGGTGAGTTCTTTGTTTTTCCTTCTTTTCACCACCTTACATGATGATCATTTCGTATTATATACGCTGGAAATTACCGTCCAAGGTCTTCGGATCACTGACGATAACTAATGGCTTGACTGATATCTTTCACACATGCACCCTTGTCTCTGATTATCGCTTGTGAACCATGTACTAATTGTCATGAAGACTAGGTCATAAACTCCTCGCATGGTAAGCCTCCGGCCCATCCTCGCACACACGCTCTCCCAAAAATTCCCTGTCCAAAGATGAAGCGGCACTGGGCTCCGACGGGCGTTAGACAAAACGTTCCGGTCATGAAGGAGATGCCTTTTTTGCGGCAGGCCTAGAAAACCTCGCCCACTGAGACATACCTGATGATATCTTGTCGACTCTCACAATGTTGTGACGAATCGCTAATTATCGCGAGTAGTAGCTTACTGCCGTCGATTTTGACTGCGATCGTAGAAATACAATGGGTATGCATCCCTTTTTTCTCTTTTCCACTTTTCCCTTGCCTCCCTTCTATGATGATTCCCTTAGATGACGAGTCTTATTGGAGTTATCCATGCAGACACAATCTTTTTAACAACCATTCATGCCTATCTGACATATTTGTTCATTGAACACTTGCTGCCTTTACATGTGACGACAGTCGCTAATGTTCTACTGCAGTGAAAACCTCGATGGTATCCGCTTGTCGGCCTTTTCAGATTGTAGTGTATGTTACACCTCAACTCCCTTCCGTCCATTACTATGATGAATCGACACAACCAAAGACAAGCATATGTCCAAGCCAGCTTCGGCTGGCTAAGACGAGAAATGTCATGACTGATCAGTCACATCCGTCGCGATGCCTGCAATATCCAGCCAGTCCGATGCTGATGGATCTTGAACAGAAATAACTACCACTTGGACTAATTACGTAGATGCTGCTGGCCATCTGCATTATCTAATGTGAGTGATACTACCCTTGTCTTTTACACCACCCCATTACATGATGAATTATCATACATTATCACGACGGTCAACATAAGGAATTTATATTGATGACCACCGCCTGTGACAAGGCATTATATCTGACACCTTTGTTTTACGAAATTTGTTCGGTCGCATTGTCTAGTACATGACGCTAATATTCGACCAGTTACCTAGGATTTGCGTTCAATACTATCATGTGTGTCTGGGCTCCGGGTCTCTCACCTTTTGTGTTGATCATTTAGGATGCGTCAGTTACAAGTCTATCAATCCATGAATATAACAAAATCATTGCATCCCTTGACGTGCGTAGTATCTATTCCGTTGCTTGAGCGGAATGAGTAAGCCTTCCAGCGTAGATTTCCCCTTATTTGCAGACCCTTGTCCATCCCTGCACAGAATTTCCTCCATCAGAAGGTGAGAGCTACGATCCGTTGTGATCTGGACGCTGGTTGGGTGTTGACGGGGTCCGTGGATGCGGGGGCAACAGGCGTGGACCTCTCAGCTATGACTATAAGCGCCGAGCCCGGGCCCGCGTGTGATGAGCACCTTCAAGTTGCATATTCCATTCCCCGCTTGAGAAATGGGCTTTATCGTGTTTCTTTGCTCGTTCTGTTGTTCCAAATTTAGATTTTGCCATGGCGTGCCGTCCGCTTGGGTCTGCACTAAGGTGGCCCTACGGTTTTCTTCTTCTCAGCTCAGCTTTCATAGAGCCCCTCTTCTTTCGAGGATCTTGTTTCTTGGGTGATTTTTAGACCTTTTTGAGAGCCATGGCAGTGAAATGGGCTACGATTTGAGGAGTAATCGGCCAGTATGAATAGGTAAGCTGCTGCGTTCTGCAACATTTCTGCTCTAGAGTTGGGGTTGGTGATCTAATTACCAATTCCTAGGATCTCTAGCTGGATGGGAGCAGACCATGCAGGCGACCAACAACAGTATTCGAGTTGGTCGTCTATGCCTGTGAATAATCAAACGTCCTCCGGTCGTCGAGAACATGCGGTACAGCCTCCGTTATTGACAACGGCATTGGGTGCTCCTCAATTTCATCATGCATCCACTCCTCTGTCGTCTACTTCGCTATCAAGTCCTTTCACGCAGGCTCATTCTCCATACGTTGCTTCTCCTGTGCACGCGAGATCGACACCATCTTCCTCGATGGCATCTAGGCAGCAGACGTCTTTCAATGTTCCTTACAACCCTCAAGAATGGGGGCCCGTTGGTGCAGCCTCTGCGCAGGCTGCATATTCCCAGGCCAACAGTGTGCATCGAGTCTCACCCCAGCCACAAATTCAATCAGGTGGGTTCCTCGTGCATCAAGAACATCCAAATAGCTTGCATTGACCATGTCTCCTCAGATGTGCCCGTGTCACCGCCGCCGCCACCTTACTCGCCTCCAAGCAATAGGACTCAAATGCCACAGGAGTTTACTTCGCCAAACCCTAACATCTCGGTGACACCGACAGTCACGCCACCCCAGCATTCTTCTCCCGAAAGCAATATCAATATGAATGTTGAGTACCAACGACGCTCAGTGCCGCGTCCTCGTCCAGTCTCAATGATATATTCGAATGATTCAGGGCTTCAACAATCTTTACCTCCTCCGCCTCCACCGCAGGGAAATCGGTCAGTCTCGCAAAGTCGAATGGACCATTACCAGGGTGCTCCTCACAATTCCGCTGCATTCCACTCCAGAGCACGAGTTTCGATGTCATATGAACAAGCCCTTCCATCGCCGTCATTGAGAGGCAGTGTAATGGGTCCATCAGCCGATGAATTGGAGACACCATCAAGGCCGCCTGCGTCCCGGAGAGCTGCCTCTGCAGGGGCTATTGTGAGTAGCGTAAGCTCTTCCAGAAACCGCTCCCCCTCAAATAGTGGTTGGACACCAGGTATGCCACTTCCACCGCCTCCTCCAGGGCCTCCTCCCACCGCAAGGGCAGTCAGTGCGAGTGGTTCATCAGAAGGTTCTTCCACGAGGACAGTTCAGGGCTCAAGTAGAATTCGACCTAGGCCGCCGCCAATAATGGGGAATGGACTTGGGAGCATTCCACCAACACCGGCGGATTGGGTTGACGAGGAGTACATGAAACACCGACCAAGTAGGGATCATGAGCCTCTACATATTGATACAACGAGGTCGATCCCAATGCCGGATCCAACTGGCAATCCAGACATGGATGAGCCAGAATATCAGTCACAGAAAACCCCTGGGAGTGGTGGTCTTTTCCGAAGTTCGGCTATTCGGGATCCCAGTGCCAAAGGCATTCGTGAACGGCGAATTGAGCGCCGAAACCGCCAAAGTCAGGTCTTCGAGGATATGAGTGCAGTGTCCTCCAGTGGTAACCCTTGGGCTGATGCTTTGGAGCAAATAAAGCCCTCGAATCTTGTTTTTCCGGAGCACAGACAGAGTCCTGACCCAACCCGGCATCCGACATCTTCAAGGAAGACCCCTCAAAGCACGCGGAGTACAGGCTCGGAGGGTCTCCGCACTGCTTCACGGTCTCGGGCATCATCTACTGGCCTTTTCTCCGAGCAGTCGCCGCAATCGACACCTAAGCCGGAACCTAGCGCCGCTGGACCATCTGCTGCTTTTGCGCAGACGCCTCCATTCTCGCCAGGAGCATCTTCTTCAACATTCCAAAGGGAAACACCCCAGGTGATACCACCAAGAGCACTTCCCACCCCACCGCTAAGTTCTGCTAAAGAGGCTCTATCACGCTCTCGCGCCGCCTCCAGAGGATCAGAGGAACGTCCAGTTTCCCATATCCTGCATCTGCCTAACGACGCCCTATCTATGATGAAGCCTCTTTCCCCCCGACGACTGTCAATTACACAGACTAATCAACAGGCATCATTGGAATCAGTCATCAGGCAAGAGACCGACTTTGTTCGAGACGCTGTTCAAAGGCATCAGAGGTTCATCGAACAGGAAGCTGCCGCTCTGAATGAGGCTGAGGCAATGAAGGTTTTCACAGACTTCATCATCGCTGAGTCTCAGATACGCCGTGAGCGATACGCCGCTGTTTGGGATTCTGATTCATTTGGACTTGACGGAGTGCGCAACAAGCTGTTCGAAATGCCGCCTCTTGAGGCCAACATGTCGACAAAGCCAAACAGACCAATGCCTACTTTGGAAATACCTGCAACCCGAGCGAGTCGACCCGAATCTGCTTGGTGGAATAATTATCAACCCTGTCTTTCACCGATTGCCAGTCTCAGCATGAGTAACGACGAAATGAGCTCCCGGGGTCGTGCGCCTAGTCGCTGGTGGGAGTCCAAAACTGGGTCCAGCAGTGAGGAGTGTGGTAGGAAAGTTCATCGGTCCAAGAGAGAGTCGAAGTATATGGGTCTTCCTCGTGACTCCATACAATGGGACCAGGAAAGGACCCCGTCGAAGCTCGACGATGCGGATGCAAATTACACCTACCAGTTCAAAGCTTACGGTCCGGACGAGTATCCTCCGGAGAAAGTCGACTGTCACGAAGAGGCCTCCGCTTACCCCGATTACGGTGACGGAGATCGACGGGAGCAATTTCGGACGCCTCAGAAGCTGGATATCTCCAGACTCATTACTCTGCCGCCGCCATATCCACGCCACTATCCTGCTGTGAATAACAGCCACCCAGAACTGATATCCTACCGTACCACTGTCCGCTCAATTACCGATCTTACTGAGATCAAGTCGACCAGACAGCGATACAAGGACGATGTGGAGACTATGGCTCAGGAACATAAGATCCAGGTCAAAGACGGCCGTCGCCAGTTCAAGTCCAACATTCAAAGCCAAATCCAAGAAGGTAGCCTCACATTTGCAGAGGCAGCCGAGGCAGAAGCAGCGATGATTGCCGACGAGAACAAGCGGGCAAGGGCATTGGCGAAACGCGAGCTTGATACTTATCAAGAGACTGTGCTGAAGCCGATGGTGGCAATTTTAAATGACCGCATTGCTCGGGCGTCAACCTGTATCGATGAATTGAGTAGCAGGCTTTTCGATGATGCGCAACATGAAACCCCAGACCAGACACAAGAAGAAGGGGATGAAAAACCCGAGCTCTTGGAAAAGCTGACACAGCTCAAATGGTTATTTGAAGCACGAGAGCAGCTTCACCGCGAATCGTTCGAGTTGGTCAGTGACCGCGATGATAAATACAAGGTGGTCGCTCTACTGCCGTATAAACAAAGCCAAAACGAGGACAAGATTCGGGAGACGCAAGCCTTCTTCGCCAAGGATGCGCTTGACCGACGGGTACAATATGAGACGCAGGCCTTCTCCCGTCTTGAATCCTTCATGGACGTCATTGAGCAGAACGTTGTACGCGGTGTCGAGAAGCAACTCTCTGCATTCTGGGACATTGCACCGTCCCTCCTCGCCCTAGTCCAGCAGGTACCGGACAGCTTACATGGTCTTCAAGTTCAAATTCCAGCCGATGAATACCGAGAGAATCCCAGCTACCACACGCACCCGCTGCAATATTTATATACGCTTCTGTCACATGCCGAGAAGTCAAGCTATCAATACATCGAGTCACAGATTAACCTGCTTTGCCTACTGCACGAAGTTCGGTCAGCAGTTATGCGAGCCAATCGTAACCTTGCAGAGGCAGAGAGGATCTGGCAAGGCGAGTCAGAAGAGAACGTCCGTCGGGAAATGCAGACAGCACGAGCGGATGAAGAGGTTGCTCTAACCACCGACCTGAAGGACAAGGTGTCCACTGTGGAAGGCCAGTGGACTGAAGCACTTGGGAGTCAAATCCAGGGACTTCGAGAGCGAGTGAAAGCCCAGCTTGTTGCAGAAGATGGCTGGGAAGACCTGGAGCAATTGGAACAAGAGTGATGGAATTTTTTTTCTGCTATTTGTGATATCCCCATTCGTTCGCTGTAGACCGGGCTTACACAGTATATAATTGAAAGTCCAGATGTGACCATCAGAGAGAGGATCTTCTCTATCATTCTCTTGTCTATCGTACTCTTCTAACGCTGATGACAATGTTCTGCCGGGTCCACAAGTCACGTGCATGCCATTCTAGAGTGTTCCGTCCCGGCGGATTCAAATATCGTCTCTCTTTCCCTCATCTTCTTCATTCTCCCCCATTCATCTATTATTGATTTCTCTCGTCCAGCTTGTCGCCTGGGCTCATTTTTTGAACTGTAAGCTCTCCCTTCTTCCATTGTCCTTCAATCCCCCGGAGTTCTTTTCTCAGGTGTCTGGTCTACGGACCCTCCTGTCGGAGCTCTCCAACTCGCCCAAATGATGAGAAAACCATAGCTGGCACCAGTCAGAGGGACGGACTACCATCCGTCTTTTATGCTGAATAGCTTGCGTCCGGCAATACGCTAGCTGGACCTGAAATTTGTGGCCATTGCCTTGTGCAATTTTTCACACTCAAAAAATCCATGAAAAATCTTCGAAACTCGCCGCTAACCGACGATCTCGAACAGAACCTTCACATCCAAAAGAAACACAAGTGGAATTAGTGGTGCCACGACTTCCCAGAAGAGCATTGAAGAAAGAGCAGAACCCTTTCGACGCAAATTGTCAATCAGAGTTTTTTATCACATAGTCAACCTGCATCATGGTCCTCCACAACCCCAACAATTGGCACTGGGTCAACAAGGACGCCTCTGGCTGGGCCAAGGACTACTTGCAGAAGAACCTGACCGTCATCAGTGCTGAGGAAGGGGGCGTGTCAGCCAAAGTAGACAAGGTGGTGTCCGTGAATGGCGACGTAGACGTCAGCCAGCGCAAGGGCAAGGTCATCACCCTGTACGACGTGAAGCTGTCCCTAGAGTACTCAGGTTTGTAGAAATTGATTCCATCCACCGAACTTTGACAGCTGAGACTGTTTCGATAGGTAAGACCCAGGACGGTGAGGAGGTCACTGGCTCCATCAATGTCCCCGAGGTAGCCCATGACACCGAGGAAGATGAGTATGTCGTACGTTCCCTAGACCCGCTTCTGCAGTCCGCCATCTTCTGCCTTTCTCGCGCATCCAGGACTAACACGATGGTCTTCAGTTTGAAATTGATGTCCATGCCGATGCCGCCTCCAAGCAGCCCGTAAAGGATCTTGTTCGGTCCAAGATCACTCCCCAATTGCGCGTGGCCCTGGCCAAGCTCACCGGCGCTCTCGTCACCGAACACGCCAAGGACCTACAACACGCTGCCGGCGAAAACCCCTCCAAGGGCTTCACCCCTGCCCCCGTCTACCCTCATGCCAAGAAGGATGCCGCTTCTGCTGCCACCACTACCACCACCTCCACCACTGACAACGTCGCCGTGAACACCACCACGGTGACCGCGTCCGATGAGATGCGCACCACCGCCGAGGAACTCTACAACACCTTCACCGACCCCCAGCGCATCACCGCCTTCACCCGCGGTCCTCCCCGCCAATTCGACGGCGCCAAGGTCGGCGGCAAATTCGCCATCTTCGACGGCAACGTCACCGGCGAGTACATCAAGCTCGACTCACCCAAACAGATTGTGCAGAAGTGGCGTCTGGCCCAGTGGCCCGCCAACCACTTCAGCACCCTCGAGATGAACTTCGATCAGAACGACGTCGACGGCGTCACCCAGCTGCGTGTTTCCTGGTCCGGCGTGCCCGTCGGCCAGGAGGACGTCACCAAGCAGAACTGGGAGCTGTACTATATTCGCAGCATCAAGCAGACTTTCGGGTATGTATCCAATCCCTCCTGTTCTGGCCTTTGACCAATTCGGGTCTCTTCTTTTCTCCAGTTCCAGATCGAAACCATCGTCTTCATTGAGAAACACATTACTGACGTCCTTGCTTGTTTTACTTGGTTTAGCTTTGGCACTATTCTCTGATCGACTTCATGATCTCTTTTCTTCGACGTGATACAAGATACAGATAGAATGTATCTTCCCGAGCTTTTTTTTCCCCCTTTTACTACAACATAATTCAAAATCCGAGAGCGCATAGCACGCGGGACTTTCAGTGTGAAAAACGCAGGTTCCACCGGTGACGTTGATACATGGTATCGGTCTGATCTAGAAAGGGCCGTGACGTGATCAATTGTGGTTCTGGCTCTGCTATATAGAAACAGCAAGCTGTGCCTCCTATGTTCGTGTTTGTTGGTTTATGTTTGGCCACGGTCCAGATACAGTTCGGACCGGGGTTTGCAATGATGCTACGATAGAGGTGATGTGACGAGATGCCTATGATAATGAATGAAATTGTCCGCTAGACTTTCTTTTTTTCTTGTAGAAACAGCTGGTTTCCATACTTATCCTCTTCTGTCATATGTCGACCTGCTTCCTTCGCTCACTCCTGCTATTCTCACTTTCCCGGACTTAGGCCACCTGAAGTGCAGATGAAGGCGAGTGAAGAGGAATCCCTAGCAAGCCACGCATGGGAAATTCTTCAAGTACCATTCGACGTGGATCTGAGTGTGAGTGTTTATTTATCACCACGGGCTGAACCCTATCTAGGGTGAAACATGACCAGAGAGTTGATAAAACGCGGACCAATCGTAATCTATTTCATTCCTGTTCTTTTTAAACTATGATTGAGTTACAACTCCTACAGAGTACGCTCAACCATCTCAATACCGTAGTCCTCCTTGAGGGTCTTGAGCAGAGGGGCACAGATATCCATGGTCATAGGAGCGAGAACACCCTTCTTGGAGATAGTACCATCAAGAACCTGCTTCACCGCAACACCGCAGGGAACACCGACCAGCTTAGCCATGGCAGAGTATCCACTGGGGTTACCGTATTCACAGAGAGTAGAGGTACGGACCTCCTTGGAGCCGTCCTTGTGCTCGATGTCGAACTTGTGCTGAAGCATGACCATGTCGCGCTCGCCCTCCTCGTATTGCATCTTCTTCTCGAGGGTGGCGCACAGGGTATCGAGAGCGTTACCACGGGGAGTGATTTGCTCATCGGAGAACAGGCCGATCCAGCGGAGACCAGCGAGGAGACGGTCGCGCTCGTCGTTGTTGGGGAATGAGGTCTTGGACTCCACAGCGGCAATGAGGTCCTTCTCGGAGGATGAGGCGGCGCCGAGGACCTGGGCGGTGGCTTCCTTCCAGGTAGTGGGCTTCTCAAAGATGGAGGCAGGTTCGTCGTTCAGGAAGCCGATGTCGACGAGGACCTTGATCATCTCGGGGAATCCCTGGAAGCGGAGAGTTCCGCGGAGAAGGGTCTGGGCCTCGGGAATGTCGTAGCGCTCACGGAAGGGAGTCGAGTCACGGTTGGGATACCCGACGAAGGCGAAGCCGGGGTAGATGAAGTAGGGCTTGGCGGTGGCCATCAGGTCGGGGCCATCGATGCTAACGATCTTGCCGTTCTCGTAGACTTTGGCGGCATTGCGAAGGGCCAGGAGGACACCACGGCTGGACCAGGAGAACTTGTAGCCCAGAGGGTTGTTGGAGCACTCGGGAGCCGGGAGACCGCCGCAGTAGGATACGAAGCCGGTGATCTTGCCGCCCTCATTGTGGACCTCGGAGATGGTCTTGACGGCGTAAAGGTGGTCAATACCGGGGTCTATACATATCTGACGGTTAGAACTGGAAAAGAGATTGAGTGGCTTCAAAGAAAAGAAACCTACCCAGGCCAATCTCGTTCATGACGGTGATACCGGCCTTCTTGCACTCCTCGTCAAGCTCCATCATGGCCGGGGAGACATAGGAGGTTGTGACGACATTCTTCTTAGTGCGAATAGCGGACTTGATGACGGTAGCGTGGAAGGTGTAGGGAATCAAGGAGATGGCGAGGTCGACTCCCGACATGGCCTTGTCGAGAGCAGCATCATCGTTGACGTCGAGGGAGATAGCCTTGGCGTTCTTGAAACCCTCGGACAGCTTCTGGGCGCTCTCGAGGGTGCGGCAGGCTATTCAAGGAAAGCAAATTGGTCAGTGATTTGGAACTGAATAATTGACGACCTCAATAGGTCTGTTCGGCCTTGTATGACCCATAGTCGCATGCAGCCGGGTATCCGGATGGAAAACATCACGGATAAAGGGATTCCGGGGCCAATTCAATGGCAATTGAACTTACCAACGATAACTTCAACACCGGCCTTGTCAAGAACCTCGACAGTAGGCTTGGTGACTATTTGAAGAACAATATGAGCAAGTGTATACTATTTTTTTTGGAGGGAGCGGCATTGCGGGGCAGCGACACATTGCGGAAGCCCGTTAACCGTAGAAAGGAGCATACCGAAGCCAGAGCCCAAAAGGAGGACCTTGGAACCTGCAATTTGCTTAACCATATTGAATTGATATAGGGTTAGGAATTGATTGAGATGGAGAAAAGAAGTATCCGGGCAGCTCCCTGTGCGTTGAGTCAATCGTCACGTGGCCGGTATCGGCGCGGGGGTTTATCTAAGCAGGTCGGGGACCCAAACGGGTCCAAAGTCGTATCAAATGTGTATGATTTGCAGATAAGACTGTTCGGTGTATAGTGTATGTAGACAATAAGTGAAGTGCTGCTAATGCTGCTGGGATATATGGGACCACAATGATCTCTTGGGCTGCCCTGGACGCCACAAACTCCGCTCGATGCTGAAAAGAAAATAAGATGGTGAGAGGAAGGATCTATATCGCCTTTACTTTTCCCGGTCGAAGGATCTGCTTTTCCAGGCCTTCTTCACTGGACTCTGGACGGTCGCCGGCAAAATTGCCCTCCGCGTCAGGGTTCTGGCGGGATTTCGAGATACGTCGTTGCCAGCCAAGCATTACCGGCATGAAGTGCCACAGGTCAAACTCGGGCCACATGACGTCGAGGAAGACAATCTCAGTGTTTTCGTGACATTGCCAGAGCATAAAATCACTCAAGCGTTCCACGCCGGAGGTGCGAACGAGGAGATCCAGAGGGGGGTACCCTTGGTCAACATGTGATCGGAAAGTGTCTGGCGGGAAATGGTTTCGGGGGAGGTAAATGCCTGGCTTTCGCCATCAGATGTCTTGCCCTGCACGATGGTCTTGAGATGCTGTGCATCCTGCTGCCCGAGGTGTAAAGTTGTAGAAGACGAAAACGACGATCCAGACTCGTAGACTCGATTGGCGTGGTCATTCCGTAGGTGGTTGTCATCCTCGTGACCGGATGATTCGGTGGACGCCGATTCCGAGTCACTTTGGGTATCATATGTCTTAGACCCGAGGGTCTGGGCTCGAATATTGTGCGCGATATGAGATTCGGAGAACGGTGTCCGGAGGTGACCATTCCCAGGGTGGAGAGGCGTGCTGTAATCCTCAACGGTGTCACGAATGGCGGTGGTGATTTCGTCGCGGGAAGTGTAGGGGAAGCAAATGTTCAGAACGCGGTCGCCGTTACGACTCGTGAGGTCGACAGCCTTGTTGACAGCAGCCAGGACATCGGGTTTAAGAAGATCAAGTCGACCCAACACGCGAACCTTGGCCCCGTATCGATCCAAGAGATCTCCGTGCTGCGCCATTTGTGACAGTTTCACCTTGGCCATCTCCATGAGTGCATCGACCTCGAACTTGGAGCGTTTGAAATTCTCGATGCTGAATGCGTAGATGGTAACAACCTTAACGCCGCTTTTATAGCACACTTCCAGGATCTAAATCAATAGTCAGTAGGAGGACGAAAATCTGCGGCCAGCGCTCAGCACGACGGGGGTTGAGCTCGCCGGTCAATTACCGAGGACATACCCTTGCCAATGCCTCGAATCCCAAATTATGGCCTTCGACGGTCTCGATCCCGTGTGATCTAGCAAATCGTCTGTTCCCGTCCATCACGAAGGCGACATGTTGGGGGATAGGACCTTGGCGGAGCGCGCCGACCAGCAGCTCCTTGAGGCTGTTAATCGCGAATTCGATCGGCGGAGAGGCGAGGAACCAATTCCGAAGTCGCGACAGATGCATTGAGCCCGCCATGGTGATAGCACACGGGGACGCTCAGGCAGCTCGTTTGGGGGTAAGGACTTGACGACTTAAGAAGGTTGGAGCGGACGAAAATTGGACGCGCAGTGGGAAGGGAACGGAAGGCGTTTTCGTCTCTAGTGCAACGGGCGACGTGTTCAGACTCTCGCGATCCGGGCTGGACCACTATGTTGAACTATGCAAGTTAATCGATGGAAGAGAAAAAGTTTCCTCTCAGGCTACACTATTTCATCCACCCCTGCTAATTTATTTCCGCCTACGGCCGAGCGCCCCCTGTGGCGAGGTCTGCAACTTGCCAGCCAAGACATCTGGTCAGGCTGAACAACCTCAGTAATTGGTGGGGGGCCCGCATAGAATGGTACACCCCGGAATAATCGGAGCTCGACATTGCTTTGGGATTACGCTCAGAGCTATCTAACCTCGGTGTCAGGTGTTACTATGGACTACCTGTCTACCTTGACATACGTGGTACACTGGGTCACTTCAAATTGCTGTTCAATAGCAAACAAAAACGAAGGGGATATCTCGCATTGGGGTGATAAAGAAAATTGCAGCAAACAAGTACAAGTCGTCGCCAAATGCTCTATGGTTGACAAAAGAGATTCAACATCAAGAGTCGACATGATAGCCAAATCATAGATCTTTTCGGATTTCCTCACCACTAGACGGCGTTCCTGGCCCTGAGCTGGCCATGTCCCAGCTTCCATCCTCACTGCGTCTGCGGCGCCGCTCGCCACGCTCTCTCATCGCATCTCGAATCCGGGAACTCACATCCTCCAGCGGGTCCTTCTGGGTCATGGCGCTCAGAGGCTTAAGTCCGCCTCGTGAGCCGGGACGAGGAGCAGCAGAGCTGCTGCGACTGCGGTTGGGGGTGGGTGGTCTAGTGGAGAAGAAGCCAATGTTGGCCAGATTGTGGAACGACTCGTTACGAGGTAAAGGCTCGGCCGAGGGCAAGTCCTCCATCTCCTCGTCACGGGTCGCTTTGATCGCGGGCAAATCGCTCTCAAGTCCCTCGTGGCTGACTTCCCGGAAGGGATCAGTGACAATTCGTGCAGCGTCGAAGTCTGGGAATAGCTCCGGGCCCAAGGTGTTGATTGCCTCATCAACTTGTTGGGCGAGCATCGCGCGCTTTGCACGCAATTTCACGAGCGTGTTGGCGGACGACGGGTTCAGGCACAAGACCAGTGGTCGCAAGGACTTGACAATATCCATACCCACCTCACCAATACGGAGTGCGGCGAACGAGATAGTAGGGAATATGACCACGCCAATCACCACCACAAGCCAAAGTGGCACCCAGTCCGGCACAAGGCCTTGGATGCGGTTCCGATATGTCCAGTAGGTGAACATAGTCGTATAAAATGCATATACAGCCGGGGCAAATGCCAACGCAATGAGTAATTTCCATGTAGCCATCACATCGCGACCCTGCAATTTAACTGTGGAAGCAGCCAGTGCCTCCTTGGATTTCTTCATCGACAGATACTTAGTCGCGACGAAAACCGGAGTAAAGAGAAGCAGCCCAGGTAGGGTGCCAATGGTAAGGAGAGCCAACTTGCCCAGACGATAAATTAAGGTGGCGACCACCTGCACGATAGAAAATTTGGCATACTGCACTTGATGATCACGAATACCGAGGATACGAAGCTGCTTGTTGTAGTTGACAATGGATTTGCGGAGATTGACGATCCGCGGATCGTCTTTAAAATGATTGTAGCCTTTCACGAGACGGCGGTTGAGCTCTACAACCATGGGAAGAGGGAGCTTCTTGCCCTTGGTGTTGTACAGACGGCGGGCTGCTTGGATGACCTGCAATTTGTTAATCGTTATTGACGCAAAGGAGACTCGGTTGGAATTACCATGAGCGTTTCGTAATCGGGGCTTGTGACCGTGACCGCAACAAGACTTTGGTATATGATATCCAGAAGAGCACCGACAGACTCGCGTCGATCGCCTTGCTTGAACTGCTCTACAATCTCCTTCGGGACTTCAATTGGGTTCCCGAATTCTATGACGGCGCGAGATCGGAATTTATGGGCATGGAAATAGTTCATGCCACAAGGCACAATCTTCAAACCACAATCAGGATTGTCTGCGAGAGTACCGAGAGCCATCAGGGCAACGCCAGCCTTGAGGGGCAATAGAGATGGACGATCGTGGCTACCACCTTCCGGAAAGATGCCGACACAGCCACCAGCATTCAATCTCGCAAAGACGGCTTCGTAGACAGCCGTCTGATCCACGTGCGGAGCGACCTTGAACTTGGAACCCTTGAAATCGGGGACCTGTTCAGCAGCGTCTCCTGAAAAGGTTCCATCGTTGCCAATATCATTTCTTCCAGTTAATTGGAAAAGCGCATCTCTGTGCTTGAAAGGCTTTTTAAGAATCAGCTCCTCCGGACCACGGATCTCCGCGATAGCCGAACTGTGCGAAGTACCATTGATGGTAGGTAGCGCAATTGTTCCCTCCTTCTCAAAGCCGGGTCCTTCAAAGTTGGTGCCGATACCGCGCAAGAGTGTGGGTTCGTTGACCGGATCGGGCAGATAAATGGTACCTGTGCCCGGCTTCAAGTTATCCATGGCACGCGCCACGGGTAGGGTTCCGATACCACGCGCTAGAAGTCCAATAAACTTGCGTCTGAAGGATTTCTCTGCAATGAGCCATGAGATACGTCGGTGGGCCTCGCTGCGAATGACGCGCATAAGGACAAGCGAATCGACAAACTGCAAACGAGGCCGGAATCAGCTCCATTTGGCGGGTTTTGGTGAACAAGAATGGCATACCTGGTTCGCATGAGGGGCAGCGACGATGATAATGGGACCTCGGCGAGGGATCTTCCAGGATCCGCGGGGATGCACCTCGCGGAAGAAGAGGTCGATCAGCACGGAGAACGACCACAAGACCAGATCGTACAGCCACCCAATGAGGGGTGGGATGTACGCCTGTTTCTTCCCCATGACGACGGTTCCAAAGAGCCCGATCAGTCAGGGTTGGTATCAAGCAAAGGGTGGAGAGAGAGTGTTAGGGCGGCGTGGACATGAAGTTCTGTCAATATTAGCCGCAACGAGCTTTGAGCTTTGAGCTTTGACCCGCTTGGTTCTGACGTAAAGACACGAACCTCTATACCCCACAGAAACTTTCTCTCGGCCAAGTCTCTCTTCGGAATAGATTCCAAGGAACCAAGAGAAGGGAAAGCACAGAAAAGAAGAATAAGAGGTTCACGCGGAGGGGTGAGCTGCTCGAATCCGGAAAGTTTGAGGGACCGGTTTTAGCGCGCTTTTTTTTTTTTCATGCTCGGACACTTCTAGAACATCCGCTTTGTTCCCTGACGTTGATTTTGCTGATTTAGACTAGTCCTGGAGCAACTTGCAGTTGAAAGTAGAGAGGGAATGTGTTGTGCGAGGGAGCTACTTATCCCTTCAGCACTGCCTCGACTTCAGACATCCTATACCAGGTCAGGTATCATGAGAATTTCGAGTCACATCCTGCTTTTGAACCCAAATCTGGTATCAGCCTCAACAGCTTACTACATAATCTACTGCTTATTGGAGCTGCTTACCCCGCGAACCCAACACAACGTGCAGTCGCAAATGTTGGGGCAGACCCTTTGGGCTTGGTGCGGAAGTATCGGATATCAGGAAGTGGGGGGTTGGCCCAAAAAGCGACCATGGCTTTTGTTGGACCATGAACCTGTGGAGAGAAAGAGAGAGAGAGAGAGAGAGAGAGAGAGAGAGAGAGAGAAATATTACTAGGGAGGTGACTAGATAAATATTATACAAAGAATATGTGGAAGGAACCTCAGACTATTTCCTGCACGAGTTCCCCGCCTGCCCCGCAACGTCGATTTTCACCCTTCCCTATTCAAGACCCTTTGTAAACTTGATACGCCCGAACCCGATTGATCTCTCGGAGTCCTCTACTTCTCACGCTTCTTTTTTTTAATCATATGGTGGTCTCTTGACCAGCATGTCTCTCAACTGGGTGATGCTTCATGACCAGGAAGGCTTCGTCCGCCTTCCTAGTGAGCGTTTGTTATACTCTTCTCCTCCACGCACTGCTCTCGCCGTGACCCCGCCGCCGGGTTACAAGGGCAGTGAGAGCTTGTCTGTCCAGAGTAGCGCCGGCTGTATTCATCTTACCAACCAGAGGGTGGGCGATCTCCTCTTTCGCACTTTGTCTGCTACCCTTGCAAATACTAACGTTCTTCGACCAGGTCGTCTATCTACCTGCTCAAGGAACCGATGGCCTTCAATCGTTTTCTTCGCCTTTACTCAACGTTCACGACTCCCACGTCTCAGCCCCTTTCTTTGGTCCCAACGTTTGGACCGCACTGGTCCAGCCTGTCTCCGGAGGCGGTATCTCCGCGAACCTGCCTGCAGTACAAATCAAAGTGACTTTCAAAGAAGGAGGAGCCTTCGACTTTCACACACAATTTGAACGGATCAGGGAGCGATTAGAACAGGCTGTGGAGGTTATGGGTGAAGGGACACGGGGCGTGGGAGGCGTGGATATGGGGGCCGTTCATTTGGAGGAGCTGCCGGCATATGAAGGCCCTGGCAATTCAAATAACACAACTGTTACTAACGAGACACCAACGGCACCGCAGAATAACAGAAGAGTCTCCACCGTCGGTCCTGAGCCGGTAGAACCGCCACCTTGCTATGAGGAGGTTCAGTCGCAAAGCGTGGCCAATGAATTGGAGGAACGTTTACGACAGGCCAGTTAAGCTGCCTGGGCAGTGCATTTATTCAACAATATAATCTGCTCTCGAGTCGAGAGCGCCAGGAAGCCTTTATGTACATTATGATTCCCATGACTAGTTACCGATCCGAGAACGGTAGCAGAACAATGATAAGACGCGCCCAGTGCGCCACCAATCTGAATTACTTATGTAATGATGTATCGAATCTTTTAATCGCAACATACTGCAGAGCAGAGCATTGTAACCATAAGGACGATGGGCTTTGTCCAAGCCATCGAACGACGCTTATAGACAGGCCGTCGGACTGGCCAATCACGTGTGGCACAATTGGCCTATTCAGCGGCCGGGGCGTCCCGATTTTCCAGTCCGAGCTTGGAAAACCCGCACCTCGACTCAACACCAACCCCTACCTTCAATCCCATACCCCCATCCCCACGACCTCCGGTCATTGAACCTATCGCAATGGGTCTCGCCGACTTTTTCACTGACGTCGTTTCCTCCCTGGGCTTCGCCGAGGCCCAGGCTGAGGCTCCCGCCGCCGACGTTGAGACCTCCACCCAGGACGAGTCCACCGAGAAGACCGAGGAAGCCTCCGAGGAGAGCACCGAGACCGAGTCCGCCGAAGACACTCCTGAGGAGTCCTCTGAGGAGTCTTCTGAGGAGGCCCCCGAGGAGGAAGAGCCTGAGGCCGAGGAGGAAGAGGAAGAGGAGGAAGAAGAGGAGGAGGAGCCCGAGGACATCAAGCCCAAGCTCGAGGAGGGTGAGTTACTCCCAGTCTGATCCTCTTCACCATGCTTTTTCGTTCGGTCTCCTGCGATGAGCCGCCGTGTCGTGCCTATCGATGGCGTATTCCACATCCGCACCCCCCAGGCCTCCCAATCACTACCCGCATCAGAACCCCAATGGCATCACAATCGCTCTCAATTTATCTCAATTTAAAATATGATACCCGAGGCTAACCAATCGCCTAACAGAATGTGCCCACTCCGCCAAGTGCGCCCCCTACAAGCACCACTACGACGAGTGCGTTGAGCGTGTCATGAAGCAGGAGGAGGATGAGGACTTCAAGGGCCCCAAGGAGGACTGCGTTGAGGAGTGTAAGTTTCCACACGCATCTGGCTATTGCACTGTGCCGAATACCAGCATCGCTGCCTGCAAGATAGCCATTGAGTCATCAATCCTAACATGACTTACCAGTCTTCCACCTCACCCACTGCGTTACCGCCTGCGCTGCCCCCAAGCTCTGGAGGGAGCTCAAGTAAACGGATCGCGAATTCTTCCGACGCGCCGCTTTCCGCGTTCTCGCATCGACTCGACTCTTCAACTCCTCGGCAGGATCGACACGAGCAACTTGGAACGCAACGTCACGAAAAATTCAACTCCGCTTCGACGACTGTCGCTTTGCCAACCTGGCAGTCTGCCGTCTATTCTTTTGGATTAGTAGCATGGAGGCTTCTCTTCGGTCTCGATTGTGCGCAATATGGTGTTTTCAGGACAGGGAGGAATAAAGGGAAGAATAATAGACCACTCCTGCCCTGTCTTGCATGTACAGATACTGGTTTTCGCCTGCTCGAACTGTGCTAGTGTTTTATTTACTGTTTTAAGACGAATCTCATCTGTTGAAAACGGATAGACGGAAGCTCCTGGCGCGGATGCGCGGAAGTGCCATCAGCCACGCTTTGCGTGCTAGTGCGTAGGGTACGCTAGTAGAACCGATCCAACAATACGAGACAGACCTTCTAGGCAACTTTGTAGACCACGGCCAATCTGGAAAGTACCTTCGATTGATATCATCTCAAATCATATCCAGCGTGGCAACTAGTTTCCATACGCTGGGTAGGTTGAGGCTTAATATAATCAAGAATCAAGCAAAAGCCTGAGGGCCACGCAGAAATGAAAGGGTAGCATATAGTGGGCTGATTCTGAGCCCAAATTTCAGGCATCAAAACCAGCCTGAGATGCAGAAAGATGCGACAAAAAAGCATTCATCGTTGCAACATTGGCCTATGAAACGATTAACAGACTTATCAGACATGACCTATTATCTCGCGCTAGATTTCAGCAGACTTGAGAGTCGACTTGTCTAAGGGAGACGCAGAATTGATCTGTGAGATGTCCTTGTTCGGACCGCAGGGGTCACCCTGTCCGGCTTCCGCGGCATGCAGCTCGACACCACGGTCAACCTCCAACCTTCGACGCTGGATATCTCGTCCAAACAATCCTATAACTAGAGGGAATGGTGCAGCGACGAAAGAAACAACTGCAGCGAAGATGAGCGCATTGCGCATATTTGAAGGAGGATTCGCCTTGTCACTAGCCTTGAGCGCATCCTGAATGAGAATGAAACAAGCGCCGAGCAACTGTCCGCCCGTCCAGCACATGGTGCTCCCAATCTCCGGCGAGAAGGGATATGTGAGTTCGACCAGATACTCCAAAACGATAGGCAGAAGCGCGAATGACGAGGCGCCCATCAACGCCATGACTACATACGATGGAGCAATGCCGGCAGAACTGGATGGCGCGAATATTAAACCGATATACGAGGCCACCACGATCGGTACCAACACACGGATCGAGCCGAGGTAGTGTTTCCACTTGTCCGTGATTGGCGACATGATTGCGGCTGTCGCCAATCCTACTACGATCAGGATTGCGCCCGCGATCCCCGAGTCGGTCTCGGAGTATCCGTATGGACTCAGGATCTGGGTTACCAGGGACGAAACGCTATTGAAGAATCCGACATATACCGCGAATGGCACCAGAATTAACCAAAATTCTAGCGTACCGAGTAATTGCTTAGTTGCGGGTATCAATGGCGTGCGGGGGATGGCAGATGAGGCGCTTGGGGGAGTCGGTGGTGCAGCGGGCAGGAAAAAAGATGGTATTGATGCAACGCTGGACTATATATGCGGCGAGTTATTGTCAGCTAAAGGTAGTACACATGCGACACAGGTAACTTACAATGATAGAGATGTACAGGACCATGTTTGGGATATCGGAGGGCTTGGTCGCCCACTCCGAGTCCACCAATTGTCCTATCGCTGCGCCAAGAGGGTTGGCCAAGCTGGCGAGGGCCGTTGCGCTCGTACGGCCTTTGTCTGAGAACCACAGGTCACTGTAGCGGGTGGGCGCGCACAGACAGAATGGTTGCGCGAGACCGATCAGGAGCTGGCCAAACATAGCGAGCCCAAATATCCCGCCACTGGCTCGGGTGCCTGCATAGCGCAGCCAGTTGCCCACGAGCAGGAGCGAAGCGGTGGTGACGATCGCTGGTTTGGGACCGCCTTTGTTCAGCATCCAGATGACGAAGCTGGGTTAAGGAAAGAAGAGTCAGTAAATCCAGGGACATACGCTCCAAAGGAGGCATCACTAACGGACTAGCAACGCAGAATGCAAACTGATAGCCGGTGCTTAACCAATTGATAGCACTCTCGGAGACTTGGAAATACTCCGCCGCAGTGGTGGAGATGGACGAGAAAGTGAGCCACTTAACTTCGATCAGCATACATTTCTCGCATTTCTCAGTGGATCCGGGGTATGGTTAAGCTCACATCCCAACTGACGACGATGTTGAGCAGTACGAGTTGCGCCAGGCCCCAGAACCGTCGTTTATAGACCTTGAACGGCGGTTGCGCGAGCGGCGAGCTGTTGCTCTCCGAGATCTTCAAAGTCGCCATGTCTGACTGTTGATTAAGGAGACATGGGGCAAATGGAAGCAAGATAAATGCGTCGGTCTTTGTCTTGGTCTCGGAGTGCGCTTGGTCTCCGTCGCGGGATCCGAGGTTGCGTCTACATGGGAGGTACATGCAACCCCACGGTTACTACGTAATGGATCTGGTCTTGTGGAGGTATTGTCATCATTGCCATGTGCCAGGATTTCTATCTCGGGATTAGAGCCTGATCAAAAAACCTACTAAACCCCAACTAAGGATCCAAAAGGCTATTATAGCCTTCGCTTAGAAGTTGTCGGGTCAGAAGTGGACTCCGTGGTTCACCTGCGTCTGGGTCAACAGGGGTAACTATGAAATTGCACTAAACAAGTCAATCGACAAAAAGATCAGTAGATCCACAGATGGATATATCAATAACTCAGATCAGATCAGCTAGTCGATATCTTCGGAATATTATTCTATGATACATACTCAAAAACGAGAGATCACAAATGGACAAAACGGTGTGGCTGAGGCCGTGCAGATCGCAAACTCCTTCTTTTCCTCCCCGCCATCTTAAATTCTGTTCAGCCACCCTTTTCTTTTGTCGCCCTTCAAATCTGGAGAAGTTTGGCTATCCCCTGTCAACATTACTGTTCCTCAGGATGAGTGACGACCAGTTCTAAATTTCCCGATCCTTACAAACCCCGGCTGCATTCCTCGCGCCCTGAACGCCCGTCATGAACATCAGCCTCCGATCCAGCCAGTCCTCGTACGGCGACCCACGATACCTCTCGACACAGACCGTCTCCGATGTCCAGGCCCCCCAGGCTCCCATAGCGCCCCTAGGAAAGAACCTTGTAGACGGGTATCGGGACGCAGTCGACTCCCAGCATGAAGATCGGTCGCGATACAATCCGGTAAGGGGAAATCACCAGGTCACGGCACATTGGAGCTCCATGGACCTAGCTAACTCGTAACTTCTTGCAGCTGAATCCAGCTCACCCGCGGAGCTCAGCGCTTCTTAATACCAGCGATCCGGTGACGATGTACCTCCTAACCGAGACCGCAATAGGCGACAGTCACAGCTTCGAGATTCTGTCTTTCGAGGAAGTGGAAGGCCTCAAGAAAGAGCGCTCATTGTTGTCGACCCGAATGGAGGGTACAAAGCGCAAGCTCGCCCTGGAGACCAAATTACGCGATGCCGCCCAATCCATCGGTCGGCTCTACAGTCCCCCGAGTCCCCGGAGCAGTGGTGAATATGGCGCCAACGGAACGAAGTCACACCGCAGGAGCAGGAGCATCTTTGGGCGCTCTGGCGCTGCCGAAGTTCTCGATAAGAGCGACTCCGAACTGGCGATGAGCCAGCGGAAATGCGAAGAATTAGCGCAAGAGCTGTGGAAGCTGGAGCGCAGGTCCCAACAAATCAACCAGCGCTTGCTGGAGCACACTGCGGGTGTCTTGCAAATGACTCATAAGGGACTGAAGAAGGCGCCTAAGAATCCCCAGGTTGCCGCGGACGACCTATACGACGGCCACGACTTCGACGAGCGCAGCCTTTACCGAACTACGGAGCACTTGGACAACTATGGATTAAGTGGACGGATAGTGACAGGTGACCCGGCAGCTTCTTCGGAAGTTTTGCAGAATATGCAGAAGAGGTTGGAGGATCTCACTGAGCGAATATGCGATATGATGGTCCAGGCCACTCCAGATGATTTCGTTGATCCACCGCCGCGGCCGGCACAGGACAGCTCCGTAACACTTGAGGCATACTTGGCGTATCTGGAAAATGGCCTACATTCTCTTGCTTCGCGCCCGGCTGTCGCTGTTGCTACAGGTACTTTCAATACCCAGAGCGAAGGAGCGTGGAAAGAGCAGATCACCGAAGTCAATACCCGGGTTCAGGCCATTGTCGACCGTTTCGGTCTTACTCGGTCGCCCACGCTTCCTCCCCCTCCAAGTGCAGCTGATGGCGAAGGCCTAGAAGAGCAGCTTTCCTACCTCCAAACCGGTATCGATGGCCTTGCAAGCCGGGTGGATGGCTTGCTAGAGCAGAAGAGCATTTTAACCACGCAAATTCAGCAGCAGCGAGAGCTCAACTCCAAATCAGATGCGGAACGGGATGCCCATATCGGCGACTTGACCGAGCAACTTGCTCATGCTCGCAAGGACCTTGAGACTTCCGAGCGCGAGGGCAAGGCTGCCCAGGATGAGCTCGCTGTACTGATAGAGCAGCTTGAGGCTATGCGCCATGATGGTCCTTCACAGGATGAGGCCAAGGCTTCACTGGTGCAGGCTGAGGGAGAAATTGCTCGCCTGCAGAGTGTCATTGAATCTATGCACGCCGAGGCTGACACACGTGCCGAGGCAGTGAGAGAAGCCGGCGATCGTGCGGATGAGATGAGAGAAGCTCGCGAACGTGCTGAGCAACGTGTGGCTCAGATTGAGGAGGCTCGTGAGCTCGCCGAACAAGAACTGGCTCAGCTCCAGGCCAATGTTCAGCAGATTCGCAAAGAGTCTGATGTGCGCGTGCAGGAGGCTGTCAGCCAGCGAGCAGAGCTTGAGGCCAGCATAGAGCAATTCCGTAGCGAGTCGGACGAGCGTCTTCGGGAGGCAATGAACCAGTGTGCAGAACTCGAGGCTAGCATCGAGCAAATTCGGGCCGACTCAGACGCACGTCTACAGGAGGCGATGAATCAGTGTGCGGAGCTCGAGGCTCTCGTACATCAAATCCGCAATGAAACCGACCCACGCCTGGAGGAGGCATACAGCCAGCGTGCACAGGCCGAGGAGAATGCTACTCGTCTGCAGAAGGAGATGACCGAGCTTGAGGGCGAAGTTGTGCGCATAACGACTGAACTCACCATGGTCAAGGCGGAGCTTGATGGTGCCTACGGTACCCGAGCTCAGCGTGCGGCCGAGGTAGCTGGCAATCCGGAGATTCAGAAGGAGATCGATGCTCTGAACACACGGAACATCGAGCTTACCGAGGAACTTGCTGAGCTCAAGAGCCAGCGAGGCGGTGGTGATCTCCAGCAACGCGCTGAAACTCTCGAGAAGGAGCTGCGCGAGACTCTTGACGACTATGAGGCCATGACAAAGGCCAGTATTGAGTTTGAGAAGGAGCGTGAGCGCTTCGAGGGTATTATTGACAGCATGCGCGACCGCTGTGAGCAGCTGGAAACTCAGATCAGCGAAGACCGAATCAACTGGATGAACCTCAACAGCCCGACATCCATGGGCCGCGATCCTTCTTCAGAGACCACATCTACTATGGTACTTAAGAACGAGTTCAAAAAGATGATGCGCGATACTCGTAACGAGAACATGAAGATCTTGAAGGTTCGTAGTATTCCTATTTCCATTTCCCCGCCTGATTCACATTGAATGTTATCACAATACTAACGATTCTGGCACAGGCGGAACAAGAAGAACGTCGCAGGATCGAAGGCTTGCTGCGAGCCCTACGAAAGGAACATGCCCAAGTGACGGGCAAACCCATGCCCAGCCCTTTGGGAACTCCCTTATGATGATGAATATGTTTTAAACCTACATTTTTTGGAAGATTGTACATATAAACTTCGGTAACTGATCAATGTATGATAATTGCATGAGCGCACGGCAAGCGCGATGAGGACGGGGCCTTATAAAATTATATGGTTCCAGCTGCTTCCTCTGCTATTTCCACGAGTCCGCCTTTCTTGTATTCTTGAACACCGTCTTTGCGCAATGTCTGTCGACAATGCCCATGGTGATCGACCAGGTCGCTTCTTTGTTCCCGAGAACCTCAAGCGTCACAACTACACCTGCGATTCTTCCTCCCAGTCACCGTCTACGGACATTCCCGACTCATCTGAGTCTGGGCCCATCTTCAATGCCATCAGAGTCACAAGTCCAGAGGGAAGTACTCGAGATTCTAGACCCGCCTCCAATATGGGCCCCATCATGGAAGAAGGTTTAGCAGCCAATATCGCCATGTTCATTCCCTCGGCGCTCGACGGTCACCAGTCCTCCGAACGAATTTCTCACAATGAAAGACGACAAATTGACACTATCTGGTGGCGCAACCAGATGCTCTCCGATACGTCTTTACATCAGACAGCACACCTGGGCGCTGGTCCATTCACGGAGACGATCTTGGCTGCAGGTGCTGCTAGAAACTTACACCAAAAAGCACTTTCTCTCGATACAGCGGAAGGGAGTCAATATGTTCCTCGCTGGCCTACCAATCTGGGGACTGCCATTCCCACCCTTTGGCCTCGTTTTTTACCTCCAGTGAGACAGCCCACGCCTCCAGGACTCCCATCATTTAATACCCCCGAGGCTGTGTATTGCTCTGCACAGTTCCTGATTGAGGAAAATGGCAGACGCCGTTCGTACAGGGCCGAAGGCAACGGCCAACAAGCGCGTTCGTATGGAGATACAATGCTTCGATTCTTCGGTCTGTCTCCCTCAACCGAGATTGTCCCAGAAGGTCTATCTGTGACTGGGATTGGACGAGCAGAAGACGGAACAGCAGTCCAGGGCCGGTTTCCGTATCGACAAAGTGGCCACGGAATACATCTTAATCGACAGCTAAACAACCATCCCTTCCATCAAAGCAATCTTCCTATCGCTGGAAACGAAGCCGAGGAATTGAGACACGAGGCTGGACTTGATGACACAATTACCAAGGAACCGGGATCTCGTTCGCGGAGGCGAATTCGGATCTACACGCCTCATCCTCTTGGACGATTGTGGCCATTCTCAGATGATACTTCCGACTCTGCTATTCCACCACGTCCACGGAAGCAGGGCGGGGCTGTTGCATTGCTTGGTCTTCGGCGGACTTCACCTATCCAGGAAGGAGCCACAGCTGCCCCATTGACTGTGGCATCCTCTGTTCAAGGCGTTGGAGTGATGGGAAATCAGATCGCTCTTGTCTCTTCGTCATTGCACTCAAGTCGGAGACCAGACAATTCTGAGGATCTCGCAGGTAGTAGGACTACTGAAGGAGGTCATGGACCAGATGACTTTCTTTCTTGCATATCCACTCAGCTGTCTCTTTGTTGGTCGGGTGGTTGTATCCGCAAGCGTCGTTCGAGCATGGAAACTCTCGACGTTGTCAGTACTGGCGAAACTTACCTGACTGCTCGTGACCATCAGGGCTTTGGGCCGGGTCTTAGGTGGTGGTGGTGGTGATTCTCTCCTTCGAACTACCCTCCATGTCCAATTTCGCGTGGCCGGATACCTTCTTTTCTGTTAGATCTGTTCATGGAAGATGTCTCGGTGTCCTGGTTGATATTCTGTTACCCTCGTTTGTACTCTCGTTTGACTTTCATTTGGTGAAGACTAATGGATTGGTCTCCACATCTCTTCTGACTTTCTGTACATACGTGGTACCGGAAGTGTCTTGAGACATTTTGCTCTGCCGGTGTTGCGAAACTTGTCTCCTCAAAAATATATATTACAGTTCAGGTGTGATCCCCGGGATTTACTTGAGAATGTTTCTACATAAGCTTTGCGAGGCTACATAGAAGGTACATAAATGTTCGAAGCCCGTGATATCCATCTAGACGCTATGCCATGTGTATTTCAGATGGTGTGAGACGATCATCACCAGCGTCGCCAAGCAGCGGCAGATGTCATAGCTGAAAAGCTGATGAGTAAAATATTTGTAATACATATCCGCAACGCGAAAGGCGGAGAGAGGAAGACCACAGTGTGGAAGTGATGATTAAGATAAGAGCCGGAAGAGGATCCAACGCTTGTATGCACTGTAACGCCAAGAAGACAGGGGAAAAGGCAGGAGAAGGAGGAAGAGAGGTAGAGTAGCAGAGGACAGTAAGAAAGCGAGAAAAGGGGCAGATCATAATCCCTGGAAGAAGGGACATGCCTCGATAATTTCCTCATCGTCGCATGCAAAGTCCCATCCGACGATCCGCGGATCTACGCTCGCGCAGATAATCTTACGTGAGTCGAATTGGACTTTGAAGACCCTTGAAGTGGGAGGAGGTTGAGCAAGCTGTCGGCGGGGGTGGGCATGGAGGTGGTGATGATGATGACCAGCAGCCAGTTGGTTGAGGTGTTGATTTATTAAAGCGACGGGTGGAGGTGGAGGAGGCGCATCAACGGCCGGTGTAGCAGTAGGTTGGTTGGCAACACCCTCGGCTGGAGCAGGGGTAGCATTATTGGTTACAGGGGGTGATTCACTGCCGGTTTCCGCGTCTGTTGTTGCTTCGCCGTTCTGTGCTTGAGGACCTTGCACAGGCTGTGTCATCTGCGGTTGCTGTGCCTGTGCCTGCGCCTGTGCTTGTGCTGAGACCGCAGCTCGCGCAGCTTCGCTGAGATTACCTCGTGCAGCGTTGGCCACGGCATCGGCTTGACGAAGCCGGTGACCAATTGACCATGCACCGTCGCGATCCTTGTGCCAGATCAATATAGACTCGTCATATGAGCCAGAGACGATGCGCCCCCAGACACTACCACCTCCACCTGGAGGAATCTTTGCACCGAGCGCACGAATGTCGCGAGGGTCACGCGAGCCAGCGGTATTTGAGTAGTGCCCAGCACGGCGTAAAGCTCTTGGTCCAAGATCAACGGGGACGCCAGCAGCTTGTGCTTTGAAGAACTCGTTCTCAACTTCCTGAGCCTCAAGCCGAAGAGCCTCGTCAGCGCCGGGTGGATCGCCAAACCCTGCTTGAACAGTTCGCACAAGGTTGTTGTGTCCTCGCAGACAGGCCACTTCTGCCCCAGAGATATGATCATAGATGCGCACTGTATTGTCGTTGCTGCCGCTGATAATACGACGACTGTCAAATTGGACACATGCGATGCCCTTCTCATGACCCATCAGAGTCTTTAGGCAAGCACCATTGCGAATGTTCCAGACCTTGATCATGCGATCACCGGAAGCCGTCACAATCTCATCGCCATGGAGCTGCATTGCATTGACTGCGGCCCCATGCCCTTCCACAGTCATGAGAAGAGAGTTTGCTTGGATAGATTTGATATGTCCGTTTGCAATACCTGCTTCAAGAATGTTGGGTGCCATGTCTGTCAGGTCGACGACATATGAGGGATAGGTGGCCCCGCCACCTGCGCAGATGCGCGGATAATCCTCATCCAGGGCCGATAGCTCTCGACGATTCCAGACCTTCACTGTGCGGTCTTTGGAGCAGGTGACTAAGTAGCGGTGGTCAAATTTGAGATTCAGAACAGAGTCGGCATGTGCGTTGGTAATTTGATGAATCTTTTTACCGGTCGAGAACTTCCAGATGATCACGCTCTTGTCGCTGCTGCCAGAGATGATAACATCCTCTTCAGGACTCGGGTCAAACTGAAGACACAGTACTGATTTTGCGTGACCTACCAACGGGCGATGCCATAAGCGCTTCGTTTCCAGATCCCAAACTCGCACGGTTCTGTCTCGGCTTCCACTGACCAACCATTTCCCTTGAAATTCGATTGCATAGACACATTCCTTGTGCGCTTCGTCCATATGAGATGGATGCGGGAGTTGGAAGTTCTTATATCGGCCATGGTGCCAATTCGCCTCTAATCTTCGGCGTTGTTTATACAGATGAACCCAGTTGACTTGAACGCTCCCGTTGGGGGAACGCGTGAGCAATGAAGACTGGAGAGGTGGCTGAAGCATTGAAGGAAGCGACAGAAAAGAGGTTGGAGCCACGATTCCCATGCCGTCCACTGAGAAAGACCCTGTTCGCTCGGTTGCATCGGCCATGTGGTGATCACCTTCGTCATCCGCTTCAGTCGAAGCCTGGCCGTTGGCTTCAACTATTCCATACCTCTCAGCACCACGTGAATTAAGCCATGTGAGAGGGACGCGCTTCTTATGCTTCGGCTCTCCCAGGTCTGCCTCTGAATGTAGAGGGCGTGCTCGACGGGTTTGAGGTGAAAGTGCCTCGGCATGCTCTTGTTCGAAGCTGCGAATGGCACGCGCATCCACCCGCCAACCTTCATTGATGTATAAAACCCTCCATAGACCAGAGTCGAGAATTCGGCTGCGCCATGAACGAGACGCCAGCGACGCAGTCAACAGATCTTTCGGGCTGAGGTAAGAGAATATGTCGAATGTAAGTTCCGGGGGCAGCTTGACAACAGGGTCCATATGAAGCAGCGGATTAAGACGATCGACCACTGCAGAGAGCGTAGAGGTGGAAAGGGACCGGAGGAGGCTATATGCGAGTTCTAAATTAGAGGGGTCGTTAGCGGGCGGAGAAGGCAAAGGAGGTTGGGGCTTCGGAAACTGCAATGCAGAACGCAGTGAGGGGCGCTGACCAGCTCGATCGGTCTCGCTCTGGGCGAGGACCCATTCCGGAAGCATTATGACATTGTCTGAAACGATATCCTTGTCTGACTGGCTTCGCGTCTCATCCGAATAGCCCTCATCTAACTTGAAAGACGGCGAGAGAGAGGGCACAGCGAATCCAGTGAAGCCGGTCGCCTGCAGCCGCAGATTCGGGCGTGATGGAGAATCGGGGACCGTTTCTCCCTCCATCGATGCTACTAAGCGAATGGGAAAGGCTGCGATAGAGCGAGCGCGCTGAGGACGGATGAGTCGATGGATCGGGGGCGAGACCTAGTGCTGTGACTTTTCAAGTCGCCCACCAAACCTAGAACTAGCTGTGCGCGCGTTGTAGAGCTCCTTGCAAAGCTTCAACGAGGATCTCACCCTCTTGCGCTGAACGAAAGGCGTTGGATGGGAGGATGGGAGTTTAGGGTCGGTGCCGCATATCACGTCACGTTTAGCGGCGGGATCCACCAGAAAGTGATAGATCGGAAGGCAAGAGGGCGCAACACATCAGATGCGATAGGTCGAGGACAGGATGAGGGGAAGCCGGCCGACTGATGAACAACTACTTCCAAGTTGAAAAATAACAAAAAACATGCCGCTCAGAGAGAGCAATGTAGGCACTGGAATGGCCTGTGAATCACGTGGTTAACGGTAAGGCAGGTGAAGTATGTACAATCAACAACGACAACCTTGAGAAAAGCGCTGGGAGAATGTATGGATTGAACGCAAGGTGCAGAATATACAACCCTTCCCCGAGATGAATTTCTTTCAATCTCCTAGCTGTAAATTGAGTCTACCCCCGCATACTTGGTCAATTCTCATTTTGATTGTAGGGGGTGCCTCAGTAGAAAGACATGTGCAAAGACATGTGGGATACCTTGTTGGAAGGCCTATGATTGAACATAGCGACGAAATTGAACTAGAGATCGAAGATGATCTGGTTGAAATAGTGTTAGATTGTATTTTCGGAATACACATTTATAGCTCAAAGGCTATTTCACGCCAAATTTGACTAGAAGAAGAGGCTTTTGTGGTCCATAGCTACTTTGATTGTCCTACTCAGTGTCACTAGCGTGGGCTAGCCCTTGATTCTACCGGTTTCACGGTATAGATCTCTCGTCTCAGGTAGAGTGGACTCGTGCCCCTCTCCACATCCCACCGCCCGATGGAACACGCGCTAAACCCTATCAGGAAACTGAACAGCCCTCCTTCCGCTCACCCTCTCCTTTCTCCCCATCCCGCCATCTCATTCCATCTTCGCCTCTACACCCCTCTCAACTTCTGCTCCCTTCGGGTCGTCCAGCTCGCCTTCGGAAGTCGATTCTTCCTTCCTATTTCGAGTCTGTCGAGAGTCCTTGTGACCGGGCTCTAAACTTCCGAACTAGGGGGGTTTCCATCTCTCTCATTCCACACGCTTGCCCGGCCGCAGCGTGGTCTCTGAAAGACCTCTCCAGACCCATAGATTGGGTCTCTTCCACTGTCGGTGTCGGGAAATACCTCAACTGTCCTGTCTCCCTTTCGACGGAAAGTGGCGGCGCGTTTTTGATATTCTGTCTGTCCATATTAACCCTCAGATCGTGGTTGTCCCGCGGGGAATTCTCCCTGTATATATACCACACCGCCATTCATTGTGACCCAGAAAAAGGTGGCAAATTGCGCCTTATCTTACGGCATACAACCGCACTTGTTCCTGCGCCGCGCAGCCTACATTCGCTCGACCGTCCGCATCGCCACCAATCCATGGTTGGCATCCCGTCTGCTCGACACACGTCGCTCCCTTCGATTACGATATATTATAAGTCTGCTGTGCAGATTTGATCTGAGCCTGGCTGGTCTGACTCATTTACTCGGTCAAGGTAAACGAAGATGATCGACTCCGCAGCAATGAGCGGCGCTCCGGTCGCCGAGGATAACATCATCAACCGGCGTGGTGGGGAATCAATCTATCAGAGTTGTGTCAACTTGAAGAGGCGGCTCTCGGAAGTCCCCAGCTTCGAACCTTTTCTGCAGGAGATGGCCGAGGAGGATCGCGAACGGGGTAACACCGATCCTGTGTCTTCGTTATGGAACTGTCTCCGGGCTGGGTACCCGCTACTCAGTATCTACAATGCTTCTGGTCCGGAAGATGAGCTTATTGTCGACCCCGCCAAAGTCCCCGAAGCGAAGCGACCGAAAGCGGCAACATTCAAGTTTTTGCAGGCGTGTCTACAGGACCTAGCCTTCCCCCAGCAAGATTGCTTCCTGATCACTGATCTATATGGCGAGAGTACAACTGGTTTCATCAAGGTCATCAAAATGGTGAATCGCGTGGTGGACATACTCGAGATGCAAGGCCAGTTGAAGCGTCCGTCTGTGGCAGACGCGCCGGCCGGTGTGCAAGCAAACGTGAAGCTCACCAAGCGGGAACATATCCTGAAGGAACTTTTGGAAACAGAGCGCGACTACGTTCACCATCTCCAAAATTTGCAGGCATTGAAGAAGGAGTTGGAGGAGACAGGAGCACTGACCGGGGATGCGAGTCATCAGATTTTTCTGAACCTTAACAACCTCTTGGACTTTGCGCAGCGATTCTTGATTCGAATGGAGCAACACTACGCCTTGCCGGAGGACATGCAAAATTGGGGCAGCCTGTTTGCCTCTCACGAAGAAGCCTTTCGACAGTATGAACCTTTCATCGCAAACCAGATGCGGTGCGACGAAGTCTGCCTCAAGGAGTGGGACAAAATAAAGGTGGCTCCGCGTCATATAGACCTTCAACAAATGGTTGCGCAGCCAAAGACACTCAACGGATTCTTCGTTAAGCCTTTCCAGCGCTTAACTAGGTACCCGCTTATGTTGTCGGTAAGTTCATTCAAGTCTCCAAATGTCTTTATTCGAAATTAATGCGTTTTCTGTTCATAGGAGCTTCGCAAGCAATTGGAAGATGAGCAACTTCAGGCCGATATCACCCATGCCATCAATACCATTCAGAATGTGCTAGATTTCGCCAATGAGGCAATCCACAAGGAGCATTTGGCTGCGGCAGTGGTAGATTTATCAGAGCGAGTCGATGACTGGAAGACTCTAAAGATGGACGCTTTTGGTGATCTGCTTCGCTTTGGCACATTCGCCGTGGTCAAGGGAGACAGTGGCAAGGACAATGAGAGAGAGGTATGACGACGATGGCACGGTCCAGTGCCTGCACGGGACGTGGAATTGGGCCCCGCTGACATGATTTCCAGTATCACATCTTTTTATTCGAGCGCATTCTTCTGTGTTGCAAGGACATCAACCCGAACAAACAGAAGACCAAGCTCATGATGAACAAAGACAAGCCCACCCTCACAGGTAAAGGAAAGCCCCGTCTTCAATTGAAAGGCCGAATCTACATGGCGAATGTCACGGACATCGTCTGCCTTCAAAAACCTGGCCTCTATCGTATCCAAATTTTCTGGAAAGGCGATCCGGGTGTTGTTGATAATTTCATCATTCGCTACTCTAATGAAGATACCATGAAGAATTGGTACAAAGATATTGACACCCAGCGGACAATTCAATCAGAACGTCGCACACTTCGAAACACTGGTACCTCTGATAGCGAATTCACATACATGGAGGGGATGGTGGCCCACATGCCCAATCCTTACCAGGCAGAGTATGATCAAGATGATGTCGGGCGAGATGGACAGTATCATTCTGAATTCACAATGAGTCGAAATGCCTCCAGCACTAGTCTCAGAACTCGGTCTGCCACCGGTGGCAGTACCAACTCTGGTCCTCACTCAAATGGTCGAACCCGCTTTGGAGGGGCCGATCCTTCACTCACCGTGCATACCCAATTGCCTGGCAATATGTCGCCCGGTGACCGCAACAACATGAATTCATACTTCTCGCCGACTGAAACCCCATCCACCCGATCTAGTTCCCAGTCCGGATTCTCTTTCGGACGTCAAAATACAAACTCGACAGGGGCATCGTCCGTTTGGAACGAGGAAGCCCATCGCTACACTGCGCCTGCCTTGTCCCGCGGTACTTCCCGAGATGGCTCAACCCCGACGGGTTACTATCCTCCCCCAACCAATGGACGAGCAGCTCAACGTCCCTCATTGCCTCCTATGTCTGCATCCCAGGGAACTCCCTCTGCAAATGGCACTGCCCAGCGCATGCGTTCTGCCAGCAGCCCTGATATCCATAATAATATCAATGGACCACCTGAGACACGTCGGTATATGGGAGTGCACACCATGCAGACTGTGGACAACGTTCCGGTGCCCCCGATCCCCGCCCACATGGCGAACATGAAGGCCCCGGTCAATCGAAGCCAGAACAACTCTCCTACAAGTCAACTTCCTCTACGCACACAGCCACCTCCTGTCCACACAACCCATTTCACCGAACCAGAGTACAATGACGCTCGTGGCTCGGGCCAACTCTCAGATCCGGCCACATCTCCCTTGACCCAGGAAGAAGGACTCGACGAGATTGACCCGTACATGCCAACACAACTCAAAGCGAAGGTGAACTTTGAGGATAACTATGTCACGCTAGTGATTGCGACTAACATTCTCTTCCGTTCCTTGACGGATCGCGTGGATGCCAAGCTGGCTCGTTTCACCAACCGATCTATTGGTAACAAAACCGTGCGCTTGCGATACCGGGACGAAGATGGCGATTTTGTCACCATTGACAGCGACGAGGCCGTACAACTCGCATTTATGGAATGGCGGGAGCAACACCGCGACATGCTTGCGAAGGGATTAGTTGGTGAAATCCAGCTCTACTGCCAGGTGGTCGACTAGATAGATCCCCCGCGTATCGTGTCTGTTTCTTTGGCTGTGAGAGTTTGAACCTCTCTAGCTTCTCTCGCTTGGAGCCTCTGACGATCATTGGTCTGCTATCTCTTTGCATCGCCCTAGCGCTTGTTCCCCCTTTCACCCCCTTTCACCCCAACTGGTTTGGCTTGGTTTTGTTGATTGTTTATTCCTTGGAGAGCTGCACCATCTTTGTCATACCCCTCTTCTTATCATCATTCGTCCTTCCACCAGGCCATCATGGTCTTCATGTGGTAGAACTCTGGCGTCTTGGGCGAGGGCATTACAACTGCATAACGAGATGATCGCAGCACGGCGTCGAGAGGCGACAGGTCTTTTTTGTTTTGAAGGACCCCTTTCATATTCCGTTCCTCGGGAATACTGTGGCGGGAGCGAATGATGACTGCTATTGATCTGTCTTTCTCTTCAATGTCCACGAACGTATGAAGCACCTTCACGTACGCATACTTGTTTTTGGAAGAGTATATTTTGGGGCCTTGCATGGATGTCTCGACTCGAAATTCATTGACATCTATTTCAAAGATTCTTATCGTAGTTGTGTCTCTCGCTGTCTTTCGGATCGGAATGTCGTGCCGTGACTCTCACGGGAAAACCGGCTGTTGATACCGCTTGGCAGGGCTGAAGTATAGGAGCTATCACAGTTTTATTTCGACCATACCAATCGTTTTCTTCCCAATAGTACAGGGATCATACGTGGCCCTAACGCTATCTTCTGGTTTAAACTGGGATGTATTCAAATCGACTTCTGGCGATGCAGTGCCCGATCTGGCTGTCAAAACAGGAATTTCGGCGCAGAACAGCCGGTGCTCTCACCGAATCGTGGCCCAGCGTGTCAGGAACCAGAGCCACCTCATCAATTCTTTTCCGAGTGCGCTCCCCCCTTTTCGCTTTTGAAAAAAAAAAAAAAAAAAAATCCCTTTCTGCGCCCCAGGGAAGCAAATTGTCCATCATATAAGTCTTGATTCTGAGCCACACCAGCCACAATTGTGACAGCCAAGAATGTCGTTCTCCGGCCGCCGCGTTAGCATTTTGCGCCCCTCCACCCGCCGCTTCTCACAAAGCAAGGGCTTGTCTGACAACGGTACGATCTACATATCCCTGCAAGACATTCAATATCTCTGGGCTAACGTCCCGATCAATCAGAACTTGCATCCGAGACTCATCGCCAGTTCCGTACCGCACACGAGGGCCACCGTCCCCACGCCGGCCTCGACGCCTCCCGTGCATCCACCGGTGTCGTTTGGTGCACAGAGCGAGCTTCCGAACATGGCTATGCTGAAGACCCCTCCGGCTGGGCCAACCTTGGTCAGGGTGCTCCTGAGGCCGACGATGAGATCGAAGGCAGCTTCCCCCGCCCGACGTCGATCCCGATCACTTCTGCTGCTCGGGAGTACGGCCCGACCGCCGGTATAAAGCCATTGCGCGCGGCTGTCGCACGTCTGTATAATGATCACTACCGTCAAGGAAAGGAGAGCCAGTATACTTGGGAAAATGTGTGCATTGTGCCCGGTGGCCGTGCTGGGTTGATTCGTATTGCTGCCATTTTGGGCAACTCGTACCTGTCCTTCCCTATTCCTGACTACTCCGCGTACTCGGAGATGTTGAGTCTGTTCAAGAACGTACGTTGATTGCTCTTTTGGGTGGGTTGCGGGATTGAGAATGCTGACAGGGAACTTTTAGATCGCCCCCATTCCTATTCCCCTGTCTCAAGACGACCATTATCACATCCACCCCAACAAGATTGCCGAGGAGATTGCCCGTGGTACGCAGGTACTGCTTACCTCGAATCCTCGTAACCCCACCGGTCACTTCGTGTCGCACGATGAGCTGGCGGAGATCCAGGACATTTGCCGGGACCGCGCCACTCTCATTCTAGACGAGTTCTACGGCGGCTACAACTATGCCTCTGACTGCGATGGCAGCACCATCAGTGGAGCCGAGCACGTCGTCGATGTCAACCAGGATGGTCTGCGACCCCTCCAAGCCTACCTCATGACTTTAATCACTAACTCATCCTGCAGACGTCCTCCTGATTGACGGTATGACCAAGCGCTTCCGTCTTCCCGGCTGGCGTATCGCCTGGGTCGTTGGACCCAAGGATTTCATCGATGCCCTTGGCTCCGCCGGCTCATACCTGGATGGAGGCGCCAACGTGCCTTTCCAGGAAGCCGCCATTCCCATGCTCGAGCCCTCGCTGGTCCGCACTGAGATGAAGGCCCTGCAGCACCACTTCCGTGAGAAGCGCGACTTTGTTCTGAAGCGTCTTCACGAAATCGGTTTCCGCATGAAGGATGTGCCCCAGGCTACCTTCTACATTTGGCTTGACCTGACTTCTCTCGACCCGCCTCTACCGAAGGAGGCGAACATTTCCGATGGTCTGAACTTCTTCAATGCTCTGCTGACTGAGAAGGTCATCGTTGTGCCTGGTATCTTCTTCGATTTAAACCCGGCTAAACGTCGTGACTTGTTTGATAGTCCTTGCCACCACTTTGTTCGTTTGAGCTATGGCCCGAAGATGGATGTGCTCAAGATGGGTCTGGATGGTATTGAGCGTGTTATCAAGCGTGCGCGTCAGGCGGGCATGGCCAAGTGGGAGGATGAAGTTGCTATCCAGGATGATTAGATTTTGATGTCGGCACCGGGCTGCTTGCATTTCCAAGTTGAGCGGGCTTGTTAGGACAGAGCGAAGCATATAGTTATAGAATGGATTTTCATTGGCATGTTCCGTTGGACTTGTGGTTGTCAGCAGGTTGTAGGCTCTTGGTTGTGTCTATGTTTCATCAAGCTGAAGTTTAAATCCTGACAAACTGTCGTCCGTAGTTCAGTGTAGTTTATAGTCCGCACAATCGGGGGCATCATTGCGTATGCATCCTGTGTCTTACTCATCTTACTCGGTCAAGTGCAAACTTGATCCGCTGCGGGGGAGTTCAACGAGCCTAGGAGGAGGTTGATGTAAGGTGATCTTTCAGTATGAAGAGTCCAAATGGCCTTTCAGAAGCGTAACGAGGGCTTCATAGAATAAAAGGTATTGATTGAATTACGACGACACCTTAACAGTAAATGAGGGATATGCACCTAAGGTGGAAATCTGCTAGTCGATAGATACCCCAGAACAAACCAGTATGGCATTAGGCGTTTCCATGCATGCCTATGCTAGGCGCCCTAGGCTCCCCCCTTGTCTCCTTCCGTCTCCCGGTTCTTCTCTTTTCCCTGCATCATTCCTCTACACTCTTGTTCTCTTCATCGACCGTCCTTGGTCTCGATTGCCGAAGCAATATGTCTAATGTAACGTCCATTTCTCCACGGAAATCGCCCAAATGGGCAGGTGAAGTATACCGCAATCTATGCTATACGAATGCGAAGCTGTCAGGCCCAGCCACCAATACAGTGTACCGTGTATCTGGAAATACAAACACGAGTACACGCCAAGTCGACTACTTCCACTGCCCGAGCCAGTGACCATGCGGGAGATTTGCAACTAACTCGGAGGGGGGGGGGGCTCACGCCATGAAAGAGCAACTCGTCTAGATTTGCTAAATCAGGCTTAGCTGTATGAATTACCCACTCGGTTCGCGCTTGACTTTGGTGGATTTTGGTGGACTTTGGATACGCTGGGTAATAGAGTTCTGGAAATGGTTCCACTTGTCCACCGTGATCATGGCTCTCATGGACGCCCCCCAGTTGGGGTAGCGACTTTGCCGATAATATGACATTTTCAGCTCCGCTTCCTCTGGGCCCCCTCTTCGTGTTCGCTCTCCCCGAAGACTGCCTTCCCCAATGGCCTTGGATTGCCTCCTAAGATTTAACCTCCTAAGATTAACCTCCTAAGATTAACCTCCTAAGATTAACCTCCTAAGATTGACCTCCTGAGATTGACCTCCTAAGATTGATCTCCTAAGATTGACCTCCTGAGATTTACCTCCTAAGATTACCTTCTGATGATCGGTGAACTATCATTTCTACCAGGCTCGTCTAGACCAGGGCTGAATTCGCCGGCGATATCGCCTATGGCCTGTCGCCTATCTCCGGTGCCACTCCGCTCCGTTGAACCATTCATGCTCCACGTTGAAATTGGGGGCGAAAGAGAGCCTCACAGTCCAGAGATCACCAAAGAAGACCCAAGAGGTCTAAAGATTGAAATTACCGGAACAATAGAGTTACCGTGAGAGTTTGGGTTCGGCCTGAGCCGCGAGACACCACCGGTCCTAAAGGGGCAAGAGCGTCGGTTCTAATCACTGACGATCGCTCGTATTTTCCTGAACGAAGGAAAAAAAAAACATTACTTGGCCTGCCGGATTCAGAACTGATATTTCGTGTTTCGTATTCTGTTCCTTTGACGTGACGGGAGCCCTGGCTTCAACCCACAAAGCTTGTTTCTACTATCTAGCCTCAACTTCATGGATGTCCCTGGCCAGATCGACCGAGCTTTGAAGCGAATTGTGCTTTGTCTGCAAGCCCATGACGAGGTGTCATCTCGTCTCACCGGGGGTTTGTGACACACGACATCCGCTGCTTGCCACCTTGACTCTTGTTTCCACCCTCCCAGTCAATTTGGAGCTGCCAGTCACTTGTTCCTGATCTGGAGAATGCATTCCTTGTCTGTCACCGGTGTGTGAGAACAAAAGGGAGAAGAGACCCAGATCGGAACTCGAGGCGAGAGCCGAAGTGTCCTGGCATGGGAGGACCCATAGAATGTGGCTTCATGCGCCTATGAGAGTGACCTACGAGCTAGACCCCTGGGACCAAATACGTCCGACTTTGGTACAGGCACAATGGGCACTTTACCAGACATCCAATACAAGGGGCATACATCGCCCCCATCGTTCCAGGAACCTGGATGCAAGCGATGGATCCCTCCAGTCCTAAGTGGGCCCCGTCTCGGGAACGGTCGAGTAGCGTACTCCGCAGTGTAATACCCGGATATTACACCAGTGACATTCCCTCGATTTTTAACTGGTAGAAACGCACCCACGCTGTTGTTCCCCGACTGCTCCAAACGTCCCCCAGGGCCCAAGCTTCTTTCCTGGGAAATCGAAAGCTTAGGATTGGAGGCTGTCATCTCCGAACTTCACCAGCTTCCTCCATCTGACCTTAGGTCCCCGATCATTTGACAGATCGTTACGCGCTCGTGTTCCCCTGGCCGCATCAATTCAACACCCATCTAGTCAAGAAATCGGAGCTTTCACGGTTAGCTCCATGCGCCCTGCACATCGGTACCAATCATTTCTTCGTCCTGTCGTGTGACGCTGTGTCCGTGGTACTCTTCAGGCTCAGATAGATTGAACAACCTGATCGGCGCAGTGCGCACTTCCTACCATAATAGGCACGTCCCATTCATCAAATGGAAGCAAATGAATGTTCGACAGCCTCCTTCTCCACTGCCCCACAGCGCGCCAACGACAAGCGACCGGGCTCGGCGCCTAGATTAAGTGCCTGTGACACCCGGCCTCTGATACGATGTGACAGCGTGTCGTCATGGTTCTGCTCGGCTCCATGTTTCATCGACTAACGCACCAGGGGCCATCCTTGCTCGACTGGCGGCGCAGTACTGAAGTGTCCACCACTCACGCCGTACGGGAAACGGGTTTTGGAAGGCGCCCCCATTTCCCGCTGGAACTAATCTCCGCAAATTGCTAGCCTGGACATCTTCCCCTATTCGTAGCCGTGCTAAAAAGAACATCAAGCTGCCCTTCCACCAAAAGAAACCAAGCACCTCCAGGGTACCACGGAGCAAATATAGACTCTACCAGAATGCAGAGGAAATCGGTTCCTACGCACATTCCCAATCCCAGCACAAAGACCATTTCCAGCCTCAATCCCGCCGCAATGGCAACATGCAGCTAGAAAACGGAGAGGGCCGAAGATGATTCGCCCTCGATCCGATCGCTCGTAATTCGCCGTCACCTCCCTGTTTGGTTGCGACGGGGTTAGCACCGGCTTGGCCATGGGGAGGGGCCACAAATCAGCCTCGGTGGAGAAGAGACTCTCGATCGCCCGAGATCGCAAAAGGGCCGCACGCGATGATTTTCCAGGATGTAATTATATCGTCGGAGTAGGAATCCCCCACCGCCCCGACTTGCGAAGTGATTGCTAGTGCAGAAACGGCGATGATCCTGTGCGTTCTCATGTGGCTGGGTCTAAAATTTTTTTCTTATTTTTTTTCTATTCTCTATTTTCTTTTTTTTTTTCATCTATCGTTCTGATTGTTTACACGGACTCATGCTGGCGGGGATTTCTTTCCCAGTTGCTGGCAACGGAAAGTTGTCTTCGAGGTTGACGTGGCGGCGCTATAGAGGTTGGCGTGAAACCAGCTTCATATCCACCGCTGCCACTGCTGAATGCTCAGAATGGAAAGTTGGCAGGGATATCAGCTTCGCTTATCGGGTCGGGCTCTCATTTCCCAGGCTCTGGCATGCACCGACGATCACGCCGATGGTTCGGTCCTGGGATCACAATGATGGATTCATCACGATGCCGTTTTTCCAATGAGCTCGATGAACATTCCACGTTGATGCTGGCCTTCCGGTCTTCCGGTTGACCTTGATGCCCTCCGAGGGGCTGGCCGTCGCCGCGGTCTAGATCGTGTATAGCGACCGTAGACCGCCTACTCCTTCTTTCCCCCATTTGAGCTCAATGAATCTTGGCACTTTTACACTCTCATCGCAACCATAGAGATCCCGGTCTCCAGGTGGATTGAGCGGGCGATTCTATTGGGTGATCAAATGTTGATGAGCAAGAGCATAATGGTTCTCCTCTCAGCAGCAGGTATATCGCTGCGAGGTTGCTCTTCGGCATGTCTCCGAAGCGGTGTGCTAGTGAATGCCGAGTGTCGCAGATATCCTGTTTACTTATCCGGCCCTAGTTTGGGATATCCTCTCAGCCAGGGCATCATATCTTGAGACCTCAGCAGCAGAACAGAGATGGAGCATACAGGATCTACGTTGAAGCATCGCAGCAGCTCAGACCGCTCCTTAAACGCGGGTGTGGGGAACTCCCTTCAGCCTCAACCATCAACCTTCAGAAAGTTCACGACTGGCACCTACGTTGGTGCAAAGGCAATAAACGCCATCACAGAGCAGGCTGACCATCGTCATCCGAGCCGTGTCATCCATAATAATCCAGGTCAAGAAGACCAACGCCTCTATTCAGCTTCCCCGCTCCCGAAAGCCCGAGGCTGCCATTTCAGGATCTACCTGCCCTGACTTTCTGGCTTTCCGGCTTTCTGACTGTTTTTAGTGACTCCCGCCAGAGTCCGGAGACTCCGTGTCCATGCGGTTTCACTCGGGACGCGTATAAAAGCAGGTATTTGCATTAGGGCGGAGCTTCATCGTCCGACAAGGAGTAAGCAACTCGCTATCGCTTCGATCTGCAAATCTTTGAACTAGAGAAGAAACGATCGGACACGGAAATCTTCTCCTTACGCACGTCCTCACCGATCATCGATATGCTCAAATTAGAAATCAAATAATTAGATAATCGAAAATAGGACAAAAAAAAAATCAAACATCAAAAATAATTCAGCCTGCTCAGTCGCATAATTTTGGAAATAGACTATGAACGGAAAAAAAGAAAAAGGAAAGACAAGGAACACAAAGGAACAGCCCAGGATGTACATCCTCGACTAGCCGAACGCTCGTAGATTATTTCTCATGTCATCGACGACTCTCCTAACCTAATAGAAACATGGCGCCATGTCTCACAGGGTTGCGATGCAGCGTGGTGTGGTATCGCCACGCAAGATATCCAGGGAGACAAAAACCCAGCGAGCCTCGCAAGTCCGTAGATTAAAAAATTCGGCCATGTACCGTTGATCGGACCAGATTTTCGATCCTAGGTGGCAATCCAGTCGGCGCTCCGGGATATTTACTTCACATGAATACACATGTGCATAACTTAGGTCGCAACCGTAACATAGTGAAAACAACAAAGAACAAAGAACAAGAAAGGAAAAAAAAAATCTCCGCGTGTTAGCCGAGGAATTTTGGTAATTTTGGAAAAATCGTCTTTCATATGACAATGAGGCTAGAATGAAAAAAGAAACGAGAGCGAGCCAGCCTTGTCACCTTGCGTCATCGCGTCTAGCGTAAAGGCGACACATGTTAGACCATCCAACCTGGCTCCACTTAATGTGCATATCTCCCTAGTAAGATGGATATGAATTCGAAAAAAGAAAAAGAAAAGATAATCAGAGAAAAAAAAAAAAAAAGAAAACCAAAATAGCAAAACCAACCAACACGAACATAAAAGGTAATTCACTCGGGCTCTCGGAAAAGAGAGAGAGAGGAGAAACACCCAGCTCAACCCTGTTGGACGCAAGGGCAGGGGAGAGGGGGAAACCCTCTCCCCCCGAAAAAGGAGAGGTAGAAAAAAAAAATACGAAAATAAGGCGCCCCCTTGTTCGTAAGCGAAAGCGAGCGCGCGAATGACAGACGAAAGCAAGATTCAGCGCGTAGTTGAGAGAGTCGATAATCTCGCCATGGTCTTGGCTTTAGCCCTTGGTATTCGGGAAATAGGGCCCAACAAGCCACGAGTCATGCATGCCATGCATCCTTTGGCTGATCAACGCGTGCTTTTTTTTTTTTCTTCCGTTTCGGGGCCTGGCCTGGGGATTCTGTCAGCTCAACCTTGCCAAGCCCCGGGCTTCTGGGCTGGTTCTGGGCGAGTTTTCCGTGGTATCTAAGGACTATCGTGGTTTCGTGGAATGGGGCTGCTCTGGGACTAGGTCGTATCTATGCCTATCAGGGAAGTCTATTGATGGAGATTAAATTCCCCATCGGGTTCCAAGTTCACAGGTGACTTCGTTATACTGCGAGGTAAGCTTCCATAAGACTGGGATCTGAAAACCAAAAGTTGTATTTCCGATGCGAACCCTCTGTCATCCTGTAAGGAGATTCTTCGTATCTCGTTGACATTGGGAGGTCTCAGTAAATAGAATTCGAAAATCACATCTCATACCAGGTATCAGGGAATCAGACCATCAAAGAAGAAAGTGGAAATCATCAGATTAGAATTCAACAGATGTAGGGATAAACGCCCTTCCTTCTCCTTTTAAATGAGACAAGCAGAACCAAAATGACCGGGGGAATCCAGGAAGAAAGCGCCCATAATAGCCGGGAAAGAATTGAAGGACAAAAAAGAGGACAAGGAGAGATAACAAAATAACAGAAACCAAAAATGGACCAGAGCGCATAGTAAAGACGATCTGCGAGGGTCTCGAAATTCTCGATCGAATCAAAGGATGAGGGGAAGGGATATCGGGGAATATAGCAAAGTCGTGACGGGCATAAATCGCACCAGAAGTGTTTCCTCCATAATCTATGCGAAATCTCCTCTTAACCTACCCCCAGAAAACCCCAGTCAGTCCCCTCCGCTTGGTTCAAGATCCGGGCAGTTGGGGGTTTGTACTGAAAATTAGGATGGTATCCCACCATCATTGGCTGTCCTTCTGGCAGCTGGTGGCCCGGGAACGGCGGTTGGTGATACTCGGGGGGCATGTAGTTGGGGCGCGGGCTTGGATCATAGCGCGGCTGCATCATCTGCATATACTGCTGTTGTTGTTGTTGTTGCTGGTGTTGTTGCTGGTGTTGCTGCGGATGCGTCGGCTGGTGGTGATGGTGTTGTTGTGGGTGGTGCGCGTGTGTCATGTTCATCGCAGAGGTAACAGGGACGTTCTGCGTCACAATCGGTGCGTTTTCGTGCACAGGAACCTGGCCGGGTACCTGGCCCATCGGAACGCTTTGTGGGGAGTAGAACTCGTGGTTGGGTGTCGCGGAGTTCGGATAGTAGGGCTGCTGCGCTAGAAGATACTGTTCGTGCGCGGTGGGTATTGAGACGGTCACCGGGGTAGGGTGTTGATACGAATGCTCTGAGACGGCGTCTTCCGAGGATGGTCGTGTCAAGGAGCCCGGGGGATGCGAACGGTGTTGGTGTTTCGTCAAGGTGGTCTTGCGACAGAAGCTGTGATGACTCCAGGGTGAGCTTTTTTGGGTCTCGATGCGATCGGTGGCTTGCTTACCTTCGCTCACAGGTGGGTTCCTGGCAAATGTACGGTCGTTTACCCGTATGGATTCGTCGATGACGGGCTAAACTCGAGGACTACTCATGTCAGTGGGTGGGAAACTCGCGACCGGGCGTGTCGAGGTGAGCTTACATCTGAGAATGCCTTTTGGCAGCCCTCATGGTCACAGACATGAGGCTTTTCGCCAGTGTGGGTTCGTGAATGCACAGTCAGAGCGCTACGCTGGATGAAACTCTTGTTGCAGTCCTTCACCGTGCAGTGATATGGTCGCTCGTTCGTGTGGATGCGATAATGGCGACAGAGGTCTGACTTGCGATTGAAAGACTGGAAAACCGAGTTAGATGCGGAAGAACATGAGCACGTCGTGCGATGAACACCGTAACATGGAACATACCTTGCCACAATGCTCCCACGAACAGTTGAAGTCGCGACCGCTACCAGGAGCCATGACTGGAAGCTATTCACGAAACAACGCACGGTTGCGGGGGAAGCGGGTCGCGGGTAGGCGACGTGGAGATAAGGAAAAGGAAGGAAGGTCTCGGGGCAGATAAGTAGCCCGGGATGGTCCTGGTCAGGCCGGAGGAATAGCCTGGATGCTTCGACGAGCCCGGGGCATAATCGAGTGATATAGAAGAGGGGGAAGAACGACGAACGAAGAAGAGAGGGGGGGGAGGGGGGAAAGAGGGCTCAAGTCATACAATGAGCCTTTGATGAGAGGCAGCGAAGAGAAGGCTCTGGGAAGGGAAATAACGGCGCGGATAGGACCGTACATGGACAATTATTTTATTTTATTTATTTTTTTTTAAGGGAAATGGGGAACTGGGAAATGGGAAATTTATTTTTCGTTTAATTATTATTATTATTATTATTCATGATTATTTTTTAGTGTACCTCAGGTACCGGGGGGTGGTACCCTTTGGGTGGTTTCCTGCGAGTTACTTAAGGTACTTCGTTGAAAGCGACTTTGGATTGCTCTGTCGGAATTGTAAGACACACAAATGGTCAAGCGGCGCGCTCACAGAGGGCCCCCGCCCTAGTCGTTAAGCATCGTCGTCAGAATTATTTTACAATAGAATATAATAAGGAAGAAATCTAGGGATTGCAAATACAACTGGACAAAAGGGAAAAGAGAAAAATAAAATAAAAAAGAACAAAAAAAAATAAAAAAAACGGAAAAAGGGGAGGAGGTACACCCAAGACGAAACTGTGTAATACCAGTGGCCATAAGAACCAGGGTATTTTTAGCAAGTTGCGGTGATAGGACAAGGAAAGGTGAGGTTGGCAACCGAACCTAAGTGCTTTGAAATTGCGATTGCCTTGAAAAAACAATCGCCAACCCCCACATTGCGACCTCAACAAGCCCAGCGGCCCATCGACCCACCTGGGCCAACCCGGATGACAACTTGGTCCGTGGTGCGTGGGGATACGAGGTGGGTATTGCCGTAATCTATTTGCCATTCCCAGCGCCTTTCTGAGGTACCGACTTACCGACTTAACTACTTCATTGCGCGAATAAAGTTAAGACTGCCTTGGGTTTGGCATCTGAAACTACGCCCCCCCCCTTGTCCCGTCCCTCGACGGAGCTATAGAGAAACCTGGGGCCCTCCACGCTACTAGGGAATGAAACGGTCTCGTATGCTAGTCTACGCGATCTAGATGCTCTGGAAGGCCTGAAAATTACCATGTTTCCCGGTAAACAGATATTTCCTGTCCACAAGCCTCACCACAGGTCAAGCAACACATATTAAAGATTCAAACACCAGAAAGAAAAAGGGAAACCCAATACGAATGAATTTGATATTCTCCTCAAGATATGATATCATAGTACAGAGAGCTCATGACACTCGGGAATTCGGCCAGACGCCGGGTTGGTCAGGCCAAGCCACGCAGCTGCGACCGAGCTACTCCGGACTTTTCTCCTAGGTCCCTTGCCCCCCCGGCCGCCCACGCTAGCGACGATCTTCTCTCTGGGTACAAAATGATAGAATCAGAAGGGAGACTAGCGCTAGCGTGCATCGACGACTAGATAGAGCGAGGAGGGTCCAGAACTCAGGCTACAATAACCCCGTTAAAACTCCGTAGCCCACCCCGCAAGAAACGGTCAAATGCGGCAGCATTACGAGAGATGGGCAAGTCTTACCCGGAGAAAAATCGCGCCAGCAAGGGATAAACATGACGCGGCTTGCTGTGACCCCGGAGGAAGACCGAAGTAGCCTGTCTCTATTTCTCTCTCTCTCTCGGGGGGCCGTACGTGACTCGGGATGCCCCATCTCAAGGGTGAGGGATCCCGCTCCGTTCCTGATCCCCCGAGTCAGACTCCCTTTTCTTTTTAAGGTTGGAGTATGATATCCACTATTTGGTAAAACTACTCTCTTGCACTCCCGGAGAGCGATGGATCATTTAGATACCTCAGAGAAGGGATATGAGTACTCAAGATGAAATCTCCATCTCGAGTAACCGGCACTAGCAGCACCCAAATCAACCAGTAATCTAGTGTCTGATAGACTTTCTGGAACATGCAGCTGGAGATTCTGATTCGCGATGAGAAATAGTACCTCCCCCCTGGACTGTCATCTGCCTCTGTTGCTGAGTTAGGGGGAGGGGCTTCTTCACCGTCTAGCCGGTTCTCCCCTGTTTATCCATTTGTGTAGGCTTCTACTTTTCATCGGGTCAACCCTTGATTGTTCTTACCCTATCGCCACATCTATGGCCTGAGATTAACTAGGATCAGGCAGAAACAATTGAAGTAGCCCTGCACGGGATTTGCTAGGTTCCTTTTTTTAAGATTTTTCCATCTTAGGTGGCAAAGATGAATATGGAAGGTCGTTAGTCTTCACAAGATGTCGGTTGGCCTCGGTTGACACCATGCCAATCACCGTTAGGGGGGCAAGCCGGAGGAAGCTTCGATCGACATGCCCGTGAAGGAGTGCCATCGAGGATCATGAACATGGCCAAGGCTCAGGTTCAGGGTGAAGCACCTCGGTGGCATGAACGTGGGGATCCACCGGGGGTAATCTTTAAAGCCAACGATCCTCTGATCCTCTAACCTTATTAAATGCTGAAAAGGGTTGGAGGACCAAGTGCAAGCCACGAGAAATGAAGTAATGTAGTCGAATTGCCGCAGACACTTTCACACGTATAACAGTGAATGTCGGCGTTGAAGATCGGCAGGATCGGGAGTTTCGCCTCTCGAAATGACTACGAAGACTTCACTTTTCCGTGCATATCGATGGCTTCATCGCTAAGATCGGATGCACTACGGCCAATAAGAACACCTCTCGTCCATTCACTGTCGACACTCTTACTGGTCTCGGAATCAGAGTGGAAGCGTCCTGCATCTCTATATCGGGATGGCTTTGGACATGACTCTCCTGAAGAGGCAACAATCTTCATCGTACGCAGCCAAAGGTGAAGTTCGTCATCAACAGACAATCAAGCTGAAGGCAGTCAACAGTCAACAGTCAACAATCAGTAGTCAGTAGTCAGCAATTAGCAGTCAACACGCGACGGATGAACCGTGTACAGCGCCCAACCCCCCTATGCCTGAAAGGGATGCGCCTCCGGGCTTCTAATGATAGCATTACACGGAAAGAAAAAAGTGTGGAGTAGCCTCAACCTTGAGAAATCTCCTGTGTCAAATGATGAAGGAATAAGCGACGGCCTCAGATATACGCGCTGTAATGGACATGTTTTGCCGAGAAAAGTCTAGAAACGGAAAGCCGGTATGACCTGTCCCAAGATCCAGATTATCGGTTCAATGTATTGGATCTCCACTCCAACTGCCGTGAGATAGGTATCCGGAACACGGAAGAGGCGTGGAATAAGAGGGGTTCGGAAGCGAACCCCTTTCATAAACTGCGCAATTGTGATGAAAGCTGCATTTGGTTCTCAGCCCCCCTAAAACTCAAGCGTCGAAGGTTTGAGTTGGCTCTGGTTACGAGCTACCCCGCATTTTCGATGTGTCGACATGATGCAATCCTCAACTTGGCGTGTGGCTGAGTATTTTATGGGATCAATGTTCTATACGAACCATCAACTGGTGGAGACAAGGGTTTTGCCGTCCCACGGCCGTGCACTGTATACCCGCAAATGCTTAACTTCACCCCTGCAACTCCGACGTGATATGGCAGCCGAGAGATGATGTGTCATGAGAGGGGGAGGGGGGGGGGTCCATCTCTTGGAGATCCCTAGATCCCTGAATCCCTAGATCCCTAGAAACTCAAGATCAAGTCCTGCTCATCTCAATGGCACGATAACGAAGATTCACAATCGCAATCTCCGACATGATGACTGGCTGATCACAACTGTACGGATGATCGGTTTCTTTTCCAATGACCAATGGCTTCTCCTGACAAAGTGTCGGTCAAGGAAGATTCGCTCTTAGCGCGGCACGGAAAGTTTTCTTGGGTTTCCTTTGGGGCTGAAAAGAAGCCACTCCATTTCCCTCTCACCCCCTTACTATATCTCAAAAACCTGGAACATCAGCCAAGCCGTGGAAGGAAAAAAAAAAAAAAGAAAGGTCAACAAGCTGCACGAAAATAGCACAACTCCTATCAGCGGCGCCGCCACCTGCGATGCTGATACGCGCACTTCTTTGCCGACCAGTCCTCGTCCATAAAAGGCCAACATCTCCGTCTCCCCAAGGGGCATGATAAGCTGATGAAACCCTCCGAGGGCGGTAAAGGTTCAAAGGGAAACACTTCCCTGTCTTCCGAACAGCCGCTTTCTGATCGAGTCCGAATGCTGACACCCTTGGCGCCATGACATCTCGTCATCTGATTGCCAGATTAATTCCCCTAGGATTCCACCATGACGTTTGAGGCGTGAATGGAAGTATCCTTATGGCTCGAATGGTGGCTCGGCAGTCGGGTAAACACGCTGCAATTTCACATCGCATATGAGTTGGGAATCCTGGCTCGTCGTAATTTGGGATTTCTAGGGTGGAGGAGAAGGAAGCAGAAGTTCGAGGTACAAAATTGTATTGTCCCGCGAGGTTGTCACTTGTTGTGGCGGCAGCCCGCAGCGTAGGAACCACTTGGAACCAGTTGCCGATACTGTCGATGTTTGATGCCAACATTTGTGATTCTGCGATGTTCCACCTCGCCTTGGCACGTACGTTGCGTGGTCGTGGAGCTCCTTGACCCCGGTAGCATGATAATTATTATTCCCTATCTGGAACCGCAGCGAGGCGATCTAGACCGAACGCAGTCGGCTTAAATGTCTATGCAAGACACTCTTGATATTTCCAGAGCTGGCTAAGGTTGCATGAGCGGGATTTCCATTCAGCCGAATTCAGCCCTACTTAGTTGTCCTCGGAAAGGCCGCAAACCTGCCATTCCACTAAGAAACTATACTTCTACACTAAGGTATAGCCAGATAGACGGCACTCAGAATGCGGTCTGAAGCACAAAGTATCAGAAGACACGGCTCAGGTCTCCCATCAAGTTCGCATGCAAGCAAGCTCATACAGATACACATAATGTGTATTCGACCTATACCTCCAGATGCAATTTTACCAACTTGTCAAACCCCGCTCGCGATCAAACCCACCCCGCAACTGCTGCTGCGGCTTGAGCACCTTACCCTGCAACACGGTATACCGAATGATATTCTCACACTCTTCCGGTCTCACGCGCGCCAGCCAAATACCTTGCGTAGCACCTTCGTCATTCGTCTCAGCTTCCTCACGCTTGTACCATTCAAAATCTCTGCGCCGGTACACAATTACATTTGCGGAATACTTGTGTCCGCCTACGTGGCTGATGAAGTAGATACCCACGCCGCCAGGCCGCGTATCGTCCATATCGCGGTACAGACCTAGTGGGCGCAAGTGTCGCTCAAATTCACGGCGGAGAAGTGGTGCAGATTGGCCGCACCGGGCGTCGCGCGTGCGCTGTGAGCAGAGGAGAATCACGGCTGCATGGGGACACGGGTGTGATTGAAGCGGCGTTGTGATACTGGTGCTTGCTGGGTGAGGTGGCTTCTCCTCGGCTTCTGTTGGTTTTGAGGGTTCCGGCTGGCCACCCAACGGTGTCGTTGTGGTCAGGGACTTGTTGACAAAGTGTTCAATGAGATCCGGAGCCAGTTGTGGTGTGACATTTTCTACCACGGTGAAACTGGGCAGGATGAGGACGTTTGTGGGCTGTTTCCCTGCCTCGTGCATGTGATATTCGTCCGGCACGGGCATATTTGATGCGGACAGCTTGAGTCGCTGAGGAAAAGCCAAATGAGCTACAGATCCGGTTTGTGGGGGGATGGATTTCGGCTTACACCATTGCTTGGTTCGATGCCTCCCTTCTCAATCGCTTCCATGACGCTTCCAGTCTCGTCTGCCACGTCGCGCACCCAATCTGACTTGCCCGTAGCTACGAGCACATGCGTAGACCACCCACTAACCTGTCCATATAGCTTGTCCTCGAGATCGACGTCGAATTTCGCGGGGTACTTCACGGTGCATGTTGCGCAGTCGTGGAGGCAGTCCTCCCCATCAACAGCCGGATCAGGCTTTACGAACAGCTTTTCGCTGTCAGGAACGGACTTAAATCCCTCCTGCGCCAGCCCGCTGTCGCCGACGGCATCGGTGGTGGCGTCGCTTTTCGAGGAAGCCAGGGAAACGTTAGAGGAGTTGAAGAGCGAGGATGTACCTCGACGGAAAAGGTGCATAGTGAAGGTGAGCGGTAAAGTTGTCTTCAGCACGAGTAGAGCCGGGATTGGATTAAAGTCGCGCAAGCTGTACCTTTCTTCAATCTCTTTTTGACGCGTAATACTGGGTACGAACAGCTCAATCTTATCAATCATTTTGCATTCGTGCCAAGAGATTCGGAACTAAATCCGCATGACTAAGCCCCCGCTGTCTCCGATTGGACGGTCAATATGATAGCATGGATTAAGATGAAAGCTACTTCATGATGTACAGGCTGTGATCGAGCGGGGCAATATGTGGGTTCCTAGTTGCTACGACCAGCGTAGTTGAAGGTGTATGGTAGATCTGTTGGGCTTCGAGTCTGCGTCAAGCGAATGACACTTCCTCCCGAACTCCCGGACTGGGCAGATTGTACGCGTCGCAGCGATCGTGTCGACGGCGTGCGAAGGAGTCCCTGCGCAAAGTAGCCGCGACCAGTTGATCGAGCCGATGCAGGACTATGTGTTGCAGTTGCTGTTGCGTACATAGACCGGTTCTCCCAGGTAGAAGCATTGGATGGCCGCAAACTGTTGGTTCGTATCGGGGTGACGGGACCGTCGTATCCATATTGGTCGACGGTGTCCGTTTCCCCTTCTTCATCTGATGGTCCGATGAAAGATTCATCGTCTGTATGAGGGAAGCTTGCACTATCACGGATCTCATTGAGGACTGGTGTTGTGAGAGACGTCATTCCTCGTAAGATCTCTGCGAACAGGTGCATGAGATCTCGAAACTCCGACTCTTGCAGCTCATGTGAAGAGAACCGCGCGCGTTCATAGAGCGCTTGGAAATCTGCCCCCAGTTCAGGTGAATCAATGGCTCCCAAAGAAATGAGATGTTTAACGTATTGCCGCAAGCCCATGGAAGCAGGTCGCTGTAAAACTTCCACCACGCGTGTATCTGGGAATGGATCTAGCGAAGCAGATGCGAGCGTATCTGCGGGTGCGAGTGAAACTGCTTTAGCCTCGATCAGGTTCGGCAATTCCTGAATGACTGTGCGGTATGGGAGGTCGGGCAAGTCTGGTGTTGCCGGCGACGACCAGCCTGGATGCTCGACATGGCCCCATGGCGGATGAACTGGGTCGATCGTGAGATCTTGGTAGTTCTGGAAGCTTTCCGCTTCTTGGGTGACATCACGCGGTCGAGCTTGGTACGCAATGACTGCACTGCGCGCTAGACCCTCCATGACCAGGCGCCTCACGCTCTTGCTCACATCTTCCTTTTCAATAGGTATCCATGCCTTTGGGATCCCGGTCAATGTATTTCGGTTGGTGTAGATTCGAGTCGCATATATGAGAACTGCAAGGAGGAAGGTGACGACATACGCGCCGGTGATGAAGAAGATGTTGGTGAGGCGGTTCGTTTCGTAGCATTGGTAGATGGCGTCGACTGGGGTAAGGAGGATGAGGCAGAGGAGAATCGCGGCAAAGATGAAGAATGCGGTCGAGTTGAAGAAGCGTTCAAGTCGCTCGGCCATGACTGCCCGCGCATGCTGGACCACTGCGTTTTTCGGCAGGGTTGGGGTGACGCGGTTTAGAGATGCGACGATACAGCAATCACCGAGACACAGGCTGTCAGGTGATTTGGTTCAATATATCATGGCAAGAGGTGAAGAAAATGCATCATGAGATTCTTGGATTCTTTTTGACCATTTTATCTTCAATATTCAAACTGATCTCTATTCAAAAGATCAAATTATTGTAGCATTGCGACTTTCACTATTGTGGTCCGACGGACACTATTAATGCCTCAGGTCTACAACATACGGGAACGTTATAGTCCGTCCCCTTTAGATACGGCGTTAGTCGGGGACTAAGGCGGCCGTACGGGCACTATGATATAAGCATTAGGATAGATAGTATTTAGACGAATCCCTCGCGGAAGGACAATTAATGACTCCGTTTCCTTCTCCCACGACTCAGGTACCGGCATCACATGACCGCGCTCTTCCCGAACCAGAAGCGCCGATCTCGAATCCATCAATTCATTTCCAAGGGGCAGGTATGAGTGACTACGAGCAGCAGGACACTTATGTTCTAGTGACTGGAGCCAACAGGTCTGAACTCTTTTGATTGGGCTAATTGACCGGTCTATCTCCAAAGCGACCTCCTGGCTGACCTGATCTAGCGGCCTGGGCTTCTCAATATGCTGTCGACTCGCCGATGAATTTCTCTCCACGCACCCCGAATCGCAATCGCTTAATGTTATTTTCACGACCCGGAGCTCGCGCAAAGCCCAGGATACTCAACGCCGTTTGGAGAAGCATCTCCAATCCTCCACCGTCCTCTCGGCTACCTCGCGAGTCAAATTCATCCCCGAGAGCGTCGACCTAGGAGACCTCCTCTCCGTACGCGCACTCTCTCGCCACTTACTGCAGAAGTATCCCAAACTCGATGCCATCATTCTCAATGCCGGACTCGGAGGATGGTCGGGGATTGACTGGCCAGCTGCTATCTGGGGCGTATGCACCGATCTCGTGCAGCAGGTGACATGGCCAACGTACAAAGTCGCACCCGTAGGTGTCTTGACAAACAGACAGACCGAGTTAGAGGAAGAGCCACCGCTGGGGTCTGTGTTTTGCGCTAATGTCTTCGGTCACTATATGCTGGCGCACAATGTTGTGCCTTTGTTGAAGCGCGCGCGTACTAATGGACCCGGACGAGTGATCTGGGTCTCAAGTATCGAGGCCACAGTCAAATACTTCGACGTTAATGATATTCAAGGCCTTCGGACTAAAACGCCCTATGAGTCTTCCAAGGCTCTGACTGACATTTTGGCCTTGACGTCGGATCTGCCCAGCGCGGCTCCGTGGGCCGTTGATAGTTTTATGCGCGAAGATTCCGAGGATCGCGCTGCTTCTTCTGATCCGCCTACTATGTTTCTGTCACACCCCGGTATCTGTGCTACGACAATCATACCACTTGCTCTTCCCCTTATTTGGGCTATGGTGCTTGCGTTTTGGGCTGCGCGCATGCTGGGATCCCCGTGGCATACTATGTCTACATATCTCGGGGCTTCTTCTCCTGTATTCTTGGCACTGGCATCGAAGGCTGCGCTAGACGCTGCTGAAGAGCCGTATCGCCAGGCGGGCGGGGGTCGAGCGAAATGGGGTTCCTCTGCTGATCGACTTGGCGTTGGAAATGTCATCTGCACCGAGACAGAAGGCTGGGGCTATGGTGGTGTTGTTGGAACTCCTGTTCTCGAGGCTGATCGAAACCGACGTCGGAAGCGTGGCGCAGTCGACCTCACCAGTGAAGATAAGGAGAAGTTCGAGGAGCTTGGCCGCCAGTCCTGGAAGCAGATGGAGGAGTTGCGGACTAGGTGGGACGCAATCCTGGATCGAGCTGAGAAGACAGCGGCTTGAACGTACGAGATGGATGGTTACCAAGTCTCTCCATCGTGAGACCGTTGCGGCGTGCAACAAACACTACGACTACTACTTGTAATTACCTATCACTATCTGTAAAAAGAAACACTTAATAGAGATCTTTCATGTCTACACAAATAGCCAAGTTGATTTGCATCTCTTGAATTTCGCCTCCCAATTATTTACATCAACATAACTCGCCCCGCGCCCCATGATACTTGAAGGAAAAAAGATATGACATGATTTCTTCGCCTGACAATCGCCAGAGATCTAGCAGAATACAGAAGGCGCAAAACAGAAAAAGGCAGCGGTGATGTAATGGCAAGCCCGAGCAACTGGTCGGGACAAATGATCAAGTTTTAAAAGAAAAGTAGAAGAGACTAAAAGGAGGTAGTGGTTGCAACGGTTTCACAATCGCGCACTGTCCACCGTCTAGGCGGGTGCGTCGATTGTCGGAGTGCGAATTGAAAACACTTGCGAGCGCAGCGGGGGCGAAGAACTGTCGCGGGTAATAGGCAAGAAAACAGGGACCGAAGAGGCGCAAGAAAAGGGAAGGGAAGATCAGGCAAAAACGACTCCGGTTCCATGCATCAAGACGGAAGGAAGAAAGATATCGGTGAGAAAGGATGTAAAGGGACGTATCGACGTGAATGGAGGAGGAGAGAGGGGAGGGATTACATGATAATCGCAGGAACTAAACGAATATTAGCTTCGATCGGGGACATCAATCAGGGAATCCACTCACCATCAATGTTCTGCTTGATGCTCTTGTGCGGCAGAATGGAGCCACCGTTGACGTACACCTCATCAGCGATGGTCACGTCGTCTCCAAGAACGGTCACGTTCTCCAGACGAGCCCAGCGGCCGACAGAGCTGTTCCAGCCGACGATGGTAGACTTGATCCAGGCGTGGTCCTTGACCTTGCTGTTCTCCATCACAACGCAGCGCTGCAGACGGACACCGTCACCGATAACAACATTAGGGCCAATGACCACATTGGGTCCGATGCGGCAGTTGTTGCCAATCTTGGCGGTGGGGTCCACCATCACGTTGCCACCGTGCACGTAGGGCTCGGACAGGGGGGCGAGCTTCTTGGAGTTACGCTTGGCGAGGGAGGTGAGGTACAGGCAGGTACCGGTGAGGAAGTCCTTGGGCTGACCGACATCCATCCAGAAGCCCTCGAGGTCGAAGGAATGCAGCTGGCCGTCCTTGCAGATGGCGGGGAAGGTCTCCTGCTCAATGGAGGTGGGGCGCAGCTCAATGCGTTTCAAGACACTGGGGTTCATGATGTAGATACCCGCGTTAATGCGGTTGCCGACGAACTCGACCGGCTTCTCGACGAAACGGTCGATGCGCGAGGGGTGGTTGGGCTTGTGAACCACGACACCATACTTGGAGGGTTCGTCAACTTTTGTAACCACAATGGTACCCTCCTCGCCGTGGGACTTGTGGAACGCAGCGAGTTGCTGGAAGGGGAAGTCACAGATCACATCAGAGTTCAGTACGAAGAACGGGGTATCGTCCTTGCCCAGGATCTTCTCCGCCAGCTTCAGCGGGCCAGCCGTGCCCAGCGGTTCCGTCTCGACGGAGAATTCAATGTTGACACCGTACTGTTCCTCGTACTTCTTGAGAGCAGCCACCATCACATCGGGGCGGTAGTTGACAGCCAGGACGATATCGGTGACACCTGCGGCAGCCAAGCTCTCGACCTGGTGGAGGATCATGGGCCGGTTGCCGAACTCGACGAGCGGCTTGGGAAGGGTGAGCGTCTGCAGGCCATGTTCTTAGTATTCAGGTCATATCACCATTGCGCACAAATTGGATGATTCAATGGATTAAGATTCGTTCAGCCGAAACTTACCAGAGGACGCAGACGGGTGCCGAACCCTCCGACAAGAATGAGAGCTGAGAGGGGGATCTGTCAGTAATGCAGGGAGATAGGGGGTTAAGGAGGGGCACATACCCTTCATAGTGGATTAATTGAAACGAAAATAGAAATTGAAGACTCAAGGCGGGAGATTGGAAATTTGAAGATGAGCACCAAGAGAAGCGAAGGACAAGATGCTAACAGGGACAGTTCAAAAGGGATCTCAGACCAAGCGGGAACACCACGTTGACTTTATTTTTATCGGGGGGCTCCTGGTGGGGCACGTGAGTGGCGGTGATTGGTCTCGAAGGGCACGTTTGCAGCGAAAAGGGGTTGCGTCTATACTTCTGCTTTTGTTGACTCGATTCACATGGGCTGGTCAATTGGCATTTGCTGGTTTGGATCCGAGGATCCATTCCCGGTCCATGGCCATGACCCTCCCGAATCAATTACTGGACACTGCGGTAGTGAGGTGTCCTCATCTCGGACCATTTCTGAGCCAGGACCACCTGGGGTGTGGCCCCCAAAACCAATCCAAGCTGCAGTTACTGCCTACTATCACTGGACCGGCTTCGCTATCACGCCTTCCCCGCGAACCTTGAGAACCTTGAGAACCTTGAAAGAGGGTGGTCAGACGATATCGCCTCTGGTTGCGGGTGCGGTCATGGGATAGGTGGGGAGCTGGCGCTCCCCATTAGCCTGGGGTAACCCATCGTACCATACCGCCGAATTTGACTGAGACAATTTCCCACGCTGTCTCCGATCATTGAGTGTCCGGGGGCAGCGGCCCACGTTGTGTCTCTGGCATTCCGGACATGTTACCCGCTGCATCCGTCCCCACGAAACGGAGCGCCCACTCACGGACTCTGTTAAGCTTCTCCCGATCGCCGCGCTGGCCCCGGTGTCCACCCGCATCCGTCGCGTCCGCCGGCCACCGATTTAGAAGGTTGATTTTCGTCATTCCTCGTAGACTCTGTCCGTAGACTCGATTTTGGAATGTACTCAGTCCTACGGTCCGCAATAGAACGATGTCTCGAGGGCGTAGCGCGGCCAGCGTTGGCCCCAGTCGGTCGATCTCCTGAGTCTTGGCGGGCTTCTCCGCTGGGAGCCAAAAGTTGACCCCAAATCCAGTCAGTGTTTCGTCGCCCACCACCAACTCAATAAGGTCTAGCTCTTTCTTCCATTGTCGCGTTACTATACGGCGGGGTGGATGGACTGCAATGATTCCGACGACCAGGTTGACGGTCTTGGTCTGCGGGGTGATGGACTGGAGATGTTTGGCCGAAGGAAGATCCTCCAAATTGCTCAGGTCGCCCGGTATTCGCATGGGCGAAGATGACTCTGAGATATCTACTTCGGGCGAAGTAGTCACAGGTTGGTTTCCATCTCCGGGCTCACTCTCCTGCGTACTATTATCCGATAATCTGGACATCGATATCTCTGACGCTTCGTGGAGAGCAAATGAATGATCGTAGAACTTGGACAATAAGGATCCATCTTCTGGAGTTGACGAATCTTCCATAGTCTCCAGCTGATGTGTGGTCAGAAATTTCGGGTCCTCCGGTCCATAGTAGAAGGACTGGTAGACTTTGGGTTGCTCATGATCCAAAGGCTGTAACACCCTCCATTTCACGGATCGTTGATTGGTAGTTGGTTGACTCTCTTCGGTATTTGGGGAACCTTGAAATGGTGATATTGGCTTGTCGAAAAGCTCGTCGTTGTCCCAGTCCAGATGTCCAGGTAGGGGAGCGCCCATCAAGAAGATAGTCTTTTGGGGCATGTTGAATGGACAGCCCTTAGTCCGAGACTTGCAGCTCTTAACGTCGAGATATTTAGATTGCGCTTGACAAAATCGCGCGCACCAGACAATATTGTCATGATTTGAAGTGATGTTGCTGAACTCAGTGTCTCACAATATTCACTGAGTGAAGCTATAGAGACAGTCACTATTGATGACCTCTTTGACACAGTAAATTGAGCTCGCTGCTTTGTGAAAGCGTAATCATGTTTCCTCTGAGGGAGTTGCAAAGGAATCATTGACAGACAGTCAAAAGCTGAACTTGGAACCGAACCATGGATGCTAAGTCATGGCCTAGGCAACGCGACTATATATTATCTCACTCGTCTCCGTGAATTGACCCTCATCCGAACGTTGCATCTCGCATGCCTCTGAAATCTGATCCAAAGAAACTTTGTTTCAGGCCCATATGTCTGTCAATTTAGAAACATGAAATAACCACACGAGCGCATTCGAACTACCATTGAAACCGGTGGATGACTGTAGGCGCCCACACGTGACTCAGGGAAGCCACTCGTACCTAAGTGGCAACCGTCTTTCGCCGCAACTCAGCGGAGCACAAGACCTCGTCACCATCAACTCGTTTCCGATCGATCATCGGGAATGGCTGTTAGCTCAACCTAAAACTAATTTGTGTCCGACCCTCCTGCTGTACACCTCATCCCTAGCGGAGCAGATCTCCCTTCCCCTCGCGGCCGAGCGCCGCTCGACATCGGACTACTATGGCCTTCCAAATCCCGATGGCCCGGCCTGTGAGGACCAACCTGTGCCTGTCCATCTTATTATCTTTACTGACATCTGTGCCTCTTACAAGAATGTTGCCGCCGTCACCTCAGACCTCTGGCCCTCGATGTCCAGCTTGTTGGCTGCTCCCCGGCAGTTGACCGGCCGAACTCCGAAGGCCGGGATTCACGATGCTCGCTCAAGAAACCCTACTCAACAGGAGAATGTGGCAGTATGTATACATTACTCACGGAGTGTCGTTGCCTTTAGTTGACTTTCAAAGACTCCTTTGCGCGCATCGTTGCCCGACTACCTCGATACCGTCTCTGTGAAATCGTTGAGAACGAACATGGCGAACTGGCCTGCCCAGCGCACATCGTTCTCGCCTATGAAAAGAAGTATGGCCAAACTCTTCAACTTTATGCTTGAGTCTAACATAGCGATTGGATCTAGCTTCCGCTCTTTTGAACTCGTCTCCCATCCCATCGGCTCGTGGATTTTCTGTCTCGGCAGCTCGATCCTACTCGACCCTGACACCATTCCGTATCAGCACGCTCCGCGCGGTTCCCAAGGTTAAGGGTCTTTCTAAAATCCAGCAGCAAAGGTTTTTATTCGGCGGACAGTCTACGAACATGTTGGCCCAAAAAGAAAAGACCGCAAACAACAACCCGAACAGCGCAAATGCCCAGAACTCGTTTTACCAAGCCCTTCTGCGTGCGAACATGCCGGCTATTGTCGTCGAAAGATACCGAAGTGCTCAGTTCGCGAGTAACACGGCAACCGAGGCGATCTATGCGCAGGCTTTGCAGCGGGTTGGCGGTGCTGATGCGGCCGGCATTGCTGGAAACCAGAACCTCAGCAGTGAGCAACTTCAGGCCGTCGGCCAGGCTGTTGCTGCACGGAATAATGGTGGGCAGATCGGACTTGCGACTAAGCACAATGGAACTGGTGCCAAGGAGGCTCCTCTCTACGTTGTAGTGGAGGAGTCGCTTGGCAGCACCGTCTTCCGTTGGGTCAAGTTCCTGCTCTACTTCGGTTTCTTTACGTATATGTCCCTCGTCCTGATTACCATTTTGGTTGAGACTACTGGTGTTTTGAAGAACATCCGAGGCCCTCAGAACAACGAAGCCCAGCCTCAGCAGCAAACCGTCCGCTTCAGCGATGTGCACGGTTGCGATGAGGCCAAGGATGAGTTGCAAGAGCTGGTTGAATTCCTACTCAACCCTGATCGTTTCTCATCCTTGGGTGGTAAGCTCCCCAAGGGTGTTCTCTTGGTTGGTCCTCCTGGTACCGGTAAGACCCTGCTCGCTCGTGCTGTCGCTGGTGAAGCCGGTGTCCCCTTCTTCTATATGTCGGGCTCCGAATTCGATGAAGTCTACGTCGGCGTCGGTGCGAAGCGCGTTCGTGATCTCTTCACTCAAGCCCGTAGCAAGTCCCCAGCCATCATTTTCATTGACGAACTTGATGCCATTGGCGCGAAGCGAAATGAGCGTGATGCTGCCTACGTGAAGCAGACCCTCAACCAGCTCTTGACTGAACTCGACGGTTTCTCTCAAAGTAGTGGTGTCATCATCATCGGTGCTACTAATTACCCGCAGCTATTGGATAAGGCGCTGACTCGACCTGGTCGCTTCGACCGCAAGGTCACTGTTGGTCTACCCGATGTCCGTGGCCGCATGGATATCTTGAAGCATCACATGACAAACGTTCAGATCGGCACTGATGTGGACGTTGGTATCATTGCCCGTGGTACTCCTGGCTTCTCCGGTGCTGACCTGGAGAACTTGGTCAACCAGGCTGCTATTCACGCTAGCCGTGATCGCAAGCAGAAGGTTGGTCCCATGGACTTTGACTGGGCTAAGGACAAGATCATGATGGGCGCCGAGGCGCGCAGCCGTTTCATCCAGGACAAAGACAAGCTTTTGACTGCCTACCACGAGGCTGGCCACGCGCTGGTCGCCTATTACTCCAGATCTGCTACTCCTCTCTACAAAATTACTATTGTCCCTCGTGGCATGGCCCTGGGTATCACCCACTTCCTGCCCGAGATGGACACCGTCTCGCGAAACTACACTGAGTACCTGTCCGACATTGACGTCTCTATGGGTGGCAAGGCCGCCGAGGAGATGATCTTTGGACCCGACAATGTTACCAGTGGTATCTCTGCAGTAAGTTGTTCTGCGAAAAAGTCATCCCCCCTTCAATAATGCTGATATTTTCTCAGGACATTCAACAAGCTACGGAAACCGCCTTCACATTGGTCACCCGCTTCGGATACTCCAAGAAGCTGGGCAACGTCGACCTGTCAACCAACTACGACAGCCTCTCCTCTGAAACCAAACAAGAAATCGAAGGAGAAGTCCGTCGACTTGTCGAAGAAGCCCGCCTGCGCGCATCCAAGATCCTCACCGAGAAGCGCGACGAGTTGGAAATTTTGACGAAGGCGCTGATCGAGTATGAGACGCTGACGAAGGAAGAGATGGAGAAGGTGCTCAAGGGCGAGAAGATCGATAAATTATCCTCTTCCCCCAGCGCACCACTGAAGCTGCCAGAGGCTCTGCAAGTCGCCAACTTGAATCCGTCGACTGCCGCCGAGGGACCACCCACAGCGACCGAGTGAGCTCGACTTTCGAGCTCTCTTTTCCGTTGCTTCCCTCTTTCAGTTTGATTTCCTTGACCTGTATTTCTGTGGCCTATTTTACTGTGCATTCCCGGGATCGTTCGGGCGTCTTTACCGAAAATACCATTTTTCATTTTTCCATGTTTCCATTTTTCATTTGCCATTCATTTTTCTCATTTCCTAATGCGAATCAACGCAATTGTTCCCGATCATGTATCCTGTACATATAAATCTCCGTAGGCTAATTATCTCCAAAAGCGAGTCCTAACCCTCATTTCTCCCATGTTCCCATGCCCCACCCCACCTCTCCGTCGCAGAATAACGTAGAAGATCCCCACATCCTCCAAAACCCAGTACCTGAATATGACTCACCTAGTTTTTAGAGAGACCATAACGTCAGACCCCTACCATCAATCTTTTTCATTTCCCGTGGATTCCCGATCACCACTACAAAAGTCCCGAGGTTCGGTTTCCCATGCTCCTGATCACGGGATCCACGGGGAACCGGAGGCTCCACATGATGTCATACCCGCTTTAACGGCGATCCCCAAATCCTGTGCCTGGTTCGTCCAGCTCTTTGACGCCATCGTGGGATCTGGGGAGGACGGCTTCGTTTCCAGCCTATCGTCGGCCGTGGAGAAAGGGCTGTCGATGATGTACTGTACTTTTCGTTCCCTCCCCTGGGAGAGGTGATCTACATGAGATCATTTGGTGGCATCTCGTATCTCATCATTGGAGCCTAGATTGGTATGAAGATATGAGCGAGTTGTAGATAAAGAGGTTTCAAGGTATCTTACGAGATCGGACATGGAACATAGGAAGCTAGGACATAGGATATAGGAAAGGGAGAGAAAAAGGGTATTGCTTTGAAATTTTTTTGGGATTTCATTTAATGGAAAGATTGTCCTGGTATTTACACAGAAATGCGCTCTCGTGCGAGCCAAACCATCGAGATAAAAAAAAGAGGAAGAAAATTGAGAGGAAAACCGTGGAGAATAAGGGAACGATCCAAAGGAGCCAGCTCTTTCCCTCCGAATATTCATAACTGGGGTGACACAACCTTTCATCGCGGTCATGAAGGTGGCAGCCCATAGCGTGCCGGCGCGCCCATTGCGTTAGGACGATCTAATCAGGGGAGGGGGGTCTAAAATATGTAAAGGTGGAAGGTGAGGTATGTTTGTGGCTTGATGTCCCAGAGAGCCCCCGGAAACAGGAAGGGGTGAAAGATGGGAAATCTCAGAATCACGAACGGCCGAGTATCCGATGGGATTGTGGTCGTGGGTTTGTCTGGTTTGGGCAGATGCAACTGGATGGAAAAAAAAAAAAAAAAATGGTGTGTCGGGACTTGGAAGGTGGACCGGCTTGCGGTCACGCTTGTCACGCTTGTAAAAGAAAAGAATCATATATGCGAGATGGGGTCGCGAAGGGATTATTCGTCGTCGGATTCTTCCCCGACGTCCATCCAGCCCCGCGACATCTCCACGGCCTTGGACCACTTCTTATACATCTTTTTGCTGGCCTGCGGGGTGATTTGGGGTTCGAAGGTGGCTCGATTCGCGCGGTTCATATGCTTCAAATCGGAGAAGTCTTTCCACACATCGATGGCAAACGCGGCGGCGATGGCAGCACCAAGAGCGGTGGTTTCGTGCATTGCGGGTCGTTCAACAGGGATCTGAATGATATCGGCTTGTGTCTAAGAGAAAGAAATTCAAGTTAGCGAGAGGAAAGTGTTGCATGCGCCGAGCGAATATCGAAAGCGTACCTGCATGCAAATGTCGGAGTTGCTCATGCCGCCGTCCACAGCCAATTCCGTCAACTTCTTGCCGCTGTCCATCTCCATGGCATCGAGAATAGCCTTGGTCTGGAAGCACGCGGCCTCCATGGTCGCGCGAGCAATGTGGCCTCGTTGTGTGTGGTGGGTAATGCCCCCTTGGTCATAACATCAGTAGAGCTCAAAGGGGTGCGGAGAGATGAGAAACTTACAAATGGTGCCCTTTGCGTCATCAATCCAGTACGGCGCAAAGAGTCCACTGAACGCAGTGACGAAGACGCAGCCTCCGCTGTCCGGAACCGTGGCCGCAAGATCACTGACCTTACGCGAGTCACGGAAAAAGCCCATGTTGTTCATCAGGAAGGAAACACCACTGCCTGCGACGGCGACACTGCCTTCCAAGGCATAGACGGGTTTACGGTCTCGGCCCAGCTGGAATCCGACTGTGCCGAGAAGGCCGTGCTTAGAGATGACGGGCTTCTCGCCCACGTTGTAAAGAAGGAAACAACCCGTTCCATATGTGTTCTTGGCGGATCCTGGGGTGAAAGCACAGTGGCCGACCAGCGCCGAGGCCTGGTCACCCAGACAACTGGTAATGGGGCATCCTTCCAAAGGACCCTCATAGATCTCACCGAAGCCCTCCCGGTCGGCGGATGGGAGAATCTCAGGGAGGCGGATCTTGGTACGGTCGATATCGAAGAATTCCAACAGGCGGTCATCATATTGCAAAGTTTCGAGGTTCATGAACATTGTACGGGAGGCGTTGGTGACGTCGGTGACGAGGCGCTTGTTTTGTGGGCCACCGTTGAGGTTATAGATGAGCCAGGAGTCCACTGTACCGAAGGCGGCACGGCCGTCATCGTAGGCAGATCGGACGTCCGGGAGGTTGTCGAGCATCCATCGCAACGTCACCGACGAGGGGTATGTGGAGAGGGGCAGACCGCAAATGTTGACCAGGTCGTCGGCGCCCTTCTTGTTCTTCAATTCACGCACCAAGTTGGCTGTCCGTGTGTCGGTCCAGGTAATGGCGTTGTGCAGGGGTTCCCCAGTCTCCCAGTCCCAAACGAGGGCCGTTTCTCGCTGACTGGTGATGCCAACGGCCTCGATATCAGAACGGGAGTGACCCAGGGCAAGGAAGGTTTTCATCGCCTCCTCAATACAAATGAAGACCGACTCGACCAACTCGTAGGGGTCTTGCTCGTGCCATCTGCATGATTTTGATTAATTGAGTTCCTCGGGTTCCGTGGGAAGGGAGCTTCCAGTCATGCGGGGGCAACGGGGAGGACAGGACCGAACAGATCACATACCCTGGATGTTCGTGAATTTGCCGGAATTCGGTCTGGTATTTGGCAATGGGAACACCTGTACAGTCGAAGATGATGAAGCGTGTGCTAGTTGTACCCTGATCAATCGTGCCGATGAACCGCTCCTTGAGGTCGTCGGTTCGTCGGTCTTCGTCCTGCAAGATGGAGCGGTCCCCGTCGTCGGTTTGACGTGGTCGGATCTCCACGTTAAATTGGTTGGAGGGTGGATGGTCGGGGAGCTCAAAGTCGTTTGGCGGCTCCGAGTCACCATCGACGCTGCCATCCAATTCAAATGGGTTGCGCATATTCGAGGTTGGGGTAGAGTGGCGAGAAATGGATGTAGAGGGGGGGGAAGAAAGAGAGGAAGAGAGGGGGTTTCACGGCCAACAATTAAGTGTGGGGGAATTACGCCAGAAGAGAAGAGAAGAGGGATTCTACGTGGCGGGCACTGGGCGATTGGCGATACGGGAAGCTCCAGGGAAGAGGTAGGAAAAAAGTGGAGCGTTGACGTACGAGGGGCGACAAGACCTCGAAGGCAAAAAACCAGCGAAAGCAAGCTGAAGGGACTCTCTTTATCCAACAGAGTGGATCTCGCACCTGGGCATGTCCAAGGGGAAAGAGTGGAGAGAGAAGAGAGAGGGGAACAAGAAGCAGCCCCAAATCCGGTTCGGGGTTTTTTTCTGATCAGAAGACCTCGTCACTCTTTCCCCCCCCCACCCCACTTTGACTCTGGTTACATATCAGTTCTGCTTCTCGCCGTCAAAGGGGAGGGGGGGGGGATCCTAGCTTTTGGACTCTGCCTCTATTTTATAATTTTTTAATCTCTCTCTCTCCCTCCATATCTATCTCTAATATCTCTATATCTTTCATCTCTATTTCTCCTTTGTCCCTCCTGATCTCTTAGGGCCGGGGGCCCAGGATCAGCGAGGACTGGACCATGCATCTATAAAAAGGCCCCTCTATACAAGGCCCCGTCGATCTGGGCACATGATACTCCCCAATTTTTCCCCTGTCTCCCTCTCGTGTTCTAGACCCCCCTATTTTGCTGCTATCGATTGAACTAGCGCCCGACTAATTGGCTCCCTATTCATGGAGAAATGCAGAGTGGCTTGTGCCGGAAGAATTATAGGCGCTCAAGGGAAACATTCCCTGGGGGATCTAGTCGCAGCCAAGAACAACCCTCGAAGCCGGGTGCCCCATACATACCACCGGGGCATACCCCTGGATGAACGGTCCGTACGATTGGCATATGCACCGTCGTGCCAATGCCTTCACCTCGCCAATTATGCCATCCCATGCTGGGCGAACGCGACACCTGCCCCCCCGTCGGGTGGTGACGTTGAGAGACAGGGTGAACCCGGTTCAACCCCGGAACTAACATCTGACTAAGATATTGACAACTTCTAATGGAACATCTTCGGGCACCTTCAAAAACTAGTGGTAATAGAGTCTCGATTTCATGGACGCCCGGGGGAGCATCTCGAATAAGTCTGCCAGGGACGAGAGGGGGAGAAGAGGTCAGGGACGTGCGAGTAGATGCGTAGATCACGCGAGGGTAAAAAAGGACGATCTTGTGGGTTTGGGAATCTCACGCCCGCATGTTCGCTGTCGCAACCGGGCGTGTTATGTACCCTCTCGCCTTACCTTCCTTAAAGAATTCCACGCTAGAATCTCTTCTGGCTTCGATGAGACTTGGCTGCTTATTTTTATTTTATTTAAAAATTAATTTTTCCATCGAGATCGCCGAATTCTATTCTGGACCCTGTGGTCCCGGGCTTGGGTGTCTCGACCAGGGAACTTCGTGACAAAAGGCCCCTCTCTCGCCGATCGGGGCGGCAACCCGTGTCTGACTGTTTAAAATGGCTTTCCTTGAGCCGAGTGCACTCCCCGAAATCTTTGAATCTTCACCTTGGGGGGAATTTTTTTTTGACCCTCACTTCTAGCTACCAGATCCGGTTTAGGCGTGCTAGTACGATTGAACATGCACGTGGTCCGCTGGTCGAATGCGGCGGGTTTATCTGTACGTCTCAAGTGGGTCGTCATCTGTCTCTTGGTGGCTTGAAGAACTGCCAGTGCAACAAAAGAACAACAATTGGCTTCGGCCTTCGTGCGTTCTGCGAATATTCTACAGGAAATCACGGGGAATGCAAACTTCGAGTGACAAGTGCAAGAAATCTCAAAGATCCCCAACAGTTACAGGTTCCGGGTGCGACTCCGAAATTTACTCCTCATCCTGGCCGAGCTCGGCCTTGCGGCGAGCCTCAACCTCCTCCTTCTCCTTCTTCTGCAGGAAAATCAGGGCGTTGATCTTGTCCGTAATGGTGTGCTCCGAGCTGACGCTCTGCTGGATCTGCTCACGGCCGATCAGGGTGGCCACAATAGAGGCACCGACGACGAAGGTCAGGACAAAGCGGTACATGCCGTACCAGTGAGGAGCACGGCCGACAGCAGCGGCGCGGGCGTCGTTGTAGTACAAGAAAGTGAAGGCAAGGAACTGGGTGATCAAAGCGTACTCGGTGGGGAACAGCAGAGTAGGCCAGGCCACGGCCGGGGCGATGACACCGGCAGCGTAACGGCGGTAGCCGAACTTGCCGCCGTAGCCAGCCCACTCAAGGCCCCAGTGGACAGCACCGAGGAAGGAGAGGATCTAGGCCAAGAATGATCAGCGGACAGCTCCGATATAAGAACAGGTCGAGGGCCACTTACCACGGCACCGTAGCCAACCTGAATGGGCTCGAGCATGTGCAGCATCAGCTCAGCACTCTGGCCGGAGAAGATCAGACCATCACCGAGGTCAGCGGCACGGTTAATCTCGTAGGCGAGGTAGACAGTCTGAAGGGAGGTGGCCAGGTAGGGGATAACACCGGCCATACCGAGAGCCAGAGCCTCCTTGGGGACCTCCTTCAGACTGAAAGTGTCCTTGATAACTTGCTATAGTCACATTGAACTGTCAGAATAGAGCACATAGGTAGGACGATTGAAAGTCAATGGACCACAATGGAAAACGTACAGCCTCGGACTTCATGCCGGCCATCATGTCGACGTTGTCGTCATCCTATATTGCGCAAAAGCATATTAGCCATTGGATGCTCCAAAAAGTTCACACCAGCGGACAGAATTTCTACCTTAGCGGAGGAAGAAGCGTAGCGAACGAGAGCGGTGGTGACGGGCTTGTGAGCCGCGAGCGCGAAGCTGGGCTTGATGGCCGGGCGGACGGCACGGGCGGACGAGGTCAGCTGGGCCTTGAAGACGGGAGCGCCCATGGAAGAGCGAGCCACGGAGGCATTGGAGCTCGAGATGGCCCGGAGCACAGAGCGGGCGGCGGTGTTGCGGTACAGCATGGCGGGGGAGAGCTTTTCGTGTGTAGTCGGGTTAGCACGTCGCGGGAACGAAAAGCCTCGGGTACAGCGAAAGCGCGGGGACAACCGACCCAATTGGACTGTAAAACAGCTGAAGAAGCGTTTGAAGAGTGGAGATGAGGGTATTAACCCGGAAAGGGACTCGTGATTGAAGTCGGGGAGGCCGTGGGTTTCCGAGATAGAGCAAATAAGAATCTCCAGAAATGAAGTGACCGGAATGATGAGGTGTGGTCGTCGGGCGGACCGTAGCGACCCGAACGGCATTTAACTGCCTTAGGCATCTCAGTGAGAAGCTGGGGAGTCACGTGATATCACGTGAGCACGGGGGGGCGAAGCCCTAGGTGACTAGCCAGCTTTGGAGACTGCCCAGCACGGGACCGACGTCACTCTGCGTTGGCAGTAAACAAGCGTACAGTACAGTACAGTGTAGTGCCTTTCACTCGGGGGGAAATAGCTATCTATTTCTATTGATGGGCCGAGAAATATCGAATCAATCTGATTACATTAATTTCTAGTCAGGTCTCAGTCACCGTAGTAGAGAAGCTAAACCTCGATGTACCCTGTACAGTACCAATGTGGGCGGTCGGGGAATGTCCCCAGCGGGCGCATTGTACGGGGTACGGTACCTTGGACTCGCCCAGTTTGCGTAACAGATAGCGGCCTTTCTTCTCCACGGCCATTGGCTTGGCTTTCGATAACCCAACTTCCTTGTTGCGATCTCATCGCTTCCGAGTCTGCTTTTCAGTTCCTTACTCTCGACTTCTCTCCCAAACACCCTGGCCGCTCATCTCGAAGGTGGAGATTCCGCCTCGGTATCGCGTGCAGCACACCAGCACTGCTTGGATGGCTTGAAGCAATCTCGGACTTGAGGGCACCTAGAAATCTTTCTCATGCTGCGTGAGAACCGCCCTACCCTGCATATTACAAGGTCGTGGATAGCTACTGACCTGCCACTTTCCTCAGAGCTAGGTCGACTACCAGTCGCGACGACCCACCCTGCTCAGCTACATCACCAGCTATAGAGCCCAATCACCGGGTCCGGTCCAAGGCCAAATCTTGCAAATATGTTGGAGGGACTGGTTGCTAGCTTGCTCAACCGCTTTTTGGGCATCTACGTCAAAAATTTCGATGCTACGCAACTGAATATCGGCATCTGGTCAGGCGACGTCAAGCTGCGCAATCTTGAGCTACGTCGAGAAGCGCTTGACCAGCTACACTTGCCACTGAACGTTGTTGAGGGCCACCTGGGCCAACTCACTTTGTCCATTCCATGGTCTAATTTGAGGGGAAAGCCCGTCAAGGTCGACATTGAAGATGTTTTCCTTCTCGCCGCACCAAAGGAGGATGCGGATTATGACGCCAAAGAGGAGGATCGAAGAGCGCATACCTTGAAAATGGAACGCATTGAGAGTGCTGAGATTCTTCGCGAGCGTAATGCTGAAGGCATGAGCCAAGAAGAACAGCGCCGGAACCAGAGCTTCACCCAAAGCATGATTACGGCCGTTGTAGACAATCTTCAGATCTCAATCAAGAACGTGCATTTCCGCTACGAAGACTCCATCGCTTCTCCCGGCCACCCCTTCGCTGTCGGATTGACGCTAAAGGAGCTCAGTGCTGTCAGCACCGACTCGGAATGGAAACCTACTTTCATCCAGTCCACATCTGACACTACGCACAAACTCGCAGTTCTCGGCGCTCTTTCCGTATATTGGAACACGGACGCGACCCTCTTGGGTACTGGACGAGGCTCTGACATCGGCGCTGAGGCTCAGGGTATTGGTCACGATGAGCTGATGGAAAGATTGCGCGCGGCGATTGACGGCGAAGAAGGCAAACAATTCATGCTTCGACCTGTTAGTGGTCGTGCAGGACTTGAAATGGACAAGTCAGGCAAGTACGATCGGCCTGCTATGAAAGCCCGGTTACTCTTCGATGAACTCGGATTTGTTTTGGACGACAATCAATATCGCGATGCCCTGATGCTAGTCGACCTTTTCCACTACTTCATTCGCCACCAGGAGTACAAGCGATTCCAACCTAAAACTTCACCTAAGGAGGACCCTCGGGCATGGATGAAGTTTGCTGGAAATGCAGTCCTCAAGAAGATTCATGATCGGAACCGACGATGGACTTGGGACTACATCAAGGAGCGCAGAGACGATCGCCTTTCGTATATCAATTTATTCAAGAAACGGAAGCGAGAAGAAGCGTTCACACCCGAAGAAACTAAGGAGATGGAGAGATTGGAATGGAAGCTCAGTTATGACGACATTAGGTTCTGGCGATCTCTGGCTCGGAATCAGCTGCGCAAAGAAAATGTCGGCATCAAAAAGCCCGCCCAGCAGCAGTCATGGGGTGAATGGCTCTGGGGCAGCAAGAAGGAGGAATCAGAGGAGCCCGCCATGACCGAAGAACAGCGACAAGAATTGTACAGCGCCATCGATTGGGACGAAAAGAAGGCTCTTGCGGAAAGTGTCGACGTGCCTCGAGAATGGGTCAAGCTGCAGGTCGATTGGAGTCTACGGGCTGGCAGTTTCACTTTGAAGAAGGATCCTCATGGAGCAGCCACCGAAGTCATGAAACTTGTCTTCGATAATTTCCGAGCCAAGGCTCTCCAGCGCCCAGATTCATATCTTCTTGATATTGATCTTGGAGGATTGAAGATGTACGATGGTACTACCCCTGGCACTCTTTACCCCAAGATTGTCAGGGTCAAAGACTCTCTTCCAGAGCCTGCCAAGGAACAGCAGGCCATTACGAATGATGATGTTGATGACGATGATGATGATCTAGGCTCTCAGGCCAGTGCCGATGATACTGAACATGAAGACAGCTTGTTCCATCTACAACTGGAGAAGAATCCCCTTGAAAGCGATGCGGATACAGCAGTCAAGGTCAAACTGAAAAGTATCGAAATTATCTACAACCCCCGGTTCATGGTGGGCATTGTCAAATTTTTCGAGCCTCCTGAGCGGCATATGGAGTCGATTGGTGCACTTTTGGACACCGCTGGAGCTACTGTCGAGGGCCTGCGGCAGCAGACCCGAGCAGGCCTGGAGTTTGCCTTGCAGGAACACAAGAAGGTTGACGCGCAATTTGACGTGCACGCGCCTTTGATCATCGTACCCGAAAGCATTACACAAGAAAGCTCTCTGTGTTTGATTTTGGATGCGGGTCATGCCAGTGTCAACAGTGAACTGGTCGATCGACAGGCCATGCGAGATCTGCAATCAAAACAGAAGCGCCAATACGAAGAGGAAGATTACAGACAGCTCGAACACCTGCTCTATGATCGTTTCCTCATCAAGTTGGATTCGACTCAGGTTCTTATTGGGCCCGGAGTGGAGGCAACTAAAGCACAGCTTACCTCGGGTGTTGAATCTAAGAATTTCCATATCATCGACCGCATCAACGTGGACTTTGTTCTCGAGATGTGCATCGTTCCTAAAGTGACACAACTCACTCGAACTCGGATTTCGGGTCACCTTCCAGAGCTGCATGCGTCAATGTCAGACACAAAGTACAAGGGTCTGATGAAGTTGATCGACATCGCAATCCCGCAATTCGATGAGGACAAAGATTCCGCTGGTCCACTAGCTAAAGCGTCCGACGAAGCGGAAACAGCAATTGCTACTAGGGCGAGATCAGCGTCGTTCCAACCTGCAGCTCGACGAGATCTCCCCGTTGTGGATGATGACGAAGCCGAGTCAGAAAGTGATCATGCCAAGAAGAGCCCGGACATTTCCAACAACATTTACCGCCGAGACTTCGAGTTCAAGTTCAATGTTGGTCGCCTCCGGGGCTCCCTATTCCGATCTGACTCGCAAGATCCACTCAAGGATAAATTGCTGGTGGAACTGGTTGCTGAAGGATTCGAGCTTGATTTCTACATGCGCCCTTATGACATGGTTGCCGAGGTCATCCTGAAGTCCTTGAGTGTCGATGACTATATCGAAGATAACCCTGTGCCCGAGTTCAAGAGGATCATTTCGTCCAAGGGATTCAATGCAGACGAGGACAAGGATCTTTTCCACTTGAAAATGGTCCGCGTGAAGCCCGAGTCTCCTGAGTTTGACACAACATATGAAGGCGTCGCCATGAATCTGGACATATCGGTCTCGACAATCAATCTTGTCGTCACAAGAAAGACGCTGTTGACCCTGCTTGACTTCATACTCCTGACTTTCACAAGTCCACAGCAGCCAGTTGATGAGAGCTCGCAGTCAGACAAGGCTATTCAAGAAACAGCCATTGTGGACGAAATGCCTCAACAAGCCGGAAAGATCCGCATCAAATCCAACTTGAAAAGCATTGCGCTCATTCTCAACAATGATGGAGTTCGACTTGCAACACTTAGTCTGAACACCGCTGATGTTGGTATCTTCCTTGTGGGCCGCACGATGAGCATTCAGTCTCGAATTGGCAGCCTGACACTAGTTGACGATGTCAATTTGGGCGCACCAGAGGACTCGGACGTACGCCGTCTTCTAACGATTGAAGGGGATAACTTCGCGGACTTCAAATACGAGACCTTCGATTCTGAAAGTGACAGCTACCCTGGTTACGACTCTGAGGTCTATTTACGATCTGGGTCGATCAAGATCAATTTCATGGAGGAACCTTACCGGAAGATTGTCAATTTTCTTGTCAAGTTCGGCAAGATGCAAGCGATCTTCAATGCAGCGCGCCAGGCTGCCGCGTCTCAAGCCAACCAGCTCCAAGAAAACCCCTCGCGCATGCGCCTAGACATTGTGGTCAACACCCCGATCGTGGTGTTCCCCCGAGCCATGGCGGTTGAGTGGCCTCGAGACACGATAACCGCCTACCTTGGTGAAATCTACGCTAAGAATGAGTTCGTTCCCATGGACGAGTCCAAGGACAGTCCGGCCGTGAATGTAATCTCCACCGGTGTCCGCAACATCCGTCTGACATCGAAGTTCCACTTCGACGAGGGCTTGGTGGAAGAGCTGGAGATGATTCAGAAGGTCAATCTCGACTTCAGCATTTGCTATTTGGAGCACCAGGCCAACAATCCCCGTCCAGACATGGAGATCGAAGGTTCCTTGTCGCCTATCAACCTTCGGATTTCCCAGAGTCAGTTGAAATTCCTGCTGGCTCTATCTAAGTCAATTCCTGGCGCTTTTGCAACCGATGCTGAACAGCAGGAGCTTGAGGCATTGGAATCTTTACCATCATCCGTCACCGAGCCCACATGGGAGGCCACCTCCAAGGCTGTGCAGGCCCAGAAGGACTCTGACGCAGCTACAGCTGATGACGGCGCTAGCAAGGAGACTTGGGTGCGACTTGACATGATCTTCAAAGTCGACAGCGTTGGACTGGAACTCATCCTGGCCAATGACAACCAACCCGTCGGCCGTTTAGAGGACTCCAGTCTATCCAAATTCTCTCTTAATGACACCCGAGTCAAGCTTCGCATGTTGACGGATGGCTCGCTGGAGTCAGAGCTTTTGATACACTCTTTCTCTATTCGTGACAGTCGCCGACATGACTCGAACAAGTTCAGAAACATCATGTCCTTGATCAACAATGATGTTCAGCAGCAATTCATGGCCAGCCTGTCCATGTCTCCCGGACCCGAGAAGCATCTTATTGCAATGTTGACCATTGATAGTCCTCGGATCATGTTTGCTCTTGACTATCTGTCTGCTTTGCAGTCGTTCAGCAACTCTGCGTTCGCCAGCGAGGACCACGCGGGAGATGTGGAAGAAGAGTCTGACTCGGTCGACGAATCTGAATTGGACTCGGAGGAGGACTCCACCGACAAAGCCATCACCGAAGCTTCAACCGGAGAAAGCGCAGCCGGAACAACAACCGTGTCTTTCCGGGTCAACCTGGTCGATGCTCAGGTCATCATGGTGGCCAACCCCACTATTCCTCACTCCGAGGCTATTGTTCTTGGAACTAAGGAAGTTCTCATCTCCCACCAGAATGTTTCTACATTGCAAATACAGAAGGTTGGCATGTTCTTGTGTCGCATGGACAAGTTTGAAACTAGTCGACTTCGCATTCTGGATGACTTCACCGTTGAGTTATCTGTTGACAGTCGACCGCAAGACAAGGGCTCCGCTCTAACCTCAATTGAGGTACACCTTGAGCCTCTTGTCCTCCGTCTATCTCTGCGTGATATTTTGATGGCAATTCAGATTGTCAACAAGGCTGCCGAAATGAGAGCTCAGAATGCACAGCAGCTAGAGGGTGGAGAGGTGAAGAAGATTCATGATGCGAAGAGTATACGAGCCCGGTCTGGAAGTAAGACTTCTTCCACTTTGGCCCACAGAACCCGCCGCCGCGTGAGTCAGACGGCCGAGATGATTGACCAAAGTATCCCTCAAAGCTCGGCTGTTCTCAAGCGCGAAGAGCTGTCAGCGAAGATCGATGGTGTCCGAGTGATTCTGATCGGTGACTTGCACGATCTGCCCTTACTGGACTGGAGTGTCAAGAAATTCAATGTGGACGTGCGGGATTGGTCATCTACTTTGAGCGTGGATACCAGCTTCGATACTTTCCTGAATGTCTACAACTTCTCCAAATCAGCCTGGGAACCCCTCATTGAGCCTTGGCAGTTCGGATTCCACATGGCGAAGGAGGTCAACCCAGACGTATTCTCCATTGATGCCTACTCGCACAAGACGATGGAGCTCACAGTCACGTCGGCCACTATTGCACTTGCATCCAAATCGCTCCAGTTCCTTTCTAATGACGAGGATGTACTTTCCAAGCCACGAGGCGCAGATGCTCCTTACCGAATTCGTAATTACACTGGATTCGATCTCCATGTGTGGGCCGATGTCAACGCGGGAGAAGATGGCCCTGCTGCTAAATTGAGCGACGGAGAGGAATACCCCTGGCGATTTGAAGACTCTACAGCTGTTCGAGAGACCCTTACTCCGGAAGGTCATGGTGGGGTCGTTGGAGTCAAGTTGGAAGGAAGTGGATTCGACAGCATCAGCCGTATCCCTGTTGTTCGTGAGGGTGAGATGGTCTATGGCCTGAAGCCGAAGCGCGACAACGTCCTCCACCGTCTCCTTGTGGAGGTCAATCTCGGAGCCGACAACGTGAAGTACATTACGTTCCGCTCGCCTCTGCTTGTGGAGAACAACACCCAGATACCTGTTGAGCTGGGTGTGTTCAGCCCTGATGACGGTCACCTCTTGAAGATCGAGAAAATTCTTCCGGGCGATGCTCGACCTGCACCTGTTGGCTCCGCATACCTCCACTCCGTTGTTATTCGTCCTGATCAGGGCTTCGGCTATGACTGGTCGAACGAGCGCTTATTCTGGAAAGACCTCATCAAAAAACCTACCCGCACTGTGAAATGTATGAGCGAGAGTGGACAGCAGTCGCCGCCATTCTACTTCCAGGTCAACGCAACCTATGACAGCAAGGATTCTCTGACGAGCGTATACCCTTACATGAGGGTTCGGATCTTTGCCCCGGTTGAGATTCAGAATCTTCTGCCGTACGACTTCAAGTATCGCATATACGACAAAAACACCAAGAAGGATTGGACAAACTTCTTGAGAAAGGGCGGCGTGAGTCCAGTCCATGTTGTTGAGTTATCTCATCTGCTCTTGCTTAGCATCGACTTGGAGGACACGGTATTTAAGCAAAGTGAATTCGGCATTATCAACGGAAATGCCCAGGACTACCGCAGAGAGCACAGTTTGTCCCTGAAGGATGAGCGGGGTCTTCAGCTGAAATTGAAGCTTCATTACTTCAACGTCCCGAACAGTGGTGGAGCTTTCAAGGTCTCTGTCTACAGTCCATACCTTATTTTGAACAAGACTGGATTGCCCATGGACATCCAAAGCAAGGGCTTCCTTCAGTCCGCTCGCAACGCTGCCGGCCAAGGACTCCGGGCCGATCCGAGAGAGGGCGGCCGCGCACTGCCCTACATGTACTCCTACGGTGCTGAGGACCAAAAGAATCGGTCCATCTTGAAGGTCGGCGATTCTGCCTGGAGCAAGCCTCAGAGTTTCGAGGCCATTGGAAGTACCTTCGAAGTCGTATTCCCCGACCAACAGGGTAGATCTGAATTCCACTCTGGTGTCTCTGTTGCTGAGGGTGAGGGCAAGTACAAGTTGACCAAGGTGGTCACTCTCTCGCCCAGGTTCGTTCTGAAGAGCAAGCTCAATGAAGACCTTCTGGTACGCGAGCCAGGTTCATCAAATGTGCTCCAGGTCACTGGCGGAGAGCTGGTTCCTCTGCACTTTTTGCGCGCAATCGCTGAGAAGCAGCTCTGTCTTTGCTTCCCTGGTGTCAACAATCAATGGTCTTCTCCATTCAATATCGCAGATGTTGGAACTGTCCATGTGAAACTGGCTAAAGCAAACCAGCGCCAAAAATTGATCAAGGTTGACATTATCTTGGAAGGGGCAACGCTGTTCCTGCACTTCAGCTTCGAGTCTCGCAACTGGCCATTCTCGATGCGCAACGAGAGCGACACGGAGTTCATCTTCTACCAAGCCAACCCCAACGTGGAGGATGATGAAGACGATCAAACAACCACTTGGCGTCCCATTCGTTATCGTCTGCCGCCCAGGAGTATCATGCCTTACGCATGGGACTACCCGGCAACGAAGAACAAGTCTCTTGTTGTGAGCTGCAATGGCAAGGAAAGACACATCAAGCTCGCCGAGATTGGTAATTTGATTCCGATGCGCATTCCACCCAAAAACCCCGGGGAATACCAGAAGATCATCGACATCAACATCATTGCCGATGGCCCCACCCAGACGCTTGTGCTCTCTAATTTCAAGCCATCAAAGAGTATATACAAGCAGCAGAAGGCTCAGTCCTCTTCAGCAAGCATGAGTACTGGATTCGAGGTCAAAGAGATGAACTCGGATGTGAACTTCAAGGCCCAGCTTCGTCTGGGAGGTATTGGAATCTCTTTGATCAATCAGAAATTGAAAGAGCTGCTCTATCTCACGTTCCGTGAGATCGAAATCAAGTACCGGGAGTCGAGAATCTACCAGACCCTCAACACAACCATCAAGTGGATACAAATCGACAATCAGTTGTACGGTGGTATTTTCCCTATCCTCTTGTACCCGAGTGTGGTTCCCAAGACTGGAAAGGAGATGGAGGCGCACCCTATTTTCCATGCAATGGTCACTCGCGTGAAGGATGACACCTATGGTGTTCTCTATATTAAATATGCGACATTGCTTCTGCAGCAAATGACTCTTGAGCTAGATGAGGACTTTATCTTCGCCGTCTTGGACTTCGCCAAGATTCCAGGTGCCTCGTGGTCAGAGGAGCATGAGGGTAAGCTGTGTGATGAGAACCTCAATATTCCTGAACCCCAACAGGATGATAACGGTCAGGATGTGTACTTTGAGCTTCTTCACCTGCAACCCATGCAGCTGGACATCTCCTTCATGCGAACTGAGCGTGTCAATGTAGAGGATACCATGCAGCCATCCAATCCTCTTATGTTCGTTGTCAACGTCATGACCATGTCAATGGGCAATGTCAATGATGCACCAGTCCGACTGAATGCTTTGATGCTGGAGAACGCCCGTGTCTCCTTTGGAAGCCTGGTTGGCAACATTCGCGCCCACTATACTCAAGAATTCCTGCGTCAAGTCCATGTTATTCTTGGCTCCGCTGACTTCCTTGGCAATCCCGTTGGTCTGTTCAACAACGTCAGCTCCGGTGTGGCCGCTATATTCTACGAGCCCTATCAGGGCCTCGTCATGACCGATCGACCTCAGGAGCTTGGCATTGGTATTGCTAAGGGTGCCACAAGCTTCGTCAAGAAATCAGTCTTCGGATTCTCCGATAGTATGGCGAAGTTCACTGGAAGTATGTCCAAGGGTCTCGCCGCCGCCACGTTGGACAAGGAGTTCCAAGACCAGCGCCGCATGTCTAAGTCCCGCAACCGTCCTAAGCACGCCCTCTACGGTATCACAGCTGGAGGAAACGCTTTCGCAACGAGTCTAGCCAGCGGTATTGGTGGATTAGCTCGCCATCCACTGCAGGGTGCCGAGAAAGAAGGCATGGCAGGTTTCTTCAAGGGTGTCGGAAAGGGTGTTCTGGGTCTCGCTACTAAGCCCGCCATTGGCGCGTTCGATCTTGCTTCCAACCTTGCAGAGGGTGTCCGAAACACCACAACTGTCTTTGACTCAGAAGGCCTTGACCGTGTGCGTCTGACTCGCTTCATTGGTGTTGATGGCATTGTCCGCCCCTACTCGCAGCGAGAGGCACTTGGCCAATTCTGGTTGAAGACTACCGAGGATGGAAAGTACTTCAACGAAGACTATATCGCACACCTGGAGCTTCCTGGCCGAGACATGCTGGTTCTGTTAACATACGCACGTATCATGCTTGTGCGCACCAAAAAGCTCTCTGTTGAGTGGGATATTCGCCTCACGGACATTCAAACGATCTCCAAAGAGCGCACCGGCATGAGCATCACCCTCAAAGGCGGGGCAAATGGTCCTTTCATTCCTGTCCAAGACGAGAGTTCCCGAAACTGGCTGTACAGACAGATTGCTATCGGTAAGTGTGACTCCATATCGTCTCAACGGCATACAAAAATCTGACATGTGTAATGCAGCGGTCAATGCCTTCAATGAGAAGTATAATGGGCGAGGATAAGGCCTTCCTTTTATTGGCCTTTCACGATGTCATGAAACCGGACCGATTTTCTCAATCCGAGCAAAAACGAAGGGGCTCACCTTTGCTTTTCCCCTACAAGCCAATTTTGTTTTCTCCAGTACATACGTTATTTGCACATTGCGTTTGGGTTTTTTCTTTTTGTTTCTGTGGCTCGACATTGCCGCACGCAGCGGATATTAATAGATTACGATTAAAACTTCGGTCTATACACGTAACATGGGAGCACACGAAGCCATCACCACGGATTTAGCATATCGAACTTCTATTGAGAATCTAACACAGAATAATTCTTAAGTTTCCCGGATATAATGCCATGTGGGCCCCCGACCTCGAAAGACCTTTCAAGCCAGAAATAACAAGAAGCGCATAAGGACAACCAGCCCGAAGGGTGCCCGAATCATATGTACAGTACAACGCGTGTAGCCCCTACCAAATATCAGTCTCAGGATAGTGCTTGAAAGTAGACCGCAAAAGTGACCGCGCCTCATATTACACATTTATATTATTTGTGCGCTGAATCGCACCCATTGGGAATGCTCTATCCTGATTAATCTGATCCTAATGAAGCTGATCGTCTCGCAGGATACTCTCCTCAAGTTCGTGATAGCCATATCACGTTTCACTGCAGATCGCTTGCTGCGGGCGAATGTGGTAGTTATATAGTTCCCGCCGGTCTGCTTGTATTCACCGTTGTTCTTGTAAGATCCCAGGTTTCATTTTCCTATTATGAGTTCGAGACCCTTAGGGCCAGGAGAGTTGGGATGCAGGGATCACTGAGGTCAAGTAATCAAGTGCATGCATATAAATCTTTGTTATTCTAAACTTCAAATGACTGATTGGACATCTTCGCGATTCAATGGATTTTGAAATGATCCGATTGAACTGTTCTGGCAATAACCGGGCGAAAATTGAACAGTCAGTCTCTCAGAAAATTAATAGGATACATTTCACGAGAGCAGGGGTAGACTTGACAACTTCCTCGAACACAGGGATCAAGGAACCGCCTTGGGTCCGACTCAAATCTAGCATAGAGATTTTTGATTGTATGCAAGAACATGGACGTGAAGCAATGTCGACTGTGGTGAAGTTCTGCTGCCTTCAGAAATATCATACTTAATTTATTGAAATAAGGCGCGAAAGGAAAAAAAAAAGAAAGATCATGCATGACACACCTATCTTCCCCCCTCATGCTCAGCAGTGAAGTATCCCGGCCACCGTCCATGCAGGTCCTCGACGAATTGTGTCGTGGACATAAGAGAAAGACTATACATGATCTGATTATAAAGATGGCCCTGGTTCCATGCGCTATCTGGCGTCCCATTGACAGTCTCCGGCGAACCTGGAGTATAGATCCGCGCCGGTTCGTTCACTGTCCACCGGCCCGGCCCGTCTGCGTAGATCGGATGCGGGACATACACGGCCTTGAGGCTGGGATAAAGCTCCTGAGGCACTTGTCATCTCTGACGCCAGACAATGTTCCCGTGTTGCTTATTTGCTTATGCTTGGTACAAAAGACTGAAAAGTTGCTTCGAGTACCGGGCGATTGTGATAATGAACGCGCGACGCAGAGTGTCAGTGCCCGATTGAAAGTTCCACCTTTGGTTGGGAAATGGGAGAAATCACAGCTGATTGAGTGTGAGTGGCGCGAATAGATATACTGTGAATAAATGGATGCATTGCTAACATGAAAATACAAGACACTATTCACAGAACACATGTAGTGCACGATCACGAGGCAGTCAATCAGGCGCTTGACTCTAAGCAAAGTAGCTCTTCCAAAGTACTCCAGACAGATCCTCCAGCTGATCCGGTGTGAAAGCCTAGAACGATATGTTAGAAGTTTTTCGTACGGTAATTTGACAGGTATAACTCACCTTCGCATCTATATGCCAGGTATCCTGTCTTGTCTTCTTGAACTCGCTGATAATAGACTTGACGCTCGATCCTACAACCCCGGGATCATTTGCGGCGCGGATGCTCAGTGTAGTCAATGCATCGGGCATCCACTGAGGTGGAGGACTGTTGTAAGGGAAAGCTTGAATGAGCGCTCCAAGACCAAGCACAGCACCATGACGAGCGATGATCAGTCGGTTGTGCTCAGGTGTCGGGGTACCAGTACCGGATGACACGGCGGAAGAGAGCCCCCCCTCGGAAATTTTTGGGTTTCTTAGGAAGGGGGTTGTCTGCCAGTACCTTGGTGAAGCGCTCTTGGAAGCGCTTGACCATCTTCTCGCGGAGGAGAATGGGCGAGCAGCGGACCATGCCGGAAAGGGTGGCTGATGCTCCGACCCGAACCTCGTGCTGCGAATCCTCGAGCATGGAGGCAATACATTCAAAGAGTTTGTCACGGTCGGCGGACTCCAAAAGGAAGAGTCTGCGGAAGTAAATGATTTGGATGTTGATCATCACGCGCAGTCGTTGATGCCACGATGGCGAGGTTTGTCCAATACGAATAAGGGACTGGATGAATTCAGAGTTCTTCTCTGCGGGATAGGGGATGTTGGGAAGATGGCGGAAAACATGATATGCGAGCGACTGTAGCTCTGGATCTTCCTTGACGTCCATCATGTGCAAAAGCTGTGCAGTGAAAACGTCGGGGAAGAAAGGAACGAGTTGAGTGCACTCGTGAGAGGACAAGGTCGAGTCTAACCAGAGAAGGACAGTTTTACTACCTTGAGTATAAGGCGACGGAGTCTGCTGGCCTGGGACTCGAGCCTGCCGCCACTCTTCGATCTGGGCGAAGACCCCTCGCACCATTTCCGAGAACTCGGCGGAAGGCTGGTATGGATAGGCACCGACAGATGAAGAAGCCTTCTGGGCCTCCAAAAGGTGTTGGAGATCGGGATAGGACTCGTGGTAGCGTGTGCGGTAGATTGTTGCAAGGGTTTGACCCATAGCTTCACGCACTCCCTTGTAAGGATGGTCCAGATGTGCGAGGAAGTCCTTTACAATCGGCTTCTCGAGTTGGAAATGCCAACCGGCATCAATAATGCACTGATGCAAAAGGTTGATCTTGGAGCTCTCCTTAAAGGCTGCATTGGTAGACATGTCCAAGCGGAAGCTGGCGAGCCAGTCGACCAAAGGCCATGCTCGGCGAGGATCGCGACACTGCAGAATCATGTGCAGGAAAGTAGTCCAGTATCCCGAATTTTCAGGAGTGAGACCATCAGTGAAGACCTTCCTGATGATGGGGAATGCATACTCCCAGACCAACGCCCGTCTTTCAACACTTGTATCGGTGACAGAGCTGATCAGTGCACCAAGAATTTCTGCAGTAGCACGATGCTGGTGTTTATCACTACCATCCTCGTAAACGCTCTGAATCTCTTCCTGGATATCCTTGAAAGTGGCAACAGTTAAACCATCCCGGAGCATGAGTTCGAAGGCATAGAGAAGCATCATGGCACAGGACATGCGGAACTTATCCGCAGAAGGATCCCTCGGCTCCTGCTTCAGGTACTTAAAGAATTTAGAGAACCACTCCCGAGTGAACAATTTGCCCATCTGCGTACGAACATTCCACTCCATCTCGTCATACTCGATGTCTCTGTCCACATTGGATTTGTACGCAGGCATGGTCTTGCCCCATACTAGCCAGCCAGGGAAATCATGATCGACATAGTATTCGGCCTCAGGCTGGGCGAAGCTGCTCAAGTACTCCTGCGTCCAATCTTTCTCGTACGGCCGGGTGGCCACCTTTATCTTCGAAGGGAAGCGCTGGTGGCCCAGAATGTAGTTCTTGTATTCGTGACCACAGATGGCTCGGACATCGATCATGGTAAACAGCGCAATGAGAGCCTGGGAGTACATACCGCGCAAGCCGGGATGATCATCAATCGATCCAGAGGTTACAAGCTCAATCAAGTTCTCACTAGCAATGTAGTCGAAGCGAAGACCCATGGTGATGACGATGGTTGCGGCTCGGCTGGCGATCTTCCAATGCGAGACTCGCGCCAGATTCACCAGCTCTTCCGCCAGATCAGTCTTCTTCTTCTCAATTGTCGCACGCTTGGTGTTGATCGCCTTGCGCTTCAGCTCGATCTGGTCACTAACGTCTTGCCTGGGTGCGATCGCTTCCACGACCTCACGGTCTAAAATCGCCATGCGTTCCATAGCGCGACCGTAGTCCATGATTTGGAAGACGGCACTAGAGCAAATCTTCTGCACGGACGGTCTATCCACAGCACTAGCGTCGATGAAAGTTCGAATCAGAGTTGGTGTGTACTTCCAATTCCGTCCCACGGTTCTCGCTACGCTGCTAAGAAGCAGAGAGAACAAAGCTCCCTTAATTCGTGCATGATCGTTCTCTTTCACACCCTTTTGCAAGGCCTTCAGGAGAGGGGGAATGATGAGTGTTCGAGCACCCCAGACAGACTTCAGTGCAGATTCACCAGCATTTTGGGCATTGCGACGTGTCTCGGTATACAGAGAGACGCAGGACTCGGCCAGATCATAGAGAAGAATCTCATCGAGTTTGGACCGAGGTCGTGGTGCTGCATTGTGTCGCAAACGTTGCAGATGATAGACATTAGCCCGACGTACAAGCAGCGCTCTCGGATAGTCTTTTCGAATGCCGCTCATCTTGTAGGGATGAATGTCTGCTGCCAAAAGGCGTGTAACGCGATCCAGAACATGAGCAGATCTTTCGATACCAACATCAACGAAGTAAGATCGGAAAGCCGAGTACAGTGCTCCGAAGCATGGCACATCGTCCTCTTGGTGGTCAGTCAAGAAACGGTGGGTTTCATGCAAGACCCAGCCTGCCCGCTCACGAATCTCGTGGATTTCCTTGAACAAGATATCGCCCTCTTCAAGTGGATAGCCAGTAGGATAAGGGTAGCTTTCTCTGATTGCCCCTTCGTCTGAGCTGTCAAGAGCCGATTCGTCATCGCCTACACCATTCGAGAGAGTCGACTCATCAACCATCTCAACCTCGTTTGAGGCAGCCGATGCACCGTTTGAAACTTCGGTGGAATTTTGCGAGGCGGCCTTGGGATCAAATAGCACGGAGATACCGGAAAGAAGTAGTCGTAGGAGTACAAGGTTCCGCGTGACTTCATCGGACCAGTCTTTGCCACTTCCATCTCGTTTGATGCTAGATGTTTCGTGGGTCAACCCAGATAGATGCTTCAAAGCTCCCTCTGCTTGGTTCTTGAAGACAGCCACAGCAAACTCCAGCTCTTCTCGCTTGGGCACATGCCACTTGATGTGGAGGTTGCTCACATCAGGTCTGTAACTCCAGTGCTCGGGTTGGATGCCCCCTTCGACATCCTGCTTCTCATAGAGCGAGTAATCACTGGTGTATGTACCGGTCAAGTTGAGCAAGAGGTGATGAATGAAGTTGGAGATGTGAACAGTGGGAATGCCGCGACACTTCTGTTGCATGTACACCGCGATATCGAACAATTCTTGACGATGAGCGAGAACCGCATCGCCGACATGCACCACGCACATGCTTAACATGCTCACGTTCCAAACCAGCCCGCGATCACGCGGCAAGACATCGGTGCCTGTAGTTCTGGTAGAGCCAGCACCGTTCTCCTCAATCTCGGTGCGAATAGCTTGGGTGAGAACCGGAATGAACCGCTTGAGAGCTTTCTCAGGGTTGACCTTGCATAAGGCATTACAAATGAAAGCCATTGCATCTCGAGCCTGATGAATGACGTGATTTGAGACAAAATCAACGATCTTGGACAGCGCAATGTCGTAGTATTCAGGGGACAGCGAAGCAAGAAGCGGCATAAAGGTCGCAGGGAGGGTGTTGACGATGTTTTCTTCCGGGGAGCCGTTGCGCACACGAGTGACATCAGGTAGGTTCTCCAATAAAGTGAAGACACGACCTAAGAATGAGAGGGTAAAATCTCCAAAACCGCATGTCGAGGAGCGCAGGATCATTTCTTCTGTCTCGTCATCCAGCTCAGTCTCGTAATTTAACTGTACTGCGGCTCCTTGCTCTTCCATTCTCTCCATTTCACCGGTAATCCACTGAAGTGCAAGCATGTTGCAATTAATATCCTCTCTTCCCCGAGTCATGTCGACCATGGGAATATTATAACAAGCGGATTGTATGAATGAAAGAGCATGGAGAGACTTTTCAAGGTCATTTGCATCGATACCAGGAAGCGCAAGGCCAAGGAGAGTGGTCATGTGGCAGCGATAGCCTTTGGTTCGAGTGATGACGCGCGACAGTACTTGCATGGCGCGAAGAGAAGATGTCGTCCGATGCACCTCAACCAACCCCTGTAGAGATGGGTAGATTCTCTGCAGGGCACCGGGAAGAATGAGGTGCGGCTCCAAGTAAGCGAGGCCTTGGAGAGTGGACAAAGAAAAGGTCATGGCAGTGCTGCTTTTGGCGTAAATTCCCATGAAAATGACATCCCTCAGGCACAGCACGAAGCGACGCTTCAGAGGCTCATTCAATCGTCGCTCCGGGGGAACGTCCATTTCACCACTTTGCTCACGATTCCAACGCATCACGAAGAAATCTGTCAGATAGTATACAAGCTGCGACAAAGTCTTGGTCCAACTACCCGAGTTTGAAGGGTGGAAGAATGTCTCAACGGCTTGGATGAGACCCTCGAGCTGTGAAAGGATGGAATCTTCAGATTCGAGACAGGCGGGAGAAAGAGACATCACGATCCAACGCGCAATGTGGTGCGCAACTGGATGCTTACGCGTATCGCGGTCGAGCATGATCCCAAGGCCAGAAGAGATATCCACGAGAGCACTGTATGGCGAAGTGGATTGCCCTACCGGGATCTCTAACAATCTCAGGATGGCGGTAAATATGAGAGAAGACTGCTCCTTCGCGAAAATACCATGTTCGGAGAATGGGATATGGCCGGCTGGCAGCGAGTCTCGGGCAAGTCGGGAAAGATAATCGAGGTATGTTGTGTCAAAGGTTTTGGAGCGACCTACGAGGGACCAGAGATGAAATTGGGTCGGTAAATGACTCTGGGGAAGGAGATCGTCTCTCTCAGCGGGAGGGGGCGATGTAGGAAGCAGCAGATTGATCAAACCAGCGACAACGAAGGCGCCTTCTGAAAACGAAGTTGTGTAGTGTGGCAAAAACTCCTCCAACATGGCAGGTAGTTCGCAGGGATCGATAAAAAGCTGAGCGAAAGCGCACAATTTCGTCAACGTCTTCACGTTTCGCTTCAAATTGGTCGAGTGGACCAGGCCAGACTCGGTCGGCAGAACAAAGGCCTTCAATTCCTTGTACAAAGGCCTCCAATCCAAAACCAAATCTTTAACTGGTTTCAAATAATGTTTACGCCTGTATGCTGGTTAGCATTGATGCCATTCGACGCGAAAAGCGCGGTTGGGCCTATACTCACTTTGTAAGAAGCATGAACATGCTCGCAAATCGCTCAGAGGTGCTGGGATCAATGCCAGGAGCTAAAGAAAGCTCATAATACAGCTTCACCAGGTTAATCCGCTCTTGTCGAGTCGGATCGAACTTCAGAGATAGCCATCCTCGAAGCTCGCGTGTCCAGTGAACAGCTCCAGGGCTAAAGTCTCCTGCCTCGACTGCGATGTATAGGTGATTCAAGATTTCATGAAGAGTGCGATCGCGCTCCGATTCATCCTCTAGTTGGTATGGAAGGTATTTGAAATAGGGATAAGTCCGCGGCCGAACTCGGGCTTTGGGCTCTCCTCCGTTCATCGCAGCGGGTTCACCACCGGGTGAAGTGGCCCGTGAGATCTCTGAGGCATGGGCGAAGTTATCGGACGTTAGAATCGCCTTGGCAGCCGAGGCGTCCATAATCGTCGTCGTCCGCGAAGGAGGAAAAGTTTGGGACGGAGAGGGAGACGGGGGGAGGGAGGAGTTGCCGTGCACGTCAGATTGGGCTCTAAAGAAGATACGTCAGCAACTCCAAGGTTCCATATATGTTCAAGTTCATTTTAAAAGAGAAATAGCGCACACCTTCCACGGAGCTTTTGTTTCTCTCTCCTCAAACTGCGGAGGGTGAGTAAGACAGGTGCGTTGCACGTAGCCGGGTTCGCATGAGGTTCTCGTACTCGTCGAGGGCGACCGGACAAAGCGATGACTTGGCAGAGATGGAATAGCGGGCCAGCTGTAATGAATTCACAGGAATCCTGTCCTCCCTGGGCGTCGATTAGGAAGGTCTGTGTTGGTAAGTGACAGCTTGAAATGTCAAGAGTCGAAAGGAAGTTCTCGAGTGAAGCCGGATGACATAATTCCACGTAACGAGCTTTAGCCCTGCAGCTTCTATGGAGACCCGCGTGGGAGAATAACAAAAATAGATTCGAACTAAGCTCTCTACGGGAAATTGTAGATCTTTATCTTTCGTCCCCTAATTTCATGAGATTCCCTTGAACTTATAGCTACGCTGACCCAGCTGAGGTGCGCCTTGTCTAGGCGCTGGCCCAAGTTTAGGCAGACAACCGTTACGAATGCGGCACAGCCGGACCATGAGGAAAGCGGAGAACCTGCCATTAATCCTTTAGTAATTTACACTTGAAATTTCTATTCCTCTGATTTTTGACTTTCGGTACTAGTATCAAGCCGGAGGCAAAAAAGAACCAAAGAGAACTCCCTGGATCAATACGTAGGCCACCATGGTTTGCGCGGCGTTCACGAGACCGCGACGGCCCTTCAGGTGATCCTGGAAGCTGTCCATGGCGCTGGAAACGAGGTACCAATACCAGACTGGGTACCCGGAAGAAATTCGGTTGACAATTTGGACGTGATAACTCGTCAAAGCCATGACTGCTAGGAGGCCCTGGGGCACGGCCAGTCGAAATAGCATTGACCCAGGGCTGACCGATGACGGTGAATGATCTCTGGATCCCGAGCGCAGGGTAGATGGAGCCTTCATCGCCCACAGAGATGACTGACACATGATCACTAGGACCGGTGTTGCCAGCAAGAAGAGAGGAAGGTTGGATAACGTCCAGTACCGGAAGAGCCCAACATTCCTGGAGATACATTAGTGACTTTGGATGAAAAGGCGAGAGAGTGCTGGAGAAAGAATACATACCAATAGTGTCCCTGAACCCAGCCGTAGATACTGGGCAAGGGCGAGCTGCACCAGGGCCGAAGATACGTCTCAGACATGCAATACGTGCGGTAGGCCAAAATCTGGGGCACCATCATGCCTAAGGCGACAATGCAGCCACCCAGGATCAAGATCGTTAAGTAGCGGGTTTTGTGAAGAGATGGACCCTGGGTCAGGGTGGTCCAGGCCACCATACAGGCTTCATAGGCAAACACGAATCCGCTCAGAATACCATTGCTGCGGACAATCGTGGCAAGAGCGAACAATACAGCGGCCGTGAGGACTTGAATATCCCGCAAGATGGTGATACCGTTATGCTCGTTAATAAGTGAAGACGTGTAAAGGTAAAAGCCCGTAAGGTTCAGAAGGGAAAATAAGGATTCACCATACGGTGCTGAAAGAAATGCTCCAGCCGGGGAGATGATATGTAGCGCCGCCGACAAGAAGCAGATGAGTTTCTGGGCAGCTGTCGCATGACCGAATATATTGACCGAGAGACGGTACAGAGCCAAAATGGAGAGATAGTGCGCAACGTGGGACAACACTACACCCACGAGTGCCGTGTTAATTTGCCCGCCTTCTGCCCCAGACATGCGAAGTCCTGTGAGCGAGCATTAATCTTCAAGCGCTGTGTTTCGAATATTAACATTCAAGATACCTGAAATAAACCACCCCAACACTCTGGGATAACCGAACGCCCACTCCTGCTCAAAGACATATCCCTGCTCGGCGATGTGCAGGAAATAGATTGAATCCCATCGTACAAACTTCAAGGACCATGTGAGAGGCTCGGTCTGATTACCAGGTGTTGCATGATGGTAGGAAAGTAAAGTGGTGGAGGTATCATAACCAGGGCCGGGACAGGCAACCACGGCTATGAACAGCAGAGCTTTCCATAGCCAAAAAGCCAGCGTCAAGCTTCGAATAGGGTTGTCTAGGCGCAGAAGGCTCGCCGAGATAGGCGAGCGACCAATCGAAGCCATGGTGAGACCGTCACGGTGGTGACGTAGAAACGCGAAAGGGTCCGCAAAACAAATCACGCAGTGAAGCCGAGGTAATTTCCTCCGCGGGATTCGTGAAGACTATGCATGGAGTAATGCACATAATTAGTCAGCGGGATTGAGGGAATTGCATCGGAATTCCTGATCGGCCCTCTTAGACCTTTTCTGATGACCAGTGGAGGCTACTATGGAGTATTGCACTCACTATTGAGTTTTTAGGGTAGTTTGTCCGACGCTAAACTGGCTCCATCCACTGGTTTTACAGTGGCAACACCTTGTACCGCGCATAAATTATCCATAAGACAGACTTGGTGATCATCTTGGCGTATTCAAGCATAGCGACAAAATTTCTGATGAAACACCGTACCGAATGCAGTCTCAGCCCTATGGTTCAGGTTTTTCTCTCTTGGGTGCCAAAATTGGACTTGGAAGGATCGGACGATCCCAGGTCAGCTTGAATGGATCCCTGTTCAGCTTTCCAGTCAGCTCTCCAGTCAGCTTCACTGTCAGCTTAGAGCATCCCATGCGGATCAGATGCTGTGTAAGTTGTAGACAAAGGTCTTGTACGAAGTGGGGACAATCGGCGCATCAGTCCGTCCGATTCCAGACGGATTCGATTTTCGGGGCATAAGATTTTTGCTCCGCGCCGAAACTCAGATCAATAATCGCAAAAGATGGAAAGAAGGGATCCCGTTATCATTCTAGATCTTCCTAGCCCGAGGAACTCCACCTCGGAAGAAAAAGTCTGTCGAGGAACCTGACTCCTACCCTTTCCCCCCCACACTCAAAACGCCAGTCTGGACAAGGCGTTTCGTAATACAATCCTGAGAAGCTTCCAGCGCAAGCTGCAGAACCCGAGGTTTGCCATCACAGAACGCCACGTTCATGAGTGACGAGTAATAATTAGATGCCAAGGAACGCCCAGGGCCCAAACCGGACTCATGGAAGGCACTACCAGGTCCATCTCAAATGACGTTCGGCCTCGGAGCCTCACTGATTGATCGCCCCGGACCGGATTTGTCGGAGGCCGCAATGACCGATCCGTGCTGAAGCAGCCCACAAGTGGCTCCGAGCTATGATCTGATGTATAAGGCTGACCGCCCATTTGTGTGATTCCCTCTCGGTCTCTTTCCCAAACGGCCCTTCGCTCTCTCTTTCATTTTTATTTGCCCCTTGCATTTTGCAGACCTAGTTTATTTTTCCCCTTCCCTTCGCTCTACTAGACCTGTTGCGAAGTCTTTCGGTTCTATTTCTTCGATTTGCACACCTCAGCTTCACACTTGAGTGCTGCGGTTCCTCTCCCCGCAGCTGACGCGCGGTCCAAGACTAAATGCATACGTGGATTTTCGGGACTTCTTTAAACAACTAGAGTTGTTGATTTGGTGTCTGGGAGACTGATGTGGCTCCGCTGAGTCCAAGAATGCTGCTGAATCTTGGCCTCACAGCGGATGTCGCAGCTGCCCATACAAACGATCCTCAACTTGAATCTCCACCAGCCAACTGTTCTTTCACGAGCGCCTTCTCTCTGCCTGCGTTACCATTCTTGGGTACTCTCTATACTATCAAAAAGCAGGCCGATGGGCTTGCGCTCCCCGCAGGACCAACAGCCGAGGCCATGAGCCCCGACGCGTCCGCGAGCAAAGGGGAGTCCTCCAAAGATGCTGTTCCTTCGACCAAACCCCGAGAAATCAGCTCAAATTATACCGTGCGGAAATCATCACGTTCGAAAACCATTTACCAGTTCGCCCATCCCGCATCGCATGCCCGCCATAAGCGATTGAAGCTTCGCCCCAAGCTGCTCTTGCAGCTGCAGCAAGTGTCGCAAACCCCTCGACCTCTGCCCATACTGGACATCCTACCTTCCACCTTGTATCTGCCACGATTAGCTCGAAAGTTCCCTGCCATGTTCCGAGGCAGGAACGGACTCGGGCCCAACGACTTGATCATCGTGAAGAGCGAACTGTACGACCGCAAGGTGGGAAGCATCCCCGAGAAACAGACGAGCTCTGAGGAGGAGGATGACGATCATCGAGAAGTGCTAGCGACAATCTGCCAGATGCTTCAAGAAGAAGCTCGATCAAAGGGAAAGGCAGAGATTAGTTTGAATTTTGGACCAACGTGGGAGGCGACGCCTCTTCCTAGCGGCTCATACGAGTTCGTTGCGCGCACAGACAATGGGGTCCAGGTCATGCGCTGGGCATTGCGAGGATCAAAGAATCGTAGGGTGTCCGCCCCTTCAGGAGCTCAGGTGCGCGACGATACCAAGCGATTTACGTTCAGTGTCATTGATCCAACCACCCGTCGACACCCCGTCATCGCTTCCATGACCAAAAATCAACTAGAGGTCTTTGACGAGTATGCTGCGGTCGTTCGATCTAACACCGGCACCGGCACCGGCGCTACGACTCCGAGCTCCGCGAGGTCCGTGATCAGCGACATGTCCGATGAGGAACCCAACGACGCAAACAAGATTACTCTCGAAGACAGCTTGCGCACATTGATTATTATGACGGGCATCTGGGTCGCTTTTCGCGAGGGCTGGTCACAGAATTTTAGCTACAGCGATCCGCTTTTCTCGCCTCCCGCCGCCAAATCGCTTGTCTCCCCAACGTCTTCACGATACAGCTCACCGGCGCCGAACGAAAACGATGCGGCGATTGATCGTGATGACTTGAGTCCGATGAAAGAACCCTTGAATGGCGGCAAGCGCTGCATGTCTATTCCAAACGTTCGGCGTTCCAACTCCGTAGCACCCACTGACGGTGGTGGCTTTGGCAGTCTTTCGAAACGATCAAATTCAACCGGCGCCACCTTCATGGACCGAGCCAAGCGGCGGAGCGCATCTGGCGTGAGCATCCGTGTCAATCGACACAGCATGTTCACCGGCACCGGCGAACCTGGTCACGAATTTGTCGTTTCTCGACCTTCTTCTCGGCCTCCTTCTCGGCCTCCTTCTTTACGACAGAACTCCCTTGAACCAGAGGGCCTTCTCCCTTCTGAGAACACCAAACGCAAATCCAAATCCCAACCCCTGACTGAGAACGGCAAGCTTTCTTTGAAACCAGATCGGCCCACTCCCATTCCTCATGTCGACCATCAGGCTTACCATGCATCCCCTCAACCCGATACTAAAGACCCCGAAGCTCATGTAAAGGGCAAACGACGACACCGACTCAGCAACATCTTCACGATCTTCCACCGAAAGCACGGCGCTCACTGATCGCCCTCTCACGTATACCCCTGCATCTTCCCAGCGACCTATCTGCATATTGTATCAACATTTCCGTTCATCCCATTGCATTCCACTTAGGCGTTTCTCCTGGCATCGACAGTCGTCTGGTACGCGCATTGCCGTCTCTTCACTCACTCACTTTCTTTCCCATGTATGGCAGATTTTATGCGTCTTTGAATTTGGACTCGAAGGATCCTTGGAGACTGGGGGTCCTGGTCTATATTCATACAATATACATCGTCGCTCAGATAATGACGACGCGCATGAATAAATTCGAGGCCAGTTCGAACTTAACAACATCATCGTAATAATTGCGTAGGCCGATGACTTTGTTAAGGTCATTGATGGGCAAGAACTCCCGCGAACAGGAAGACTCAGACGGTAGACACAATAGCACGCCTCAAAATCTCCGTGGATTGCACTCAACAACAGTGTAATGATGCATCAAATGACGAAGGTCAAGGGAACAAGCCTCACGAGTCCCACGTCTCACGCTAGCCCTCAAGACTGAGCAGTCCTATTCGCCGGCACAGTAGTATACAACTACTGTTCATTCCTCTTCAGAGCCTGTCATGACACTCTGTTCCCCATGACTTATGGTTAGAGGCTGAAACAGTGTCGGTGAGTAGATGACACTAATTGTGGACGCGTCAGGCCACGAGAAGTAAGACCTGCACAGGTTTGGTCAGTGAAGGACGCGCACGAGCTACACTGAAAAGAGAGATTCTCCTACTATCGAAGTATGTCAAAAATTAAGAGAAATGCATAGATCCAAAACCGGTTCAAGGCTAGGATGGGAACTGGTGAATTCGCACCACTGAGCCCTGTTCGTGAGATGTGAAGTAAATATCAGACGGTTGAAATCTTAAGGTCATCAACTGTTGATCCGGAGAACAATGGTTCGGGCCATGGCCTGCCGAGGAATGCACTGAAATGTCCTCTAGTGTCAAGGCTCTGGTTGCTTTCCCACATTTTTTGATTCATGCACGAAAGACATCATTTTAACTTGAAGGCATGGCTAGGACACCGAACTTTTAGACGGAAGTTTGAGGCTGATTTCGTCCTGTGGAAGGGATTACAAGGTATTCCAACGTGGAAGGGTGGACTGTCTGGGCCAGTAGAATGTGGCTTGGATTCAGAGCACAGCCGGATCAGGTTCATAATTTAACAGATTCTAGTGGACCCATAGGCACCTTAATCGACATTCACCCGTGCATCAATCTCCATGTCACCCTTTACCGCTCCATCGGTGTGAAAATAGCCTTGGGCACATAGGGTTCCTCCAAATACTGGATCTCCTCGGGACTCAGCTTAATACTCAGACTAGCCACAGCCTCATCAATACGCTGGATACTGTGTAGGCCCAGAATAGGGCACTCTTTAGGCTGGCTCAAAGACCAAGCAATAGCAATCTGTGCCATGCTAACGCCCTTCTTGCCCGCGAGTTCTTCGACGCGGTCAATGATCGCCTTGTCAGACGCGCTCTCGCGATTGCGGATCATGCCCTTGAGCGGGCCGTCTGTGTTTTCACGCACCGTGGAGCGAGAGCCCCAGGGTCGCGCCAGGGCACCACGGGCCATAGGAGACCAAGGGATGAGGCCTACGCCAGTGTCAAGGCAGTAGGGGATCATCTCGCGCTCTTCTTCGCGTGCAATGAGATTATGGTAGTTTTGCATCGAGATGAATTGGTGCCAGCCGTTTTTGGCAGCAATATTCTGCAGGGTCTGGAATTCCCAAGCAGCCATCTGAGGAAAATTAGTATCTTGTTGACCGTCTTTCGAAGCCAGAAAAGAATCATACCGAGCTTGCGCCAATGTAGCGCACTTTGCCACTGTCGACGACATCGTTCAAAGCTTTCATAATCTCCTCACGAGGAGTCTCACGATCCAGACGGTGGATTTGCAATACATCGATGTAAGTGCCCAGGCGCTCGACACTGGCGTCAACGGCATCGAAGATGTGCTTGCGGGACAGACCAGCGCGGTTCACAAAGGCACCATCATTCTTCGACGAGGCTGCGATGGGAGGGAACTTTCCTTCGTCGTCCACGCCATAGAAACACTTGGTGAGGATCACCACGCGGTTACGTGGGATGTTGTACTTCTTCAGGGCTTTGCCAACAATTTCTTCGGATCGGCCATGAGAGTAGACATCCGCCTGTTCCATTTTATGTTAGAAACTTTGGTTTGATGTCGTCAGAAGTGGTAATATTTGATTCTGACCGTGTCCCAGGTGTTTATGCCCAGCTTGTAGGCATGTTCGATGAGAGGCAGGGATTCATCCTCATCCAAGACCCAATCTTGCCATTCCTTGGTGCCATAGCCCATTGTACCAAGAACGATCTTGGAGATCTTCAAACCCGAGTTTCCGAGGCTGTGGAGTCGAGGCGATCAGCGACATTATCGAAAGTAAATACCTGACTGCGGGATGCTGGGTTAATACCGAGTGTACTCCATTTCGGTAGACATTGTGCGTTGAATTGGACGATAGCAAGTAGACTAGAATTTGGCTGTTTCTAGTACATCAACGAATTAGTCGATTGACTCTCTGGGGACTTGATTCGATTCGTGCAGGCTGTGGGGGCCTGCTGGATGGTTAAAGTAGGCCCTGACGTCGGGCACGACGACTCGGGAGGGAAAAGCCACTATGAGGAACTCACAGAAACTTGAATAAACACGATCAAGACTTCGTAGGGCAAATATTCAGAGAGAGAGAGAATGACTTTATCAGCTGAAACTTCCAAATTAGAAAAGACTTGAGCATCACTGAAGGTGGATTCCTCATTAATAATCTAGGCTCGGTGAAGCGGGCCGAAGTCGATGATATGCCGAAAACAAGAAGCGAAACCGGGTTAGCCGAACACTACCCGGGGAGTTTCCCCCTCGCACCACTCGCGGCTCTCAGAAGCTGCCGGTCGGGCCAGAAATCGGATGCGAAAATCTGGGGTAGTTTTAGTATTAGTGTGCTGCCGTCTTATTGCACATTACTAAAGATGGAGATTGTTTGGCATGAACTCCATTGGAAGAATCAATTTTCTCATAGCGTCCTCAAGGTCAAGGGCTCCTCATTATAACTGTCTCCGTCGATTGGAATAAAGTACTACTGTTCTTTGGCACAGATCAAAGCAAACTCCGTTGTCAAATGTATTTGCCCGAATATACCTTAATGTAGAAGTGGGGCACATCTTGAAGACTGGGATAACAAGATTAAATTCGAGACAGTCACCTACTTTGTAAACCAGGTAGTCTCTATATAGGCTTTTTTGAAGCCGTAGACCAGCCAGAGTAACTTTCATTCGTGCAAGGCGACTCTACAATGGTGAATACAGAGCTTAGTATCTGTGCTCAGCACCTCAAGGAGCTGAACACTTAGAATAGACTCGTTAGCGAGACCACTTCTTCTCAACATCTCCTGGGATTTAAGTGAAGAAAGTTTTCCTACAGGATTGGGCAAGACAAGGCCACTTGTGATTCTACCTGGAATTTCAACGGTCAAATTGAAATGATTCACTGCGCCACCTAGTCCGAACTGCTTATATTCGGATTCGGCTGTAGCTAGTCATAGTAAGTCTAGTTTGTACCCATAAGTCGAAAGGCGAAGAAACTGGCTGTAACAGTAACTCTGGTCCTTGTTGACTGTCGGGCACGAGAACCCAGGACATACTGATCACTGGTGCTTCTACCTCATCCCTTCTTCTCGAGGCTCGGTTTAGCTCGATTGCTGGTCCATTCAAAGCATCTCCCGCATCTGATCAGAAGGGAGACTATAGTTTAATCCAAGGGATCCAAAATACCTTACTTATTACCCTACGTCTACTCGCCATCTCTCAACACTTCCAATTTAAAATACTCCCTCATGAATCCACCTTCTTGATTCCAATGAACTCAATGACTGCCCTTCAGGACGGCAAAATCTTCGTTTGCATCCAGCAAAGCAATTCCAAGCTCTTCGTCAGTAGAAACACGCTATTGGTCATGTCTGGTTCTGAAACAGGCTTCGTCCCCTTTCCGCAAGTTTCCTCCAGAATGATGCGAGGTCGCAGAGAACTCGGCAATGAGATGGGTCAAATGAGCCCCTTACCCTATTCAGCGAAGACCGGAACCCGCATGAAGGTTTTATCTACCGTGGCGAGACGGAGGAACCCTCAGAATGCCCACGGCGATAATTCGCGTTTAGTAACGGCATTCCTGAGACAGGAGGGTTCTCCGCATGAATATGTGTAAGATTCGGTGAGTTATCAATGAAGGTACTAGCTTTGAAGTGCAGAGGATAGCAGCAGCGGCCATGGCTCGTGAAGTGGAAAAGGTTCCAGGCGCGACAATGCAAATGGCAAGATACCAGGTGGAGGACGGGGTCGATAGCTGAAGCAAAACTGTCAAGAAATGGAAGAAGCGGCAAGAAGATGCTTGAGGTTTATTTTATCGGTGCGAGTTCTAACCAATTACCCCCAATATTTGATTAAAATATATTTTATGTTTGTCGTGGTTCTATGTTTCGAGGACAATAGAGCTTGAAATAGGAGCTGTATCTCGGGCAAATCATAGCATATACAAAAAAATTTCGGGTTTTCCGAGGTCATGAAAACTAGGTATTCAATAGAATTGAACAGTCAACAGCAATCTCGCGGGGACCTAGCCCGAGGTCAGGGGATAGTAATAACTCTATGTGGACCCGAGGCACTGTCACCTTCGTCAAACGCACCCGAAGAAGAATACTTTGTGGGATCTTACTTAGAAAAGGGGGCCGTGTTCTAATTTAGCCCACCCCCCATAATCTCTTGACTCGATTTGGCCCCCAAAGGCCGCCTCATCGGCTTTGGAATAACTGACGCATGGTGGATAGTTTAGAGCCCCCAGGCTCATTGGTGCAGGGCCGCACTCGCTCACCCCTGAGGCGTCTCCTCATCGAGAACCATGGATTACACTTTTGTACCTTCTAGCCTTTTTCTTCGTCGTAGAAAATACTCTGTTTTGATGCGCTCTGAAGCCATTCGGAACATTCGCGTAGCTAAATACGAGATATGTGCCGCGAACGATCTGGTACCGTGGTTTCGAACAGATCGAGTGGAGACTTGAAAGCACTCGATCAGTGCGCCTAGCGAGACTCGAAAATGATGGACCCAAGGATACGTATGCTGGCTAGTGGCGTAGGTTCAGCCCCCCAGACGACAGTACCGTGGGAGAGTCTGCCGACGCGGGAGTGAAACCCCCATGAGATTAAGGTTTTATTGCTCTATCAAATTTCTATATACGAGGTTATTCATTGCTTCTCGGCATTGGTATAGTCAGTATAGTGGTAGGCGTTATCTTCGAATGGTCCATAGAAGCGGGAACGATCATAACCAGTCAGAGGTAGGCCTTTCTTCAGCCGGTCCACCAGGTCTGGGTTGGAGGTGAAGTATCGACCGTAGAGGAGGGCATCGTATTTGTTAGACTCGATCACGCCCCAGGAGTTTTGATCGTCCCAACCTCCAGCGGAAAAGAAGGGGGTGGACCCGAAAATCTCCCGGAATCGGTCGAGCGTCACGTCCAGCAGGCCCCAGCTTTCAAGGAACTTATCTTTCTCCTCGACTCCGAAAATTTGTTCATAACGCTAGTTTGATGATCAGCACTGTTTCAAATCTGGATGGTGAATTTTTTTTGGTTTTTATTTATACTCAACGGGGAAAGACTTACCGGTTCGATGAAACTGACATACGACAGACCCGGCAGAGACTTTTTCAGACCTTGGCACAAATGAGTCCAGGTCTCGAGCCTCTGCTCCCCACGAGCTTGGTTGAATAGACCAAAGGGCGAGAGCCGAATGGCCAGATTCTGCTCGCCGATCGTTGCAGCCACCTCAGCCATCAACTCAAATACGAATTGGCAGCGCTTCTCCGGGGATCCACCATAGCTGTCATTGCGTTTGTTGATGTTGGAGCTCAGGAACTGTTCAGGCAGATAGCCATTGCCCCCGTGAATTTCCACACCATCGAAACCAATTTCCATGGCGGTCTTAGCGGCATTGCAATAGTCTTTGATCGTCTGTTTGATGTGCTGAACCGACATCTCGATCGGCGGGTGATTGGCGTAGGGGACGGGCTTAGTGGAACCCACAGGGGGGTGCGAGTAGCACTCCGTGGGCGAGTCCCACACGCTTGCCGAGGGACACACGGCGGGCGATCCGGTCATCTGGGGGATCGTGGCGCGACCAGCGTGCCAGAGCTGACAGAAGATGATGCCCCCCCTTAGCGTGGACGCCTTCAACCACTCTTTTCCAGCCCGCTGCCTGTTCGGGCGTGAACAGTCCGGGGACTCCCGGCATGCCATTGCTCTACAGATCATGTTAGCCGAATTTATCCCGAGACACGGAGAAGCACATGGAACATATGCAGGAATACCCAGATAGGCAAAGAAATATGCAAGAAAAATGCAAGAAAAAGAATTAGATAATAAAATAAAATGGGGGCGAAAAACGGAGAACGGAGAACGGAGAACAACGGGAAACACCACATACCTCCAGTGAAGGCGGGATACCCTCAGAGATCATCAACCCGCCCTTGGTGGCGCGCTGGGCGTAATAATCCACCACCAGATCGCCGGGGACCCAGATACGATTGGGATTCTCGGGAGTGCTGTTAGGGTTCAATGGCACTCCACGGTTACGGGTGAGAGGGGCATGAACAACCCGGTGGCGGAGAGTGAGGGCGCCATTGGAAATGGTCAAGGGACGGAAGAGCGCGGACTCCTCGCGGTTGACATAGTGGATAGTCATGACTATAGCTTTGTTTTGTTTTTGTTTTTTTTGGGTGGTTCCAAGGGTGTTTTCCGCAGAGTCTGCACAGGGATGCAATCACAAAAAGTCATGGAACTCCCCTGACCCGTTGCTGTCAGAAAATATATCCATTCGGTTAATGGGGACTAGGGTTCGTTGGCAGGGCCCCCCCCTCCACTCCGTGTACCGTGTTCAGAGAGACTAGAAACAACGGTGCCTCGGAACGTGGGGACGATAGTTTTGCCGGCCCTTCGCCATGACGAGCTGCCTCCAGGCCAGTCTCATGAATGGCAGAGGTGGACCACGTAAGTGGGTAATCCGAACCATCCAGGCCCGTGGAACTCGCTAAAGAACCATCGAGATCATCGATCGTCGCCGCGTAATAACATCCGACACCCGACATGGTTCAAAGTCAAAGCTGCAATCGGGCAATGGCGGCTGTCAATCGGAGGGCTGAGAGCTCCAGAGCCCACTATTTGTATTTGGTAAACGCGGATCAATAGCGTTCGTTCCCCACAGGATATAATTTCCCGCCCTGTTTCTTATCGAGTTTTTGGGCCCGGAAAATGATATGACGCCGACACAATATAACCCTTATGTGCCAACCATCTCCCCTTTCTTGCAGAAACATGACAGCTGGGCTCGGGTAAAGGGCCCAACATGACTGTCGAACACCCTCATGATGTCTACAGCACTGTGAACCTGGTGACACAAGTCCTATGTATTCCCATCTGCACGGCGTTCGTGGCCTTGAGATTCTACACGCGGGTCCGCTTCAAGCAGAATCTGGGAGTGGAGGACTGTGAGTTGTTCTAGAGACCCTGGAGAGCCCCGTCCATTCATGGAATTTGATACTAACTTGACTTGGCGAGCAGGGGGATGTCTCGTAGCGTGGGGTCTCTTCATGGGATATTGCGGAATCAGTATTCTCGGTAAAGTCCCCAAGTTTGATCCAGGGAGATAGACCGAACAGGGTTGGCTAATGATCTTAGTTGGAAAACATGGAGGAGGATACCATATCACGGACGTCAGCCTAGAGGAACAAGTCTTGTTTAAGAAGTTTTGTTACATCGCCACCATTCTTTACTGCCCGATGGCTCTTTTCGTGAAAATCGCCCTTCTCTCCATTCTCACACGCATCTTCGCTCCTTACCGTGGCAAAGTCTGGTTCATCTACGGCTTTCTAGGCTGCCTCTGCACATACTACATCATCGCGCTGATCGTCAAGATTCGCATGTGCAATCCCATTCCTTATTACTGGTTAGGCCCGAAACTCGAAGGGGGTGGTACCTGTCTCGACCAGGCCGCCGCCTTGATCGCCGATTCAGTCATCAGTCTTGTTAGCGATATCATTATTCTCATTCTGCCGTTGCCGTTGACTTGGTCATTGCAAATGTCTCGGAACAAAAAGTTGCGCGTTATTGGTTTGCTGAGTGCAGGTGGTCTCGCTACAGCCTTCAGTCTGTACCGACTTGTTTTGGTGCTGAGAGACGGTCAGTCGAAAGATCAGACCATCGTTTTCATGTGTGTCATTCTCTCTGGGTATGTTACCAATCGTTTTTTTTCCCCTCACCACAATGTTTTCGCAAGGTTTTCTGACTTCTCTTTTAGCAACGCTGAGGGCGGCGTCGGCCTAATCTGTGCCTGTCTTCCCGTTTTGAACGTTCTCCTTGCCCATTACAAGAAGGAGTACTCATCACAGAAGTACTACGCCCATGGTTCCGACATGCATCTCGGTGATCGTTCCCAAGGCAGCAAAGCCGCGAGTCGATGGGAGAACGCCCCCAACTTTGGTGACGAGAGTCATCTTGTATCTTATGCCGGCACGCCGGCAAGTAATGAGTCGATCCACAATGTTGAAGGCATCCGTAAGACGGTCGCTGTGGAACAAACAGTGGAGAGCGCGAGTAATGATAGCGGGAGTCGTTGATACTCTCTACGCCGATACCATGTACTATTTTCATATGTCTCATATACATCTCACATACCTAATAGACGAAATGCATTTGGTATATCCAACTAATTTGCTCAGCCATCACTAACATGACTATCTCATGATCGGATTGGGATCAAACAAGCCTGAGTGATGCCACAGCCCATCAAGTCCCGCGTCAAAGCCTGTCGACCAAGATCCATCAATAAACGGCCACTGAAACATGTCTGTCTCAATATCGTGACCTCCAAATGCAGCAGCATCGCGCGCAAAATCGGGCCCTTCTCCCTCAGTCCCGGAAACTAAAGTTTGAGGCGCGTCACGGGGCTCGGTGCTGATTGACCTCGCGTTTTGCGAATCGCGATTGGGCCGAGATCGGATATCGCCGTACTCGTCCAATCCTCCGGCTAGTGCAAATCGCCTTGGACTGTGAATGCCGTCGTCGCTATGTGTCTGGGAGTATTTCACGGTCTCGTAAAACCGATTGGCCTCTTGAACCGTTCGCCACTATCCAGATCGGGTTAGTGAAGAATTTATATTGTTTTGTTCAGAGGGGAGCCTCACCCAGCTTCGACCCACAGGCCATAAGCGGCTTAATTTTTCAAGATAGACGAGATTTCTGCTTTTCTCTTCTTCTGCTCGAGCCAATCCGCCCGGGTATCTCGTTGGTGCGATGGTCCCGTACATATTGATATGCGCCGCGACAAATACGCTGAATCCGGAATAAGGGGTCATTACCGGCGCTTCCGAGGATTCTAGTGCTGACAGGACTCCACTGATGTGCTGAGCAGCCTCAAAAAGTTGCTTGATTGTATGGGGCTCGTATTGGTCATTTTCGTCCATATCGTGGAAAACGTCAGAGTGAGGCTTCAGATTGGACAGGAAGCGATCACGATGGAGGAAAAGTATGCTATGTTGACTGCTGTCAGCGACTAATCCTGCGATCTGGCCCATCGAGGCTGGGTACGTCAAAACAAACCTCATGAAATAGATCAAATTGATATAGGCAAATAATTCTCCATAGCCCAGAGATACATGCGCCTGGGCACTAGTATCGGGGTATCGCACTGTCTGATCCTGCAGCGATCTCCATTCATCTAATTCCCCTTTAAGCTTCTGCCAAGTTTGATGCAAGGGTGTGGCCGAGTCGTCTGAGCCTGTCGAGGAGAGGTTACGTCGATGCTCATTAGCAAATCTCAAGATCCGCACAAAAATATCAAATCCACGCGTGACTATTGTCAGACCGTGCTCGATAGTCAGATTATTTGCCAAGGGACACCCCTTGTTCATATCAGCAGGCATCAATCGCCTTTCGGGTAAATGGTTGAACGTAAAGTCTCGGTCGCTGATAGGAAGCGGAACTGAAATTTGAGAAAATGACAAGGCAAAGTGTTGCCTGGCTCCAGAGCTCAGCTCGCAATCTTGCGCAAAGCAGCACCAATAGGTTCGGACAAGCTGTTCATACTGAGTTTGGGAGGCGTGGAACTCATGTGGGTTGTGTTCCATGCTATCGTCTGCCATTTTGAGAAGCGATTGGATCATGTAGGTGGCCATACCTGCAAATGTCAGTTGCTGTCAAAATTGTCTGAATTGGGAATACTCTGTCACCATACATACCACTGTACATCCAAGCCTGGTACGGTCGCCCAGTGCCCCATTCATAGAAAGAAATCATTACCAGCGACTGAGCAAGATAAAGAGAAGGAGCCTCCATGGCGCGCTGAGCTAGGTGTTGTCGCGCATAGCCTGCGTAGATCTCCTCCCCCTCGAGCTCATCGTCGGCCATGAAACGTACACACATGGAAAGAAGCGACGCGATGAAAATGGGATCCACCGAATCAAAATTAGAGGAGATATCAGATATCAAAGAAGGATAGTGAAGAAAGTTCGCGACGGGGAATTTCTTCCGGTAAGTTTCTACTGCACTGATCACGGTAGATGGCGGCAAGGCCGAGATGGGGTTCTCATGGCCTTCCGAGGCATTCTGAGGGGCTCCTCTGAGAGTTCTGATATCCTCAGCTGAGTGCGCAGGATGTGACGCCTTTCTTCGCTTCTGGGGTACCGCGGACCCGACAGTATTTCTCCGGGCTCTTGGTTTGGAGGCCCGCGGGTCTGTAAGGGCGCATCCTTCACTGTTTGTCTTTTGACATCGCTGACAGGGTGGCCTTCCATCATGAATGCATTTCACCTTGGCCCGACTGAAAAAGAAATTTAGAACAGAGCTTGAAGAAAGAGTTGGACGTATAACTTTACCGGCAAGCATCACATGATATCGACAGTCGCATCGGGCTGATTGAGCTCAGGTCCGAGCAAGAGATGATCTGACTGTCATACAGTCTTCATAGGGTATGTATGTTTCAATGCACTAATACTTTATCAAGAATTGAGCGAGAAAAGGCATCTCAGGCTTTAAGCTCCACGAGATCGGAAAGATTAGAGAAGAGGAAGGTGTGGGTGACGCCCGAAAGCTAAGGTGTCGGCCTATGGGATGCGGCATGACAGGTCATGTGATGGGATATAGTATAGCCTTTCAAGGGAAAATTCAATAAATTATTAAAAATCGATGTCTAATTAAGCGTTTAATCATGATTTATGGTATATGTATATGCAATGTTCTTAATTTGTGGCAAATTCCTTCGCCGCCGCCGTCCACTGTGCCACCCACGCATTGAACTTGTCGACCTGCAACTCGTCCGTAGCCCAGGAAGTCACAATTCTAACAACAACCTGTCCATCGTCCAATTGATCCCAAATGTAGAATCCGAAGCGGGTTTGCAGCCTTGAGGCCAGCTGCTGAGGCATTGTGACGAAGACTTGATTTGTCTCTGTCTCCGCCACCAAGTGGTGGCCAAGCGCCTCGAAATTGGCCGAGATCTTTTCGGCCATAGTGTTGGCATGAGTAGCCAAGGTGAAGAATAGGTCGGACCGGAAGAGCTCCATGAATTGAACACCCATAATTCGGCCTTTCGCCAAAAGGGCACCGTGCTGTTTGAGATGGAAGACAAATCCTTCAGACAGAGCCTTCTTGACAACGATAGCTTCTCCCATCAGGGCACCGGCTTTTGTACCACCAATCCAAAAGATATCGGTTAGGTCGAAGATGTCTCGGAAAGTCATATCATTCTTCTTGGAGCACATTGCTGTGCCGATTCGAGCTCCATCCATGAGCATTAAAAGGTTCAATTGCTTGCAAAGCGCCGACAAATTGGTTAATTCCCTCTTCGTGTACACTGTTCCGGTCTCGGAAGCATTAGAAATGTACAGCAACCGCGGCTTGGCCATGTGTGGGAAGAATTGATTTTGCTGAATGGCCTTTTGAAGGTTTGCTGTCGTCATTTTGCCATCGACTGCAGGGACAAGGATGAGCTTGTGGCCAGTTGCCTCAATTGCACCGGCTTCTTTGCATGCAATGTGTCCAGTATTCAAAGTAATGACTGCCTCATAAGGACGAAGGCAGCTGGCAATTGAGATCAGATTGGCTGAGGTTCCACTCGGGACAAAGAAAATATCTGCCTCGTCTGCAGTACAATTGATCTTGTTTCTGATCAATTGCCTAGCCTCATTTGAGTACGCATCACCTCCATAGGAGGCTTGCTGTGATGAGTTGGTGCGGAGAAGAGCCTCGAGAATTTGGGGATGAGCTCCCTCGCTATAATCGTCCATGAGGCTATATGGAGGGCATTCCTCCTCTTGGCAGAGACTGGTAGCGGGCATAGTGGACTTCCGATCCCCCAAAGTGTTTTGATTGGATGTTGAAATTCAAAACCTAGAATATGGGGAAGAGGTTGAAGAGTGTTCAAGATTAGAATTGACAGAACTGGAGTTTTTTTGACTCACCCATGGTCTAAATAAAATCTGGCGGCGAAAGACCGAGACGCCGGGAATAACTTTCTCGGGAATAGCGTCTATCCACCATTCCCGAATCCCGACACCGGGAATCCCTTGCAACTTCTACCGAGTTTATCTCAAGTAATACGTGGGCCTGGTCGCAATGTTGCATTCCCGTAAAGATAACAAGCCTGCTGATCTCGTATGGAAGTTTTGCGGTCAGGAGGTGGTGCAGTGAAACGTGAATCGGTGACCCGACGGGCGCTTCGAGACGATTCTTCACGCCGACGCTAACCTTACGGAATCGCAGGAATGACAAACAATAATGGGAGCCGCGTAACTCCATGTACTTGCGGGGAACCCTTGCCAGTGTGCAATCAATGAGCTGTCGAAGCTGGCAGTTTCGCACAATCGGCTGAGTACCCGCTCTAGGGCAAAGAACCGGTTGTTGTGGAGTGATTAAAGCTTAGGTGCCACAGGAGGGGTCTGATAACCTTGGAAACAATCAAGTTGCGGAACTCCTCGTATGAGACTAAAAAACAGAATGACTGGTAGTATTCACTGCTGTTATGTACAAATTGAAAATGCCCTACCAGTGAAGCACTTGTAAAATACACAAACTCCCGCTAACCATGCAAAAGACAGAGTTTCAAGGAGTTTTCCTCGGATTTTTAATCGTCATCCGACCGGAGAGGTTCCTCCTCCTCGGTGTATCTCTCCTCCTTTGACGGAATGCGTTGATAGAGACGGACCCGCCAGCCTCGAATCAACAAATAACTAGCCATGATGCCACACATCACAGCCAGCAGCAAAATGAGCGCAAAAATACCACCGATGCTGCGGATAGCGTCGTATGTGTTTGCAAGAATCTGCGTCGCTTTGCGGTTCTGAGCTTCGGCGGTTTCATCTTGTGTCGAGAAGTTGCTATCGTCGGCCTTGTCACGTAACAAGCCAACAGCATCACTTTCCCCGAGAACCCTTGATGGATCCTTCGGTCGAGGCTGATCAGAGTATCCCGACCACCCGACCTGCTTCCAATTAGGGAATTGAGTGCGTTGTATGCGCGATGTACCCATGACGTTGCCATCTCGGTCCACAGCTTCAGCCGAGACCCAATCAACGTACCCAGAAGCCATGAACATCGACTCAAACCCGGTCTTGGAGATGTTACCAATGAACACGGGCGCATCGAATTGCGAAGCTTGAGCGTAAAAGTTATACGAGGCGACGTCGGTAGCTCCATTCCAACTCACCCAGATTGTGGTGACCAGGTTCGTCTCGTCGCTGCCCCAAACAGATGAAACAAGATCCGGAGGGATAGTTGGGCGACCGGTGAATTCGAACTTGTACGCGCGGTAGTTGGAGAAGCGTGATGATGTGAATCTTGCACTCATTAGAAGGTCACCCTCGGGCGAATGTTCGGAGATGTAGCCACCCTGGCTCCAGCATACGAACATGTTCTTATTAGGAAGAACCTGTGCATTACCACGAAGGCGGGTGAGGTCCCCGTCGGGGCGGTCGTAGCGTTTAACAACTCGTGCTGTCATCGGGGTGGTGCCAGTTTCCACCTCCACGATCATGGCTGCCGAGATGGTCTCCTCCTGAAACTCCTCGTCTGACGCATTATTCATGAATGAGATGACGTGGCGAGTGCCTGAAGACTCTTGGAATTTGGCGTCGTGTTGCTTTGAGAAGATGAAATCCGAATCAAAGTCACCTCCGTTCACGCCGTTCAGTCGCCACATGATCTTACCATCAAGACCGGAGACCATATAAAGAGTATTGGTGAAGCGCATAGAGATTAGGTAATCGCCAGCATCATTCTTGTCCACGGAGTTGATATGCACGTAATCCCAGCCAGGGGGTCCTTCCGGCCTGGAGTCTGGGTGGTAATGAACGGTCTCGGACAGTGGAATTTGGTTGTAAGATCTCCAATCGTAGATCACCTCCGCCGTAGTGGTGTCGATTTCAGCGAATCCGCCAGTCTCAAGGAACGTTTTCTCGTTCGGGCGGCCGTATTCCGCAAGGCTAATCTCCTCGGACAGGTAGATCGTGACCAGGGCGGACTTTCCGTCCTCTAGAACGTTGAACTCGTGAATGTCGAACATGCCGAGGTCTTTGCGCAGCGGGAGTTTTCGGTACGTCTCGTACTTCTCATTCAAAATCATGCCATAACCACGTTCGCGACCGTCGTCAGAATACTGTAGAATCATGGAGATATAGGTTTTGTTGTCGAAGCTATTGATGGCCTTGAAGTCGAAGACATTGCGATTTTCGAATTGCATCGTACCAGTCCAGATAAGGGTCTATTTCAAGGTAATCCCCGGATTAGTTACCAATTCGGCGAGGCAAATTCGAAGAGCCAAACATACCCCATCTTCAGCGTAAATGTGTGGACCGGTCTGGTATTGCTCGTATAGGCTCGATTGTCCATCCGGTTCAATATGCAGATATGGCGAGACAAACCAGTAGCCTGGTGCAGTTCTGTTGCGATCCAGGGTCTCGATGTCGAATTTGACGGCCCTGGCATCGGGCAGCTGGGGTGACACGTTAGCGCCGGCCCATGCGGAGCCAGCGGAACACTTACGGTCACAAAGGACATCAAGTCATCATTCGTGTACGGCTCTGCCGCCACCTTCTGCGCACAAAGCAGAAGTATCGCGTACCAAAACATTGTTCAAAAGAGTGACGGGGTTGAGAAAGCCACTGCGGGTACAGGAGAATCCAAGGTCAATGCCGAAGGGACTGAAGCAGGCGGTAAGACGGGCCATGGGCCTCTCTGGACCTCGGTGGGGCCAATAGGGGCCCTGACAAGCATTGCAAACTGGAGACTTTGATGACGCACGCTCGTGTCTCCGTTTTGATCTTTTACAAAGTAGTGGGGTCCAGTCTCCATCGGACCTGAAACGCCTGAATCGGCGCATTCTACAGAGTAGATCACCATAATAGAGTCCCTTGTCAAAAGGATGTGTTGGTTGTGCTCCTAGGCTATGCAATACGTTATCAGGCAAGGACCCTCCAGACAACAAGAAGACCAACAAGCCGATTATAGTGGATTGACCGTATCCCTAGCTTCACACATTGATACGTTCCGTCCCGGCCAACTTTAATATGTCGACTGCCGACGCTAGCTCTATATCCAGCCCATATTGGATCACGTCAAGCTGTAACGATTGCTAGTTTCGCGTTCTGTTTGCCTACTCAGGTCACGGGTTAAAATTTCCTCAGGGGGTGGCGGAGCGGCGATCTTCATCTACGGATTGGACCTGACCCGGATTATGTGATCCAAAGAGACCCTGTGCTTAGTCAATATCCGTGAGTATCACCAATGGACGGGCGAACGGACTATAGGGTCGGACGTCACAAGGTGATTTGACTATTGAAGCTTGCCAATGGCCATTACACTATGTCAAGAATGGACTCTCAGATATTCATCGTGATTAGGATATATCGTTTCGTCCAAAGACGGCGGACAGGATAGATCAGCGCGATTACCACCCGTTGCTCTATGCTAAACGGCCACGCAGAAGACTATAGTACAGTTGCAACTGTACTTATGAGAACTATAGTCCACTCGAAAAAGATGATGGTTCAAAGATGCCCCAACCATCATGAATTAACTCATTCTTGACATATTGGTGTGACTTGTGAATCGTATCAAAACATTCGTCATGGCATAGACCCGGCTCCATGACATGGGACACCTTGTTCTTCGGTAGAATGATCTGATATTATACCCTCTACTTACTCTTCCTCTCAGATTTCCAGCCAGGCTGTTTCTAAAGCTGTATATTTCTAACATGTCTCCAATGAATCAATGTCATCTTCCCCGGGCGGCTTATCCCGATCTTCACAGAGACCAAAGCCGCACGGCCCAACGATCCAATCCGACAGGAACATCATGGAGACTTATCAAACCGTAAAAACACCGATCAACTGTTTTGTTCGCCCAGATTTCCCATACTTGTGTCTAGAGACAAGCTGAGGCCCCCAAAGAAGCAAGGTCGAAAAACTGGAAAATCTAATCATCAGATTGACCTAGTAAAAGTGGTCTTCAAACTTTCGCTGAGATGCTTTGAGTCGCGCTTGAAAAAGGTGATGGGAAGAATGCGTAGCTTAAACGGCCGCTGGTAGTAGAGGGGTAAGTGGTTCCGGGTGTGCCAATCAATCGCATTTACATGTCCAAGACGCTATCATTCCCCGCACCAATGCCAGGAATTCGACATGATTTCGTTCTGCTCAATCTTTGACAAATAATGCCCGATTCCAAGTTCTATTGTTTGAGATAGCAAGAAAGGTATTCCGCACCGTGAAGATATAAAACTCCGAGTCCATCCATGAGCTTAATTATTCCTGAACCTTTTCTCGATACGGAATTCATACATGTGTCAACTTCAACCAGAACTTTGATCCCATTCGACCTCGACTTCTCTCTATCAAGATGGGAGTGACTGTCCTCGGCGCTGGCGTTATCGGCCTTCTATCAGCTCTAGCTTTGACTGATGCTGGCTACAAAGTGACCATTGTTGCTCGGGACTTGCCGGGCGATGAGTCTCAGGATTGGGCAAGCCCTTGGTACAGACCCTGAGAGAGAATTTTTAAAGTCAAATATGAGATCTAACACGTTTACAGGGCTGGAGCAGCCATATTTCCTTCGCCCGATTCGAAAGGTCATTCGCTCCAAGTAGAGAGCTTCAAGTACTTTTGGGAGTTGGCCCACAGGGATCCCACCAGTGGGGTTCAGGTAAGACATACTTCCCTTTCCAGTGATTGTTCTGAGAAGGAGACTAAATGTGAATAACAGGTCCTCAAGGCGACCGAGTTCTACGATGATAGAGATGATGACTCTACAATATGGTACAAGTCTCTCATGCCGCGGTATCGCCGCATACCCACCAAAGACCTTCCAAATGGGGTGAAGGTAGGCTTCACTTTCAAGACCATAGCAGTCAATCCAGTCGTGTTTCTTCCCTGGATTCGAAATCAGCTGGAATCTCGGGGAGTTTGTTTCATTCGAAAAGAAGTCCAAGAAATCAGAAAAGTGAAGCGCCTCACCGGAAACGAAGTTATCGTCCATGCAACGGGACTCGGTGCTTACGACTTAGCCGGCGACCAGGATGTTGTTGCTGCTCGTGGACAAACGATGTTCGTGAAAACAGACTTCAACGAGCTGATGATGCTCCAAGGCTCACAGTACACCTATATCATTCCGCGAATGCATTCCGGTGGTGTGATTCTCGGCGGAATTAGTCAAGAAGGAAACCTTGATCGCGAGGTAGATCAGAAGTTGCGACCGGACATCCTCGCGCGGGTTAAATATATATCCAAGAATCGGCTCGAGTCTGTGGACTTGGACAGCCCCTCGACGAAGGATATTGTCGCCTTTCGACCTGGAAGAAAAGGGGGCTATCGACTCGAATCCGAAGACGCCATTGTCCACGCATATGGGTTCGGTGGTATGGGGTATATTTACGGTTATGGAGCAGCTTTGAAAGTCCGAGATTTGGTTGGGGGTGCGATGAAGCTTCACAATAAGAGAAGCCGACTTTGATGATATTGTATGGGCCAGTTATTGAATTTCCCAGGGTCATCTTTTTAGATTGAGAAAGACTTGTGCCTACTAGACTTGGCGGATGTTGACGAGGCGCCGTAGTCGTCAAGAATGTAGGTGCTCACGCCCAAACCGCGCAGTTATTCGTCGACGTTGACCAGAAGACGAACTTTGCGCGAAATTCTCTACTTCCACAATTCGCGTAGACGTAAGATTTGTTCGGTGTTGATCATGTAACACCGTGCGTCTGGGTTTTATGCTTGGAAAATCTTTACTTTTGTTTTCTATGATAGCCTGGCAGGAAAAACTGGAACAGATGGCTAATAGTGGCGACTAGAAACTACTGTTAAACGTGCACAGGATCTATTTACGCTTACTCAGTAAGGTCAAAATTGATCTCCGGCTCATCAGTCAGTCGCTGAAGGGGTTTGACGTTTGCACTTGCTTGATACTCAAGGTTCTTGATCATTGTACACCTCATAAATGCACAGATTAAGATTTTCCTTTCTGAAAGAAAGGAGAAGTCAGCGATTACTATCGCCGCAAGTCTGCCCATGACAGAGATCAAAAAAACCTTTTGTGTATCATGGGCATGATGATTCCGCGGCCCTTGCCTTGCACGACATCGTCAAAGTCGTCGAGCTTCTTTGACTATGCCTTTGCAAAAGCCAGGATGAGGTCTTTCAGATTTTCCTGTTTCTTGGGAAGGACGAGCGAATCGAATGCCTGCGAGTCCCACACGATCCCGGATATGCAGTCCAAGAAGAATTGGAGCCATTCCTTATCTTTCAGGGAATATCCGTAGACCATGTTAGATGTTACAACTCTCAGGTTATCACCCAGCTCATCCGGTATCTTTCCAGAATCGATACAGATGCCTTTATTCAGTTCGAATGTCCGAAACGCCTCGGCGTCGATGATGATTCGGCTCTTCACCTGGTACTTCCGTGACTCTTCCTCATTAATGCATCTGACTGAAGTACCCTCGTAATGCTTGTAGTGATATCCCTTATGCTCCTCCCAGGTTTTGCCCTGTGCAACCAGAGCCTGTCGAATAATGGCCTGATTGACATCGTATTTGAGGGGTGACACTGGCAACGTGACGATAGGAACTGTTCCGGTGAAAGACCCGACAGAAAAGTGCTTATCATCCCATCCGAACTTGCTACCGTCAAATTGTATGTACTCGGCTGTGGTATTCCATGCACCTGTCTGGCAGTCCAATCCGGCGTGGGTAAACCTGTATCCGCACGTACGACCAGCAATTGAGCTGATCACCATGTCATTAGGCTCGAAGATGCACCATATGAGGTCATGGGTGATGACTCCGTTGCGAACTAGGTCTTTCCTTCAATCAATGGTGTCCTGCAACTCTTCTTCAAGAACCTTGTGGAACAAATCGACATGCTCCTTGCTAGTCGGATCTTCTTCTTCATCACGGGCCTTGGTGAAGGCTTCCCATCTATGAATCAGAGGTTTGAAGGGCGTAGAGAACTCAAGACGATCGAGAGTTGTCGTGACGCCGGGATACTTGTCAAGTACGGTACCTAAGAACCTTTTCAGAGGTTCACTTTGGATCACGATGGAATGAAGCTGTAAAGGTCGGCGCCCATCATAGCATTTGATGTATCGTGATATCAGTGCATACTGAGCGGATTCATCATTCTCGGCAGGTTCTTCGATTTCGGGAGGAGTCTAGCTCCAAGAAGTGCGTCCTTTTTCGTCAGGCTGCGTTGAATAGAGGTTGTGTGTACCGCAAAGGGATTCTTTACAGTGATATTCGAAATCAGATTTACCTCTCATCTCACTCTCTTTATCTCCCAAGGCCCCATATTAACCGCACTAGTCCGTATTAGGACATCTTTCCGCTACCTTACAATTGCTAATGTATCTTCAATGAGTCAGCGTAAGTTACTGTAATCCCGTTTCTTATCGTAATATTCAAAATCCGATTTACCTCCTCAAGTACGTCAAGATTATAGAATTACGGCAGTACATACGCCAAGTTACATAGATTTTGGCAGTGGTATCTTGATCATACTCAATTCTCTTCCAGCAATTTATTTGCTTCCTGGGCTCATCGGGGTCCGTGTACCTAGGCCCGAAAAAGCAAATTGTCGAGTTCTACCCAAAATTACAGACATCGCATATGGTTATTCCCCTCAATGCCAGGACATTCACCAGTACGCAAATCTCCGTGATATTTCTTCAATTCTGGACTGCCTCTTTCTTAGCTTGACAGCGTGTTTCGGTAACTTAATTCTGAGCTGAGATCAACCGGTTTGCGAGTAACACTTTGCCGTTCTCCATTCCTTCCTCTTTCGACATTCCTGATGTTCCTGACCGTCAAAAAAAGAATCCGCCCTGTTGAAACGTAGTACTTGAATGGAAGGTGCGGAAACCCCTCTGACTAAGCTTTCTATTCAATTCAACAGAAAAAGAACCTATCAAACAGACGTGGCCGCTATCTCTGTATTCAACCCTCTCTCTAGAAGATCGATAACGGTGGCACGGATATGAAGGGCCTCTGGAATAACAGGGTCCCAGTTGAATCCATGCCACATGCCCTCCGAGACTAATAGCTCCACCTTTACACCAGCGTCTCTCAGCTTCCAGAAGAACCGCACACCGTGGCTCAGAGCAAAGTCACGCGTGCCAACAGTAATGACTGTTGGCGGGAAGTTTGCGTGGTAGTTGGCATATATAGGAGAATAGAGGGGATCTTTCTGATTGATCCCCTCAGGAGCGTAATTCTGCGCCACCATGCTAGTCAACAGGCTAACTGGCATGATGTCTCGATCATTCGCATTGGTGACCATCGAGTCGCCTGCTCCACTGAGATCTATGGCTGGCGTACATAGATACATTCCGGCGGAAGGCATTGACAGGCCCTCCTGATGCGCCACTAGGAGCATTGAAACAAGTACTTGTGCACCAGAGGAGCACCCCATCGCATATATATCAGCCGGATCGATGGGTCCAGCTCCTGGGGGACCATCGCGAATGAGCTCAGTGTACACGGCAAGGCACTGGTCACGAGCTACTGGGTACTTTGCCTCTGGCGATTTGGTGTAATTTGTTGAGTAGACTCGGACGCCCAACTCCGCGGCCATGGTCAACGCAGCACGATCTTTCGGGCTGCCCATGACGAATGCCCCTCCATAAACATTGAACAATATCTTTTTCTCTTTCTCGGGCTTGATATTGGATGGCTCAATGACCGTAACTGTGATGCCCGCGATGGTCACCTCTTTGACCTTGAGAGTGTGTCGCTCGATCAGTGCCGCCTCTCCCGCAGCCATTTTCGCATCAAAACTTTGCCGGATTCCTGCAACCCGACGGGGTGTCGCGAGAAAAGGTGAAATAGTGTTTGCAAAAGGAATGTGTCGGACATTTTCGAGGAATTTGACAGCTTCAGGGCTCAGAGTTGCCTTTTGGCCATCCGTGAGCGTGACCATTTTCTCACCAAGGTCCTTAGGAGAAAGAGCGTCACAGCGAGCTTTTCTGTCTGAACGAAAGGGTTCCCAGCTGCTGTCGAGCTTCCCTTTATACCTAGCCATCATCGTACTGTTCGGTAGGCGATGGCCCTAATTGTGGACGTGCGCAGTTACCTGGTTTCTATTTTCTAGGAACCACCAAGGTTAGTGGATGGCTTCATACTCGCGCTGATCCACATTGTCTGAGGATGCAGCAAGATCTAATGGATGTTGTATTTGACCTCAGAATTCTCGTAATTTGCAGCCACATTAGAAAAGTTCGTAATATGGAACTGGATTAAGACTAGTCCGGAATATCGAGCTGTATTAGGTTTAGTTCGTAACATGGAACTGGATTAAGACTAGTCTGGACTATCGAGCTATATGAGGTTTAGGTTTAGTTCGTAACATGGAACTGGATCGGGATTGACTTAAATTAGGAAACAAGATTTCTTGTCAATTATCGACGCTCAGAGCGAAGTAAAGGTTGGAGCATCGTCAGCGAGACAGGGCCGCCTGGTCCGATTAGACGCAATTTGTCCGGGTTCCGCCTATTCGATCGTAATTAAAACTTCCAAGGAGCTCTCTATTTCGTTCTCTATCTATAAATACCCTAACGGAGGCCGCCTGAGAGCAAGAGGTTCTTGATAGCTTGAAAATAAACCCCATTCCAAACGTTCTTCAGCTACACGCAATCGATACACCCCGCTTCCTACTTCTCTCAGGTGTTGCAGCATCATGACTCCCACCTCTCAGCATAGCTATGTCCGTGATCTGCTGACTGGACCGCCGCAAACGAGCATGACGTACAACCGACTAGGAAAGTCCGGTTTGAAGACCTCCAGTATTATCCTCGGGGCCATGTCATTTGGAAGCAAAGAATGGCAGAAATGGGTGCTGGAAGAAGACGAGGCACTTCCACTCCTCGGGTATGCCTACGAAGTCGGTATAAACACGTGGGACACTGTGAGTTTCACGCTCCTCTCCTATTTCCTGGGCAGTGCCATGACTAGCGGATGTAAACTGAGCCAATCTCCTTTTGCTAGTCGGATCTTTATTCAAATGGCGTTTCGGAAGAAATAATTGCCAAGGCTCTATCTGCATATAAAATCCCCCGAGAGAACGTTGTCCTCATGACCAAATGTCGATTTGCAACTAGTGCGTCCGGTGAGCCGCAGCTTTCCGTCTTTGCGTCAACTGTCAACGATGGCCGGATGGTCAATCGAGCTGGGCTGTCGCGCAAGCACATCCTGGACGCGGCGCAAGCGAGCGTCAAAAGGTTGGGGACATACATCGATGTGTTCCAAATTCAACGCATGGATCCGGACGTTCCGCGAGATGAGATTATGAAGGCACTGAACGACGTCGTCGAAATGGGACTTGCCCGTTACATCGGTGCCAGCTCTGTAAGTCTTCAGCCATAAATTTCCGGCGTATCTTCGGACATGAGCTTATCTTTAATTAACAAAATAGATGCCTGCTTGGGAATTCCAAGCACTTCAAAATGTCGCCAAAAGCCATGGTTGGCATCAGTTTATCTCCATGCAGAACTATTACAACCTGCTCTACCGAGAAGAGGAACGGGAGATGATACCATACTGCAAAGATGTAGGTGTTGGGTGTATTCCGGTAAGAGACATCCCACTTCACCCCACGAGGAACGCTCAGAATTTGGTGGCACTGACACCCAATTTCCCGCCATAGTGGTCCCCCGTCGCGCGAGGCATCCTGGCTCGACCTTGGAACCATATCGATGAAAATTCTTCACTGAGGTCTCAACATGATGCTGCGCTCAGACATCTTTACAGCCGGGAGAGTCAAGTTGAAAAGGCAATTGTCGACATTGTGGAGAAAATTGCGAATGAACGACGGGTTCCTATGGCAGTCATCGCAACAGCCTGGTGTCTGGCAAAAGGAGTTAACCCGATTGTCGGCCTGAACAGCAAGAAGCGCATTGATGAAGCGGTATTGGCCGCCAAGACTATCTTGAGCGAAAAGGAAATTGCTAGGCTCGAGTCGGCCTATCAACCAAGAGCTGTGACGGGGTATTAACAGGAGCCTACACAGAAAATAGTCTGAACAGTCTCATCTTTTGCCAAGAATGATATAGTCAGCCCATCGTGGGCTTTGGTGTATCAAAAATCTTGCCTATCCACAGAGAAATCCAACCATCATACTCGACTGGCAAAACCTCTCGAGCAATAGGCAATGCGAACTTCAATGTCTGGATTCCACAGTACCCCGAGCTGAAGCAATAATCAAAAGACATGCATATTGCCCTCCCAAGCTGGTTATTTTCTATGGCATGTCTGGTGTTCGGCTCTAAGCGGTTTATTGTCCTGTTAAGAATTATGAGATAGGCAAAGTATGTCGTGATCACAGTTGCCGAGACAACGTCTCGGTAGACATAGATTGAATTGAAAGGGCAGTCGTAGGGAACGGGGCTGACATTCACGAAACAAGGATTCCCTATGTCGATATCATCGGAGGTATACCGGTAATACCACCGATCAAAGCTCTCCCGCAATGCCTGAGCGCTGGAAAGTATGGAGAGACGATTAATCTGGAGGATTTCATTCGTCAATAGCCTGACTTTGTTCAACAATCCCGGAATTGCCGCGAAGTGACCGAAGACTGCGTGATACATTTCGGGGTATTTCGGTAGCAACGGAAACTCGATCAAACCATCGGGAATAGACTGCCAATCTTCAGTATCGAGAAAGCACGGTGTTTTCGTAGCCAGTGCTTGAGAAATCTAAAGTCCAAATTACAGTTAATAATGGACGTGATTAGGCGACAGCGAAAAAAGAGGTGAAACCAACAATTCCTCCCCGACATGCTAGGAACATAGAATACTCAAATGCCGATTCGTAGCATTGTCGAGCGCCTCGACGCTGCATCAAGAGTGCTGCTCCGCCTGCATGCTCAATCCAGGTCGGGCGCGCCATAAAAAAGGCCTAAATAAAGTACGAATATTAGCAGCAGAGAATGTATGTTTTAAGCTAAGGGTCAATACCTCATAATATCCAAGAAGCAACGTCGCGCAGAGCACTTCAGGGCTCAATCGTTTGTTGTGATCAGCAATGGCCTTTGTTAAACTTCTCAAGGCGCGAGAGTAGAATAAATCTGCCGTCCGAAGCAAAAATTGGCTTTGAGATGTGCCTCCAAAATATGCATAAGCAAGCGACATCGCAGCGTGATCCAGCGCTACGTTGCGGCCAAAACGTGGTGGCACATGCCAGAGCCAACTTCCAAGAAATGAGCTTTGCACAGAAATATCTCCAAGAGGAAATACGATGGACACAAAAGACGATAACAGCTGCTCATGCTCAAGGCTCGATGGAATAGGACGATGGAGGCTGGCAGTGTCGAATTGTGTTTGGGACAAGATATCGGTGCTGAGAAGATGTTCATTACTTAAGTTAAGCTCGCCAGTTGCGGTTTGTTCGGGGAGGAAAAGATGGGAGTTCTTTCTGGTTGAAAGCATGCTGTGCGAGACATCGCCGGTGTTATTCAAGTTTCGGGAAAGGTTCCGGCGAATTTTAGGCCCTTCATCGTGGAATTTGAATTCTCGTACGTATCCGGGACAGGTGCGACCCCCCCGTTGACATTGCAAGCAGCTTGGACGTGTCTCGTCACACTTCGAAGTGGTAAATCAGCACCTTTGGATGCGCAAAGGATACAGCGACTCAAACCTTGACGCTTCTTTTCAGACACAACCTGCACCCCTTGCTCGTTGGCACGCCCACCATTGTTGTCACGCTTCAGAGTGTTCTAACATGTAGCAGATTCACTCTTCCTTCTCAAATTATCACTTTATTTGCTGGATACACTTGGAGCGCACAAGTTATAATCGAGGTCTCCAATCTCACTGCGATGTGTTTGCTAGAAATTCGCGGGTGTGAAGTGAGCGCTGATTCCGGGACGACTTTCGGCTCGTCATCTCCATCCATCTATACAGTAATTTACGCTGACTCATTGAAGATACATTAGCATGTTGTAGGTAGCGGAAAGATGTCCTAATACGGACTAGTGCGATTAATATGGGGCCTTGGGAGATAAAGAGAGTAAGATGAGAGGTAATTCTGATTTCGAATACCACTGTAGGAGCATACTTCACTTCATTCTCTTCTCGTGGTTAGCTGTAAAGCCACAGTTGACGATGATGGACTCCCAACTCACTGTCCGCCTCCTTTCCGTCGACTTCAGCATCGCTGCTAGGGCTCTGCACTGCCGTTTCAATGTGTCCCGGCGCCATGATAAATATAATAGCCGATATCGACCGCGAACTTGAGCAAAGAAAGACGCAGGTTTCGAAATGCTAGGATGGTACTGTCTCTGTTCAAGTCTGACAAGGCCTGTCTAGAAATGATGATGGTTGAAGTAATGAAAACAAACAAGACCGATGAAAAGGATCCGTTTGATACAAAGAATTCAAAGTGAGCAAACCAGAAGGCAAAAAAACCCGACTTCTGGTGCCTAAAGCCGAACAATGACCAACATGAGTTTTGAGACTTGCTGTCAGCTATTTGTTTGGCTCGTGCAAGTCGATTTGCAGACAGCCCCACGTCAGCAGAGCCACACCCGTTTGACCCACGCGAAGCTGTCTCTCGATCGAGACTCCGCGGTTAGGGCCATGAGCTAGCACGGTAGCTCATTGGTGCTGTGATACCATGTTTGTCTGGTTCTGAGTCAAGGTCCAGTTGCCGATTCTGGGCTCTGGCCCAAGATTAAGATTTTGGGGGCCATTCCTTCAATTCCCTATTCGAGGATCGGGCGGCCAGCTAGCCGCCTAGCCTCCTTTTCTATGCGGGGAAAACGTCACCTTGTAATATACTACCGAGATTACTAAAAAATGCTTGTATTAACTGTGTCGTCAGGTCGTCACCTCTAAACTCTTCAGATCCCGAGATCGAAGCGAATATCTATGTCTATGTCTATATTCTCCCCCCCCAATCTTTCCAACGGACAAATGGTCACCGACTTAGTATTCGGTCTTGAAGGCCACCAGGCGGGCACGAATGGCATCTTGCGAGTCCTGAGTATCCAACTCGCGCAGAACACCGGAGGCAACATCGTAGATCAGACCGTGGACCTCAAGGCCACGCTCCTGGATCGCGTTGAGGACAACGCTCTTCTGAGTCACCACGTTCAAGCTCTCACGCACGTTCAACTCCACGAGCTTGAGCGCAGCCTCGTCGGCAGAAAGGGACTGCAACAGATCGAGGTTACGCTCGCGCACCTGGCGCAAAGGTAGGAGCCAAGGATCCAGGATACCCAGCGGCTTGTTGCCCATAGCGGCGGCGACACCACCGCAGGAGGTATGTCCGCAAACCACAACGTGCTTGACACGCAAATGCTGCACGGCGTATTCGATGACGGCGCCTGAGCTCAGGTCACCGGGGTGGAGGATGTTGGCGATATTGCGATGAACGAAGACATCACCAGGCTGGAGGCCCATCATGGAGGTCTCAGGGCATCGCGAGTCGGAGCAGCCGAGCCAGAGGATCTGGGGCTGCTGGCCGGTTGCGAGTGTAGGGAAAAGGTCGGGGTGCTCGCGCGCAGTCTGAGCAGCCCATTCTTGGTTTCGGCGCAGGCCAGCGGCGTACTTGTCTATTGACGAGCCATCACTGTCAGTCTGAGAAGTAGAGGCCTTCGAGGCGGGGTTTTTGTGGTTCGCGCAGGAGAGGGAAGAAGAGGTTGAGAAGGGGCACAATCGATGTCCAAGAGGAACCGTAGATAAATAATGAGAGAAAAAGGAGGGCATTTCCCATAGGCGATTGGGGATGTTTTGCGCGAGCTTGGCGCGCACGACGAATCCTGGTCGCACGGCCAGTCGTGCGGCGTTCATGACGAACGGTGGGGGGGGGGAACGGGTGTTCGCAGAAAGTAAACGACAGGGTTTGAAAGCAACCAAGTGGACGGGCCAAGGAAGAGGCAATTCACAAGGATGACTCACTCAATTGCTCCTCTCCCCGAGTTCACGATCCGTTGAGATGACTCAAAACAAAGGTGTTGGGGAAAAGACTAGGAACCAGAAAAAGAAAACACCCCGCCAAGAACTCAAAAAGGAAGAGAGTGTTCACCAACGCACGTACCTTCGGCCATGAGGGTCAAGTCGATATGCAGGGAAAACAAGAACGCTGGAATGAGAGGAAGGTGAAGTGGACAAGTTTATCTGGGTCCGAGGGATTAAATGGTAGAAGTCTGTGCCTGCCACTTTGGGACGGCCGACCCTTTCCGAGGGGAAACCGGTCGATCCGCGGAACACTGCGGTTGTGCCTTTCTTTTACTTGACCGAAAAGGGGTGGTACGGTGTATTTTTATACATTGGCGTCGATCCATTCCATATACACATTTCTTTTTCACCATTCGTGCTTGGTGCGGTGCGCAAAAATAAACAGGACATAAACACATACAACGATGGCCTAAGCAGCTCCACCACGACCACCGACGTTCATCACAGCTTGCTTCTGCTCCTCAGTGATAGGGGCGACAGGCAGAGGCTTAGCTCCAGCAAGAGTCGGTGCAGGGAGGAACCCGATCTGCACGAGGTAGGATGAGTATAGACCGACCAATTCTTCCGTGACACCTGCGCCAGCAGAGGCATCAATGCCAGACCAGGAGGCATCGGCCTTCAGCGCCGCAGCCGCGTTGGTATCATCCAGCTCAGGGGCCTTGGTGTTGGAAGGAAGATCAGCAGTCACGAAGTGATAGAGGGGCATACTTGGTATTGTTAGCTTGGACTCATATTTAAAATTCGATATAGAGACTTACAGTGCGTGCTGAGAGTCCTTGTCGTCATGTTCGCCATCGTTGACATAGTTCTCCAGGGACTGGGACCAGGGGACATAATCAATCTGAGGAACATCGTATCCGTACGTCTGCAGAGCACCAAGGAACTGATTGAAGCGCAAACGCGGGTGGCCAGTGACGTGAGCAACACCGACAGGGGTGCGAGGCGGGTGGAAGGCACAGGCAATGACAATGCGGGCCACATGATCGACAGGGACCATGTTAACAGTGTTGTTGATGTTAGGACGAGCAGACAGCTGAATACATCCCTTCAACATACGAATAAGGAAGTCATCCGTGTTGGTGGTTCCAGTGGTGGAATCACCCAAGACATATCCAGATCGAATGATAGTTCCGCGCAAACCTCGGCGGCCGGCCTCCTTCACGAGGTACTCACCAGCCCACTTACTCTGACCATAACCAGTACCCAGGCCGACCGCGCTGCCCTCCATATCGTCCTCCTCACTGATACCGTTTCCACCGGCCGCGAGACTACGCTCGGACTCCTGGACGTAGTGGTCCTTGTCGAGAGCGCTAGTGGAGCTGACAAAGGCAAATTGCTTAGCCTTGCCACTGCCGCACAACTTCAGAGCATCAATCGTACCCATGACATTGGCGGGCTTCAGGGTGCTGTAGGGATAGACCCAGTGAACGAGAGCACCGTTGTGAATGACGGCATCAACAGTCTTGGTGAGGCCATCCCAAACGGCCTGCGAAAGGCCGAACTGCGGCTGACCAAGGTCACCACACAGGGCCTGCAGCTTGTTGGTCCAGGAATCGTCCCAGAACCCGTATGCACGGCAGGTAGAACGGATACGCTCAAGGGCCTGATCCTCGCTCTTGGCACGAACGAGAGCCACAACCTTTGTCGAGGGAGCCTTGCGGGTGAGCAGATCACGCAGAATGTGGGCACCCAGGAAGCCTGTAGCTCCAGTCAGGAAGATAGTGGGCTCACTGTCGAGCATCGCATCGGTACGAGTAGGGAACGTCTCGGGCAACTCGCTGACTAGGCGACGCGCGTCTTGAGAGTATTCATCATCGGGCTGATTGCTAGCCTGAGCAGCTCCGGTCTTATCGGGGTCCTCGCTAGTGGCAAAGGACTCAATATCGAGCAGACGGTCAATCTCTCCGGCAAAGCCCTTGAGAGTGGGGCTGCGGAAAATCGCGTTCATGCTAATGTCAATGCCACGCCACTTGCGGCGCAGGTCAAAGAACATCTGCTGGGCCAGGATACTGTGGCCACCGAGGTCGAAGAACGAATCATCCTGACCGATCATGCGGGCGGTCACATTGGGAATGAGCTTGGCCCAGATCTGAGACAGCGCTTGCTCAGTCTCGGACAGGGCCTGCATAGCAGATGAGCGACGACGAGGTGCGGCCGCACTAAGTTCGGCAGTATCCGGGAAGGGCAAAGCAGGCTTATCGATCTTGCCGTTAGGGTTCAGGGGCATACGCTTCAGTGGGATGATGACAGTCGGCACAGCGTAGGTAGGAAGCTTGCTGCGGAGGTGCTCACGAGCGTCATCACGCAACGGACGGAAGCGGCGGAGCATGCCCACCATACCATCGGCAGAGTCATCCTCCTCCAGGCCCTTGCTCTTCAGCCATTCAGACCATTTACTCATGTCAGGCACGAAATAGCTGACAAGGGTCGGCTCCTCGAACTTGTCACGACGAACAAGGGTGACGTTTTCACGGACCAGAGGGTGGCGAGAAAGGTGAGTGTCAATCTCACCCAACTCGATACGGAAACCACGGATTTTGACCTGGTCGTCGGCACGGCCAGAGCACTCCACATCACCAGAGGGAGTGTAGCGGCCAAGGTCGCCACTGCGGTACAGACGATCCCTAGGGCCGACGTAGAACTCACGCCAAGCCTCACCCTTGGATGCAGCCTTATCCTTCTCAATCCAGACCTCGGGCTTGACGAACCAGTTGGTCAGGAACTTCTTGGCATTCAGGTCTGCTGACCCTAAGTAGCCTTCAGCGAGACCTCCAGCACGGACATAGATCTCTCCAACCTCGCCGATCGCACAGATACGTGTGGGATCGAAGCGGTTGACAACAAGCATCTGGACATCCAACATACCACGACCGGCGGGAATGACATCCTTCATGGTGTCCAGGAAGCCTTCCTGGCTTGAGTAGCTAGGAATTTCATAGTAACTGACCGCACGCTGTGTTTCAGTGGTGCCGTACATGTTGACAATATTCACATTGGGTGCCAAACCCTGGAGAGAGCGGCAGTCACGCTTGATCAGAATGTCACCCACGAAGAAAGCGTGGTGCAGAGAAGGGAATTGAGCAGAAGCCCCACCGACAAGGATCTGGCCCATAGCCGGAGTAAGGTGAGTAACCGTGGCGCCGTAGTTCTGCATCCACTCGGCAAGCTTCTCGTTCTGAATATCCTCCTTGGCCGGAACCAACAGCTGCGCACCGAGGAAAAGCGGGGTGAAGATGTCTCGCTGAATCGGATCGTGAGCGATACCACTCAGCATGGTGAACTTCTCGTTAGCAGTAAGTTTGAATGTCTCTGACATCCAAGGGAAGTAATAGGCAAGGGAGAAGTGACGGCCACGAACACCCTTAGGCCGACCCTCGGAACCGGAAGTAAAGGAGAGAGTCGGGGTAGAGTCAGGACCAACAACAACACCAACGGGCTTGGACTTGAGCTCAATCTCATTGGTGAAAACATCCTGGCCATTGATGGAACCACCAACAAGGGTGCCATCATCCTCAAGGGCAAGCGCGGGAATTTCAGTGCGTAGTTCTAGGTTCTCATTGATGAAAGTTCGGACAATATCCGAGAGCTCACCGGCATCCCTGGTAGCCTTGGCAATGTTAACAAGGGCACGGGGACGGGCAACATCCAGGTAGATATTCTGACGCTCTGGGGGGTACGCGGGGTCAATGACGGAGAAGGTAGCACCGGCCTTCAAAATACCCATCACAGCCACAACCAAATCCACACCGCGGTAGGCATAGACCATAACGACCTCTCCTCTCTGGATTCCAGACCGCACCAAGTGGTGCCCGAGGATGTTTGAGGCCTCGTTGATCTGCTGATAGGTGAACTCACGATGGGGTGAGTTGCCAGACTTGGTTTCAACGACACAGAGCTTCTCGGGGTGCTTGGCAGCATTTTCAGCGAAGATGTCATGGATAGCACCTCGGAAGTTGGACCAGTGCAGATCACTGGTGGGGTCTGGCAGAAGTGCGCGCTGGCTCTCGGTCATCATATCAATGCGGCCAACGGCCTCCTCCGGGTTCGCAGCAGCATTTCCAGCAATCTGGGCCAATTGGTATAATATAGTGGAGATGCGTGCACTGGAAAAAATACGCTGGTTATAATAGGCGCCCAGCTCGACTTCTGGCGAGTTGTTGCCAGGAGCGACGTTGATCACCAAATCTGTGCTGTCGAAGGTGTTGGCAGGGTATTCTTGCGAGGAAGCCGGAGCGTCATAGGCAGCAAATCGAAAGAGGACCGGCGAGCGTTCAGAATTGGACTTTTCTTGGATGTATGAGCGAAGGCTGCCCAGAGGGACAATATCGGATGCACCCTCGTGGAATGCCTACAGAGGTTTAGCGAGTGACCTTACAACAAACGATGCTATGATTGCATGTAAGTACCTTGTCCACCTTCGTATAGAGCTGGGCGAAGCTCTCCGAGGCATCAATGGGGACCCGGACGACGAAAGGACGACCGTCATCTCCTACGCTTGTCCCCACCGCGATGTCTTCGTCACCAGTCAGGCGAGCAACCAGAACAACAAAGGCAGTCAAAAAGACGGTAAATTCCGAAGAGGCAGGCCCAGAAAGCTTCTTCAGAGCTAATTGAGTCTCCTTCGGGAGCTTGATGGACTCGAAGGCCTCGATGGCCCGCTTAACGTCAGGTTGCTGTGTGTCGGGATAGTCTCTAGTCAATGGCGAGACAGTCAAGTTGTTCAGGCGCTGGGCCCACCTCTCCAGGCGATCCTGGAGCGAAGCAGATCCCACAGCCATAATTGCTGTGTGAATACCTCGAGATTGTTGCAGAAGGTACAAACCAGAGTATGAGTCAATTCACGGCATTCTACGGAGGGGCACAGAAAAGTCCGATTTCGCCGTCCTCCACAGTCGCTGATTGGCTCCATAGCCTCCCCCACACATCATGGAGGGGCTTACCACTATTGTACTTGCGCGTAGACAGGCGGAGTAGATCCATGAACAATGTATTCGGAGTTAAGATATGTCTATTCCTTGTCGCGTGGTGCACAACGGACCGAAAGAGCGCCCAGTATTTGCAGACTACGGATACAGTCTACGACAATGTGGCAAGCCTTGAGAATCGACGCTCAAAAGTGATGCAATGCCGCTGACTCAGCGACCCTGATCTCTGCCTCAGGCCAGATATCTCCAAGTGCTCCTTTAGGGTTCGTCAGTGCTTCGTCAGGAGATGTTTCTCGTCTGACATCATTGGAGGAAGGGGTATTTCAACTAACTCAAACATTGCAGTAATTCGATGGAATAATCCCCCGAGACTCGATTTCGACCACACTCGCCAAGACCGGAGCGAGTCGCCGAATCCGGTGTGTTCGAGGCCGCTTCTCCAGGAGAAGCAGCTTATCGCGAGTGCGGTTGCACAACTCTTTAACATTTCGATACACCATCGCGCAAGCTTCCCACAGGTGTGGTGAACGCGCCAGAAGATGATTCCCCATCGGAGTACGGGTCTATTGGCAATCATTGTCTTCGTCGCGCTTCTCCTCTTCATCTTCTCGTCCTCTCCCATCCCTAATCCAGCCGCTGAAGGACAGGGAGAAGCCTCGGGGACCGGCAGCTATGTCCCTCATCCGAAGCTACCGTCATTGAGCAACATTCATTTACCGAGCAACGTGCACCTGCCCTCATTCCGTGCTCCATCACACGAGGCTCCGCCCGAGCAAACAAACAGTACCAGCGGCGAGTCTAAATGGTTCAGCAATTGGGAATGGCTGAACCCATTCTCTTCTGCCATTACACTTGACGAGAGCCGCTCCGTCCTTCCTCCGTTACCCGAACGCCGGCCGATATACACGTACTATAACCCCAAGTTCAATCCTAAGAAGCATTATGGCAAGGACTTGAAGGAAGATCAGAATGCGGACGAGGAGCTCCTTCTCGCCTGGCGCCGAGCTTGGTACGCGCAGGGATTCCGACCGATAGTCTTGACCCCTGGCGATGCTATGGAGAACCCATACTACGAAGTGGTGCAAAAACTCAAACTCAGTGCTGAAATGGAGAACGAGGTTTTCCGATGGTTGGCATGGGGGCACATGGGAAGTGGATTGCTTGCCGACTTTACGTGCTTCCCCATGGCCCGATATGATGATGACCTTTTGTCGTACCTGAGGCGGGGAACTCAGCCCGAGGTCATCACGCGTTTCGAGAACTTCCAAGGTGGTCTCTTCTCAGCTGAGAAGCAACGTATTATGGACGCCATTGATGGCGCAGTCAAACATTTGGACGACCAGACCAAATCTTTCACTGATTTGATGCCTCTCGACATGTTCAAGGTCGAAAACCCAACCTCTTTGGCATACTACAAGTCTGGAACCGTCTTATCCAGATACCCAGGCGTACATGAGAAAACTAGCCAGAACCCTGCAAAGGGTCGACTCCAGCTGGTGCAGCTGATCAACGCGCACCTCCACAACACTTTCCAGAACGCTTACCCTGCTGGCTTGGCAGTGCTGAAGCCCTTCCCAAAGTACACCACTGCGTTGGTCGAGCCTGCATTGCGCTTGGCCAAGGCGCTCATCCAGTGCCCTGAGTCTCCCATGGCGGACTCTTGTCCGCCCAACAATCCAGAATGCCGTCCCTGCGGCTCCGCCAAGTCGCCTATGCGTATCAGCCAGCCCTCCAGCTTCAAGAACACATCTTTCCTTTTCACCATTGGCACTCTCCCTCACCCTTACACTCTCATCAGCTTGCAAAAAGACTCCGAAGAAGTTAGTACGCGCGACATCCGTCGTACCACAGACCGTGATGCCTGGCTGGGCGATGTGACCAAGGACCATCTTGGTGAGGAATTGGGGGGCTCTGTACGAGGCGTTGTTTTCAAGCAGGTTGTGGCGGGAGACCAGGCTGTGTCCAACTCCCTGTGGATGACAGTCGAATCTCTGCCTGCGGAAGCGGGTCAAAGCTTGCCGCCCGAACTGCTTGATGAGTTCGAGTGGCAATTCGGCTTCAAGATTCCTCGCGGAGGCGCGATCGACCCGAACACCGCAGGCGACAAAGAAAGCGTGCAGAACAACAACCCCAGCCAGCAAGGAGTTGGCCGAGAGTATGAGCTCATCAAGAAGGCCCGAGAGATCATTATGAGCAAGGATACCAACCGGATTGGCATCAAGGACGTCGCCGAAGCCTGGAATATGGCGGATACCGAAGTCTGGCGATTCGTGAAAGCGTACCGGTGAGTTTCATTGCGTCATCGCATATCGTCCTTTGATCCCTTCCAATGCTAACCTCGCTTTCTTTTACAGTGCTCGCAGCGTGGTTGAACGTAAGCAGTGGCAGGAGCAGGAGAAGTCGTTTGCGGGCTCCAAGCCATGAGATTCCACGTTTGTAATTTGCTATGTGATTCTGTATGTACTTTGTAGAGCATTTTCAGGCGCAATGACACCTTGGAAGGACCTCATAGACCATTGAATCATTCTAGAGTTGTTAGTAATAGCGGAAGCATTACGGGCACCGATGATAAATCGACTCGATCGGACGGTGGCGATCCCCGCAGTAGATTCGCGGGTGGAGCAAAGGTGGGGTTCCCAGCTACTGTACGATTTGCGGCCCTGATAACGCATCTCACCCGCAAAGCACACTCCCCTCCGGTGGCGTCTATTTCTTGCTCTTTAAACATTAGGAAGGTCTTTGCGGTCCTTCATCTTTTATATACCATGACGACCTGATCTATTCTCGTGAACCCCCTTACGTGTCTGTACAGTCCCACATTCAATATGGCGCCTGGTATCGTGGATACGGATTCTGGTTCTGGCTCAGGGGAGGAGAACGATAGAGTAGCGGCCAGTCTTCCCCAGTTGACAGAGAAGTGGGATGATACCATTCGCTTCTATCTCAACGGCACCAAAGTCTCGCTCGATACAGTCAACCCGGAAGTCACCCTCTTGGAGTATCTGCGGGGCATTGGCTTGACTGGAACCAAGCTTGGATGCGCCGAAGGAGGCTGTGGTGCGTGCACTGTGGTAAGTCTCAGAGATTAACCAGGTCCATAGATCCAACTGACTCATTATCTTGCTGGACAGGTGGTTTCACATCTCAACCAGACCACTAAGAAGATCTACCATTCCTCTGTGAATGCATGTCTCGCCCCTTTAGTCAGCGTTGATGGCAAACATGTCATTACGGTTGAGGGAATCGGAGATGTGAAGAATCCTCATGCAGTGCAACAGCGGATTGCGGTTGGCAATGGAAGCCAGTGTGGTTTCTGCACTCCTGGCATTGTGATGGTACGCTCTACCATGAGACGAGGAATTGTTGATGAAGACTAACCTAAAGAAAGAGTCTATACGCTTTGATACGCAACGATCCCAATCCGTCCGAACAAGATGTTGAAGAAGCATTCGATGGCAACCTGTGCCGCTGTACCGGATACCGCCCCATTCTCGACGCTGCCCAGAGCTTCAACTCGCGTAATAACTGTGGAATGTCCAAATCAAACGGTGGCTCAGGCTGCTGTATGGAGAAAAATGGGGGTGGTGGTTGCTGTAAGGATACCTCAGCGGGTGACGAAGACAAGGACGCAATTGAGCCCAAGTTTCCCGCTCCCGAATTCAAGAAATGGAGCCCCGATACAGAATTAATATTCCCTGCGGCTTTGAGGAAACACGAGTTCAAGCCGCTGGTCTTTGGCAACAAGAGGAAGAAGTGGTATCGTCCGGTAACTGTCGAGCAGCTCTTGCAGATCAAGAACATCCATCCCGAGGCCAAGTTGATTGGTGGAAGCACGGAGACGCAGATTGAGATCAAGTTCAAGGCGATGCGCTATGAAGCGTCGGTCTACGTTGGCGATATCCCCGAGCTACGACAATTCACCTTCCATGACGATCATCTTGAGATTGGAGCCAATGTTTCGTTGACAGATTTGGAGGCTATTTGCGACCAGGCAGGCGAGAGGTATGGAGCGGCTCGTGCACAGCCTTTCAAAGCTATCAAGAAACAGCTGCACTATTTCGCTGGACGACAAATCCGAAACGTCGCGTCTCCGGCCGGTAATTTGGCTACTGCCTCTCCGATTTCCGACTTGAACCCAGTCCTCGTGGCAACGAACACCGTTCTGATCGCCAAAACCTTGAATGGTGAAAAAGAAATTCCGATGACAGAATTCTTCCAAGGGTATCGTAAAACGGCCTTGGCTCCGGATGCGATCATTGCTAGTCTTCGAATTCCGGTCGCAAAGGAGGAGGGTGAATACATTCGTGCTTATAAGCAAGCCAAGCGAAAGGACGACGATATTGCGATTGTCAACTCTGCCCTTCGCATCTCCTTGTCCGAGACCAATGAAGTCACCAGTGTCAACCTTGTGTTCGGTGGCATGGCGCCGATGACTGTTTCCGCGAAGAACGCTGAAGCCTTCCTGGTTGGTAAGGACTTCACCAAGCCCGAAACATTGGAGGGCGTCATGGCTGGACTGGAGAAGGACTTCGATCTTCCATTTGGTGTGCCCGGTGGCATGGCCACTTACAGGAAATCGTTATCAATGGGCTTCTTTTACCGCTTCTACCATGATGTTCTCTCCAACCTCGAAGTCAAGCCTGAGGTTTTGGACCTGGATGGAATCGCTGAGATTGAACGAGCGATATCCATGGGAGAGAAGGACCACGAGGCCTCTGTTGCTTATCAACAGAAGATTATCGGCAAGGCATCACCCCATGTCGCAGCTCTGAAACAATCCACCGGTCAGGCTCAATACACCGATGACATTCCTGTTCAGCAAAACGAGCTTTTTGCATGCATGGTTCTTTCCACAAAAGCACATGCCAAGATCATCAGCGTTGACCCATCAAAGGCATTGGACATTCCGGGCGTTGTGGATTATGTCGACCACAATGATCTGCCCTCTCCCCAAGCAAACTGGTGGGGAGCACCGGTGGCCGATGAACTCTTCTTCGCCGTCGATGAAGTCACCACTGCTGGTCAGCCCATTGGCGTGATTTTGGCTCACTCTGCCAAGATTGCTGAAGAGGGTATGCGGGCTGTCAAAGTTGAGTACGAGGATCTACCTGCCATTCTCAGCATTGAAGAGGCCATCGAGGCCGAGTCTTTCTATAAGCATAGCCCCTTCATCAAGAATGGAGATGTCGATGAGGGCTTCAAACAGGCGGACCACATCTTTGAAGGCGTCTCGCGCATGGGTGGCCAAGAACATTTCTATCTTGAAACCCAGGCATGCCTTGCTATTCCCAAACCGGAGGATGGTGAGATGGAAATTTGGAGTGGTACACAAAACCCTACCGAGACGTGAGTTTTTTTAATTAACAGACCAGAATTATGGAGCTTGTATTGACTTTTGACTATAGACAAACATTTATCGCTCAGGTGACTGGAGTCGCCGCCAATAAGATTGTGTCTCGTGTAAAGAGACTGGGTGGTGGTTTTGGCGGCAAGGAGTCACGCTCTATCCAGCTGGCTGGAATCTGTGCTGTTGCTGCGAACAAGACCAGACGGCCTGTTCGAAGCATGCTGAATCGTGATGAAGATATCCTGACATCCGGTCAGCGTCACCCATTCATGTGTAAATGGAAGGTTGGAGTCACCAAAGAAGGCAAACTTCTCGCTTTGGATGCCGATATCTACTCCAATGGTGGTCACACCCAAGATTTGTCCGGTGCTGTTCTGGAGCGAAGTTTGTCTCACAGTGACGGCGTGTACAAGATTCCGAATGTCTTTGTTCGGGGTAAAATCTGCAAGACAAACACGGTTTCGAACACTGCTTTCCGTGGATTCGGTGGCCCACAGGGTCTCTTCTTTGCTGAGTGTTATATTTCCGAGATTGCAGACCATCTCAATCTCAGTCCTGAACATGTTCGTGAGATCAACATGTACAAGCCTCTCGAGACCACACACTTCAATCAGCCCTTGAAGGACTGGCATGTGCCCTTGATGTACCAACAAGTCAAGGAGGAGAGCAACTTCGTCGAGCGACGCAAGGCGGTGGAAGAGTATAATCGCACACACAAGTGGTCGAAGCGTGGCATGGCCTTGATACCCACCAAATTCGGCATCTCTTTCACTGCCCTGTTCCTGAATCAGGCCGGTGCTCTGGTTCACATCTACCACGATGGCAGTGTCCTCGTTGCTCATGGTGGTGTTGAAATGGGCCAGGGCTTACACACCAAGATGACGATGATCGCTGCCGAAGCCCTCCAGGTACCTCACGAAAGCGTGTTCATCGCCGAGACAGCCACCAATACTGTCATCAACACCTCCGCCACGGCAGCATCAGCCAGCTCCGATCTTAACGGTTACGCAATTTTCAATGCCTGTGAGCAAATTAATGAACGACTCAAACCCTACCGCGAGAAGTTCGGTCCCGACGCCAAGATGAGCCAAATCGCTCATGCCGCCTACTTCGACCGAGTCAACCTCTCCGCGCAGGGCTATTACCGCACTCCCGAAATCGGGTATAAATGGGGTGAAAATACCGGCCAGATGTTCTTCTACTTTACGCAAGGCGTTACAGCTTCTGAGGTCGAAATCGACACCTTGACCGGCGACTGGACTGTACTTCGCACCGATATCAAGATGGATGTTGGCCGCACTATTAATCCAGCCATTGACTACGGTCAGATCGAAGGCGCTTATATCCAAGGTCAAGGCCTCTTTACTACAGAGGAGAGTCTCTGGCACCGCGCGTCAGGACAGATTTTCACCCGCGGCCCGGGTAACTATAAGATCCCTGGATTCCGCGATATTCCACAGATCTTCAACGTAAGTCTGCTGAAAGATGTCGAGTGGGAGAATCTGCGCACTATCCAGCGGTCGCGTGGTGTTGGTGAGCCTCCTCTTTTCATGGGAAGTGCTGTTTTCTTTGCGATTCGCGATGCGCTCAATGCTGCGCGGAAGCAGTGGGGTGTCACGGATGTTTTGAGTTTGGTTAGCCCTGCGACGCCAGAGAGAATCCGGGTCAGCTGTGCTGACCCTATCATTGAGCGGGCAAGGGTTCAGCCCAAGGAGGGCGAGAAGAGCTTCTTTGTCGCTATCTAGGGGGCGAAGTAGACTCTTATGATTCACGGCTTTGTTTATGACAAACACTCTTTCTAGTAGTGTTTAGTATACCAGAATGTATTTTTTTCTAAATTACTGTTTACTGTATTCCATAGATCATGGAAACAACATTTCCAAGTTGAGGAGCCCTCATGTTTCTAAACAATATATTCTCATGTTTGGCTAACTCAGACGAGTTACGCTGGCACGGCTCTGGAGCCGAAATACACAAATCCACCCGCTCCGATACATGCACAAAATAATACAAACAAAAGGGTATTCAAGCTCAAAGAAACCTAGAGATGTCACCCCTTCGCATCATTGTACTCAACATAGTTGCTCCTCCTCAAAGCAGGCGCTGCGTCAATCTGCAACGCTGCGTCATAATCCCTTTGCCCTGCAAACCCGACTTTCTCATCAGGGTATACAGTCTCAGTCCGAACAGTAGGAAGGTTCACGGCAGGTTCGTACTGAGGTACAGCATGCACAGACCCGAGAGTGTTTTTTGGGATGGCAGTCAGAGGGACGTCATCAAATCCGGGGTCAGGACCAGGACCAGAACGGTTGGGTACTGGGTCAATAGCATGACCACCGCCCTCGCCGCGGTTTCTATCGCGGCCCCAACAGAGAATAAGAGCGCGCGAGAATCCAATCAGAGCGATGAAGACCCAGAGTAGGAGAATGACGGTGGCGATGATAGTCTCCTGGCGCAAGGCTTCCTCAAGTTTTTTGATTACGGCCTGGACGACTTCTGTGATTTTGTTGGAAGTTTCGTCGCCCGCATCGGCGAGGAAGCTATCTGATGGATTCGAGGTATCGTTGATGCTCGCTGCGGCGCCCTTAGAGAAAGTGTCGTTTGGTAGAAGGGGGAAATCAATGTGGGCGTGGTCAGAGACCCAGGTGAGGCCCTTTTGAACACCCATAATCTTCAATCCTATGAGACACTCAAAGACACCTTCTACAGGCTCGTAAAGGAGGGTCCCTCCAAAAGTTTCGTTGAGGACACTTTGTGTTTTATCGACGAAAGCGTTCAGCGTATTGTTGATTGCCGAAGTGCTCGTGTTGACCCAGCCAAAGACATTGGTGTTCAGTTCGTTGTCGAAGCTGGTGATGGCACTGTTGGCGCTGTTCGACCATTCTGCCGATGCATTTTGGAGCGCATCAACGACTTTGTCAGCGAAGGCTCCAACTTCAGAACTGAGCTCCGGGACGGTCTTGGAAATCATTCGGAGGATGATGTATTGGAAGAGACATGAGAGTAGAGCGGCGATGGCGATGGCGAGGATGAATAGCGCAGGTACCGATGTTGCGTATGCGATTGCCCAGCGGACAAGAATCTGTCGACGACTGTTGCTGAAGCGACTTGCGGCTTTGATTCCGGCGGCAGCCGTATATGGGCGCGAGACAATGTAGACTACGTCCATGGGGTCATGGGCCTCTTTTCGGACGAGTTGGGAGCGTTCTTTCATCTGTCGCCAGCGGCGGATCTCTTGCCAGGCCATGGGCACGCAAGCAAGAACCGCTGCGATGAGGATCACGATGATGAAAATCCTCCGCGCGGTGATTGCGACCTCGGTCACCCCATCGAAGAAGCTGTTGATCCCATCATTGTCATTGCAAAAGGTCAGCTGTTTCTTGGCTGGAACTGAAAGAGCAGAGCGGTCAAAGGTGTAAGTCCCGAGAGATTCATTGATCAATTTCTTGACTTCTTCGAATGGGAGTCTGATAAGATTCTCAGTGTTGTTCTCCACCGTGGTAAAACTCGGAATAGTGCTGTTCAGCTCATCTAGCTTCTTGTCGAACGATGATGAGATCGACCAGTCGTCAAGGGCAGAAATGGAGCTGTTGAGATTCAATGTCGGGATGCTAGCGCCGAGGAGGCTTGTGGCGCTATTGACAAGTTTGATAACATCGTCCAATCCGCTTTCAAAAGTAGTGACGGTGCTCTGGATATCTGAGCTGATGGTGTGAAGGGTGGCATTCACAGCATCTGCAACATCTTCAATGAGGCCAACTCCCACCGAAACAGTGCTTTGAACCGCCAGGGTGATCAGACAGAGGTAGGTCTGGTACATTATCTTTAAGATGAAGATAACGATTTCCTCCACGCCCGTGATGGTGAGCGTGATCATGGACTTCAAGGCTTTGACAGCATCCTCGATCCCAGAGGCTACAAGATCGTTAGTGCCATCAGCAAGGTAATGCGGCATTGATGCCATGGCGCTTCCCATGGATTCAACCGATGTGCATGCCGACAGTGCCTCGCGCTTGGCCGAAGCCATGTCATTTCGTATGTTGCCGATGGCCAGCAAGACGCGTACAAGTACAAGTAGGAGCAAAATCGTCCAGCGATTGATCCATACTTGTGAAAGTCGAGCCCGTAAGCCGAGATATGGCGTGAGACCGTCGGGATGCAAGGGAATGATGCCGCCGTTGCTGGGGTCATGAGTGCCATATGGCGGCAGCAGCGGAAATATTGATCGCCCAGATCGTGAGAAGACCATTTTGATGTGTTCCAACTAAATGGAGATAGAGGTGTGCGCCAGCGCAGAAGATGAGGAGATGTATTAATGATAGTTGCGCGGAGAGAGGAGACAGCAAGGCAAAAAATAGAAAATCGATAATGTTAATGAACAAAGAACAGGTACTTCAAAGCCAGTCAATGTCTATTGATGAATCATTGTGAATCGAGAGCACGGGCTGGTGGTGATCGTGGTCAATAGGCAGCACTGAGTTTCGAAGTGAGGGAAGACAACAATAGAGGCCGAAAGCAACCTTGAAGACCAAAGTTATTCGCCAAATGCAGGAAACAGGTGAGTATTTACGTAGGGCGGCAATGGCAACTACGAGGCGCCCTGATGCTTTTTATAAAAGACCCATCTTCAGTCGACGATCGCGCGACGATGAAACAACCACTTAGAGTGAGTCAAGAGCCAGTCGAAACACAGAGATCGGGACAGGGAATTCTGCAGACAGATAAATCCGAGCCAGAGTCGGTTTCATCTCGTACCAAAGCGCGTCGGTGGCTCTTGTTGTTGCGACTGGCGCCCGTCGCCCAAATATAGCCCGGATGGGCGCTTAGCGACCATCACTCATGGCCAATCGTTGACTGACCGAGAAACGAAGCTCTAACAAAGACCTTTTCACAGCGTTCTGTTTCCACAGCCCTCAATCAGGCAGAAACGCTTTGTTCGAGGTGTACTACTGGACGGCCTTTGTTTCGGGCTTGACAATCAGGTCTTTCGCTGACGAGACCATAGTATTCACGATAACCCATATTCAACTGCTATCAAGCTTAATAGGTAATGGACTCAGTACTTCTGAGTGTCAGTGTTTGCAAGCGAGCTGCTACCTACCGATGGAAGAGATATCAAACCGATCTCTTCCATGGGATGTGAACCTAGCTAGTGGCCAAGGCGCTTCGGGCAAAACATTCCAGGGATGGCACGTGAGAGGTCATGCACATCACGTGTTTCCGTTGTGCCCTACATTGTGAAGACCTTCGGTAGATGGTAATTATTTGAAGGTGAAGCTAATCTTCCATCTGAGTAATGATGAAGCATTTGAAGAGAAGGCTCGTTGAAAATGCGAATACAGTATAAGAGGAGCTTTGACATTGACCCCGGATTCTGATTACGGCATTCAATTCCCCGGCAACGTTTCCTTCTTGCCGTTTAATAGGGCATGAGATGTGCCACGAGCTCCAGATATCGGAACTTGGTACCAGTCAGCGAGTATTTAGTCCTGATGCAGAAAATCGTGAGTTCGTTGCGTTTCCTCGTCATATGTGCACTACTTCGAGCAATCTTAATTCTCACTTGCGCTTCTATTCTTGGTCAATTGTGAGGGTCAAGCCGAGCTTTGCTTCATTTTTATCTACTTGTATACCATCGGCTTCTGAGCCAAAGCTATAGATCTTGAAGCAACAGATCTCTACCAAATACCTACAGCTCTGAATAGTCGTTGAGAGTATATTGGAGGACATGATACCCAACGCAAAGTCTCACTGAGAAATGTACTTCTTCAAGCCACGCAGTCTCTCCTTGGCGGTTTCAAGAACATCATCATTCTTGCAAACAGCGAAGCGAAGATAGTCCTCGGCGATGTGGGCATTGGCATCCGTGTAGAACTCAGTCGGCGGAATAGCGGCAACGCCAACTTCGTGGATGAGAAACCAGCAGAGCTTAAAGTCGCGAGGGCGACCGGCGACATGGGCTGGGAATGGGTAATCCGATGGCAATTTTACGGAGGCCATGTTTGCTAGCACAAAGTATCCACCCTCGGGATCAGAGTACTGTGGCGACAATTAGCACAACCCATATATGAATATCCATAGTTGTGTTTACATACGGGAATTCCAAGCTCATCAAAGACTTGACAGAAGCGCTCCATCTTTTGCTTCATCTCGTTCCGGCTCTCATCCCAAAATCCAACCTTGTCGGCCTGCTCAAATGCAACGGCAGCAGCCTCCTGCAGAGGTGACACACTGCTGTAGCAAATACGTGTGTGCGCACCGGCCACATACTTGATTAGGTGCTCTGGGCCGATAAGGTAACCGACACGCCAACCGGTAGCGTAGAAGGCTTTACCAGCAGAACAAACAGTGAGGGTGCGTTCGTACAGCTCAGGAGACAAAGTAGCGATCCTAGTGTATGGGACATAGAACAGACGGTCGTAGACTTCATCCGACAGGATAATAAGGTTGTGTTTGATGCAAAGATCACCAATGCGCTCAAGCTCTTCCCGCGAAAAGACCTTGCCAACGGGGTTGTGAGGGGGAGTTCAAGACGATCATCTTGGTTTTGGAGTTGATCGTGTTCTCCAGCTCCTCGAAATCAATAGTCCATTCGGAAGCGGGGGAAGTGCGGGTGGCACCGTCCTTGGGCGGATGCAAAGGAACGTATCGGATAGTACCGCCGGGCATCTCGATGTTACTAATATATCTATTCAAAACACTCAGTAGTGAACGTACCGCCGACGAGAATAGACTCACTGATCGAAGAAAGGTTCAAAAATGATGACCTCGTCGCCAGGCTCGATAAAGCCCATGAAAGCACTCAGCATGCCTGTTTTCATACCCATATAATAAGCCTCTTTTCATACAGGGTTCCGTGTCATTGCTTCTCACCCTCGTTCGCTCCGGTGGTAATAACAACCTCGGTCTCTGGATTTAAGGTTCGACCGAAGAAAGGCGAGTATGCGTCCGCAATAGCCTTCTTGAGACGGGGACGGCCCTATACATCGTGAGCCAGACGTTCCTTGTTTCCCAAAGGTCTTCTCGGGTTCTACCTTCGTGGGTGAGTATTGGTTGCACTCCACCCTGTCCAGCGCGTCCTTGGCAGCGTCAATGGCGAACTTGGGAGGGTTATAGCCACTGCACGAAGAATATGTTAGCATCATATATTGAAGCTGATGAAAGCTGTGCCCTGATTGACTCACAAGAATCCTTGACCCATGTTCACGATCGGCTGGACCGGCGACGCAGCGGCCGCTTCATTGACAATGGACCTGAAACCCCAATATCAGTATCAGGTTTCCGTTACCAGGTTCCGAAGCTGTACACCATACCAAACATCTTGACGTTGACCAGCGACTCTCTTTGCTGGCTTAAAAGGGTCGGGCCGTGCAGCTGTTGCCGACATTGCTCTTGCGCGGTAACCAGGAAGGCGGGGTAGGGCCGATGAAAGGGACAAAGGGATTCTGGAGGCGTAAGGCGTGGATCGGAAGACGGTGAGAAGATGGCGACTAGCTGTCATGAGGGTTGAGACGTGGACAATCTCAAGCGAATGCAATGGAAGAATGACTCCGTAGGCCCGTAGATGGCGTGCTTCGCTCTCCGAGGTCGGGCGGGTGCGACGCTATTATCTATAGGGTGCTGTGTTTTAGCCCAGATTGCACAACCCAAGAAGTTTTGTTCACTTTGAAGCTCACTTAGAGGTATTATTTCAAGCACGGAGGCTATTTAAATACTGACAATCTCGATTTCCCACAAACCCTTGATGAAATGCAAGTATTCGGGCCATATTCTCAGGCATCAAGGCACCAGCCTCGGAGTCCAGGCCGAGATTAGTCAGCGCTGATCAGTCGCGCTCTACGCGTCTCCGCAATCAAAGCTGAAGATGCGCAGCTGCAATTGCTGGTTATTCAGCTGTGCTCATTCCAGAGCTCAGTCATGATGGTATCCTGCCCGATATGCGAGAAGACCGTCCCGCAGTTAAAAATCAACGATCATATCGACTCTGGCTGTCAGAGCTTCATCGAAGAGCCGTCCTCTTCCCCCGCGGAGCTATCATCCTCCCAGAAAGGGCCTGTCGCGAGCATTTTCCAACCTCCGTCGGCTCGCAAAGCCTCTGCTCAGTCCAGTCTTACCAAAGAGTCACCATCCAGACAAGGGGCTGCCTCTCAACGTCCCCTCAATGGCAAGAGATCATTCGGCCAGGACACGCCATCGCGGGAACCCCAAAATGAAGTAAAGCCCCTGAATGGTGAAATGGCAGAGTCACAAGCGAAGCGTCCAAAGATCAACGCCTTTCACAAGGCCGCCCCGCTGGCTGAGCGCATGCGGCCGAAGACTCTCGATGACGTCTGCGGCCAAGAGCTCGTCGGTCCCAATGGAGTCCTCCGTGGCCTTATTGAAGAAGACAGAGTACCAAGCATGATACTGTGGGGTTGTGCGGGGACTGGTAAGACTACCATTGCTCGAGTGATTGCGTCCATGGTGGGAAGCCGATTCGTGGAGATCAACAGCACGAGCTCCGGTGTTGCGGAGTGCAAGAAGATTTTCGGCGAAGCTCGTAGTGAACTTGGTCTCACGGGAAGGAAGACGATTATATTCTGTGATGAAATTCATAGGTTCTCCAAATCCCAGCAGGATGTATTTTTGGGCCCTGTGGAAAGCGGTCAGGTCACTCTTATTGGCGCAACCACCGAGAATCCATCGTTCAAGGTCCAAAATGCTCTACTTTCTCGATGCAGAACCTTCACTTTGGCCAAACTCACGAATGAGGATATTATGTCAATCCTCCAACGAGCTTTGAAAGTTGAGGGACCAAGCTACCAACCGTCGGAATTGGTGGATGATGAACTCATCCAATATCTCGCCAGGTTCGCTGACGGTGATGCCCGGACCTCCCTCAACTTATTAGAGCTCGCTATGGATCTGTCTAAACGACCGGGGATGACAAAAGAAGACCTGAAACGAGGTTTGACCAAAACCTTGGTCTATGACCGTGCTGGTGATCAACACTATGACACGATATCGGCCTTCCACAAGTCCCTCCGTGGGAGCGATCCGGATGCGGCACTTTACTATCTGGCTCGCATGATTCAGTCGGGTGAAGATCCTTTGTATATTGCAAGGCGGTTGATTGTTGTCGCTTCCGAAGACATCGGCTTGGCAGACAACAGCATGCTTACCCTCGCTATTTCCACACATGCCGCCGTTGAGAAGATCGGGCTTCCCGAGGCGCGGATCAATTTGGCCCATGCCACTGTTGCCATGGCATTGTCTAAAAAAAGCACAAGAGCGTACCGCGGTCTGAACAACGTTTTTGCTGCGTTGAATGAGCCGGGCGTTGCAGGCTTGCCCATTCCTGTTCACCTTCGAAATGCCCCGACCAAGTTGATGAAGGAGCTCGGCTATGGAAAAGAATACAAGTACAATCCCAACTATCTTGGTGGTCAGGTACAGCAAGACTATCTCCCTGAGCCTCTGCGTGGTCGAGAATTTCTGGAAGAGCTGGACTTGGGCTCTCTTCGAGATCCTGATCTGTATAGTCCCAGGAGCTGAGGTTGAAGAATTGACCCGTTCCTTAAAACTCCAAAGTACCTGGTACTTTACGAGGTCTCCAAGCTGCTTCCCCGCACAAACCAGTCAAAGCAGAATTCGAGAAGAACCAAACTCGTCATGGTCGACGCCTTCCCCGATTGGGCAGCGGCGATGCCTCGGTGATGCACACTCGGTTACATAATGATCTCCAGCATTGTTCCTGCTTGAATACCCTCTCTCGCTTCCTCTGGGTAGTTTTCTTCATCTGATATACGTTGTGACGAGATTTTGCGGATCCCATTCTCGCTCATTCCATCGACAGACGTGGGTGATCACGGCAAAAGCGTTTTGCCCTGAGCCCTTTCTCACTTCACTCGCTATCACGATTTGCCCACTGGGCCAGCAGGCCGCTCACTAAAGATTAAACGATTTCGGCCCATGGGCTTTTTCAGTCGCTTGCGCGAGTCAATCTGTATCGATCAACTTTTAAAATAGGCATCCTCGATATCGGATGGTCCCCAGTTTGCAAGTGGCACCAACGCTCGTCCGCAGACGGATAACTGAGGCCTTAGCGACCCCATTCCGACCTCATGATGCTTCGACGTGCGTTGTCGGGCCGTTCACAGCACTCTTGTGCCTTGACCTCAACTCATGATCGCTCAAGCTTCGGACACGTTGTTTTCTCAGGGCCAGTCTACCATGTAAGCTGAGAGCTGCTCCCCGCTGGACCGAGATAGTGTCGAACAGAATTACCGCTAATACTCCCAACAGACTGATCCAGTATTGGTCCTCGAGGATCCACGCTCAAGTATTTATGCCGGTGTACCCAGTCTGACTTCCCTCGAGGAAGATCCAAATAGCTCAAGTCCATTTGATGGTGTACCTCCTTTCGTGCCGAGGGAAGACCATGTCAACCCTGTTGATTTTCATGCCAGTCCAAGCCGCAACCCGGCCTTGCCTAACGAAACTTTATCAAACGACCTTGGTCTGTCACAACAACAAGAATACTACGTCGCATTGCCATTTGACCAGCATACCTTGGTCGCATATCCTCCCTCGTGGGCAATCCCCACAACTATGAGCTACCCGCAGGGCTCCAATGCTTCTCCTGATACAGAGGACCGTTCTAACATATGGCCCGCCAACTCCCAGGACGGATCTCCGCTGGTGTCCTTCGAATTTCAGAATGCATCAAAACCTCACAGCGGCGACCTTAGAGTTCATAATGTCCCTTCCGCCCAAACAACTTCCACTGACAACCTTTCATCACGGGAAACGCCATTCATCATCATTGAGGACCCCACACACCCAGGTACTTACCGGGAGAGAAAGCCTCGATCCAGGGAAGATCTTGCAAAGCAGAAACAGGCTATTCATGATTTGAAAGTCTCCGGTGGTGCATGCGTTTGGTGCTACCGCAGCAAGAAAAAATGTGATGCCTCTGCTGTCTGTCATCCATGTCGTTCTGGGAATCGCAAATGCATTCGAGACTCAATGCAATTGAGCTTGCTGGCGCCTATTGTGACGCCCCCAATCGGCACTTCCGCTGTGCCTCTAAGCCTCCCTTCTCATGAGACTATTGCTGCACTCAATCAACTTGGAGCAACAGTCTTCCAGAGAGCGGAAGCATTCACTGCCATAATGAGCATTCGCGAACCGCAAGCTGAAATCCTCCATACGTGGACCATAAATCTGACCAGGGTCGATCTGACTTTGCCAACTAATACAAAGGCGGCCATTGACCAGTTTCTGGCGAAAGCAATCATTTGTGTGCATTGTCCCGAACTTTCGAGGCTTGAAGTTGCCTATGGTTCTCATCCCCTCGTCCAGGAAGCTTTGAAATTAGCAAGGCTATTTCTTGCCATTTCCGGCATCGCCAAAACTTCTTTTTCCACACAACCCGATGATTTGGGTGTGGCCCGGTTGACAATGCTCCTGGTCTTAGTCGCCGGCTCTCAGCGCCTGGTAGAGATCTCTCAATTCTTTTCCGTCGGACTGCACGATGCCCTGCGGCGGAAAGATTTGCAGGATAATTACTGTGATGGCCAATATCGACCCCAGATCAATGACCCGTTGCATCCCCTTTGGGTTGCTTACGCGCTCTATTACCGGGTCATTAGCGGTCTGTTGGACTTGGAGCCAGACTCGCCGATCGCCAATATCTTCCAGTCACTGGAAACCCACTTGGATGAGGCTCACAAAACCACATGGAGCGTTATCGTCAACCTCTCACCTTGTGCTCGGCATCTCAAGAGAAGACCGAAACAGGCCCTCCGAGAAGACATCCCCATTTTGTCATCAGCATCCCATTTCGACCTGACTGTTTCGACAAACATAGAAGCTTGGGATGACGAGTTCGGACGTCAAATGATGCTAAGTCGAGACAATCCATTTTCTGAGGCAAGCTATGATGTTAGGACGCTTCTTGAGGATTCGTGGACGCAGCCGTCCTTTACAAATATTGCATTGACCTCTCAACCCGGCTTGAGGTCGGCGACAGAGCCGCGGGTGGCGCGTTCTCTGTTTGGTAGCATATCCAGGATTGGGGGCCCAGATTCATCATCGATTGACCCGGCCGTCCTCAACCTATTGGATCCGACAGCTGTTCCACAGGGGGAGCTGAGGGAAACGATTGACACTGTCATGTTGGAGGAAAACCCCAGCTTTGTCCGCTGAGACGCGCTTCATCATTCCATTTTTTCAGGTTGGGGTTGGAATTGTCATTCGCCTGACCATTGCTTTTCATCCTTATAATTATTGTGTGAATATACACATTTGACATGACCTGCTTGTGAATGGAAACTGGCGATGAATAGAAAGCGGTGGATACGATACTCGGCACGCAATGATGCTGCTGTTTTTGTTTACGGATCGGTTAGATAGTTTTGCTTCCACCTTGGTTAAAACAAGTTATTCCTCGCTTTCGTACAGGTAATATTCCACTCTATTTTTTCTTCCCCTTCTTCCCCTAGATCTTGTAGTCAAAAGGGGAAAAGTAAATCGGAGATTAAAGTGTCGTGGAGACGCATTCCGCGCGTCTCAAGATTTCCCCACCGCCAATAAGTTACTTCTCTCCACCTTGAGCCCAATCTTCCTCGAATCCTAGACGTGTACTCCACCAGCACTTCCATCATGGCCTCCGGCCAACCTTTCGCGTCGCGTTCGTACGCGGGTACAAAGCTTCCCGATCGTTCGGCAAATACGAACGCCATGCCCTTCAGCGCGACCTCATTCTCGCGGCATCGCGGTCTCGGTGCGTCCGCCCCAGAGTTCAACGCCGAAGGCCCCAAACAAAACCAACAAGCTGCGCCTGCGCAACAATCCCATGCGCCCGCACAGGATTCCAATCCTCTCAGCCGGCTGACCGAGGAGCAGAGGGAAGAAATCAACGAAGCGGTATGTCCTTCCAGCCCGTGTGCCATGTTCAAAAAGGACTTTCCCTCTTGGGAGCTCTACACCTTGGCCGAAACGCTCTGCTTTTGACAAAAAAATGCCCAAGGAACGAGAAAGAGAAAACTGACTTGAATAGTTCACCCTCTTCGACCTTGACCGGGATCGCCACCTCGATTACCATGAACTACGCGTCGCCTTCCGCGCCCTCGGCTTCACTCTCGCCAAACAAGAACTCATCTCCCTCCTCACAACATACGGTGTGCCCCGCCCCCAAGTCCAACAACAACAAGGCACCGCGGCGCCAAAGGGTAACATCGCCAACCCTACTCACCCCTCCAACCTTCTCATGCCCTTGTCCTCGTTCCAGGCCGTGACGGCGTTGAAGATTCTCGAGCGCGATCCGCGCGACGAGATCCTTCGTGCGTTTGAGCTTTTCGATGAGGGCCAGAAGGGCTTTATCGATCTTGAGGATTTGAGGCGTGTTGCACGTGAGCTGGGGGAGACCGGGTTGGAGGAGGAGGAGTTGAGGGCCATGATTGAGGAGTTTGATCTTGAGGGAGTGGGTGGTGTTACTCGGGAGGCCTTTGTGGGCATTTGTTGGCAGTAGATGGTTGGACCTTGGTCTCATCTGATTTTCCTTTTCTTTTGGTGTTTGGGACTGTTCATTTGTGTGTTAAAGGTGTTCTCCCCCCTTTCGTCTGTTTACTCAAGTCTTCATATAACCAAATTACATCTCCGTGAATGCATCATTCTGGGCTCTCAACTGGAATGCTATGTAAATATCTACAGATTGAAAAGATGGATGAGTTGAGATGTGAGTATCACATCGTGAATGTCGATTCTTAGCCGGAAACTCGGCTTTCTAAATATCATTAGACAAAATTTCACACACTCTCGGAATGAGAAATCCCCCAATCCCTCAAGGGCAAAGGGAACAGCGACGAAACAGAATGCAAATTCCCCATAAATCGAATAAATATAGACGCTGAATGTATAACCCAAGCATTCCAGACCAGTCCTGCCCATAAAACCAAGACAGCAATGCAAAGGACGTGATGGTATCAAATGTGAAAACATGAAATGACAAAACGAAGACCTTCTTCACGCATAACGCGGTGGTTGCGGCGGTGGTACATTGGGGTATCCGCCATGGGAATACCCGGGCCACTGCTGCATAGGAGGAGGCCTAGGGCCGGGCATAGGTCCTCGGTAAACATTATACGGAGGAGCTTTCGCGATACGGCGCCTGTTTCTGGCCGCTTTGCACCGGTTGATCAGACAGAACAGTAGAGCGAGAATGATTAAGCTGCCGACGCCAACGCAGACGCCAATCACAATGTTCTTGTGCTGACGGATCCAGCCGAGCGCTGATGAGCCCTGGCACTGGCCTGCTTTGCATGTGCCGCCGGAGTCGCACGGTGTACCGTCTAGGTAGTTCTGGTTCATCTTGATACAGGTCGTGCTGCCATACTCTTGGGCTACTTCGGGAGCGCCGCAGACAAGGGTGCAGGATGGTTCCATGGTGTTCTCGCAGGCCCAGGTATCATTGCTGTTCAGCAGACTTCCCAGGACAGTCCGGCATTGATAGTCTCGGCTGGTACATTGGCCACTGGCGCAGGCAAGCCCCTTGGAGGAGCCGCAGGAGGTGCCGTCTTTCTCATATTGGTCATTGGGGCAGGAGCTGGAATTTCCGGTACACTTCTCGGCAATATCGCATTGGCCAGTGCTCGCGCGGCAGACGGTATCTGCGGAAGCAAATTGGCAGCTGGTACAGCAGCTGTCATTGGAGTCATCACAAACGGCGTTGTTCTTGAACTTGCAAGTAGTAGCGTCACAGCACGAGTTGTTGCCGCACCCCTCCGTTCCACCACAATCGCAGTCTTCGCCGGCTTCGACAATGCCATTACCACATTGGCTGCCAGTAATTGTCACGACACCCTTGTTATCAGAGAGACACGATGACTGGATGCTGTTGCGACCGATGGCGGAGCAGATGTTGCCGATTGTGCATGGCGAGAAGGTGGTCATGTCGGACTCTGCGTACGGATTCATGATATACTTGGCATTGGCGTTACAGGTCGACGAAGTCAGCGGACAGCATTGAGAGGAAGCTGCCAGGCCCTGCGCACAGGTTTGGGAATCGCAGTCGTGCACCGCACCGAACGTATGGCCTGTCTCATGCGCAAAAATCTGCCACGTTGACCCCTGGTTGCCAACGACGACATTGGCTCCTGATACGGAATTTGAGCCATCGCTCGTAACACCGGATGTGCACAACCGACCCAGCCAGGCAACACCAACTTCAGAGCCCGTAGGGCAGCCTGTCAAGAGGGTCCAGTAGGCGTTGTTGTCCGAGTGATCACCACGCCACTTTGAAAATTGGTTCAGGCGCCAGGTGATGTTGCCGCTTTTACAATCGACATTCCACGGTGTGGCATCATTGGCAGTGGTCGGACACTCGTAGCTGTTCACGGTGAGATTTCGCAGACCGATGGAAACATTGAAAGATGACTCGTAGAGGCTGGAAGCGGTGTTGACCATATTGATAATATAGTCCTTCGCCGCGGCCTCTGGTGTAGAGTTGGTCGACTTGAAATAGTTAGTCATCCCACAGTCCGTAGCCACTCCAATAAGAGCGACTTTCTTCGTCTTGGGACATCCAGACGAATCGCCAATGGTCGACTTGAGATTCACGCCGCCCGTGTTTCCGGACAGCCCGCCTGTATCGGATTGACGTTTGCTCAACCCAAACATGGAGTTCAATGAGGTCGACCCCCACCGGGCATCAGGTTGGTCGATTCCGAAAGGAAAGATTGAGTTGCTCAGGTCGGCATTGAAGTCCAGCTTGTCTGCGGAACAGCCTGATGCATCAGACAGCGAGCGCTTCAGCTCAGAGTGCTGGAACCGGATCATATCAGAGTCTCGATAGACCACCATGTAATCGCGTACGCGGTGTTCGATATCGATGTCGATGTCGCGCTTCTTGCCCAGATATGTGGACTGCAGCTCAATGTGGTGTTTGTCATTACCGACGCTGAATGCACCTTCAAATAGCGGCTCTGGGCCATCCCTTCGCATGGTGATTCTGGCCCAGCCGGTGGGTGTCCATCTTCCTTTTCCTGAGCCGACTAGGGCTCGGCCACGAAAGACCTTGTGTTCATGTCGCTGGATATACTCGCCCCCGCTCAGGGTGCCATCTGGGCGCAGGTACTGCACGTAAGCATCCTCGGCCAAGATGTCGTGGTTTGGTTCGAGTTCTAGCTTGATTCGTTGGGCGTCACGATTTAATTCGAAAGTAAGGTCAAAGTGTGAGAGATGGTCGATCTGGTGAGAGGGAGTGCGAATAATCGGGTCGTCGATCGAAGTGGTCTGGCGAATGGCTTCGGAGGCTTGAGATCGCGCTGATCGCGGGTTAGCAGGGACCCCCGGGTGACCGATCGGAGGGCTGGGAGGTACCTTGTACTTGTGAAAAAAGGCTGGAAGCTGCGCCTAATAAGGGCAGCAGAGTCTGTGAAAACCTCATTCTCGAAGAATGAGAGAGAGAGAGCAGACGTCTAGCTTAGATCGTTGAGATCGCTGAGATCAGGGTCTCCGGGTAGAGTTTCAAGGGTCCAAGTCGAGCATGGAGTCCGAATGCAGGGCCAGGGTCCACTTCGGGTCGGTGATGAGCAATCAACACAATATCGATTCAAGGCAACGAGATTCCAGAATGAAGGGAAATTAAAAAGGACGCGCATCGCCAAGCCCACGCAAGTGACTGATGAAGACAAATTGGGGCTGAGCTGCCAAGAGGAACAGAGTGGCAGAGGGCCTTGGCACCTGGATCTGGATCTGGAACTGAAACACTTCTTCTATTCTCGGTCGGCGGTTGGTCTCTCTACCTCGTCTCTGTCCACGGTGTGGCTCGAGATCGATTGTACCAATGTCCATCCATGGTGTTGGCAGGTTTCCTTCTTGGGCTGTATACCCATGGTACCATAGGGAATACACTCTCTTCCTGGCATGATTCAGGTACGCGATAGAAACCATAGAGACTCAGTGAACAACCTAATCCTCCGCCGCATGATACATCTGATGTGCTAGCTGAGCAAAATGTGGCATCGCGGCTCCACAGATCGCACATTCTACATCCCCTAGAGACTCCTCGTCTTCCTCTTCCCACGCATCCATCTCGTCCGGAGGCGCTGTCAGGATGCAACCAGGGGCTTCAGGGACCGGGTTGGGTACATGAGGCTGCATGATAGCCGCCCGGTCGGCGTGCTCCTGCACCGTCCAGTCCTTCAGTACCGTCTCCTGTTGACGGAACATTTTCCCAATGTCGCGCCCGCTGCTCTGCTTCTGGTCCCCCGCACTTTCCACCAAGTTGGTCACTGCGATATTCATCAGGCTCAGATCCCACCCTGTTTTCTCGGGATGTAGTTTTCGGAACATGCTCAGAACATGCTCACGCACAAGTCGATCTGCCAACGCATCGAGATTCTCATCCAAGTGGAATATGAAGGTGGGGAGTGGTGCCGACCGTGATATACGATTGGCATTGTAAGTGCGCACCCCATCTGTCTCCGGTGTATTTCTAGGGCGCGTAGATAGTCGAAGGGTGCGTGGATGAGCCAGCCACCGAGGTTGACCCAGATGACTTTCCGTCTTGTCCACTAAATCGGTTCTCATGCGCCGGATCAAGCTCTTTGCGAGAACCGTCAATTCTTGTCGAACGCTTTCGATGTTATCTAGTCGCCCTCGTCCGTACGAGTCCTCGATGCTGATCTGCGTGGGCAAGTCGCGCGCTTCGAGCACTTCTGTATTGTCCACCCCATGCAAGATACTCCACACGCGCATTCCAATCCCTTTAGGCGCCCCGGGTCCACCAAGTGTCTTTTCCAAGAGCGCTGGACCCATGCCAGGAAATAGTCGCACATCTCGCACCGTCAATTTCTCATCGCTGCTTTCTGATCCAGTAACTCGGGTTCGTAATTTATGTGCAAGTCTAGATCCGATCCCTGGTATCTTCTGTATCTCGTGCGCATCAATAAAATTCATGACATTGCTTGCGACTCCCGGAGATGTCTCATATGGGGGAAGCAAAGTAGTCTGGTTGTTGGGTTTGTGAACACTGCCGACTAATTTGGCCAGCAACTTGGAGGTAGACACTCCACCAGTGGCCGTAAAGCCTTTGTCGTGCTCCATTCTGCCTCGCAGGTATCCAATCAAGTGGGAAGCGATCAGCAACTTCATCTCCAGAGATGAGATATCTGGGGGATTCCGGGATGCCTCCATTGTCGGTGGAAACGTAGAGCCCACCAGCTTTGTTGCATCATAGGTGAATCCAATTGTGGGATCTTTCTGGTCCAGGTGAAAGAAGGAATCTGTCAGAGTATTCGGATTCAGCAGTCCAAGGTTGTAGTCGATCATATCTGTCACATCCAAAGACAATTCATCAAAGCCCAGCCTCTCCACCCGCCCACCCCAAATGAAGCTACGGATAAAATGATAGAGATCCTTGGATGCATTGCGGAATTTGGTCAAGTCTTCACCCAGGACGATCACGACGTCGGGGCAGATACGCTTGGCATCTTTGATCAACTGTAGTTTGTACAGACCACGTCGTCGCGCCTCATAGTTACAAGTCACGACAATATGTTTTTGTTGGACTGCTAGAGGTAACGACTTGAGAGCTGGTTGCTCGACCTCGAATACCGAGGCATAGAAGCAGTCATAATCCTTAGACGCGTTAATGAGGGTTTCCGTGCAGTGGGGAGGTCAATTACCAAGTGTAGGATAATACGACGGTCGTTACGCGCCGGTGTTGCAGCCATGGATCTGACCCAGGATTATCTCCATGGGGTAGATAGATGTGGTGGATGTAGTTGACAAGTCAAGACTGATATGCTTCAGATCTCTGCCCAGGCGGTGGCGCACATCCCCCCGCGTGGCTGCTGTGGCTGATCCTCAGGCACCTTTTTATCCTCTTTGACTGATCTACCACAATATGCAGAGAAAGTGAATATATTATCTGAAGATATTTTTTTTGGGGCCATGTGAAGTGATATTTCAGACTTACTGGGCCCCATGGGTGTGATTATTGTTCGGGTTTGCCAAGGGATGTAGCCGTATTGCAGCGTATTCTTGGTCCATGTGTCCGGGCACGAAAGCGACCGGTAAGAGAAATCGATTTATTATCTACCGTTTCTGAAAGCGGTAGAAATAACCCTACGAGGTGTTCACGGATTTTTAAGGAAGCACAGTAGACTGGGAAGGGTTATCGGCCGTCTTGGTCACGCAAATGGGGCATTTATGTCGCCCTTGAATCCCAAACTAACCCAGGCCTCTCTGGTGTGTGCCTGCACAACATAGACTGCGTATAGTATGATCTCTCGTCGTAGAGTTCTCGACTTAAGAACCCGTGAAATGTGTAATCAGTATCTCAGATACATATATTAGACGATGAGGCTACGAGTCCACCTGTCACGACTGTGATACAGAAACATGGAACATGAAATCGAAGTTTCGAAATCGGCCTTACTTCTTCAGAGCATCCACAATTGCTTCATGATTCATTAGTTAATCCCTTGGTCTTTGAACTCTTCGTCCTCGTTTCTCTCGGTAGAGATGGCCCATATGCAGTCCATGTGCTGCGTGCATCCGCGACGAACTGGCCAGATCTGGTGACCGCTCACAGGCAGCTTCTTTTCCCAGAGCTCTTACTACAAGAACAATGTACATTGGGAGAGCTCTCCCACAGATCCAACAGTAATGAGGAGGGACAAGCGATCTATAATCAACGGTAATGAAATATCCCATTTGACCCCGCGGTAGAGGGCTGCTCACAGAACGAGATATCGTAATATATGCTCTCCTACCTTTCAATAAAATTTGTACATTGGTACTTAGGAAGACTTGGCAGCTGAGTCCATTGAATAGACTCTACGGGGAGCTGATGAGGTTGACTGACGAAGACAGACACGCTTCCTGTTCGAGCTTGAATTTCCTATCGTTATTATTTAACCAAGTACATCATTAATTTTCTTGATGAGAAAGCTAGTATGTCCAGTTGACATGACACTGTACAATCCGAGGAAAAAATTGATCTCCTTGGTTCAGCTGAAGTTCACTCTGCCTATCTAGGTAAGAGGCTGCAAGAGAGACACGTACCGAACTAAACCGGTCACGCATAAGTCTACGAGCGTTTCCATGTTGTCGCGGTGGCTGTCTTTTCCGGCCATAAGCGCAAACGTCGATGAAGTGATCGGTGGTTGTCTCACGTCATCAATTAGAGCGAAACCCCGAATTAGAAAGCTCGGGCGTCGGCGATTGTTTGGAAGCCGGAATCTCCACCGAAGACGGACATCGGCCAATCGAACCCCGCTGCTTGAAACTCAGAGGCAAGGCTTCTGACGACAAGATCATTTCTTAAGCTTTACAATGCTGATGTAACTTGACTTGATGATCGATAGAAACACATCATCTTCGTTAAGGTACCCCTCGGACGCTCGGGCTTCCGAAGTTAGAAATGCACGAGTCATCTTCACGAGTGTTGGTTAGCCAAGCCGACCAACACGAAGGCGGCAATCGGTCTACACTATTCGATCTGTTATTAAAATATTCGAGATATCAGAACGAGGCTAGAAGATATAAAGTCGCCCTGAGATCTTGATCTTTGCATCTGTTCAACAAGCACCAAACTCAAGAATTCAGTTTCCACTGGATTATCCATCGCACGCCAGCTCACACCTTCATACATTTCATCATCTCAACATACCCCGCTATGTCTAAGTTGATTACTGTCTTCGGCGCCACGGGCAACCAAGGTGGCTCTGTCATTGATGCTATCCTCGGCGATGCCCAGCTTTCCAAGGAATTCAAAGTCCGTGGTATCACTCGCGATACTACCAAGAAATCGGCACAGGACCTGGCCAAGCGCGGTGTTGAAGTTGTCTCCGTAAGATGCCATTCGAACACGCCCACTTCTCAAACGAAGTTACTGACAATGCACATTTAGGCGGATTTGGGCTCAACCGACTCTCTTACCGCAGCTCTGAAGGGGTCTCACACCGTGTTTCTGGTTACCAACTACTGGGAAACCATGAGTGCCGACATCGAATACTCACAAGGCAAGAACGTGGCCGATGTCTCCAAGGCCGTTGGTGTCTCCCACCTCATCTTCTCTTCCCTCCACCATGTGACGGAGGAGACCAAGGGACGTCTGAGCCATGTTCCTCATTTCGACAGCAAGGCCAACATCGAAAAGTACATCCGTGCTTCAGGGGTGGGATGCAGCTTCATTCTCCCGGGATACTACATGAGCAACTTCACTTCCATGCTCAAACGGGGCGAAGATGGCACCTACCAGCTCTTCTTCCCTGTTAGCAACCAAGCCAAGTTCCCTCTCTTCGATGCCGCCGACAATACAGGTTGGTTTCCTTCCCCTTTCTGGTCTATACCGGGACTGAACCTCTATTATAGGTCTCTTCGTGAAGGCCCTAATTAAGCATGCGGATCAGCTGAAGAACAAACGAATCTTGGCAGCTGCCAAGTACTATACCCCTGAAGAGATTGTGGATACCTTCTCTCAGGTAACCGGTAAGAAGGCTGCCTTCATCCAGATTACTCCGGATCAGTACAAGGCTGCCTTGCCCGCTGCTGTGGCCCAAGAATTCCTCGAGAATCAGCTTTTCGTGGAGGAGCCAGGCTACTATCTCGGAGAGCCTCTTGAGCCAAGCCTGAAACTTCTTGACTCTGAGCCCACCACCTGGGCGGAGTTTGTGAAGAAGAACATTTCCGCTTGGAATTGAACCTAGTCACATGTAGCTACTCTCGATCGACGCAACAGTCAAGATAAATCGGAATTGATCAAACACACTGAAATCAAGACTTTAAAATTGTGGAATATCACATAGATACACTTCGCGTAAAGAACTGCTTGGGCCATGTCCCAAGTTCAAAGCTTATCAGGGACCCGCACCCTCGGGCTGATCTCAAGCCCGACGCGACCGCTGAACCAACGTCATGACTAATGAGTAGTAAATGAAGCTGAGAAGGCCAAACAGGAATCTCCATTACATCGAAAAATACTATTTATTCGGAGTGTGTTAGACTTGAGTCTGTTCTATCTGGTCTTTTCTTTGCAGCTTTCGCACACAACGCAATCCCTTAATCACCTCGTTTCCGTCTCGGCATCACGACTGTCATGGCTTCACCATTCGTTGCAGTGGCCGGTGCCACGGGCGGACTGGGCCAGCTTGTTGCAATGCAGCTGGTCAAGCGAGGCGTACCCGTCAAGGCCCTTGTGCGCCCCAACACAGACCCGTCTCGAACAGAGAAGCTTCGGAGCGCTGGCGTCACTATCACTCCAGTTAACCTTTTGGAGGTACCAAGCCTCACACATGAGTTAAACGGAGCGATTTCTGTCGTTTCCACGCTCCAAGGCCTGAAAGAAGTCATTCACACTGCTCAAGGAAATCTCCTCGAGGCTTCCGTGGCTGCCAAAGTCCCGAGATTTATCCCTTCGGACTTCTCTCTAGACTTCACCAAGACTAAGCCAGGATCCAATCGAAACCTGGATCTACGCCGCGAGTTCCACGCACAGCTCAGAAAGTCGGGCATTGCATGGACGAGCATCCTCAATGGCGGCTTTATGGATCTGTTGGGGGGCGACTCGCCAATGATCAATCGCAAGAGCCACAAGGTCCCGTATGTTGGTCAGCCGACGCAGCTCCTTGACTTTACGACCATGGTGGACACAGCTGCATATACGGCTGCAGTGGCTGTTGACCCAAACCCCACGCCTAACTTCCTTCGCATTGCTGGAGACACCGTCAGTGCACAGGACATCGCAGACGCACAGACGAAAGTGGACGGTGCTCGATATAAGCCTTCGTGGATGGGCCCTGTGGGCGCCATGGAGTTGATGATTCGAGGCTTACGCCTTTTGGGGGGTGCGGATCAGATCTTCCCCGTCTGGCAGCAGATGCAATACATGACAAATATGTTCTCGGGAGACGGGAAGCTTGAACCATTAGATAATGATCGTTATCCTGAGTTGAGCTGGACCAAGTTGGAGGATTTTCTCCGACAACAACAAAAGTGACTGAATCGTTGCGGGGCTGAAGAGGCCCAGAGTCTGAATGGAGTCCGGTTTGTTTACTTTTTTTTCTTCTCGCAATGTCTCACAACTCCCTCGTCTTCTCGTGTCATTCTCGGGCCGCAATATAGTCAACTATTGGTGTACAAAATTTGACCGTCATCGAATGACAATCGTATTCTACTTCAGAAATCTAACAAGAGACTGCTCAGTGTATCGGCAGCGCGCAGCTGTTACTCGTCACTCTCGAACTTGACCAGTAGACAATTTTGAACGATCCTTCCACCAAAAAACCACCATGAGAACAGGGTGCCAGTCATAGTGGAACAGAGGGAAGCAAAGACATGAAAAGGCGACCGTGAGCTCCCGTTGGACCCACCATCGATCTTCGACCCACTTGACCATCTCTACAAGATCAATACAGTAAGTTGCTTGTTCTAGACACGAGACGCACTCGGTCGTCTGAAAGGAAGTGATCTCGACTTTGATGGTCCGAGACACCTGTGGACCCGACTACCAAAGCTTTCCAAAGCAGCCTATAGATATGACGGGCGACACGGAAACCTGAATTGACAGAAGCGGAATGGCCTGGACCGGTTTAGCGCCGATTGTTCATTCTTGCAAGACTCTCACGGCTGACTTCCCGATCTGTAGCGTGGGAACATGGCCCGTTCCCACTTGATTAGGAACACAGGTGATTACACTGCGCTCGAGACCCTACTGGAACAAGGAACGGGAGTCTCGCGCCACAGCCACTGTCTCGGTATCATCCCGTTGGATCTCAATATTAAGCTCGCAGGTCATCCGAGCATTGATGGAGCAAACAGGGTACATGATTACAGCGAGGCCACTAGCTTCTAGATTATGGAGTTGGGAAACCCTCTGGCACAATCGAATGGTCAGCTCGTTTCGGGGATCCATGGACCTCCGACAGGCCGAGTGTCAGCCTAGCGGCTCTCTTGTGCAGCCCACCCGACTCAGCGGGGCATGAGCACAGTGGAAATGCTAGGGGGAGGTTTGGGCTCCTTTCGAGACTGAATCTTGCGTGTGGTCATATGTAACAAAAGGTATGAATTATGAATTGAATTCACCGAAGACGGAGATCAAGAGAACTCTTCTAGAACACGTGGTGGATCCTACCTGCGATGGGGGAGACTCAGCCGACGGGTGGTGGAGGCTAATCTGGAACGGGATCTGAACGTGGAATGTAGCAGAATCCCGTCATCACGAAACCGGGCACGGTAGCGAAAAAAAAAAAGAAGGCATCCATGGACCAGATGGAGGGGTTGAAGAAAGTAAAGAGTAAGGTCAGGTGAGATTTGGGACATTGATCTTCGACTATTTATCAAGATACTTGAGACACTCGAAGACACTCGAAGACACCCTTCAAAATGGACGCGTCTAGAGCCTGAGCCCCACAACGGGATCTTTTTATAGTAACGACCTCGACTCTTCTTCTCTTCTCTCTCTTGTCTTATTGTGACTTGTTACTTGGGGAGGGGGTGATCGGCCATTTCTTAAAGATGAGATTTGGACAAGGCTGACTGGTTTGCCCCTCTTTCTAGGCCCTCTCTAACACTTGGACCTTTTCCGGATTAATTTAGAACGAGGGGCAAGATCCAGGTCGATCACCATGTGCGACGGGGCTGGTGGTGGCGTCGATAGTTGGGAAAATTCTGCGGCGCCAGGCTTGGTGACAACTTCTGTTTAATCTATTATTTTGAATATCTATAAACGATAGTCCAACGTTCTTCGTGGAGTATATCCACGATCAGATTCCATTCATCGTCGAGGCGCCCAGCGGTGCTCATCACACAGTGACTGTGCAAGCGCCGACTATTCTTAGCGCAAACCCCGCCCGCATATCCATTTCCGCCCACACCTTTTTTCCCCCCACGTCATGCTCGATGACACTCTATCTCTCTTCGCCGGTGCTCGTTCCTCATGTTCCTCAACAATGTCCTGCCTCTCTCAGCCCGGTAACCGGATTACCTCGAGACCGAAACTCACGCTGCAAACCACTTCTCTACCGCGCACTTTTGGTAGTTCAACCACCGGCCTCTCTCTTTCCTTTGCGGCAGGCGCATCGCCGACAGTACGCAACACCTTCAAGAACGCCTACGATGTCGCCTCTCCATCTTCGGCCTCAGTGTCTCCCTCCAAGGCAACTGCACCTGCATCTATAATAACAACCACATCCACATCTACATCTACGTCCACACCAAGCTCCCGCTTCAGCAACGGCAAACCCATCTCTCCCTATATCCATCACCCTCCGACAAATCACTCATTCAGCTACCGCCCCTACCAACTGCCCCTAGGAGTGCGCAGCATCCTCCGCAATTCCCCTCTGGAACCCTCTCGCCGCCGCTCAGGCTCCATATCCGCAGGCACCAGCGGGCCTACAGGCACACGGCGGATCTTCTTCCCCGCCAAGAAGACCGTCAGCTATCGATGCCCACTCGAAGAGGAGATTCACACTGAAAAATACACGGCGCAGCATCTAGATCTCCTCCACGAGGAGGCTGTGCTGCAGGCACCCGCGCCCGCGCCCGCGTCAGTACCCGCATCTATTTCCGACCCCACCGACTCGGATTCCGATTCGGGCTGTGCATCCCTTTCCGAGACGAGTACCTCTGACGAAGGCAGTGCCGACGAAACAGGCGTCTCAGGGACCTCGTTGTCGAAGATCGAGCGCAAGAAACGTCGTTCCATGGGCGTGGAGCGTCAGGTGCGAGCCGTGGCGTTGCTCGATGGTTTGGAATCGGATAATTCCTCTACGCCGCAGACGCCGAGACAAGGACGGGCGAAAAGGAGACGAGAGTGGAAGTGGACTCTTGGTCCGTTGCGCCCGGAGGAAACGGGTGTTCAGGACTCATCGTTGCCTACGGACACGGCAGAGCCGCATTCTGGCCTGTGAGCCGTTGATGATCGTCATATGACCCCGGGGGGGTTTCTTGTACTTGCATATACCATTTATTTTTATTTTCATGATTTATGTCTTTGGTCATATAGAGGCGCTGGTGGGGTGGGGCTATGTTTTTTCTTATCGATTTTGTCAGCGAATATCTTCATCCCGGTTCCCGGGCATTCATATCCATCATCATTAAATTCAAGAAACAAAACATTGTTGATCTGGCTTCGTCGAGTCATCCACTGAGCTACTTCTCAAGGCCTTTATGAATCGTAACACAAAGTAGATTATAAACTAGGTTATCGAGACATTCACATCGTAATATATACAAAAACCCAAACTCCTGTCCTCACTGGCCCCCTAGAATCAAGTCTCTGTCTCAACATCAGGCTCACGGCCAGTCAGATCTCCAGCGCCAATTTTCTTCTTAAGTTTACGCAGCGCAAACTTCGCCTCGTCCTTTGCAAATTGCGCATTGCGCGCAGGACGCCACTGCATCAAGCCACGCTGCTGACGCTGATCACTGCGTCGATTAGCCTTTTCAGTCTGCTTGGCACTCATTTGCGACGAAGGAGCACTCGCCACCGGGCTGACGGTCGACGGCCCCGTCCACGGTTTCTCCTCTTCATCTTCTTCGTTTGCATCTTCTTCGTTTGCTGACTCGTCGGAGCTTGAGGTGCTGTCCGCTTCGCCGGATTGCGAGGAGCGAGGGGAAGGCTGACCCTGAAGTGGGGGCGGGGTGACTGGGTCATGGGCAGGCTTGTCCTTTCCTGGCTCAGCAACCTTGTGGCCATGATCATCGGTGTAGGCACGAGGGTCATCGCCGAATGCGCCGCTCCAATCTTGTCCCGTGCGGTCAATCCAGCGGCGGCGTTCGGCCGGGTCAGCCTGCTTGAGGACATCGCGGCCGTCAACAAGGGACTGTTCGTGCTTTTCTTGAACCTCTTGAGGAACTTCGATCGAGACGCTGCGGGAGCGGACTCCCTGAGCCATGCATGCTTCCCATGTTTCAAAAGTCTCGCGCGAGTCGTTGTCCACCACGAATGCCTCGTGGGATTCGTCAATGCCGGGGGAGAATCGGCAACGGAACTGGAGGCGTCCGACTTCTGTCAAATCTTCCAAACCAGGAACTTCTTTGGCACGCCAGTTCGCCTCGGTGATGTAGTTCTGCGTCAAACGGGCACCAGCCTTGGTTGTCCAAATTGGAAGGTCAATGTCGGTTTCTTCGTTGTCGACTAGATGCTGCAACCAGAGAACGGCATATGCCGCAGCGCCCCGTTTTCCCTTGGTATGGAACTCAAAGACCATGGGCGAGCGATATCGATACTTGACTGGCATACGCAGAGAGTCGCGGTAACTCTGGTCCGATGTATCGAATGTGGCATCATTTCCATCCATTTGGCACACTCGCCGTGAAAGCTTGCCCACACTGCCTCCAGTGCGCATCTTGATCTTGGTGTTATGACCATAGTCCTTGGCGACAACCTTATCAGAGGCAAACTCGAATGTGCCAACGTCCCAGCCGAGCATGTTGGGAGGCAGCTTGGTCTCCACGTGACGGAGCAAGATCGAGATACGGATGCGTCCGAATCCCACGCCGCCGTCCAATGGGTACCACCGAGTGACCTGCGAGCTGGTTTGGAGAAGTTCGGAAAGTTTGATAGGGACGACACCAAGGATCGGGTCATGCTCGCGGTACCTCTGGTCTCGCACGGTAACGGTTACTACGCCAGAGCGCCAATCACGGATGAAGCGTTCTGTTCCAGCATTGAAAATGGGCTTGGAGCTCACAGCCTTGGCTCGAGTGCGGTAAATCTATTTAAACAGTGAGCCAGCGTATACGGCGAAGTAAAGGTCGAATCCGCTTACCAGCTGGTCGTTGAGCATAATTTTGCAGTAACTCGTGGGCAAGTCACCTCCCTCTTCTTCAGTATTCTCACCAGATGGTTTCGCAGGCTCGTACTCCTTGCCCTTGCGATTGCCATCACTGCCCTTGATGTTGGTAAGCTGCAGATTGACAATCTGGTGCACGACAATGTGCACGATGCCGCTGGGCCAAAGGGGATCTGGTGGAGTGTGCATAACCGCATCCTCCTCTTCGGTAATGATTGCGCCCTTCTCATCCTCGAAGGTTGGGTCGCCTTTCAGGCTCTCGGGAAGGTCCTTCTTCTTGCCATCAGTGCGTAGCTCTGGCCGAAGCTTGGGCTTGCCAAAGTACCCGACTTCCCAGTGGAGTTGGCCGGGCATCTCACTGTCCACCTCGAGACCCTGGAGCTTAGAGACCTGTGGATACATCTGACCGGGGTGCTCGAGTAGCTCATGAATGGGCATTTCCACCTTTCCGACAATGTCATCGGCGGTGTTGCGATCAGAGTCCCAAAGTTCGATACTCAAATTCTCATTGGCCTTGATCAGTTCGGGAGTAACGAGCAGTGCGGCAGTCTCTTCCCAGATAGGGTTCAGGTCATCCGTGATAACACGCGTGCAGTACATAGGCTTTCCATACTTGGAGAAGGAGAGGTTGATGTACGGGTCACTACCACCACCCTCGCTACCACGGCGATCCTGCTTGCTCAACCCAATAGCACGATGGATCCGAATCCACAAAACACCCAGAGCCTGAGTGTCCTTTTCAATATCATCACCCTTGAGCAACATACTCAGGTCCATAGTCATCGATTTGGGGGCAGCAAACATGGCGCAAGCTGCGCCAATGGCATAGTTGACGAATTTGGAGATCAAGGGCAAGTTGAGGACATTGACGCCTCTGCGCAACATGGGCATACAGCCGGCCTTGACGTGGGGAATGCCGACGAGCGTAAAAGTGACTTCCTTCGCAAAGGGTGGCTCCGGAGTCAATTGCAAGCGCAGACGAACTGTGCCGACCAACTCCGTTAATTCAACAAAGACCGGGAATGGGACGCCAAACAGGCCTCGAATTCCCAAGTAAAACACCAGCTGCATGTGCATGTTGCGAGCTTTGGCGGAAGCGCTTCCACCGGATGGCATTGCGTGATATGCAAAAGAAGCCTCCATATTGTAGTAGCTACCACCCTCTTCCGCGGCAGCAGCTTCCTGGGGATCCTTGTTCTTCATATTTTCTTCGCGAATATTGTCCTTGAGATTCTGGACGTAACTGTCTGGCAGAGCACGCATACTGAGGATGCGGATTGGATTGCTACCCTGATCAATCTCGGCTATCCGGACGTTCTCGACGACTTTAGGGGCCGAGGCTTGCATGATGTCTTCTATGGTGTCGGCGGCAGGTTGCAGCATCTCGGGATTAACAAGCCCCCAGACGACGCCGAGGAAAGTGTTCATCCATTCCACTGATTCTGGGAGGAGGTTTGCAGTTGCCTTGAGGGTTATTAGCGACAATCAGGGTCTCGGTCTTAGTGAATGTGACGTACAGTCTGCCCACGGAGCTGCTCACTGCTCCATTCCATCTCTTTCCCCCTGCGGATAACTTCGTGCATCCATAGCCACACGCCGCTTGCAACGCATCCAGCGAGCGGAATAAGACCCCAGAGGGAACCTCCAAAGGTCCGCCCTAGAACGATGATTGCGAATGGAATGGCGATACACAGTGCCATCGCACTTTTCTCCAGCCTCTCATACATTGGCGCATATGAAATAGTCGGCGTGGGGTGGAAAAGCACATTTGTCTTTTCACCACGAATGGGAACATCGGAGGTGGTTCCCTCCGCAATTGGATCTGGGGGCGCCGTCATATCCTGGTTTTCCTTGTACTCGGAATATTCTTGATCGTGACGAGTTTGTAGAGGCTGATGCAAGTGTCAGTAGAGTCAATAGACCGATGATGGTACAAGCACTCACGGTTGGTCGTCCGAGATTAGCATTAGGGACGGTTAACTATAGCCAGGTCAACCAATGGTTTGTGGATACTATCCTCCAACGCTCTTACCATGGGATTTTTGGCTGCTTCCATGGAGGTCTCATCTTGATCCTCGACGCCAATATCCTTGCCAGTAGTGGGATCGGTCACCGTATGCATCTTGGCTTGCGAGACCTCGCGTGGTTTGTGTTTCATGACATCTCCATTATCCTGTGCCTCGGTAGTATCTTCTCCTCTCCTCTCCTTCTCTTTCTTTGCGGCAGCCTCTTTGTTCCTGGCCTGGTCCGCATCGTCAATTCTCTGGTCGCGGTCCTTTTTCTCCGCGTCAAGACGCTCGATGAATTTCTGGACGGTTGGAACAGGATTGGCACCACTCCAATGCTCTCCAACGCGGTGGCGCGTAGGCTCCCCAGGTTGGTGTTGTGCCCCCGAAGCCATTTTGGTGAATGTATGTCTCTCGATGGAATGTACAGTGAAATTGAGCGTGTAGCTGTAGCAAATGAGGACGGGGTAACTGAGAAATATGGAGCTGGAATTCCTCGCATGAAAACCCACATCTACCGGGGAACGCAGGATTCGATGCTGTGGGAGGTGCTAGAAAAGAGCATCGCGAGGTCATCAGCTTAGACAGCTCTCCCCAGAACCTACGTCATCGGCGGGCGGAACCCGGGAAAAGTGCGATGACGACGGGATACACGCCCCCATTCGCCCATCATCTATCTGAGACTGGGCACTACGCCTCTGATCATGTCGGAAGTACGCGATCGGCTTCTCCACTCAGTCAGTGTTTCTATTTTATCCTAGGCGGAATCCCTTGGCATCGCTCATGTCCGCCACGCCTTGGTATAGCTGTTTTGCACCAGACTGTTTAAAATGGCCCTCTTCTATGTTCATCTCCCAAGCCAGCCTCAAGGAACTAGCATGGAAGATTGATCATGCTGGCCCGGTACATCGATTGCCAGTTTCGAATATCTATGGGAGCAATTTGTTGGTTGCCTTCTGCCTAGATCCTGGACATGATGTCACTAAGTAGTCCCCCTGCCGCTTTATTACCGTGCAGTACAAGGAGTATTTCAACCACGGAAACTCAGCAATGCCTTCCCCGCAATGTATCAGCTATGTGAACTCTGGTTATCTTGGCTTGTGAGGCAGCAGGTTGTGTTTTACAGAAATCCAGGCACTGCAAGGAATTTCGAGACCCGGACCTGTCGATCGGCAAATCTAGCGATCAGATCATCCCCGAAGCACATCTTGTGCACCGGCTAGGGGGCTAGGGGGCTAGTGGGCTATATTGCGTCTGCGCCGAGTCGTAACTGCGCCAGTATTCTATGTTGATCGCGTGCGGGAGGCCGCCGGTTCCATCCTCCCCTCGCGACGCCGACGAGATGGCGATTGTATGATGACTTGTGCGCTGTTTTGATTATCGGCAGCCCATTGTTCAATTGCTGGTCTTCAGTAAGCAGCATTGATTTCGTGAAGCTTTTAGTCAAAAGCAGCGAAGGCCGGCCCTGGAGTAATAGCTGAATGGGAATCACAAGTACAGTGTCGAAAGAAGTCTAGCCACGATCAGACTTGCATTCAATAGTATGTGAAGCGTTTCAACCAATTGGTACCTGACGCAGACTTTGATTTGTGGAGCTGAAAGGTCAACACTATAGGTCATTTAGAGATAGCTGTTGGTGCGAATAAGTTGATGTTCTTATCGCCACGGGACTTGATCTTCACACCTTTCATCCCAGACCTCGCCCCTCTCTACTGGCGTAAAACACTGAACTTGACGCCGATTCTCAATATTAGAGTCACCGGACGCGAAAACACAATTCTGCCATCTTAAATCTCACTCACAATGTCAACATCGGAGGAGTCTCCAGCCCAGCGGGCAGCGCGCCTGCGTCGTGAGCGCCGCGAGGCCAAAATCAAGGAGGGAGGCTCTGCGCGTTTGGACAAGATCACCAGTCTCAGCGGCCGTACACCTCAAGCTGGTACGAGAAGTTTATCTAGAGCGCAAAGTTAGAATGCGCCAACCACTCTTGTTACGAGACTAACTCGACAGGACTACAGACCGCGAAGAAGCCTCACCATCCCCTCAACCCACAATCTCTCCATCTCCTTCTCCTATCCCGCAGACCCGTCCCTCGCCAAGCCCACAGCCGAGCATACAGCCGGGTATGCAGCCGAACATGCCGTCTTCACAAGACTTCCAGGCCCAGCAGGAGGCCTTCCGCGCCATGCTTCGCCAGGCTGCCCCCGAGGAAGGCCAGGACCAACAAGCCGACGACATGGCGGAGGATCCAACCATGAAACTCCTTCAATCTTTGATGGGATCCATGACGGGCGACCCCAATGCGCCCATGCCAGGTGGTCCTGGTGGCGCGCCCGGCGCTGCGCCCGGACAGGCCCCCTCCGGATTCTCACCAGCGGATATCGCAGGCGCACTTGGTGTGCCACCGTTCCTTGCGAACATGCTGGGCGGTGGTCAGCAACCGACCGAGGCCGAGCAAAAGACAATCAAGATCTGGAAGACGCTGCACGTCCTCTTTGCGCTTGGCATGGCGACGTATTTGCTCTTCCTCATCAGCACATCTGTTGCGATGTTCGGCAGCGCTCCACCCAAGCCTGCTACGGTCCAGAACCCTTTCTTAATCTTCGTCACGGGTGAACTTCTCTTAACTGGCGGCCGTGTTTTCTCGGGGGGTAAACAGGGTGGCATAGGATTGATCATTTCAATCTTCAGAGACTTTGTGCGTGATGGTAGCCTCGTTGTGTTCGCGCTAGGTCTGGGAGCGTGGTACCATCGTGGATGGCAGACTATCTAATATTGAAGGCCATGGAATACATTATTCTACGATTAGCGCTGCATGAATCTTATCATCATTTCAGGACATATATTCGTTATTCATCAAAGTGTATTATGTAGATGGACTCGCCAGAGACCGCTGTGCGGGGGAGACTGCGTTCCGAAGGACGCTCATGGCTGAAGAATCAAGTCCCCAGTCGCCTTCCCATTGCTGCATATGCGCCCCATGTTTGAAGTGTTCTGCGATGTGTTCCACCCGAGCAGTCCATGTGGAGAGCGAACGGTTACAAAAGCCGCAACGGCTTTGGACATTGGCGCCTGTTTCACGCCAAGCATCGAGGTGAACGAGGCTTTTGGTGCAAGCGTGGAATTTTCGTAAATGCTGCCAGAGATAGTCCTTTCGACTAAACGAGCGCTCAGCTGTGGGCTTAGTAGAACAGACATGAAACTCGTGTTCTTCCCAATGTGTCGACGTTGGGAAAGGGGTGTCGCAAAAGTAGCATTCAGTCACTTGCGAATCATATTGTTGCCGAAGCTCCTCGAGATTTGGCGTGCAGATCCAGGAATCGAGCTGAAGGTGAACGCTCTTCTCGTGTCTTGACCAGTCATGTCTCTTTCTGAAGGACTGAGTGCAGAATGTGCACTGATATTGGTCTTCCCCTGCTGATATGCGTTGTCGTCGACGCCGTTGAGAGCGGGATGCCTTTGGTAGCAGAGGAAAGGGTAAATCTCTTTCTCCACCGGAACGATAACTCCAAGCCGAAGACGCGCTATCAGACGTTTCAGACGTTCGGCTTCCGAAACTGGACACGGAAGATGCAAGATGAGACGACGTTTCGTCGAAATTGAATAAGTCAATGCTCAATGGATCCAATTGGAAGGGTTCCATTATCATGTCAGCCTCACCAGAGGCCGAGGCAATGGCATCCTGAATAGTAGCTTCTGGGACAGGTTCATCTTCCGGAGGCGATGCTTTCCATCTTTCCATCGGAGACATGGAGGTGATTGTGCTCGTGATGAGTGGTGACCCGGATCTGAAATGAGAAGGTGTCAGGATATTCGCTGTCTGAATCTTTTGCTTCTGTCGTCGACGAGCATTTGCAAACCATGTCGAGATGCGCTTCTGCGAGAAGCCCGTTTCTTGGCATAGCTGAGATTTTTGGTCCTCGGTTGGATAGGGATACTCCTGGTTTCTGACGAACCATTCTCGGAGAACCCTGGCGCCTTTTCTGACGAACTGCTTGGATTCTTTGCGGTCTTCTGGAGACTCTATAGATGCCAAAATAGTATTTTCCTGGCTCTATCTGTGAGTAATGGGCCATAAAGGATTAGATTTGAAACTCACGATCTCTCCTGTTTGCTCAGGAAGGCCATGCAGGTTGCCTAGAACGGGAGAGAATGTCTCGAATCCAGACGGAAGCCTTTTTGTTCCCTTGGCGAGACTGCACTCGCGGAAAAGCGCGACACAGCTGGAACATGATGTGACAGGGTTGGGGTTTGCATCCGTAGTGCGAAGTATAAGACACTGCAGCCTGTGTCTACGGCAATGAGTACAAGGCACCGAGGGTCGATATGCGCCATCTAGCCATTGAGAGACATTCGAAAGATTCTGCGGTTGAACAAAGTCCAGTGAATTGGCACTTTGTGGACTTGCGAGCGGTTCACTTGTTACTCCCAGAGTCTGTAATGCTAAATTGCTTTGTCTCTCGACGTTTAATGTGGCGGATGAGCAGATATCCGCCCACTGAGGCCATTCGAGGTTGGACGGCTCCGATGAGCAAAGATAGGAGTTATTCAGATCATCCCAGTCAAATGTTGGATCATCAGATATCTGATTGTTCGATCCTTCGGCATCAAGCGTACTCTGAAGCGCCGAGATTGGTAGTGACTGAGGTATTTGGTGAAATGACGAGGAGTCAAACGATGACGGATCCATGGCCGATTAAACCCTCAACGGATGCGCTGCTGTGTTCACAGAAGTATGCCCATTGGCATTGTGAAGAATATGTTTACCGAGCTGAACACGATGAATCGTCGAATTGAAGTCGCTGTATCAAAGTCATTGAGTCACGGTGCCCACTCAAATCCGACGAACTGCCCCACCGCCGCCTTCTACGAACAGGCTTAGTCAAACAAGGTACTTGCGATTCCTAGTTTGACACCCTACGCTCTGAAAACATGTTAGGTCTTGAATAAAAAAGAATTAAATACGAAATCTTTAGTTTTTTTTCACTGACTGGATTGATACCAAGCTATCTACGTGTTAAATTTTCGACACTCCCAGTTTCGAACTATTCAGCGACTCTCGAGCCAACTCCATTTGCAAACTTCGAATAAAGCGATAGCCAACTAGAATGAACGAACAAGGTCTTAAATTTGCCTGTAGTCTCTGAAGGTATCTACCAATCTTGACCAGGCGAGCTCAACGCTTTTCGGTATGTCAACATGAGCAATGAACCCTTTCCCCCTGGGCCCATATCCCTCTTCATCGTCTCTCAACCTTGGGATCTCGCCCATTATCAATTCTAGGAACCGCGGTATCGACCACAAGCTGGAGACCTCCAAAACAGTGTCGTATTCCAACGAATCAGAGTGCGACAATGTCATCTGTGGAACAAATCCCGGGCAGCTGATGAATGAAATAGGAGATGACGAATCTTCATAGACTTTCTCAAATGATGCCTTTGTCCTGAGCATCATCGTAGGATCTTGGATCACGATACAAGATTTCAAGTCCGTGAACCCTGCCTGGTCGAGAACTCTGCGGGTGAACAAGGCGTTTTGTCCACAATTGGTGGACTGGTCCTCGATGAGGATTCTGCATTCTTCTCTGGTGATCTTTGATCGATCGAAATACTCTTCCAGGATTCGCTCTAGCACACGGGCTTCTGGACTACCCGTGATCTCATCGCCGATCCGGGAGTAACGAGGATTTTGCTTGACAGCGTCATAAAGTAATGTGGTGGAATGGCCAATTCCGCCACATAGTACCACACACTTGGTGAGTGATGGATGTTCAGTAAGAGTTTTGAAAAGGGTTTCAGCGCCGTAAAGGACAGCGGAGGCGCAAATGACGATGCAGTCCACTGGAGGAGAGACAGACAAGTCTTGTAATTGAGCGTCACTGAGGAATTGGGCCAACTCATTGATATCAGTGACCGAGCTCAGGTCTGCTGTTTCCATAGTGTCAGATGTCGAATGACTAGAAGCTCCGGATCATGGAATTGGCCTCGCGTTGAATCTCAGAATTGGGTCAACAGACGAGACCCCCGCGAGAAACGTGGGGTCCGCCGAACCCGGCAATCTTTGCCGGCTGGAATTATGCCCGAGTTGTTTCATGACAGACAGAACCTGAATAGAGTCAGATGGAGAATTACTTGTATTTTTTCAGCCTCTATTGATTTTAATCTTCAAAAGATTTTTTGTGTATTGACTAGGATCCCAGTGTGCCACAATTCTTTCATGTCTTGGTCTGCTCTTCAACATCTTGAGCCTCTCGTTCGTGGATGATGATCGGATATGAAACGCCTGGATGTGTATTCTGAGACTGTGTTGGGCTCTTCGCAAGTGTTGGAATAACAGTTGCATGAGCTTCTTGCTTGATTCTGTCTTCCTCTTCTTTCTCAAAGACACGAGGTGTGAGGTACCATACATTCCAGCGCGACACCTGCTCTTTCAAGCCCTCGTTATCAAACTTGTTGCTGACCGCCATAGACTCAAACTTCTGCATCTGCTCCAGGCTCATATATGGTAGCTCGACCAGTGAAGGGGATCGAATATCTTTCGGCTTACTCCACCAGAAGAAGTAAGTGACGATGAACAACGGAATGTAGCCCAGGGTCATTGACTCCAGCTGGGAGAGCGGAAGATGATAACTGACACGCAATATGCACTGCGTCGAGAACCAGAATACTTGAATCAAAGCCAGGAGCTTTGCAGCGCTATCTGATTTGCTCTTGTCGCAAATGTCGTCGAGCGAAAGTCCCCACTGGGCATGGTCGTCCCAGCGAACGAGACGTTGTTGGAGTAGCCAGGTGTATTGATTGGGCCAAATCACACGGTCGCCATTGGGTGTTCGGTATCTTAGAGCGAGCATGCTGATGTAGAAAGCGTGGATGAGTGTGAATTCTCCGCGAGTAGAGTCCGAGCATTCTCTTTTCATCCGGCGACACTGAGCCCATTCCTGGAGACCTTCGACGGCGATGAACTCGGGTGCGAACACAGCCTTGAAAAAGAGGGCAAACTTGTGAAATGTAGCGTAAGACTCGCGCTTATAGACTCGGGGGTGTATGATCACCCATGTGCAGAGAAAAATGGTTGCGAGGCATGTTGTAATCAAGCTTATTGTGCCTCGGCCAGAGCTGTCCCAAACCCAGCCGACCAAGGTTTCACCGGTCGATAAGCTCATCGGCACGTCTCAGAATTGTGATCATATGGATGTAGTTCTCGGGGTGCATTGATTTGTGTTGCCAAATGAATGGGAGAAATCTTTCATTGATATATGGCGCACATACCAGGGACCCCAGGGTTTCCAGGCCTTAGGAGCACCCTACGACACCTCCAGATCAGCAAGATAGCAGACTCCCGGCATAAGCGCTGTTTATTTTCGGACTAGAGATGGAGACATGCTCATGTTAGAGAATTGCCGGGGTAGGGCTGAGGCCAAAGCTCTGCCATCTAGAACGCCGAACTGACTCGAACATGTCTCAGATAACAAGTAGTTCATTGATTGGAGAGTATAAGACGGCTAGATCGCGATGTTCGATGGCATAATTGCCGGCCGAATAGGAGCTATGCCTTAGCCGCCAATATATTGGTTCTGTTTATTTGGAAGGATCTTATCCAACCCATTGACGCTATACGCTTCCGGCTAGCCAAGAAAGTTCACGTCATTTACCCAGGATGTTAGAAAGACTAGCAGGTTGTATCTGTATCAAGAATTCAAGGATGTGCCAGGACGGGAACCAACAAAATCCAGGGTTTCAAGAGGGCGATGTTCATCATGCCTGCACGGGAGCAACGTGTTCGCGGTGGATGCTTGGAGCCCAATGACTCGAACCGAATACCTCAGATTCTCATACCCTTCAGGAATTACTTGTCTACGCTTGAATAAAGGTCCAACATTAAAGTGACGTAATAGTAATATTTCAACGTACAGTACATTCATGTCAGGGGATGGACAAAGGAAAATTGAAAGTAGAGGCAAAGGCAACAGCAAGACCACTCTCGAACTCAGGCGTAACGCGGGAAAAGAAGTTTCCATTCATCTCCCATTAAATCTTAGTGACCGCCAGCCATGATGACTCCATAATATCTGCGACTCATTTCCACGGTTTGCAGAACACGGGCATCGCCAGTAAGCGGGAGACCTAGAACAGCAGAGGACTCGACAGACTGAGAGAAGTAATTAGTAACTGTATGGTTACAGTGAAGGAAATTGAAGAGCAGACTCACCTGAACATCTTCGTGTGTGATCCAGCCGGCAACGGCCCGGCTCATTTCTTTGAACGCTACGCGCTCCTCTAACCCATCCATGCCCTTACCGCTGCGGACGTGGTCGCCCATTTTCACGAGGGCATTTACCAGACGACTCAGGCGGATTGGATCCCGGCGGCCGCGGGTTGCTGTGGCCAGGCGCAAGAAGTCTTCGTAGATACCGCCACCGGTGGCCCAGTTGCGCATTTTACGCTCCGGGTTCTCGCCGAAGCCCGTGATCAGGCGTTCGAGGGTAGCATAGTCGCGTGAGATAATTGCTGTTGGTCCGACGGCGCGACAGAATGTTGAGTGTGCGTCATTCCAATGCTTGCCACGGATGAGACAGTCCACTTCCCGGATAGCGTCACCGGTGAAACGGGCGTGCAGGGCCTTGGCAACCCAGATCCACGCTTCGGGCAGCTGGAGCTCGGTAGTTAGCTGAAGCCAAGCGGCTTCTGTCCCCAACGAAGACTCCGGATCGGGAAGAACGGCGCCGAAGCGAGACAGGGTCTCTTGCACCGCACGCTTACGTTCTTCGTGGTGCGAGAGGTGGAGAAGGACGAAGAGAGCAGGGGCAAGCTCTTCGCCGGCGATGATCTCAGAAGCATAGTCCCATACGAGACGGTCCGTTTGCAGCTGGTCGATCTTGATTGCATCGTGGTGACCCAAAAGGGCGGAGAGAACGGAGTGAAGCTGGAATGACAACCGGTTGGTCAATCGGTCACCGGAGACAGACTCGGGAAGCAGAGCCGTAGGGAGCTCAATGGATTTAACGCTCTTGCAACCATTGGCGGCCGAGTAAGCCTTTAGCAGCACCCACAGCGGAGACTCACGCCCAAGAGTGTCGGTACCAGGCTGGACAGACACGCGCGTGCTAGCGCCGTGCGAAGGATGGGGGAAAGCAGGCTCCAGACCGGAAGCCATGTCGGCGAGGAATTTGGACACAGCAGCCTCGATTGGCTCATCCTCGGTGATGCCATACCATAGACGGAGACCGAAAGCCTGGAACCAATCCAAATCGAAACGTTCAGTAAAGGTGAAGCTGGAAGCTCTGTCTTCAAGAGCACCGCCAGATTTGCCTTCGCTGTGAAGACTGTTGCCAGCGACTAGCTCGTAGAGAGCCCGAACAGTTTCGGTCATTTCGGAGAGAACATTGTTCTGGCGCCAGACATCAATCTGATTTGCCATGTCGGCCCGCGAAGTGGCATCACGACCGATCTGTGCAACCACAGTAGCCAAATGGAGGTCCTGGTTTTCGAGCAAAACTTTGCATGCCTCATCAACTCGGTGAGAGCAAAGGAGTTGAATGGCGCGTTCTTCCGGCGAGCGAATAAGCTCGATGGAATGAGCATGTCGCTCACGAATAATGTCCTCCCATAGTCGAGTCAGGCGGTCCTTCTTGATACGATGCGCGAACTTGGACCGCAATTGCGGTGGCACGCCAGCTGAAATGTCATCTTCTATGTCATCATTGAAGAGGATGTTGGTCAGCTGCCACACCAAACGCTCTTCATCTTTAGCAGAGGAAAATGCGAACTGCTGCAGATCAATTTTGGACATCCGGACCAATGGAGTTCCATCAACGCGCTGGATGGTGGACTGCTGCTTTTGAACATCGAGCATCTCTGTTGACTGTTGAGATATTAGAGAAAAGGAAAAAAAGAGAAAAAAAAAAAGTAAACGAGGGCGAGGCACATACGTTGCTAGACCGGTTATAGCCCATTACAGCGATATCTCTTGCCTCACTGAAGACCGAGAAGCGTTCCTGCCACCGCTGATCGGCATCGGGCAAAGGCTCCATATCGCTCTTAGCGCAAACAAGAGCATCCATGGGACCCCAGCGAGGCTTGAAAGAATCGTGAAAAGCGACATCTTTTGCGTCCATCTGGACTTCATCTCCGGCGAAGGTCTTCGGCTGTTTGTTGTAGGGCCACTGTATATGGAAAAGAAAGTTTAGCTCAAACGGTTCTCAAATTGTGTCAACTATCTGTAGGGTGAGCGCTAAGTACATGGTGATGAATAGAGACAAGGTAAAGTGCAGTGAATCAAGCAATGGGTCAAGGCATATAAAACGAGGGTGTAATCACGTAGAAAGCATGAAGGGGGTGCGAACCTCAAAGCCCTTAGGCTGTGATCTTGTAGCCTTCAACGGAGAGGGCGCAGTCTGCTTCCGCGGCTGCTGGAATAAAGAGTTCATCAAGTCGATACTCGTTGAGAACTTCTTCGGCGAACTCGTTGACTTTTCTTCGGGCGATCCGTCGTTCAGAAGGGGTCTGTCGGTAAAAGCATTCGCCTGGATCTCACGTAGGCGATCACGGTTTTGTTTGCGAGGGCTGATAGTGCGTTGTAGCTGCTCCGTCCAATCGCCACTCAGATTGAGACGAGGCTTGCCGGGGGTGCCAAAGGGCCTTGACATGGGCTGGGTAACGTCCATATCACTGCCGATGCTCTGGCTGTCTTCCCGCTCCACGGTGTGATGAAGGTTTGGAAAGGAACCCGCCATGTCCATCTCCTCGTCCTCATCAGATCCAACTACCGAGTCGCCAGATCGCTGGCTTTCAGTGACGTCGTCGTCATGCTCAGTAGCTGAACCCGTGGAGCCTTCCTCTAAAAAAGACTCGGTCTCACCCTCGGAACCCATTTCCTCGTCCTCCGCCTCCATGGCCTGGCCGAATGAACCGGGAACAAGCTTACGCTTCTTGAAATCGAATGTATCGTCATCAACGCCAATCATAGATCCAACGAAAGATTCGTCAATGGAAAAAGTCGCAGACTGCTCAAAGCTCGCGGGGTGATCGGCCTGCGCCTTGGGAGTGCGAGTATCATCAGGGCCTGCACCAAGGTGGCTCTGGTCAAGTTTCTCACCTTCTTCATCGGAATCATAATCAAGTCCATAGGTGGTGAAGTGGGGAACCTCAAAGACCCACGTGCCAGTCTCGCGTTCATATGAAATGAACTTCGTATCAGCGACCTTCTGTAGACGCTGAATGTGCTTCTCGTATAGCGGACCACTGGTAATGGGCCCGGTGTGGTTTCTACCACGGGGCCAGGAGTTCTGAATGCGTAGGGTAGAAGGAACGTTCAATCCCTTACCCATGGGAGGCTTGACGCTTTCCTCGGGATAAACTGTAATTCGCCTCAAGCCAATATCAACGATTTCACCAAAGATATTATCAATATCCACAGTAGTTAGGTCAACGGCGCCGTTAAATGTGACTTGACCGCAATTTTGACGACCGACAGTAAAGTCCACGACGCGCTTCAGCTGCTCACGGGTCATCTTGCTAAGCTCATCGAGAGAGGGCTTCATCCAATAGTCGCCCGGCTTTGGGTCCTCGCCGGGAGTAACCGAAGTGCGTGCAAGACTAGAGCTGGTAGGACTGGGCACACCATTCTCGGGAACGACGGCCAGATCACGGCTAATGGATTCCATTTCTGGCCGACTGGCCACGCCATCAATGCCATTGAGATTGCCACTCTTACGAGTGGATCGGAGGAAACCAAGCTCCTCAGGGGTAGGCTCGGGGCTCTTAGATTCAACACGAACAATCTCATTGCCTGAGGTGACCGGAGCAGCGGAGGTGGAGTCGAAGCTGACCTTCTTCTTGAGCTTGTCGGCTTGAGCAGAATCATCTCCATTAGTGATCCTAGCAGGCGATGTACTGGCCGGACGACTGAAAAGATCGTTGCGGAGACTGCGATCAATAGTAAGGCGCTTCAGGCTGCCAGCATTACTACGTCCGCTGCCATTCTGCATGGCTCCAGGAGCAAGAATACTATCCGAATCCGGGTCGAATGTCTTGCGAAGGTTGCTGGTTGAGAAACTTTTGCTGAAACTACGGCCAAAGCTGCCATTGACGCTTCCGCGGAGGCTGCCACTACCCAACAGACTGTTGCTAAGGCCAGAGGGGGTGCTGGTGGTGCTGGAAGGCGAGCCATAGGTCGAGTAGGAGAACCCGTATCCCTGGCGCTTGGGAGGGGTGATAAGACGGTTGGCAGCAGTGGGCGTAATCTTGTATACAGGCAGTGGGGTGCGCTGTTTTTGCTTCATGGTCGAAGAGAGAGGAGTGGCCAAGGGACCAGGAGACGGCGCACTGGGGGTCGGAAGACCCGAGAAGATAGACTGGCTACCATACGGGTTACCCTCAAGTAGGGATGCGTTCAAGCTTCCTGGGACTGGTTGTGACTGCTGCTGAGGCTGGGAAGCACCGAACAAGCTGTTACCGGCGGGCTGCTGCTGCTGAGATTGACCACCGCCGAAGAGCGAGGACCCTCCGCCTGGGGCAGCTGCACCCTGGGTATTGCCAAAGAGACCGCCGCCAGTACCAGTCGATCCAAAGAGACCACCAGGTTTTTGCTGTTGGTTGCTCTGAGAGCCGCCGAACAAACCACCAGTTGCACCAGCGGTCTGCTGGTTTGCCGCATTGCCGAAACCGCCGCCGAAGGCGCCGCCAGTGGCACCAGTGCTACCACCAAATAGACCACCAGGCTTTTGCTGTTGTTGATTCTGCGAACCGCCGAACAAGCCTCCCCCAGTATTAGAAGCCTGGGTTTGACCACCACCGAACAAACCACCGCCACTCTGCTGTGCAGGCTGGCTTTGCGTGTTACCGAACAGGCCACCACCGGTGCCAGCAGCCTGGGTTTGACCACCGCCGAATAAACCACCGCCGGTCTGCTGCTGAGTGGTATTGTTGGCACCGAAGCCACCGCCAGTGTTGCCGAACAATCCACCGGGCTTCGCCTGGTTCTGGGTTTGGTTTTGGGTGCCAAAACCACCGCCAAAGGCGCTTCCCGTACCAGCTTGGTTCTGCTGGCCGCCGAAGGGTGTAGCTGTAGCCGGGGTGCTGCCAAATGGTGTGGCAGAAGTAGTGGGCTGGGAGCCACCGAATCCGCCAAAAGTAGAACCGGTTGCAGTTCCGGTAGCGCCAAATGGCTTGGCCTGTTGCTGGTTGTTATTGCCGAACAGGCCACCACCAGTGTTGCCGAAAGCACCGCCGGTGGTGGTTCCCGCGGTGTTATTGGCTCCAAAGCCACCAGTCGTTCCGGTGTTACTACCGAAGAGAGAGCCTCCCGTGGTATTGGTCGTGTTTCCAGAATTTCCAAACAACGAGGTTCCGGCAGGCTTAGCGCCGCCAAACAGGGGGTTGGTGTTACTGGCAGGAGTAGAGCCAAAGCCACCAGTAGTCTGTGTGTTTCCTCCAAAACCAGTCGATGTGCCGCCACCGAATGGCGTAGAAGTACTACCACCAAAGCCGGTGCCGGTGTTTGTCCCGAACCCACCACCAGTGTTGCCACCAAAGGTCGAGGTACCAAAAGATCCAGCCTGGCCGGTGTTGTTACCGTGACGACGACCTTGCTGATAATCCGCCAGTCTCAGTTCTTCAAAAGACCACTTGCTGTAGGGCTGCATGAAACTGATACTCTGGTAGTGGTTTGTGGCCGAGGTGTTGGTATCCTTCTCGGTAAAAGGGTTGAACGGAGTGCCGGCAGTACCCTCACAAGTAGGCAGAGCCCCTTGGAAGGCAGTACCACCACCGCCAAAGCCAGTGGTGGCGGCTCCTGTCCCGGCTCCGAATCCTCCAGTGGCAGCACCGCCAAAACCACTCGTAGCGGTGTTGGTGGCTCCAAACCCTCCAGTCTTGTTAGCACCGAAAAGTCCTCCGCTGGTGTTGGCTGTATTGGTGCTACCAAATCCACCTCCAGTGCCGAATCCGCCTCCGGTGGCTGTGTTGCTACCGAATCCAGTAGAGGGGGTAGCTGTGCTGCTTCCAAAAAGACTTCCGCCAGCGGGTTGGGTAGTCCCGAACCCACCGGCGCGATTTTGTCCGCCAAACATAGTATTAGTAGCTTGATTTTGTGTGTTGGCACCGAATCCTGGGAACGATGATTAAGTTAGTAGTTGTCGTACAAGGTCAAAGCAAGCCACGAAAAACCAAAGTCCGGGTGTGGCTCGAAGAAGAAATAAAAACCCGAGTACATTGACGCAGACACTTTGTGCTCCTTGGTGACGAGGGGTCCCCTCATTCAGATAGATCCGGGCCCAAGGACAATGTCAGAGAAATCGCCGCGTGGACGGAGTCCACTGGCAACCAGAAGGCCATTGTCGCGGCCGCCAAGTGAGTTGTCGATCCGGCGCGATGAACAAGACATGCAGGGAATGAATGAAGAGCTGGGATATCGAGGCTCTGATCGATTCGAGCACGTACCTCCGCCGGTGCCGAAGCTGCTGGACGCGTTGTTGGTGGTGTTGGCATTGCTGCCAAACAAACTGCCACCAGTATTTCCACTACCAAACGCAGAGGTTGAGGAGCCAAAGCCTAGATGACGGAAGGGGATCGCGGTCAGAGACTGATTTTTCAAGTCGGCCCTTGCATCCCTCCTCTTGTCGCGGTGTCGCTGAGCATCGAAACAGCATCCGGAGAGGATCTCGTGTGGCACGGCGAAGGTCGTCAGGTTGAAATGGGTCGCCTTGCGCGTGTCATTGTCGTCGCGGGATCGACATCAGGAGCACCGGGGGGGTTTTGTTTTTTTCTTTCGGGGCCGGGGACAAAATCAAGGAGAATGACGCAGAGAAAGCAACGGGGAAGTGAAGGCATGCAAGAGAATACAGCTCATAGCTGTCGCGATGAGTACCTACCTCCGCCAGTGTTGGTGCCTCCAAATCCAGAGCCCGTTCCGAAGCCGGTGCTCTGGTTGTTCTGCCCGAACCCTCCACCTCCAAAACCGAAAGACATGTTGTCGGGTCGGAGCTGAGGATTCTATAGGAGCATGAAGTGGGGTGCGCGCAGTTGTGAGAGCTGAGTCAGGGTGTGCGATCGCTGCGGCGGGCGAGAGAGAGCGCGTGAGATAGAGTAGAGAGGAAGAGACGCGCCAGAAATGGTGAAGTTTGCCAGCTTAGGCAGTGAGCTGACTAATCCCCGGCCTACTGTGATCCGTCACGTGAGTGGTGCCTGACTCGGCCTCGAGCGCCTGCACGCGGCGATGGACGATATCTCGAGGACAACTATGCATTAAAAAAGGCCTGGAGCTGCCCATGCAGAATTCGAGCGCTTAATGTGCATGATTCTTGGTATTTGTCCGCGTGGCATGGCCATAACGTCGGAGAACTACCCTCCGAGCTATCTGTTGCCTACCTGAACACCAACCTCTGACTGAGGAGATAATTGAAACGAGCCGGAACAGCGACGAACTTGAGCTCAATTGCAGTATTTTCTTCGTCAGGCTGTAAGCTTACGACTAAAAGATAATGACGACATTTTGAAATCCAAAACAAAATCCTATTCACAAGGCTACTGTATAGACTAATCAGGGAATCTCAAAAGAAATATTGGCCAAACTGAAAACCGGAAACAACTGAATCTCGCCCATGAAGGGCCAAAGCACCACCACCTAAGATGATAAGTCAGTGTTTCAGCCTTGAATTATGATCAAAATGACGGAAAAACCACTCACCCTTCTGAATCATCAATATCATTAATTCATTGATTCAAATTTTACTTCTGGCGAGCAGCGTGGACAACATCAATAATCCTGTCCACAACGCTGGGGTCGGAAAGCTATTTGAATGAATTAGTATTATGGATAGTGAAGTGCGAGTTCAACGTGACTTTCGTACCGTGGAAGTGTCACCAAGGCTGTCCTCCTCGCCGCTGAGAATCTTGCGCAGAATACGGCGCATGATCTTTCCACTGCGGGTCTTGGGGAGGTCGTCGACGACGAAGACTGCCTTTGGAGCGGCAAAGGGGCCAATTGACTTGCGAACCTGCATAACCAGATCCTTGCGCACCTGATCGGTGGTCTCGTTACCCTCCTTGAGGGAAACGAAGGCGTTGACAGCCTGACCGGTCAGCTCATCGGAGATACCGACAACAGCAGCCTCAGCGACCATGGCTGGAGATAGTTAGCTTTGAGTCGTTTTTGAACCGATGAAACATGAACTTACAGTGCTCGAGGAGAGCAGCCTCGATCTCAGCGGTGGAGAGGCGGTGGCCAGACACATTAACAACGTCGTCAACACGGCCACGGATCCAGTAGTAGCCGTCGTGATCACGACCAGCGCCATCACCCGTGAACTAGAAAAAAACTGTCAGCTCTGAATTTCGCTTTCGCGCTTTTTAAATGTAGATTACTCACGTAGTAACCCTTGTATACGTTCAAATAGGTGTCCATGTAGCGCTTGTGGGCACCCCAAACGGTGCGTGCCATACTGGGCCAGGGCTGCTTAAAGGCCAAAACACCCTCCACGTCGTTACCAGTAATCTCTTCACCGGAAACGGGGTCGATGATGGCAGGCTCAATGCCGAAGAACGGAAGAGAAGCACTGCCGGGCTTAGTCGGGGTAATACCACCGAGAGGGGTGATCACGTTAGAACCAGTCTCGGTTTGCCAGTAGGTCTGTAAGTCACTTGTTAGAACTAGATCAATTGTTTCAAGACGGAAGTGAAAACTAACGTCGCAAATATGGGCTTCTCCCTTGCCAACAGCCTCGAAGTACCACTTCCAGACTTCAGCTGCAATAGGCTCACCGACTGAGCCCAGAATACGCAGGGACTTCATCTTGTGGTGAATGTGCTCACCACCAGCGCGCTTCAATAGGCGCAGAGCCGTGGGGGCAACGTAAAATTGAGTAACTTCGTACTTGTCGATAACGTCCCAGTAGCGCGAGAAGTTGGGGTAGGCGGGAGTACTCTCAAAGACAACAGTCGCACAGCCAAGGAGTAGAGGAGCGTACACAACGTAGGTGTGGCCGGTAATCCAACCCACGTCGCCACCGCAGAAGTAGCGGTCGTCGTCGTGAATATCAAAGACGTACTTTCCGGTCATAGCCGCACCGAGAAGGTAACCAGCGGTAGTATGCATAACACCCTTAGGCTTGCCGGTGGAACCAGAGGTATAGAGGAGGAACAAAGGATCCTCGGAGCTCATTGATTCCGGTGCAATATAGTTAGGATATTTCTCGACCTCTTCGTGCCACCAAATATCGCGGCCCTCGGTCCAAGGGATCTCAGCGCCGGTGCGCTTATAAACAAGGCAGGTGTTCACATTGGGGCACTGCTTAAGAGCCTCATCGACAATGCGCTTAGTGCCAATGACCTTTCCACCGCGCTTACCCTCATCAGTGGTAATGACACAGCGGGAGTCGGCGTCAAGCACACGGTCCCGAAGAGAGTCGGAGGAGAACCCGGCGAAAACCACGGAGTGCACGGCACCAATACGCGAGCAAGCGAGGAAGGCAACGACGGCCTCGGGAATCATGGGCATGTAGATGGCGACCGTGTCGCCCTTCTTCACACCGCGCTGCTTCAGAGCCCAGGCGACACGAGACACTTCGCGCAAGAGCTCGCCGTATGTGATGGTGCGGCCCTCGTCGGGCTCGTCGCCCTCGTAGATGATGGCGACCTTATCAGGGTTCTTGAGCGCATGGCGATCAACACAGTTGTATGAAGCATTCAGACGACCCTCGGGGAACCAGGCATTGTCGCCATGCTCGAACGAGCCAACGTGGGTGGTCTGGAAATCCTTCTCGAACGTGAGCAGCTCGCGGGCCTGGCGGGCCCAGAAGGTGTCGGGGCTGCGAATGGATTCCTCATAGAGAGTCTTGTACTCATCGAGATCCTTCAGGTGTGTTCCGACGGGGTGTTTGTCGTGGAAAGCCTTGGGGACGTGAAAGGTGTCGACCTCGTGTGCCTCTAGCACCTAGTTTGTACAAATCCACTATCAGTCCCGCTCCGAATTGCCGGGCAGTCGCGGGGGTGAGAGCCTTACCACTGAGGTCTTGCGAGTAGACATTATAGCGAGATCCGGCTTGCGAGCAGAGGAGACGGAAGTTGAGAAAAAAGCTCGGCGCAAACCTCTAGAAAGCATGGGAAGTCAGCGAGAGGGGCAGGCGCACGCTTGGGGATGACCTACTCGGACTCCGGTCGATGAAAGGGGGCGAAGAGAAGAGGAAATGGGAAAAAAAAAGAGGGTCTGCCGACGGTTTAGTAGGTAACCTTTTCAAATGGCTGTTTCCACATCCACATCCACCTCCCCGGGTGGAGATTCCTTACCTTTCCGTACTGTACGGCTGGTCACCATTCACCATTTCGGTGCACTACCGATGCGGCCTGGGCCGTGCGTCCTGGAATGTTTGGTCCTTTTTTTATTATTATTATTAATTTACACGGTGCAAGCGGCTCAGCACGAATTCCTTCACCGAGCTCCTACCACGCGACTCGTCCATACAGGGTGAAAAGAGAATACACCATATTCGGCCATGCGGGGTGACCAAGGGCTTCCGTTGCTCCGGGGAAGCTTACAGTCGGGCCCAACCCACTAGTCATTTGGGCTTGGCTTCCCCTCCATTTCAATTCTCCCGTCCTCCGTGAACCATTCGTCCGACCTGATCAACCCCGGCCCTAGGTTAAGTTGTGTTTCGGACTGCGGGGAGAGCCATACGAGCTATGATGCTATGCTATGATGTTTTATGATGCTATGATGCTATGATGTTTCGACCCGGAGCGCGACCAAGCTCGCCACGATGACATAAAACCAAACCTTCCGGCTAGTTGATAACTAAAATGGGAAATCTATCCGCTTATAACTCCCACTTTTCAACCCACACGAGGAAGCCGACAGACTGCATCGAGATCGCCGAGTGCGGGCACTGCGGGGTGGCTGACTCAGCACCGTTCGCTGCCGCACGCATATCCTAATTGGCGCTGCAGCGGTAGTTGGAGCGAAAAGCGCGGTTTGGTACTTCATCCTGTCGGGTTCGAGACTCCCGTTGATCCCTTTTTTTGTTTTTTCCTGTTCATGTCTTGTCTTTATTTTTTATTATTTTTTATTTTTTATTTTTTATTTTTATTTTTTAATCTTCCAATTGAAGATAGATCGAGAACAAGAAAGTAAAATACAGAAGTACCCCTCACCGAGATATACAACTTCGACGCTCCCTTCGCTCCACAAACCAACACACGGGTTGATCCAGGCTCCACGCGTCTTGAGGACCGTCTATGTCCAGCTGGGTAAGAAGCCCGCGGACTGGCACAAACGTTTTGTGGCATTGATTGTGGGGGGTGGGAAAATGACTGTGGGACGGAGGGGGGCTCCCGGTGTACCTTTGGCCCCTGACTATGATTTACCCAGCCGGTCGGGTAACGCCAGGGCCAAGACGATGATCATCGGTTGCATTGTGGATGGACCCGATCTTAGGCCAAGTTGAGGTAGTGCTCAATAGGGCCACACTGGCCATTTCTTCGCGTTGCATTCTTCCGTGCCATTGTCGCAAATAACATGTGAATTGAAGATCAGAATGCTCTAGTGCCACAATTGCCAGACTAAAGGACCTTAGTACCCGGGCTAGCATTTAGGGGATACGAAGCGTGCAGTAGCGGGATTCTGCAGCATGCAAGTTCACGGCGAGCCGGTGCCAGCGCAGTCACAGTCCCCACTCATCCCACTTCGCGTCCCAACGGAACATGCAGCGCCTTGATCATTACGCGGTATCTCCCTCGTAATGTTTTTCGGCTCAACTCGTTACGTGTGGTAGCCTTGTGGGAGTCTTGGTCTTAGCCCAATGAGACGTGGGGAGTGGTTTACAGTAAGGGGGGGGCCGACGTCCCTTCAACCTTGGAACCAGCTGTTGCCATGGTTCCCCCGAGACTCGGTGCGGGTCATCCCCGAGCAATTGCCGGGCGAACGCCGGGATTTCCATCATAGATCTCTCAGATTTGGTTTAACATTCAATATATATACCTACCGATTGGTCAATGACATATTCTGGAACTTCTAGGGCCTTGGAATGTTGGGGAAGATGATCCGCGCATGGCCGGTGCCGTGAGGCGCACTCAACCAATTTTAGAAGCCCCGAGGTATCAAACTCGGTCTTGCTTTTATTCCGCATATCCGTACACGCCTGCTGCTACCGATATCCCAGACACCGAGGTTGCTCGCAGCCCCTCGGTCCGAGATTGCGCATTCAATAGCTCAGGAGTGTCATGAAGCCGAAATTCTTCGAGATGGTCGTTCAAGGACCTTCATAGGGTGTCAATTTCGGACAATAGGACCCTTATTCACCAATGCTGACAGGACTACCAAAAGCCTAGCAGATTACTTAAAAGTCATACTGATCAACAATTTGAAGATACCAACGATCACTCTGCGTTCCAGTATGGTGCTTGTCCGACTTGTCAGTTGAACCTGGAGAGAGCGGCCTTGAGCTCACTCGACTCCAAGATCGAAGGGACATTACTCACTTTTCAACATATGCACCCAGTCATCCGCGTCAGTAGACTGTGGTATTCAGCCTAATTGATTATGGTGGTACACAGGTGTGATGTGCTCTGCTCAAACAGTGCCTTGATGATCATTCCTTCGACACAGTTTGAAGGTTACTCGCCCTGTAGAGAGCAACTTGCCGCGGCCGGCGACAACATCCTGTAAGGCTTTTAAAATTCTTTACTAGCAAGCAAGGAATACTCAGCTTCCATCTCATATGGCCCGAGCAACTTTTGGAGACATCCGGCGAAACAGTGACCTGACTCGGGAAGACAATACGATGCGCCCAATCGAACTTGCAGACCATGTCAACAAAAGGCGCTTACAGGATGATTCTTGGAATCCTGGATTGAACCCCACCAACGAGAGACAAGACCAGTCAGACAGGGAGTACAATTGTAATCAGCATGGCATTGGCACGATAGTCCGACTTGGCGACCTTGACCCGCAATCCATTTCCAGGGTCCGGGATTCTCCCACACAGGGACATAGACCAGACCAAGGCTTCATGATCTTCAGGGTCGAGCCCTCGCCTTTGAAATTATACTACGATTAGCGTCATTGGGAGGAAATTCCAAATCAAGTTGACGATTAGCAATCCGTGGAATCGGCCAATGAGCCAATGAGAGCTTATCGACGATCTTCAGGATCTTTTCCCGTCAATCATGGCGAAGTATTCCAGCCCACGAACCTCACGCCACGATTTCCATTCGAGGCCGTAAACACCTGCGGGGATTGTGGTGGGAAAGGGCGCGGCTATTTCCCTTAAAGCATTGCTTCCGTCGAAAGAGAGCCACAATTGACATTTGAATGCTTTGGGGGGCTCAGCTTTAAATTCAAAAATTCACAATTATGCCAATACCTTCAGCAAATGAACTGAACGAACAAAAAGGTTCGGATTGTGATGTGATATCATCACCGCAGTCTCCGCCTCCCGAGGAAGAAGGAGAGGATGTCGGCCATCCCGAAGGAGGGTGGAAAGCCTGGTCCGTCGTCCTGGGAGCATGGTGCGCAATGATCCCAGCAATGGGGCTCCTGAACACCCTCGGTGTCTTGCATGCATGGATCAGTACGCATCAATTGCAACACTATTCTGAATCGAGTGTTGGGTGGATCTTTGGCGCTTATGGCTTTTTTCTCTACTTGGCAGGGGCTCAAGCTGGTAAATGAAGATCCGATCAATCAAACCTGTTGAGACTAACCTCTCTGGACAGGACCCGTCTTCGATACCTATGGGTCTAATGTTGTCGTCATTCCTGGGTCTATTGGCATTGTAGCTTCATTGATTTGTTTGAGCTTCAGCGAAGGTCTGTTTGGGGATGATATCCCGTCTGCGATGATAGAGAGCTTTGCTAATAGATCTCAGAATATTACCAGATATTCTTGTCTTTTAGTGTGCTAGGTGGTCTTTCCGCCTGCACATTGTTCACACCATCGATCTCTGCAGTTGGTCACTGGTTTAATGTCCGTCGAGGATATGCTACGGGCATTGCTTGTACTGCCGGAGGAATCGGAGGAGTTGTTTTCTCTCTGATTATCCTCTTCGCCGCGCCAAAGATCGGGTTCCCTTGGGCAATTCGCATCATTGCACTCCTCTCAGCAGTGATGTGTACAGTAGCCTGCATTCTTCTCAAGACCAGACTCCCTGGTAATATCAAGGCGGGGGCATCTATTGATTTCCGAGCCCTCAAAGACCCGAATTACGCCTCCACAACGATCGCAGTTTTCCTCGTCGAATTTGCGGTGTTCATTCCTTACACCTACATTGCATCTTACGCTCTTGATGCTGGTGTGGGAGATAGAATCTCATATCTATTGATCGTATTCCTGAACCTCGGCGCCATCCCAGGCCGCTTCCTTCCTGGTCTTATAGCAGACAGCATCGGGCGGTTCAACGTCATGGTATTGACATCGTTTATCTGCGCCATTTTGACTCTGGCGCTCTGGTTTAAGGCCGGTGATAATCTGGCTGCAATTATTTGCTACACGGTGTTCTTTGGTTTCTGGAGTGGAGCTGCCATCAGTCTGACCCCAGTATGCATTTCTCAGGTCTGTGCTACTGGTGATATTGGGAAGAGGATGGGGACCACTTTTACGATCAGCAGTATTGGAACCCTCACAGGGATTCCTATTGCAGGGGCAATCCAGCAACGAGATCAAGGAGGGTATGATGGGTTAATTATCTTCGGTGGAGTGCTTTATCTTGTTGCAGCTATTGCATTTCTGTTGGCGAGGGGTATTTGTCGAGGGTGGTCATTGAGAATCAAGTTTTAGACTCATTTTGATATCGATAGAACACTCTGGAGCTATGCATGATATAGAATAATGGCAATTATAGAAATTTAACGCTAATGAAGCTCATTACTTCTTTTGCTCTTACCACTCTCTCCTGTCCGATGAGATCGCATTTATCTCGATTGCCGGTGACTGATATGTCCTTTCTGTGGCCACAAACCATCTATGTATCAGAGTTGTTCTATACATTGCACGTGAACTGAAACAGTTTGAAGGCTTTCAGGATCATGAATTAAGGCGTAGACAGATTGGCTGGCAAGTCATTTGAATGTCACCAATCACCACGGCTTTCGATATTAGGAGCGGAAAGTAATGGTTCAACCAAGAAGGTGACGTATCTACGTAGGAAGGAGTGGCAAAGGCAAAACAGTGGCCATATACTTTTTATACCTTGTCATGTTCACAGTTTCTTTCTTTCATAAAATATGGTTTCAAAATATTGCATACATTATCAAAGGACCCAAACAATAAGAGACAAAGTAAAGTAATGCTACCTCGGGTTTCTCCCCATATTGGCGTTTGGAAATTAGTCATGTTGAGATTACGTGCGACAGCCCAACTTATGCAATGATCCATTTGATCCGAGTACGGACGAGGTTCTTTTTACCGCAAGTAAGAGCCACTTGAGAAGCCTTGGCACGAAAGGCTGGCGGCGAGGGTGAACATTCGAGTTCGTAAATGTCGCGAGAAGGCGCCACGAGCCGGAACGTCTCCGCTCTTGTGCTCCACCCCTTGTTCAGAGAAGGCGTTTCGCAAGTAGGTGAAGTCTGCCAGGATTGAAATGACTTAGTAGGTCCTCGGGCACACATTCGCTGTTTTCGCTAGAAAATACACTGCTTTGATTTTATCTTGCATCGGCCTTCTCCGCTGTCACGATGCAGAGCACACAGAGGGCTACGCGCGCCCTGCGCTTCAACGCAAGAGCATTCTCTACGTCTTCGCACATCGCGGCACCATCAAGTCTCCGTATCAATTCCGGCCGTCTCTGGGAGACATTGCATGAGACATGCAAATGGGGTGCAGCTCATCCCTATGGGGAGTAAGTTCAGTTCCTTGTTCTGATTAGCAGTATCAGTCTAACCGCACCTCTAGTAACCCACAGGATACCGGCATGGCGCGCTTGACTTTGAATGATGACGATGCGCGCGTGCGACGGTGGTTTGCCGACGAGGTTCAGAAATTGGGATGCTCTCTCTCAGTGGATCAGATGGGCAACATGTTCGCGCGGCAATCTGGACGATTGGAATCCACTGCACCTATGATCGCCATGGGGAGTCATCTCGACAGCCAGCCTCGTGGGGGTCGGTATGATGGTATTCTCGGAGTTATGGCTGCGTTAGAAGTTCTGCGCACTATGAAGGAGAACAAATTCAAAACTAACTTTGACGTGGGCATTGTGAATTGGACAAAGTATGTTCACACCAATGTAATAAGACATCGGGTCTATGACTAACTCAAAGCCAGTGAGGAAGGAGCTCGATTTCCTAAGTCGATGTGCTCATCTGGCGTATGGGCGGGTGCTATTCCCATTCAACAAGCATGGAATCTGCGCGATATTCATGACTCTAGTGTGACTTTACTCTCTGAACTGGAAAGACATGGGTTCCTTGGAGACATTGAATGCTCTAGTGATCCAAAAACTGGGTATCCGCTGGGTGCTCACTTTGAATTGCACATCGAACAGGGGCCCATTCTCCAGGAGACGGGACGATCGATTGGTATCGTGCAGGGAGCTCAGGGATACAGATGGTTGACTGTTACTGTGCATGGCAAGGATGCCCACACCGGCACAACCCCTTTCAGTGCCCGCCAGGATCCTATTCTGGCAGCGTCGAAGATGATTGCTGCCTCGAACGCTATTGCCAAGCAACATGATGCTCTGGCTTCAACGGGTATCATCAAGGTTCCTTCAAACGCTTCCACCAATACAGTGGCTACTAACGTTACCTTCACTCTGGATATTCGACATCCTCATGACCATGTTGTGTGCGCTGTTCAAGAATCTTGCCTCAAAGAGTTTGGCACCATTGCCTCGGAGGATGGAAAAGGCGTGTCATTCGACTGGACTCTTGATACAGACTCCCCCGCCGTCAAGTTTGACCAGGGCTGTATCACATCTATCAAGGCAGCTGCAGACCATCTCGTCGGGCCTGAAAAGTCAATGCTTATGACTAGCGGCGCTGGTCATGACACCGTCTATACAAGCAAGCACTGTCCCTCGGCTATGATTTTCGTTCCTTGTCGAGATGGTGTTAGCCATCACCCGACGGAATACTGCTCCCCTGAAGACTGGTACGTATTGAAATTCCTTAGAAAGTCTAACTTGCTAATTCTTCATAGTGCACTTGGTGCTCAAGTTTTGCTAGAGGCTGTTATTCATTATGACGAGAGCAAAGCGAAAGAAAGGAGTGGGAATCAAGCTGTATAGATTCTGCGACAAATATGCTCTTAGCATTTAGAAGGCAATCAATTAAAACCATTTATTTTCTGTGGACTTAACAAAGGATCAACGCTGAAACCACGGAGCGAGCTTATCAGATATATATTCAATGAGATCACTAGTGGTAGGCACTTTATATCTCCGAGGACCAAAAAGCTCTCAATACAAACCTAAACAGCTTCTTCTATATCGTTTGATCGCATGTTTAGATACCCAATTGACTTTCCGTGGTCCCCACCATAGATAGCCGAGCGCGATGTCGTTGGAAGGCGCTACATGTACACGGAAGGCTCAAGATCCACTCGGAGGCGAAGCCGAGACGTTTCGCTTCCCATAATTATTGAAGAGTTCCCGTCTAGCATAAACTGCATATCCGGTTTCCCCTGAACCGACAGAATGTCATCAAGGCGACCGATCTATCTGAAGCCCGCGACAGGTGAGCGCTGTGAATGGTCTCCAGTGCCAGGCCTTTCCGAGTTTCACAGATCGCTTCCAAATTATGCCCCAACCCCGCTTGTTTCTCTGAACGAACTTGCCACGGAACTCGGTATTCGCGCAATCTACGTCAAGGATGAAAGTAACAGATTCGGCCTTCCTGCTTTCAAGGCTCTTGGCGCGTCCTGGGGCTGTTTCCGGGCGATTGCTCGGCAAGTTGGACTTCCAACAACTGCCTCTCTGGACGAGGTCTCTACCCAAGCTAAGGCAAATTCGTTAGTCTTGATTGCAGCGACAGAAGGGAACCACGGAAGAGCAGTTGCTTTCATGGCCCGTTTGATGGGCATCGAATCGCGGATTTTCGTTCCCCGATCCATGGACGAGACCACACAGAGCTTCATTACTGGGGAAGGCGCTCGTGTTTTTGTTGCCCAGGGCTCGTATGATGTGGCTGTTCAAGAAGCTTTTGATCAATCATGCCGTATCGAAAAAGGTCTTCTGATTCAGGATACTGCATTCGAGGGGTACGAGGATATTCCCGCTTGGATCGTTGAGGGATACTCGACTATGATGATCGAGGTTGAAGAGCAACTCTCTCAGCTAGGTCTATCTACAAGTGTGGTGGTTACTCCTGTTGGTGTCGGCAGCCTTGCGCATGCGGTCACACAACATTGCAAGTCAAGGGAAAGGCCTGTCTCGGTGGTTGCCGTTGAGACTGACTCTGCACCTTCTCTCTATTCCAGTCTACGTGCTGGGAAGTTGATCCCGGTGCAGACTTCTGACACTATCATGGATGGCATGAACTGTGGTACTGTTTCGTCAACCGCTTGGCCTGACCTCCAACGTCTTGTCGATGCATGTGTCACAGTGTCGTCCTATGAGAGCCACCTTGCAGTTCAGTATCTTGCTTCAAGGGCAGCGGACACTGGGCCTTGCGGTGGTGCCTCTTTAGCCGCCCTCCGCTGCCTGGCTGCAGACAAAGAACGGTCTACGGTCCTAAATGCAGATTCTATTGTGGTTCTTCTGGCCACCGAGGGTGCACGCAAATACCAGACCCCTCGCGACGTTTCCACTGAAGACGCTGTTGGTTTGACGCAGGCACTCACTCGCATCAATTCTTCCAATCCTACTTTGTCTGTGAGCGATGGCGTCGGCGAGAGTGACATTGCCGATTATTTATCTGCGTGGTTCGCCCATCGAGATATTGAATATCACCGCATCGAGCCACTCGCAGGACGCCCGTCAATCGTGGGGGTTATCCGAGGGAGCGGAGGAGGTAAATCAATCATGTTCAATGGCCATATGGACACAGTTAGTCTGTCCGGTTACGAAAAAGACCCTCTTTCTGGCGTCCTAGGAATGAAAGATGGCAAGCAAGTAATCTTCGGAAGAGGTACCTTGGATATGAAGGGTGGTCTTGCTGCAATTCTCGCGGCCGTCGCGTCAATTAAACAAAGTGGTCATACTCTTCGCGGTGACGTTATCGTCGCAGCCGTATCCGATGAAGAGGATGCTTCTCAGGGAACGCAGGATATCATCGCAGCCGGATGGCGCGCGGACGCCGCAGTCGTCGCTGAGCCCACGATGCAGGCCATTGCGACCGCACATAAGGGATTTGTTTGGATTGAAGTCAACATCTTGGGAGTCGCTGCGCACGGCTCTGACCCCTCTGTTGGAGAAGACGCTATACTTCACGCGGGATGGTTCCTTCGAGCCCTTGAGCAATATCAAGCTCAACTCCCCGTTGATGACCTCTTAGGTCAGGCCTCGGTGCATTGCGGTCTGATCCGTGGTGGGGAAGAGCCATCCTCTTATCCTGCCGTGTGCACGATCACGCTCGAGTTCCGTACCATTCCCGTTCAGACCGAAAAGTCAATCCTAGAGGACGTCAATGAGTTGCTGAAAAATGTGTCTATGGAGAACCCCCGCTTCAAATATCATGACCCATATATAACCATGTCTCGGCCAACGATGAAACTTGCAAAAATTCATCCTCTTGTGGAAAGGGCTGTTGCATGCGCATCTAAAACTCTCGGAAGCGACCCTGTCGTCAAAAGTGTGCCTTTTTGGTGCGATGCTGCTTTGTTAGATGCAGCGGGGGTCCCATCAATTGTGTTCGGGCCCTCTGGCGAGGGATTGCATAGCAAGGAGGAATGGGTCGAGGTGGAGAGTTTGATGCGGATGGAAATGATTTATAAGTCATTGGCCTTGGACATCTGTAGTTGAACACAGACCGGTACACAGTGATCATTGCTGATTGATCACATCAGTCACCTTTCAACTAGACGCAGACACATCAATCCGCATATGATACATTGTCAAATCCATGCCCTCGCGTGGGTCATGATCAATTCTTGGAGCTTGCCGCTGATACATTCTTCCCCTATTTGGGGACGTGCTACTAGTATTTTAGTCAATTTTTTGGTCAGCATTGCAGGCAGACAATTGTAGTCTTGTAGCCACCCGATGGCCAAACCAAATTCAACTAAACACCAAGATCAAGTCAGTATATACCCATCTGGGCAGACAGCGGCTAGAACTTGAGAGTATCATTTCAAACTTGACCGGTTGTTTCGCCGCCAATGCAACTCTGTCTTGGTAAGCATAGTATACTACGCGAGCAGACATTGGTGAAGACATAAAATGCATCAATTTGCTACCGACTGTACATGAAAGGAGATCCTAGACGCAACAGAAAGGGGATCGAACAGGAGAGAATAAGGAAAATATAGAGACAACCTCACCCTCAACCAGACTGGCATATTAGCCGGCGAGGGCAGGTCCAGAATGATCTAGTAACAGATAGAAAACCAATCCGTCTTCTGCATCGTTTTTGAGTGACAAAATGGGGGAGAAGGAGGGCGTAATAGTGGGAGATAAGAGGTAAAGAGGATTTTACATGCCGGGGGAGATCAACTTGCCCTCAGCACGGCTGTTCGGGTGCCAGCCACCGGCGTAGGGGGCCGCACCGAGCTCCTTCTCGTACTCGCGGATGCGCTTCTCCAGCTCCGGGCGGAAGTGACGGATCAGGCCCTGAATGGGCCAAGCGAAGGCCTCGCCAAGGGCACAAATGGTGTGGCCCTCAACCTGCTTGGTCAACTCCTGGAGCATGTCGATCTCACGCTCACGGGCGTTACCAGTCTCCAGACGCTGCATCATCTGCATGGTCCATGTGCTGCCTTCACGGCAAGGAGTGCACTGACCGCAAGACTCGTGCTTGTAGAAGTGGGACAGGCGGGAGATGGCGCGGACAATGTCGGTGGACTTGTCCATGACGATGACGGCGGCGGTACCCAGACCGGTCTGGGAGTCCTTCAGGGCGTCGAAGTCCATAAGCTGGTCGTCGGCAACGGACTTAGGGATGACAGGGGTGGAAGAACCACCTGGGATAACGGCGTAGAGGTTATCCCAGCCACCACGGACGCCACCGCAGTGCTTCTCGATCAGCTCGCGCAAGGAAATGGACATCTCCTCCTCGACGGTAACGGGGTTGTTGACGTGTCCGGAAATACAGAACAGCTTAGTTCCGGCGTTACGCTCACGACCGAAGGATGAGAACCAGCTGGGGCCGCGGCGAATGATGGTCGGGACAACGGCAACGGTCTCGACGTTGGTGACAGTACTGGGGCAACCGAAAAGACCGACAGCAGCGGGGAACGGGGGCTTGAGACGGGGCTTTCCAGCCTTGCCCTCAAGAGACTCAATCAGGGAGGTCTCCTCGCCACAAACGTAGGCACCCATACCGCGGTGGATATACACGTCGAAGTCGTAGCCGGTACCGCAAGCGTTCTTGCCGATGTGGCCAGCGGCGTAGGCCTCGTTGATAGCGCGCTGGAGAACGGTCGCCTCGTGGTAGAACTCACCACGGATGTAGATGTAGGCGGCGTTGGCGTTCATAGCACGGCCGACCACCAAGCAGCCCTCAATGAGCTTCTGGGGGTCCTTGCGCATGATCTCGCGATCCTTACAAGTACCGGGCTCACCCTCATCTGCGTTGATGACCAAATAACGTGGGCGAGGGTCCTTGTCCCAATCCTTGAAGTTCATGAACGACTAAATTGCGTGCCGGGTTAGCCCGGCAATCAATCACCAAGCGCGTCTCAGCAAATCTGACTTACGTATTTCAGTCCTGAGGGGAAACCAGCACCACCACGACCACGGAGACCAGAGGCCTTGATCTCTGAAATGAGCTATTCAAAAAACAATCAGCAAACTTCGATTTCCGAAAATCCGTCGATCCGAGATGTAACCCACCCAGTCGTGACCCTTCAGCACCATGTCCTTTGTGCGGTGCCAATCACCACCATACTTCATAGCCGACTTGAGGTCAGCACCGTGGTGGTTGTACAGGTTGGTGAAGATGCGGTCCTGGTCCTTGAGCCCGCCATGGTGTCGCACGGGAGGAGCCTCCTGCACGGTTGCGAAGGAGCGGGCGGCCGTCCCTTGGGCGCGAAGGGAGCGGGCGGAGAGGTTGGTGAGGGTGGAGGAGGTGGGAGCCGCCGCTCGAGATATCATGTTGGCGGATTGAGGCGATTCGTGGGGGAAGATCGAGCGGTCCTGAGGAGGAAGGGAAGGGGGAGCTTGAGGCAATTCCTGCGTTCTGATTAACGATCCGTCTTTACGAGACCCGTGATTGGCCACTTGTCATGTGACTGAATTACTCAGCATTTGTCCAGTTCGAGAATGACGTGCCTTCCGTTTTGGGAAATCTCCCTCCTAGTCTATTATGTTTTTTTTTCATGTTAACATGCTCATCTATCTGATGTTCATGCTCCCTTGACATTCGTCCATATATATCATACCATTTGGAATTTTCTTTGCATAAATCTCTTGTCCCATGCTAATCTCGTTTCGAATCACTCATTTGGCACGTACATAACTGCCTGCTTCTGCATCGGGGGGTTTTCCGTCACCAGCACCCGCAATGGCTCCAAAGGTAGAAGTACCATCTCTTCTTTGGCCACCTTCCATGCCCACTGGAGCCAACTGGGCTCCATCCAGGTAGACTCCGGACCAATCCAGGTCACGCCAGCCTCGTCCAGCCATGCTCGAGCCATCGAATTGTTTACCACCTGGCCCATTGCATCAATGTTTTCTCTTCCTACCACATGCTCCTCATCAAGTACTGTAGGCGCTGGGTATTGCTCGAGAAGGAAACCAACCCATTTTGTTAGACGCGATGAGAGCTTGGGTTTGGCTTGAGGTGACTGGCAAGTTGCCACCAGGATACCCACAACAAGCGAGAAGAGACTTTGCGGGTCGACTGCCAGCCCAGGGACATGATTCTGAATGTATCCGAGCACAGCATTAAAGCAACCTTGGGCCGGGGCCTGCATCTCCGCTGGCAGTAGACTATAAAGTTCTCCAATTCGGAAAAGTTGACCATTCTTTGGAAGCAAAGAAGTACGCTCGAGAATACGAACCTGGATTTGAGACATGACATGATCTGAGAAGTGGCCTTTGGGGATATGTGACAAATGCTCTTCGAGCAGAGACTTAGTGTCAGCCCATTCTTCGCCACGGTCGAGGGCTCTCGCGCGTGCAATCGTCCAAGTCGCGATGATCAGTGCTGTCTTGTCCATGGTGATCAGGCCGTCACGGTAGATCTTGCAAAACATCTGTCTAACGTTCTTTGGTTCCGATGGCAGGTCTCTCCCAGAATCTTGAAGTTGCATAATATGCGCAATCAGCTCGTGGCTTAGCTGTGCCAAAGCTGCCAGTGCACAGCGTCCGTTGCCATATGTCTGGGGGATAGTTATCGATCCTTCGTCAATTGTGATGCTCCTATGCTCACGCTCATTGCCATGCATGATGGTCAATGCATCGAACAGTGCTGGAGAGAAGATCGAGTGTTCCATGGGGCGGTTTGGGGATAGCAGCGGGTAAAAGATATTGAAGATGTAGTAGTGCTCATCTTGATTCTTGGCAGCAGCTGGGAACATCTGGATCTGGCGCGCCCTGGCCTTGCCCAACGGACTGTCTTGCCCTACGCCCAATTTGATGATACGGTAATCTGTTGGATTGTCCACAATGCAGAAGCCATAATTCATCAGCACTGTGTCAAGTAAGCCTTTGATCAATGATTTTAACCTAGTTGACACACTTACACTGCTCATTGTTGCGCGGTCCGTAATTGTTGGAGATCTCCTCTCCTGGTCGAATATCTTCCCGGATGATTAATCCAACGTCCTGAGTTCCAGCACGCCACTCGACCTTGGCGAGCGGGCGGTGATTGGGGAGGTCGATCAGCGGAAGTAGAACCGATATTCCGGTTTCAGGGAGGTCGGATGCCTCTACTGCATCGGCCAGAACCTTTGCTGAGAATGCGCGAGAGGTAATGATAGTCGAAGCCCACAGGTAGAGATCCCTGAAAGCCCAGCGATTAATGTCGAATGATCTGACAGTACTCTTCATAAACCAAGGATGTCACTTACCAGGTGTAGTCTTCATATTTCTCGAAATCGAGTCTTTCAAGCATCGAAATACATTCCTCGTACTTCTTATCCCAGATCGCGTATCTGAAATGGGAAGCCTCAATGACCCCCATACCCTCAATCCAGTCAGCATCTTCCTGGTCGAAGAACAACGGCGTGTTCAGTTGACCAGGCTGAGGAAGGGTCCGCAAGTAAGGGTACCAGAAGCCCTTTTCTCCTCGGAGGTACTGGCCCATCAGGAAAAAGGCAAAAGTTTCTTCTGAGCCCACAGTTTCAATAAACGCCTGCGGAAGCTTCACATCATGACTGAAGTATGACCCTTTGTTAGATCTATAGTCAATCGCATTGTAGTAGGACATTGTAATGCCCAATGGGGTACTGATAGCGCGGGTCTCTGGCTCGATGGCTTTGGGCCAGTCGGATCTGACTTGCATGTGGACGCCGCGCTGCTCATCGTGGGAAATCACGACGGCATCATGCATTGAGCCACCATGACTTGCTGACCACTTCTCAAGCTCTTTGTGGAGCTCCAGCGAGAGCATTCTCGCGAAGTCCCGAAGAATATTCGAAATTGCGAGATATATTCACAGAGACGCAATCGAGGTTTCAGATCGAGGGTGATCAATGTGTGAGTACAGAAAAGACTCTGAAATGACGATCTAGGAAAGATTAAGAGTCCCAGGCAGGTCTGACGCGAGGATCCAAGTGAGAAGCCGAAGTAAGTGATATCACTGTTCGTCAAAAGATTCCGCGGGTGGGACCCACTTTTTTGTGTGCGCGGGAGATGCACTCAACGTCCACCTTGAAAAGACAACAATGTGAGAAAATTTAGCCAACTTCAAAGTGGATGGAGATAAGGAAAAAGTATCGTGAGAGGATCGAGAATGAAGGGACTTCCAATTCTTAGTGTGAAATATTGCAAAGCATCGATTCTGTCTACTGCCAACTATCGTACAAGGTCATCACCTCCCCTAACCATAAAAGACCACTCGTCTCTTCCACGATGCAAAAGAGATAAAACACCATGGCGGATAAAAAATAAAAGGCCATCATCATGCAGATCTCTCCAAAAGATCAACCAAAGATGGAAAATATGTACAGATGCCATGCCGCCCAAAACAGCATGGATGTAAACATCCCCCAACTAGCAAAAAAGGAAGAAAGAGCATTCCCGAAGACTCTTCTTCACAATGAAAAAAAAACGTTATAGGCGTGAGCAGACGCAGCAAGAAATGCGAGACGCAAAATATAAGCAACAGATAAGACCATCATCCTAGGCCTAGTTGGAGGTTGAGGATTTGCGGCCTGGGACTAAGATCTCCACTAGCCCGTCATCCTCGCCATCACTGCTGTCATTTTGGTCGTCATCGAAATGGGAGCTCACGGCGCGCTGTCGGCGGAAGCCGCTGTAGCGTGACTGGCCAGGGAGGTTGGAATAGCCCAATGACTCATTTATGATGGCTTCGTCTTCGTCATCTGAATCGATCATTGGAGTAGCACTAGGTCCGACCATCTCGCCCATCTCATCGTCTTCATCTTCGACTTCCAGGGGCATGCGGACATTCCTTCGCACAGCTTCTGAACGACCGTCCCCATCCTCATCGGATGAATTGGACAGTGAGTCGGGTGGGCTGAAACCCGACTCGGGAAATGTGGGAGAGGCCATATCTGCGCTGGCCGGAAAGTCGGAATTGGGGAACGCCGAACCTCCCTCGCCATCATCGTCAACTCCTGCAATGACGAATGGATTACTAGGCCAATCGGATTCATGACGGTCGTCCTGTTCAATTCTTTGATCGTCCTCTTCGCCGTCTGCGTTCTCACTTGTTTGCTGCTTCTGGGCGGCAAGGCGTGCCGCCAGCTGGCGTCGAGCTCGAGAGGGACCAAGGCTCAAAGGAGCCGGAGGCGGTGGTAGAATGGGAATGGGCTGGCTCGCAGTGTTCGAGGTCACCTGGCAACAGTCAAAGTCAGTAAATTTGCAGAGCCTTGAAGGAAGATGACGGATTTTAGAGGAAGGATGACAGGGAATAGGTTTATGAAAAGAGCACCAACTCAAAGCGCGAAGCCCGAGATAGACAAGACGTCGACAAAAGCAGAATGGACAAGGATACGATGCGTTGAAGACTGAGGTGGTACCCAGGAATCCAATCCTGGCGAAAATCAAACATATTCCCGAAAAGAGATAGCGAGAGACCAGGGTCAAGACGACAGGTAAATCAAATCTTCGCCCCAGCAAAAGCCCTCGTAACCCATGTCGGCATCGTCCAAGCCAATGTGTCCGCATCTTGTTGGGAATTTGAGGGCAAGGGAGGTTGGAAATCGGGGGCAGCGCACGCGCACGTCGGTCACGACTCGCACCTATCAATGTTTCGTTGAGAAACGTTTACTCACATTCTCATTCTCGCTTTCAACAATGCCGGCATCTCGTTCATCCTGGTCCTCCATTTCTTCATCCTCGTCATCATCACTCGAGCTAGCAAAGCCGCTCAACAGTGAGGAACCCCCACCACCGAATGCTCCTCCAGAGACACTGCTCTGGTTAAGATCAAAGCCTTGGAAGGAAGAGGACCCGATGCCACCATTGAGTCCGGCTTCAGCTAGCGCGTTGGAAGAATTGCTGTTGAAGCCTTGACCAGAGCTGATGACCGTCTGTCGAGGCCCAACAGCCATGTCTGGACGCACGCCGCCTAGAATGGCGTTATCTCGTTCCCTAGTTTCGGAGAGGGTCTGCTCGACGTAGTCAATCCAGTCCGGGTTCAGTACTGATTCCATAACGGAACGTGAAAGCAGCTCAGGCGGGTGGCGTTCGCTAAATTTAACGACTTCCTCTGCAACCAGGGTAAGATGGCCCATGTAGCCAAGGCGAATCTGCTTTGTCTTTTGGGCCTCGTCGCTGCGCTTCTGGCCTTCGACAATGGCATTCGTAATCTGACCATGTTCGAAAACGTTGATGGCGAGGGCACGGTTGTACCCGCGTTCCATGGGACCGTTGAAAACCTGCTGGACCACGTCGTACACAACATTATGAAGGAAGTTGTTCCATGGGAATCGGAAGAAAAAGCCCTGGCGTGATACGGTCAGAAGGAGTCTGGTTGTTTCGGCGTATCAAGGCACTTACCAGTATCGTGGGCACGACCTTGTTCTCGACGAACTGGATCTTTAAATAATCTCCGACCACGGGATGTCCATCCGTGTCGTATTGGATATACTGATCCGCCGAATCTTCGGCGCCCCCATCGTTGGCTGTTTCGGTTTCCTGGGCTGATACAGATTCCGTGGATTGTTCCTTCGAGGCGAAAAGAGGGGCCGGCACATCCTCTGGCTGGGCAGGGACCGTGTTCTGATCTTTCTGGTCTGATACAATTGCTTCTTTCTCTGGGGTTTCATTTTCAAGCTTGATCTCACCGACCTGGTCTGCGAGACCAGTAGGTGGAGACGGAGCACCGGTCTCGGTCTCGGTCTTTTCCGTGGGGACAGACTCAGCAGCAGTTTCCGGTGAAGCTTCCACTTTGCCTTCGTCTTTCTCATTAGCCAGATCGCCAGAGGCACCAACATCCTCAAAGCCCTCTTCTTCGCCAGCATGTTGCAATTCAGCCTTGCGAGCCTCAGGCGATCCGCTGTCCATGATGGAGCCATTTGTGAAGTCTGCAGTGTCGTTGTATTCCAGACCCTCATGCTCCTCACGGTTGGGGTTGAAGAATCCATTGCGAATTAGTCTCTCACGCTCCTCGTTACGGTGCCGGACGTATTCATCACTGCCTGGCTCATTGAGAAGGCCCATGTTACTACAGTGCAGCAACTCCGCCATCAACTCGCAAGTCTTGAAACGATCAAAGCCAAGGGGCTCGATAGTTGCGCCCCATGCGGAGCTGAGACGCCCTCGGTCGACAGTCTTCAGCTGGGTACCATCGTGAATTGTATGCTTTGAGCTCCGGATCAGTGTCATGAAGTCGGGAATGTGCTTGGCGAATGTTCGAAGTAAGTGGCCAAGGTAGATTGGATCGTAAGGCGTAGGCATAGACTCGGGGCCGCCCATACTCTCCGGATCATAATCAGAGTTATTCTTGCGAATGACCTCAATCACGATCCCAACGCCCACAGTTAGCGGGTTACCGCCCTTCAACATCGCATTGACCAGCAGCTGGATACACTCAGGAGAGACTAATTGGCGCGTCAGGCTGTTAGGTCCGATGCATGACTGGTCGTTGGGAGTCGCGTTTGCGGAGATAGTGATGATAGCTTTGAGGAAATCGCCTGCAGAGGTCTGCACGGAGCCTGGGTAGTCGGGCGCAAGGAATGACAGCAGAGTCGGAATCAGGTCCTGAGACTGCAGCCAATCCACGGTGCCTTGTCCGCCCTCAGCCTTTTCCAGGCTGATGATCTTCAGGAGCAAATCCATGACCATAGGATTATCGACGTGCTGCAGCAGCGCAGGAACAATTCCATCCAACGACTTCAGGAATTCCAACATCTCTTCGGTCTTTTTATCGAGCAGGGTCTCGTTCACTTTAGTAAAATAGGAGGCCTGTATGGAGTCGAGCGGCGGAGATCGTCGCAGAAAGCCCCAGAAGTCGCGTAGGTAAGCGGGGTTTGCCATAATAGACTCCAAGATGGACCAAGTCTCCGAAGAAAGAATCTCGCACGCAACATACGCATGCTTCAGGCGACTCTTTTCAACTCTCTCGAGGTCCTCGGGGTCCAGCACACCCTTCAATGGGTCCGTGCCTTTCTCTTCCTTCTCATCATTGTCTTCATTGACTGTCTTTTCGTTGGACGCAGACTCGGCGCCTTTTTCTTTCGTAGCGCCCGATTCGTGGGCTTCGTCGTCATTTTCTTCATCATCGTTCACCAAGCTTGGTGCAGTGACATAGTCCATAAGCCGTTTCAAGACATGATCCTCGCGTAGAAATTCTATGAGTTTCGTATTATGCTGTTTCAGCTCCTGGATTATCTCCGGCTCATCCAGCAGGTCTTCAAGGGTGACCTCGGGCTTGTCGAGTAGGGTATCGATGGTGGAGATACTTGCATATCCCCCAAAACGCCAGAACATGATGGATTATATGGCCGGGAAGCACAATTCATGGGACGGGTCGTTTCGCAGGTCTCCGAGATATCGTAACGGAGTGTTCTATGGTACACAGGTTGACTGCGGGAAAAGAGTTTCGCCGGCAGGGCGACACGCCGGTGTCCACACACAGGGAGTTGCGCAAGCCCAGGGGAGAGTCGGACTCAGGCTGTGGCGAATGATAGAGATCGGAGAAGCGGAATGATATCAAGTCGAAGCGAACCTGGCGCTGGGTCTGGGGTCAGCGATCGATCGGGATGGGGCTGGTTGTATCAAGCACGGAGTTGATGGTGTGCACCTCAAAAGTGCAGAACCTCAAAAGACCGGCCCAGCCAGAGCCAGAGGAGCAAATGAGGGGAGGTGGGCAAAGAACGATTTGGCGACGTACCTTCGGGGCTAAGGGAGTGACGCAGAAAAGAGGGAGGAGAAATCGAGGGTTTTGAAGTTGTAAGGGGAAAAAGAAAGAGGGGCCGTTCCAAGTGCGGGAATGCAGGTCTTTCCGTCTTTCAACACCGGGCCATCCAAGAATCAAGCTGAAGTTGCGGGAAAGGTGAAAGATGATAAAGCCACGAGCCACCAGCAGGCGTGAGTAATCCGTAATCAGCGGGGGATCGCAGCCCCGAGTAGCGCAGATAAGCACGGTTCATACAAAGCCAGTATGGTGGATATTCTGTGGGGTTTGTGTCCTCTCTTTTTTGTCCATTGAAATTGAAAGTATTCGTATTCAAATCAAAGCAGCAAAGCCGCGAGCTCTAATTTACGCCCCATGCGATCACTACTACATATGCGGCTGGACATCCCTGCGTACGGAGTTTCGGCCTCGGTTATCCTTGGATTGTTGGGAGAGGAGAGGACACCTCATTATGGGCGGTTTTGGAGGCTGGAACATGTATATCACACATGGACTATGAAATGAATACAATACCACGCAAAAGACCTATGACCTCCCCGCCTGTCTTCATCCTTGGTCATCTGGGCCATGAGGTGGGATGTGGGCATGGCGAAACGAGTATTGGGTACTTTCTTACGCGCCTGAATTGCATCTAGGGAGATGTACCCGCAACTCGATCCGTCCCCGTCCAGTGCCCAATCCACGCCCAAACATCTGAAGTCCCGAATGACAACTGTGGTGCATCAGAAGGCGCTGCATGCCAGCAGGCCAGCTTCGGTTTCCAGACCAGGCATATAGTATTAGCATCATCCACAGATGTCTGTGCAATCGACTCGATCGTGTTCATAGAGATGGATCACGTGAGAATGTACGGCCTAAGGCCCCCCCCTGACGTCGCCCTCTGCATTTATCGGTGCCTGTAGTTATAGTCTTCGGCTGAAGTCGCCTACTCAGTTGCACCGTACTCAGCTACGCGTAGGCTACGAACAGTCACACCAGCGATTACGAGCGTCGCACCTACATCTTCGACCACCCCTCACCACCGTCTGCATCTTGCCCCTCGTCCTCCCATCAGCCAGCATGAATCGTCTATTCGGCACAAAAAGTGCGGCTCCCAAGCCGACTCTAGATGGAGCGATTTCCAAGGTACTGCCCTAAGTAAATAATGCCCTTGCACCTCACTCACAATAGACATCAGGTCGACGACCGCATTTCCAGCATCGACGTCAAGCTCGCCGCGCTCAACTCCGAGCTCTCAACATACCAAGCCAAGCTCGCCAAGATGCGAGATGGACCGGGCAAGAACGCTCTGCGCCAGAAAGCCCTCAAGATCCTCCAACGCCGGAAACAATACGAGAGCCAGCGCGACCAGCTCTCGCAGCAGTCATGGAACATGGAGCAGGCAGGCATGATGCAGGATAACCTGAAGAATGTGATGACTACGGTGGACGCAATGAAGACGACGACAAAGGAGCTGAAGAAGCAGTATGGTAAGGTCGATATCGACAAGATCGAGCAGATGCAGGATGAGATGGCCGATTTGATGGAAGTTGGGAATGAGATTCAGGAGAGTATCTCGCGGGCGTACGATGTGCCCGAGGAGGTTGATGAGGCGGATCTGGATGCGGAATTGGAGGCTTTAGGCGAAGAATCGATGTTTGAGACGGGGATGGGGGAGGATGCCGTTCCGAGTTTCTTGCATGATGAGGTTGCACCTCCGCAGTTTATCGATGAGCCGCCGGAGCATCAGCAGGTGAAGGAGGCCGCTGGTGGGCTTGGTTAATCCGATGTGGGAACGTTGAGACAGGCGAATATATGAATTTGCGCTACGATCATGGGATGCGGAGTTGAGGATACTTTTTACTTTGGGCTTTGAGGTTACAACTATGCGACATCAATCTCATGTACAGCGTTTTAATCAATGTGATTTTGTCACTAGTGCGAAGTTCAGAGTGCTCTGGTAAGCCCTATGGTACAGTAGTGCCAGTAAATGCAGCGAATGCAAGTCCAAGAGTAAATGCCTATGTAGCGATGCGGGTGGCCATACGCAATACGTGTAGTTTGTAATTATCGACATGCTTCGGATCAAGCCTTTCCCAGACCGACCAGTACCAGCAGCGCAATATTCATCACGGCAATGAGTAACCAGACGAGCACCGCGATGATGGAGAGGGCCCAGGAATTGCGCATCCCGATTCTCTCAACTTCAACGTGTCCGTCACCTTCGCCGGTTTGCCGAGTGGGCACGGTCATGTATTTGTTGAAGCAGGTGAACCAAATTAGAGGAGCGGAGACGAATGGCAGGATGACACTCAGAACGACCTGAGACGCGGTCAAGGTCTTATCAAGTCCTGCCTTGCCCACCGCCGCGGCAATGATAATGCTAGGAATGATGCTGATGGAGCGAGTGATGAGTCGCCGAAGCCAGGGTTTGATGCTCCAGTTCAGCATACCCTCGCTGACCATTTGGCCAGCCATGGTGCACACAATTCCAGCCGATATGCCGGACAGCAGAAGTGCCAATGCGAAAATGAGAGCGGCGCCCTTGGAAATTGACGTGGAGAGTAATTCATGAATGCCGAAGAGGTCAGCAGAAGCGCCGCCAGGAACATTATATAATGCGGAACCTGCGACAATAAGAATAGCGCTGTTGACAAAGAGGGCAAAAGTGAAGAGCGACAGTGTTAACTCAATGATCGAGTACTTCATGCAGCCACGAATAGCCTGAATAGACGGGCGGTATTCAACCTCACCGCCATTACTTCCCAGGGGCACGGTGGACTGCACGTAGCCCTCGGTGACATCGAAGTCTTTCAGACGGGACTGGACGACTCCACTGCCAAGAAAGAGGGAATGTGGCATGACAGTCGCACCGAGAATACCACAACTTTGGTAGAGACTATATTGTACGGTTAGTCGTTATGCACCCAAATGGGACAAGGGTTGTTGACTCACCCGTCGGATTGGACAATGGCAGATGAAGGGAGATAGCCTCGAAAAACTTCCCCAACTGACTGGTTCTCGATGAGAGACAGCTGAATGCAAAAGCAGACAACGACGGCCAGAACGAGACCCATGACAAAGAATTCAAACAAGCGCAACCCCCACATGGACCCGTTGGGACGCCAGAAGAGAAGCAAGAAGAACACATCCACCACCGTGATCGCACAGCCCGCTACCAAGGGTATGCCTCCGAGCAGGTTCAGTGCGATCGCAGAACCGACAACCTCGGCAATATCCGTTGCAATGATGGCCGCTTCTGATAAGAAGTATAGGAAATACACCAGCCAGCGAGGCAGATGCGCGCGGCAGTTTTCAGCCAGGTTGAGACCCGTCACGGATCCCAGCTTGATGCACAGCGACTGCAGTAGAATTGCGAAGAGGTTGGAGAGGAGAACTATAAACAGCAAGGCATACTTGAACTCCGCGCCGGCTGCAACGTCGGTAGCATAGTTTCCCGGGTCGATGTATGCGACCGCGATGAGGAAGCCGGGCCCGACGAACCGGGCGAATTTGACCACTCTGCGAGCACAGCTTGCAGTGGACGAGAAGAAGAAAGATTGAAATTTGGAAGGACGGTGGAGTGATCCGCAGTTCCTCGAAGGTGATTCACCCCCCGAGGTCATGGCGAACACTTCACCATCCGCAGTCTTCTCCTTGATTGGGTCCGGGTCATCGAGACTGTGCGGTCGTGGGTCTAAGGATAATGTATCCTCTCCTGTGCCTATACCGTTGCCGGCAGCAAGTCTGCGGTGGACTCTAGAGTTGGCAAGGCCGTTGAAGTCATTGCGGGTGGTGGTGTCCGGACTGAAAGGGGGTGGACTCTGGTTCCAAGCCGGATGGGCGATTGTATCGTCGTTCCGCGAGGGGCAATTCATGGTGTGCTTGGTGCGTCTATCGTGGGTGCAAGTCGTTGTCTTAAGTCTTCGCAGCTCGGGAGTAAGTCGGAACGCTGATCGGAGCAAGACAGGCAGCAGAGTACCTTGTGGAGAAAGTCCGGAACTGCCCGACTATTTTCTGGCCGCGCAGCACCTATTATCCATTGAACGTGTTTTCCGAACGTCGCGAACCAGAGCAAAAACGAATTGCGTGTATGGTCATTTGGTAATGTTGAACGAGTTCATGCGGTAATCTGAGGATTTTGCGCCCAATTCTGGATTCGAGGTCCGGGTTCTGCAATGGCCGCGGTCTGGGCACATTTAAAGATCGCCCGCATTTTTCGCCCTATCGCGGGGCATTGCAAACGGCGGTGGACCACCCGAGAGCATCTTTGCCCCCATAACCGGTCAACCCATGGGTTATATCTGACGAGCACACGACTGTTCGTCGTAGGACAAGGCAGGTTCCAAGGTCCTGGATTCCAGATTCCCTCGGTCAGAAGACCTGGGTCCTGGACTCTTGGGTTACTCGTCACGGCGCATATACGAGCAAACCGACAGGCCTATCCTGGTACGGGAGACCGAATGGCTTCATCATGGGAAAGTAGACAGACGCAGGATCACCGTTGGTCATTGGAGCCGGAGATGCAATGGCCTGTCAACTAAGGCTAAGTTGAAAGAAGTAATAAAGTACGAGGATCATAGGGTGTAGAGGGACGATGTGTGCGCTTGCAGTGAGCAAGAAGTAAATACGCTCAATTGGGATCCTTCCAAAACAAACATTACAGACCACAACATGCAAGGACAAGGAGGGCTGATGCAAGACCCCTAAAAACGAGGATGAATTTACTAGAATGATGCAGAATGACATGTCTAGTCTGTCCAAAGTCCACGTTGGAACCGCCGGTGCCGGTTGCCCGGAGCAACAAGTTTATCCGCACGTTGTTTACTCCTCCACCTTGGGATCCAACCAACCCCAAGCTTGGCCTCACTAGACTTGTTCTCGGTCCAAAATTGAGTGGAGTCTCGATCCTCGATGTTGCCGTTGGCAGCAAGACACTAGCTCACGCCGCATATTGCCCCCGGGTGCCCGGATTGTTTATCCTACTCTTATTCCCCCTCTCAGCCTGCATTGCTTTTGGTTTCTTGCTGTTTTCTTCTTCTATCGGGGGCTGTTCATCAACCGCCCAGTTCTGCTTGTTGTTTTTTCTTTTCGTGGTCCTCGTTTCTTGCATTGAAAGCTCCCGTGAGTGTGAACTGTCTCTACCCGTGTCGGACCTGAACTGACAGGCTGCAGTTGCTGGTCAAAGGTGATAAGCGATGGCGCCAAGTACCGCTGGTCCACGGATATTCGACGACGCCAACCGTTCTCCAACCAGATCGTCCGTCTTCCGGACCATGTTGTCCAAGCCTCATAAGAGGAACCAGTCCGCGGACGACGCCCTGCCCCCACCCTTCCATTTGAGCAAACCTGTGGGCACCGCACCTTTTCCTTTTGCCGAGGGCCCTGCTCCGGCTTCAGGCCATCTACCGCTGGCTGAAATCGTCCCGAACCGCGATGCCGGGGAGAGTAACGTGCCAACTTCCAAAAACGGAAACAAGAACGGCAAGATTGTGCATAAGAAGACTAAAAGTGCCGTCTCTCTCAAATCATTGAGAAGTTATATGGAGCGAAAGTCGGAGGAAGTACCCCAGGAAAACCTGGATGAGAAGTCTCCCAAGAAGACCAAGTCATCCACTAGTCTTTCTGCGCTTTTGAAGCGGTCCCAGCGGGGACGTAAAGGCGATAACCCCAAGCAGAGCCGCGACAAGGAGAATCGGAGCCCGACAGACCTCGTCGATAGCATGCCACCGCCATCGCCAATCTGGACAGCAACCCCGGCCTATCCCGAACTAGTCCCGCGATCGACACATGATTCCACCGCAGATAGACGGCGTAGTGTTGCCGAGGAGGTGTCACTGTACACTCCGAAGGGATACAGTCCAGCCCAACAACGGAATTTCTACGATTACCAGCAGCAGCCGCCATCACTTACCAGACCAAGCGAGCCTAAAGCAAGACCAAAGTCGGACATTCTTACCGGCGGTAGAAAGATGAAGGATTATCTTGGGCCTGCGCAACGTTCAACCTCAGGAGACAGTGACAGCGCTCGGAATGATACTGCGACAGCTAAGGCCCGGACAGCTGACAAGTCTCGAAAGATGTCTGCTCCGGAGTCATCTCCATGTAAAGAGGACCAGGCTCCTAAGAGACTGTCTCGGGTGCAGGCTGCAATCTCGGCCTTTAACGCAAAGGATCGCGATGCAGAAGTTCAGAAACACCTGAACTCCAAGGATCTGGAGAGCGAGTTTGAGAAGTTGCTGGATGCGAGGAATATTCCCCATAACATGAGAGACAAGATGCGGTCCCTTGATACCAACATCAAAGCCGACTTCATCCAGAAGGACCGAACTGAGAATGGCACGCCTCATAGTGCTGGAACTTCAGAGAGCCGTCGGGGACGTGGCAAGGACTCCAAGGACGATCGTCGATCTGACGACCGCAAGGGCTCACGCTCGCGCTCTCGAAGCCGTGGCTTCGTGCTCGGTAGAGGCTCATCGTCTCCCGGTAAGAAGGCACGACCCGAAAGCGGGACATTCACCCGCCCACGCTCGGTGGATCTGTCACAGCCTGTCGGCGTTTATACAGCCCTGAGCGCAGTGGGCTCAACTGCGTCTCTACATGAAGCGGCGGCTGTCGACACCGCTGCTGATCCGTCCGACTTTGTGCACTACTTGAGAGAGATCCAGAAGCCGGAGATGGTCGAAGTTGGAAAAATTCACAAGCTTCGTCTCCTACTCCGGAACGAGACAGTAGCTTGGGTGGACGGCTTCATCGCCGAAGGTGGCATGGACGAAATCGTTCAGCTCATCTATCGTATTATGAATATGGAGTGGAGGCATGTATACCCGATCTCATTTATTTGAATGTCTTACTGACTAGCTATGCAGGGAGGACCACGAGGACACCCTCCTTCACGAAGCTTTGCTTTGCCTCAAGGGGCTTTGCACCACATCGGCAGCTCTTGCTCATCTGACTGCGATTGAGGCGGACCTCTTCCCGAGGTTACTGAGGATGTTGTTTGACGAGGAAAAGAAGGGCCCAAGCGAATTCACGACACGAAGCATTATTCTGAACTTGATGTTCACACAGGTGACCCCAGTAAACCCTGATGAAGACCCGAGCAAGCGGGCGGAACGAATTCTATCATACCTGCGTGACCCATCCCCTGAGGAGGAACACCAGCCAGTCTCTTTCATCGCCAATATATACCAGTCTCGGCCTTATCGCGTATGGGCCAAGGAAGTCTCCAATGTTACCAAGGAAGTCTTCTGGATTTTTCTTCACCATCTGAACGTGATCCCGCTCCCCAAGCCCGCTCCCAAGTCCGATGATCCTTTCGTCGAGAAGCATCCCGCGGACGCGCGTTCATACTATCTGCGACACTTTCCTCCTCCTCGCCCCCCTGTCCCCGCCGCTCCATACGTCGGCGGAGTTGAATGGGATGCGACCAATTACCTCGCCTCGCATTTGGATCTCTTGAACGCGATCATCTCCTCCTTGCCAACGATGGAAGCACGAAACCAGCTCCGATCTGAACTTCGCGCTTCTGGCTTTGAGAAGGTCATGGGAGGCAGTCTCCGCACATGCAAGGAGAAGTTCTACTCCGCCGTCCACGACGGACTGCGCACTTGGGTAGCTGCCGCGGCCGAAGATGGATGGGCCTACACTTCTGTCCGTGAGGGTCCTCGCGCCGGCGACCCAGGCTCACCTTCCAAATCTCCCAAGAAAGTTCCCGGTAGTCCCAAGAAGGGCCTGCTCGATGAAAAGCCACCTCAGCTACACCTTGCCCTCGATGTCCCTCTTGCCGGTCCAATTTCCATTCCTGGTACCCCATCCAGCGACATGCCGCGTTGGCTTTAGACGTCCTACGAAAATAAGCCGTCAGACCTACCTTTTTCTCTTCTTGTCTTTTTTTACCCCACTCCCTTTCATATTGTCTATCTTTTACACGCCTCATGACTCGGAGTTTTTTCGGTTATTTGCTGAAGGGTCAGCGCCAGCTCATCCTGGTCGTCTGAAATCGCCCTATTGGAGTTGCTTTTGGTCTTATTTTCTGACAGGCGTTGGCATCATTGGTGTTGCTTTGGAGTTGCATATTTCAGACCAGAATTTCCTGGTGGCCATGATGTAATGAAGTCAAGTTACGGCGCAGGTGGCGGGGAAGATCGAGAGAGGTACTGATGGATGTGATCTACTCACTCGTCTTCTCACGGATAGCGACGCCTGCCGCCCTGACTCGATTTACTCATGGCCTTTGATCAATGACAGATATGAGAATTGAACGATTCGTCACTTGCTTTTTGATGGTACCCGATTTTGTAAATTAGTAGGAGATGAGAACTAGGATGAAGATGGAGAAAGATGCGATGTGGGAATCTATTCTAGTAGTGTACAATATGGATAAATATCATCAATATACAAAGAACACAGTTATTTTGGTGCTTTCGTTAAGATGACTCGCTCTTCTCATCAGCCTGGTTCGGACCACGAGGCGGCGGCGCAGAGAACACGCCACGGATACTAGCAAATACATTCTCGCGAATCTATACACACACATGTCAGTCCAATTCCTATCAATTGAGCAAAAAGTCAGAAAAAGTACTTACCCCATCAAACGGCGTATCCTTAGTATCCCAATTCATGAACAGAACCGCGTAAATCACAACAACTGCAAGACCTCGTCAGCGATCCTAGTCTCACACTGGCCCAATGATCAATGATCGAAACTCACATCCAATGATAGCCCACTGCGCCAACTGCACACCTTTTACGAATTGAGGCCGAGCATACTTCAGCGCCGCGCGCCGACGGTACTTCCGTTCCAGTCGGAACTGGTGTTTCGGTGAGAGCTTCGACATGTCTGGGGGCCATTGTCGCTTGGGCTTGTATTTGCTGTAGCGATCATCTTCGAATGGAGAGGGCGTGTGATTATCGGAGGAGAGGCGGAAGGGGGACGATTGGTGGGTGGGTGTACTAGAGAAGAGGCGTGTGGAAAGGCAGGGAGTTGTGGGTTTCTGCAGAGTCAACAGGTATGAGGTTGAGTTTGGAGACGTGGAGATGCACGGATGTGGTCGTACAGTGAGCTGCCATGGTTGTCTGATCTGGGTCCTGAGGGGCGGGCATGCGATGCGCGCCGATGGCGCGGCTGCTGTGAAGAGTTGCCTGATCATGGAATGTGAAGGTGGCCGTCCGGGCTCGTGCGGTGTTCGTAATGCGTATGCTGGACAAGTTATGGTGATGATGGCGGGGAGGTTGACTGGTTGAAGTCTCGCGGGCGAGAAATAATTTGATCTGCCGCTCTCCGCAGGTTCTCCGCATCCGCGCTATGGCTGTGAATAGCGGCTACTAACTCGGGGTCAAAGTACCACGGAAGCTTACTAGTAAGCGCTTCTCTTTTTGATTCATTCTCTGTATTATACACAACCTAAATAAATATCATCTTGAGATTAATCTGACCAATTCCTGGGTCTTGCAAAGCGTCGATCTCTATGAAAACACTTCATATGTTCGGTTATTTGATAGAATAATCCTTCCAGCTAGGTCTTTTACCCTGGTGTATGGACTAGACGCTGTTGTTGCCTGGAATAAGTAAAGTTTTACAATCATCGTCTATCTCTATAGTGATTCAGCATAGCGATGATGTCCCGGTCGCCCACTTGGCAAACATAGTGCATAGCAGTCCCGAGGCCAGGCATACTTATGGAGCCCAAGGGGCAACCTTAAGTTTTTGGATCTGCGAGAAACTCAATCAAGAGCTTGACAGCTGGTTTTTTCTGTGCCTTGACGGCCATAGTCAGAGATGGAATGTCGAGAGGCCTCATCTAGGCACCATTCCTTAACATCTTCAGAATCAATATGTGGCAACTAAACCACCCATGCTCACACAATGAAGCCTTCGAAATTATTGACATTATATTTGCACCATGCTCCAAGAGCACTTCCACCATGCCGGGAAAGCCGCTTTTCAATGGATAGACGAGAGGGGTCACTCATATTCTTGATCTGAGCACCCTTCTGTGAAGAGGACTGGGATCAGCCTATCGTTCTTAAGTATGCTGACAATCACCAAGTCACATTTCCCAATGGCGTGAGTAGGGACACAGGAGAGAGGGCACAGACTCATATATTATCCAAAACATCCTTGATATGCCCCGTGAACATATCCAGTCTGGGATCCCACCTGAATTCTTGGCGCTGCGTAGATGTGATGAAAGCCTGAGATAAGATGATGTAAAGAGAGGAGAAAAAATGAGCATTCTGAGATGGAAAAATCTGGCTCCTATTCAGCTGAGGATAGGACAAATGTTGTAAATTGAAGAAACGCATACTAGAATAGTGAAAGACGCTATAGAGGGAGACAATAGCGTTCAACGATAAGTACATGCATGGCTATTTGACAACCGTTGAGATCTATATTTGCAGGCTTTGGACATCACGCGACGATGATCTTATAAATTTCCTTTTCCCGAGCCTGTTCGTATGCACAGTTCAGACAGCACTTTCGGCAAAGAATCGCAGGCTCCCATTTCGTCAAGGATAATAACTGTGCGGTCGGATTACCAGCTGTCTGTACAATTGAAACGTGATCGCCAGCTCGTCCATCGGGTGTCAACACTGAATTTGTCTGTACTTTGTTCGCATACTCTTCCTTCAACGGGGTCTGTCTCGAATGCTTGCAAGGGTAAGCATCGAGAAGACCAAAGAGTTGATCCACTCGTTCGCGAAGATTGATCGATTGTTTCTGTCCTCTGGCGGTGACTGAACATTCCAAGGCCAATCCTTGCACATGCTCTACAATTGCCAACGAGAGGTCCGAGTGAGCACCCTCCCGAGTTGGGATCACGGCTTTGGCTTGACTCATTTTTGGAGTAGATTGATGACCTTGTTGAGCCCAGGGATTATAATCAACCTCTGCGAATATTTGAGTGTGGTATCGCTTTTCATGATAGATCAAACCATCAAAAAGCTCCAGACCACGGTTATCGTTCAGATTGTGTAAATCACTGCCAAGATGGAGAATGCTGGATGGGACGAGTGTTGTTGGACCTTCGGACTTGAGGATCAAATTGACATCATCCCAGGAGAAGAACTTGTATAGAAGTTCACTAGGGGTCAGTGTAACATGTTTGGCACCCCGGCTTAAGACTGCATCTGACGGATACCAGATCCCACGATCGGAGTGTGTTTGCCAGGTCGCCCCCTCATGGACATGGACTGCTATGCTGGCAACTCCCTCGTCAATGAGGTGTAGGAGTGCGTCTGATGGATCATCACGGTAACTCGTATTCTCAACAAGGACTTCAAAGCTCTCTGCATGGTTTGACTTTGCAAGAGTACTCTTTAGCTGCAGCAATGCTTCAGAGAATGAGGGCCACCTGAAGGGTAAGGATACCCCTAAGGCAGCTTCGCAACGTTGATGAAGACTCGATCTGGCAGTCTCGCCAAAAAGCAAGCCAAAGAGATTCGTTGAGACAGCAGGTCGCGGTCCGGAACGGTCCATCAATGATATGAAAATGGAGTCTGAGAGGGACAGGACACATATTCCCATCGCTGCCAGTGAATGTGGTGAGCAAAGAAGTCCCCACTCTTGCAAATAGAGTTGCATGTATGCGGCAAACGGGGCACGGTGTGAGAACTTCAAAGTATGTGGAAGCTGAGCTTGCTTCACGGGTAGATCAAACAACGATTCAATCTTTCCCAAAAACTGTGCTTGAAGTGATTTGTCCCCATGGGAATTTGTGATCTCGATGGTGATGGAAGAAGACCGACATCCTTGGTGAATGATCAAATTTTCTACTGTGACGATACAGTCATCCGAGAATAATGTCACTGCGAGTGCTGTGATATACCCCATACTGGCACATCCTCGTACTCGAACAATGCATCTGTCCTCTTGTATGGCTCGAGAGAATTTGGATAAGATATCGCACATACCATCCTGGCTCAATGATGCCAAAAGAGTCGATGGTGCTCTTTGAGGAAGATGTTGGTAGGCATCATGGATACGACAGATTTGCTTTGCAATAATGGTCCCGAATCCAATCACTCCCAGCTTTCGGGAAAGGATTGTAGTGGCTTGCTGCAGCTGCTTAGGGCTACTAAGACGGGCGGAGTTCGGTAGCAAAGCCTTGGAGATTTTATAGAAGATTGTAGCGGCAGCGTCATTGCCATAAATATTCTCGAGACAAGTTGCTAAGAGCGCAATAGCTTGTCCGCCAGCTGAGTGTGACATCAAGGAGGCAGCGTCACCCTTCCGCCACCCTATTGTCACCCCGAGACGTTCCAAACGTTTGCTATTACATCGCTGGAGATGATCAGGGATCTGAGATCTGAGGGGACCACTGATCGGAAATGAACCACCCAGCTTTTCTAGCTGGATCATAGCAGTGGGTTGAACATCGTCTGCGGAGAGTGCGCTGAGTACATTCGTGAATGAACCCAAGCCCAGCAGCGTCAAGTTACTGACGTCGAATTGGACATCAACTGAGTTTGACATGATCACTTGAAATTTTTGAAAATAGGACAGAATCGCTGCTTATTGTACAAAACCGCTAAGAGGGCACCTTTCTTAAATGTAGCTTTCCAGCTAGGAGAAACAAAAGCTCAGCGGCATGAGAGCAGGCGCTGAATATAGTGATGTAGCCTGCAGAATCACGTCGGTCAACATCGTCGAATGAATTTTGCTGTTCTGGTTTCAGAGCAGTACTTCCGCAATGCTATTCCAAGTTGGTGGGCGGCAAGACTTGCTTGAAGCGCTGAAGTACAAGGTCATTGTTTCAGCCCGGCGCTAGTCATTGTGGATTTGAAGAAAAGGTACAAGAGACCGAGAAAAAGCTTTGTATATTGAGGAAGCTGTCATTTTATGAACATAAGAATTGCACATGTCAAGAACAACAAGGCAATAATGGCCAAATTAAGTGGCGGTGGAGTTGAAAGGTCCACGGGTCGTCCGAGACACCGGGGTCTCCACAATCAGCGTCCCGGAGAATGTAGCTCGGGGCATCTCGAACAATCACATTCACCGTGACGCTTAATTGCCGAGATGATCATAATTCGGGCAAGGACTCGATCGGCACAAGACTACGAGTATGACGTGAGAAAAAAAGAAGAAAACAGCTGTCTGTTTCACATGTTCACATGCGACCGCGTCGATGATCCCGTGACTGAGGCCGGATCAACAATGATGCGATGGACCTCGGCACTTTCATTGCTACGTGAGCGACGGCCGACACTGCGACAAGGGAAATACCACCGGATCCACGGCTTTGCTTTATAAGACCGTCATTCTCCCTGCATTGTGATCCGTGTTCTTCATCTCGTCCTGTGCTTCTACCCCCCATCTTCCCCATATAACCCCAGACTTCATTCCATATTGACGTCATGTCTTCAGGTAAGTACTTCATTGCCAGAGAAGCTGCCACATGCAGCACCATATTCTTCCAAAAATTTGTGAGCTAATAATATTTTTTTCAGCTCAGCAACGCCTGAACCAGGTCTCCTCCCACTTCGGCCCTGCCGGCAAGAAGGGAGCCGCCTCTATCACTGAGAAACACCCCGATGATATTGTCGTCACATGTGCTCTGCGAACCGCCCTGACCAAGGGTGGCAAGGGTGGCTTCAAGGACACCGCTGCTGCTGACCTGCTTGCCGGTGTCTTCAAGGCCGTTATCAAGAAGTCCGGTATCGACCCCAGCGCCGTCGAGGATGTCGCTGTTGGCTCCGTCCTGCCCCCCGGCGGTGGTGCCACCGAGTTCCGTGCTGCCGCCCTTGTTGCTGGGTTCCCCGAGTCTACCGCTGTCAAGGCCCTGAACCGTCAGTGCTCTAGTGGTCTGCAAGCCATCGTCGATATTGCCAATGCCGTGCAGTCTGGCATGATCGAGGTTGGTATCGGCGCTGGTGTTGAGAGCATGTCTTCCCAGTATGGCCCTGGTGCCGTGACCGAATTCTCTGAGCTCCTCGAGAGCCACCCCGAGTCCGCCAACTGCAAGGTTCCCATGGGTGTCCTGTCCGAGGATATGGCCAAGGACCGTGGTATCTCCCGTGCTTCCCAGGATGCTTTCGCCGCTGCCTCCTACCAAAAGGCCGTCAAGGCCCAAAAAGCTGGCCTCTTCAACGAGGAGATTGCTCCTCTCGAGGTCAAGTGGACCGATCCCAAGTCTGGCGAGGAGAAGACCATTACCGTCAAGGCTGATGACGGTATCCGCGACGGCATTACCGCTGAGTCCCTCGGCAAGATCCGCCCTGCCTTTGCCAAGGATGGTTCTATCCACGCCGGTAACGCGTCTCAGATTTCCGACGGTGCTGCCGCCGTCCTGCTCATGAAGCGCTCTACTGCCGAGCGTCTTGGCCAGAAGATCATCGGAAAGTACGTTTCCGCCAGCATTGTTGGCGTCAAGCCCTTGCTCATGGGTATTGGCCCCTGGAAGGCTATCCCTGTTGCCCTTGAGAAGGCCGGCATCACCAAGGATGATGTTGACATCTACGAGATCAACGAGGCCTTTGCTTCCCAGTGTGTGTGGTGCATCAACGAGCTTGGCTTGCCCCAGGAGAAGGTTAACCCCAAGGGTGGTGCCATCGCCTTCGGTCACCCTCTTGGTTGCACTGGCTCTCGCCAGGTGAGCACACTTCTGACTGAGCTCAAGCGGACCAACAAGAAGATCGGTGTCACCAGCATGTGCGTCGGTACTGGTATGGGTATGGCCGCCGTCTGGGTCGCCGAGTAAATGCGACTCCGTCTTTCATTGTACATTGCACAGCGATTCGGATTTTTTAGATCCACAAATTCTTTGATGTATTGACTACCTTCGAGGATACCACGAGATTGAAATTCATGTACATTTTTGCCCTTAAAGATGAACTATTGCTCTGTAAACCGTAATTTTACTTGAGGTTTTGCCAACTGAAATCACCCTTGGGCTCCAAATCAATCTGGTCAAGACGATCCATGAAATTTTGGAAGACGGCCCCTTAGCGGAACTTCTTGAAGGCATCTGTGACGGTCATTCCTTGCGCCACGGCTTCCTTCGCCTGGTCGTCCATCTTGATCAACTTCGGCATGAGTTCAAGCACAGGGCCGAGCAAAGTACGAGGAATGACGACCACGCCTTCCATGGGATCGCAGAAAACAATGTCTCCCTAGAAAAGTCAGTGAGTTTGGAGAGCCGGCGCAGCAATTCGTCCATACTTACTGCATCAACAGTCACCCCTCCAATAGAAACAGGAACATTCCGTACACCCGCTTTGGCCTCGGCACCAGTACCGACAGTCGATGTACCTCGAGCCCAAATCTGCACACAAGATTCAGTTACAGTGTATAAGTTCAAACTCTACAACACCCACCGGGAGCCCTGTCGCCTGCAATTCCCTTAAATCACGTACGCGACCACCCACAATAGCAGCCTTGATACCGAGTACTTTCATGCGCGTCGCCATAATCCCACCGGTTACGGCACAATATTGATCATCCGGCTGCTCAATCACGATAATCGAGCCCGCCTTGGACGGATCTTCCGCGGCAAAGTCGCCTGCATAGTCAACCCAGTGCTGGCCCGGCGGAAACCCGTGTTTTTCGGGTCTCTCCGTTGCAATTGAAGGCGGAGTGGCGTTCTTTGAAATGAATTTGAATGTTGTCGCTGGCGCTGCAACTTTTGGCGCGCCTTCGTTTCTTCCGATGATCGGGGAGAAGGGGGCTACGTGGATGGATTAGTAGATGCTCTATCGGAAGCTTCGAAGGTGATGGTATCGAGAGGCAGCGTGGCATTTTCTTTTGACGAATTAAATAGATTTCGGTCTTACTCAAATCAGCGAGATATCCAGCTCGTGGTGCAATGCCCTCGGGTACTTTCTGTAGCTTTAAGAGAGCATCGGAGACCTGTGCGTTGGAGTATATTAGTGGACTGTGATAGAAGCAGCGCAGCTATAGTTGTAGGTTTCCGAAATCCGAGTATATGGAGATCGCTCACGGAGCACTTACATCGCAAGCCGTGTAATTCTCAACCAGCGTGGCGAGTTGTTCGTTCAGAGACGCCATTGCGGGGTGCGGGGCCGAGGTGCCGTAAAGTACAACGATGGATCTCCGGCTTAGGATGTAAAAGTGATCTCCAACCTTTCGTACTGAAATAGAGCCAGGGGCTTAGGGTCGATAATTAACAAGAAATACGCAAGCGGACGGGCTATCAGCATTGCCGGTTCGGACAAGCACATGCCCATTTGTCCGGGTATCGGAAATCGACATCATCGGCCCACATCCGCGGGTATCCTCGCGATGTTTTGAGGCAAGGATTTGGGACACAGGTCATGATGGTAAACACAGAGAGAATGAGGACTGGAGGTTGCACAAGTCGCTGCAGTATTCTGAAATGCATATTTACTCCCATGCTGGAAAATGCATTTCTGAAATCTGGGTACTTGAGGTTGACAACATCCATGGAGCCTTTCAATACTCGCGGTACAAATCAAGACTCGTTTTTGCCTTCATATGGGTAAGAATTGTCTCGTATCCTACCATACATTCGCAGCGTCTACTCTTCCATGACTATGTACTAAACTCCTTCATGCTTCTACGGATATCTTTGATGCTGCACGTTTGACGTCTCAAAGAACTCGGATATTCATACACAACTTCCGTCCCTGAGGGTCCATGGAGCAAAATTTATTGCCCTTTTATGTCCCAAAATCGCAACATGAATGCCACCTGGCTCTTTCTTTCCCGACTCCAAACTTGGTGAATTAGATCAACGAGCTTAAGACTAAATATGAACTCCAAGCCCGATCTTCCTAGTGATGTTGGAGCAAAAGCAACTGATGAAGAAGCCATCGAACGACAAGCTCCGCCTTTCTCGGTGAAGCGGGCATCGTGGGCTCGCAAAGCAGACTGAGGTATCAATATTCGCCGAGCGATGTCGTTGCTAGCGAATAGTACGGCCCTCCTCACGTAGGCCCTTGATAGTAGACTGGATTTGGCTGATCTTCAAACATTTTGCAATATGTTCCTTGGAAATTTCAACTGAGCCAGCACCCGAGACCGTGTGTCTATAAATGGAGAAGTCAAAAGAGTCCGCAGGAGGAACTGTACCCCATGTCCCGACCAATATTTGGCAAGATTTACACGGCTGAGTACAAGGCCAAACTCCCGCCACTTGGTAGAATCAAAGAACGAATCAACACCTATATCAAGCATGACTTTATTCGCTGAATCGTCTACCTCTGCATTGCTGGAGGCGAGCTAATCTGACATTCGTTATTCTTTACTTTGGAAGTTCCCTATTATTCTGTTTGGTTTGACGAATGCTCCTGTGAGTTACCTGTGTCTAATGGCCTAGAAAAGCATCATTCTTGTCAGTATTTCCACGATTAATGTCAAGAGCAAGTATTTTGGTTTTTCCGCATCGGTGATCTATGTGATGTGTCAGCACCGCAAAGTGGCTCCTTGACCGCCCAAAAAAAATCTCCCTGACCGCCCGCCGAGATTTCCTAAATCATCCAAGGATTCTTTCGCCTCCAAACTACAACTGTACAGCAAATATGAAGCGCAAACTCGATGCCAATGATGTTCCTTCTCCGGAGGCCAAGTCCACCGAGGAACAGGATGCCGATTTTGAGACTCTCAACCTCGATCCCCGCCTGCGCCAGGCCCTGATTAAAGAAAAGTTCACCAAGCCTACTCCCGTGCAGGCGAAGGCTATTCCGCTTGCCCTTGAGGGCAAGGATATTCTGGGTATGCTATGCCTGAAAGCCGCCCAATTTACCTCTCGCTGACAGAAATAGCTCGTGCGAAGACTGGCTCTGGAAAGACCGCCGCCTACGTTCTTCCGGTCCTACAAGCCATCCTTCAACAAAAATCTGTAAGTCTGGTCGGACCTCCTTACCAGTGGAAACTTTGCTGATTGAATTACGCAGGCCGACCCTTCGCTGAAAGCTACCACTGGTCTAATCCTTGTCCCGACTCGCGAGCTCGCGGAGCAGGTTCAAAAAGTCGTTATCTCATTCACTCAATTCTGCGGAAAGGATGTTCGGTCCGTCAACCTCACGCAAAAGGTGTCTGACGCCGTTCAACGCACTATGCTAGCCGATTTCCCGGATTTGATCGTTTCTACCCCTACTCGTGTCCTCGCCAATGTCAACAACTCGGCTCTGTCACTCGAGAAGCTCACATACCTAGTCATTGACGAAGCTGACTTGGTCCTGTCCTATGGTTACGACGAGGACATCAATGCCCTCTCGAAGGCTATTCCTCGCGGTGTTCAGACCTTCCTCATGAGTGCTACCCTGACCTCCGAGGTCGATACTTTGAAGAGCCTGTTCTGCCGTAACCCGGTCATTCTAAAGCTTGAGGATAAGGAAGAAAAGGGAGCTGGTGTTAGCCAGTTTGTGGTGAAGTGTGCGGAAGACGAGAAGTTCCTTCTGACATATGTCATCTTCAAATTGCAGCTGGTCAAAGGAAAGGTCATCATTTTCGTCGGCGACGTTGATCGCTGCTACCGTGTGAAGCTTTTCCTGGAACAATTCGGTATCAAGAGCTGTGTTTTGAACTCAGAATTGCCTATCAACTCAAGACTACACGTCGTCGAGGAATTCAATAAGGGCGTCTACGACATTATCATCGCCGCTGATGATCAAGAAGTTATGGGCGTGGCCAAGCCGTCTAAGAAGATTCGCGAGGCCAACGAGGACGCTGAGGATAAGGAGGAGGTCGGCTCCAGCGAGGATGAAGAAGAAATTGAGGAGTCAAGCGACAAGCAAAAGGCCCGACCCGAGAAGCGACGCAAGATGACTGGCAAACAAAAGGACTACGGCGTCTCCCGTGGTATCGACTTCCAGAACGTCGCCTGTGTCCTCAACTTTGACCTTCCTACAACCTCAAAGTCCTATACTCACCGTATCGGACGTACCGGCCGCGCCGGTAAGGCGGGTATGGCCCTCTCATTCGTTGTTCCGGCCGACCTGTACGGCAAGCACAAGCCCACCTCTGTCCCTAGCGCCAAGCACGACGAGACCCGTCTCACGAAGATCATCAAGCGCCAGGGCAAGCTCGGCCATGAGGTCAAGCCCTATCACTTCGAGATGTCCCAGGTCGATGCCTTCCGTTACCGTATGACCGATGCCCTGCGCGCCGTCACTCGTCTTGCCGTCCAGGAAGCCCGTGCCCGTGAGATTCGCCAGGAGCTGATCAAGAGTGAGAAGTTGAAGCGCCATTTCGAGGAAAATCCCGAGGAGCTGCGCCAGCTGCGTCACGACGGAGAATTGCGCGCCGCTCGTGTGCAGCCTCATCTGAAGCACGTCCCTGAGTACTTGATGCCGGCGAAGGGCCGAAAGGGTATCTCGAAGGAGGATGTTGGATACGTTGGATTCACAAAGACAAATGAGAACCGTATTCGCAAGGCTAGGGATCGCAACCGCGGTCGTGGAAAGGGAGGGAAGAAGGGTGGCAAGGTTGATCCCTTGAAAACGTTCAACCGCGGCCGCAAGTAAATTACATTGGAGGTGGAAGATATGATACCATTGTACAGTTAAGGAACTAAAAAAGGAATGAATTTCTGGCGTATATCATTTATGTTCATCTGGTAAATGTAATTGTCATTTTGTGACTGTAGATGGCAGACGTTATATGGCCTCTGTGTTTCATCAAGAGGACCGGGATCGGATGAAAGTAGTATAAGTCTTCTCGTCAATATCCGTGTACATCCATTTCCCACGACTCTCTTTTCTGATCTGCACCAGCTGGCGCCAAGTCTTGTGACCTTGTTCAAATCGCGTCCTCCAGCTTTCACGTGCTCTTTGAAGGTTCCTCTCTATCTCGTCCTGAGAGGGGCCGCTGGAAGAAGACTTGCCCTCCGGTGTGTCTTCAGGGTACTCAAAGCCGGGTCCTAGACCAATCCACTCAATATCTCTCCAAGGCCCGTTCCACTCTGGACCGCATACTTCTCTACTATACTCTCGTCCGTCAGGGTCGAATCCTTGATAGGTAAGAGCCTCTATCCATTCACTGCAGCCCTCTAGGTCAAGCCATTTCAGACAGTAGGAACTGCGGGCAAGTTGACGTAGAACCGCGGCAGCGTCAGCCAGAACCGCATTGTCTCGGAACGAATCATTTGGCTCGCGAGTACGAGGAAAGGTCGACGAGCGACAGGGAATAGGCCAGTGGGCCAAGGACAAGTGAGTGATTGTAGGTAGCCGCGAAAGAAGGTGAATGAGAGAGTCCCATTTCGCAGAGCTTAGCTCCGGATGGGCGAAAGATAAATAGCGGAGATTTTGGAACCGCGGCTGATCAAGAGCTTTGGGAATGGAAAGTTTCTGGAAGCTGGGAGTGGCGGTTGAGATTGTCTTGTTGGAGTCTACTAACTCGTCCCAAGAAACGGGTATGACCTCTTCGGCATCACGCTGAGAATCAGGGATCGCAGACTTCGCAGAGGGTCGAAGCTCGTGGGAGATTTGCTTGAACGATATCCAGTAGCCCAATGCGCGGCTGAAATCCAAACGTGTTACTGCAGCATCGTGGATCATGTTCTCATCCCCAGTTATATCTTCTTTCTCAATAGACTCGGATGAGAATAGCGGCTTTAACCCCCGCATCAGTCCACCTTTGCGCCATAGATACCCCAGAGATGTATCTGCATAAACAGCGATATAGCTGAGCAAGACATCCTTCACGTGATATGGAAGCTGGGCTAGGAATGGTCCATCGTACTCCAGGTGCCAAGCCCAGTTCGAGGCCATAGACTTGAGAACTGCATGACTCAGACTACTTTCTCCTGGGAATATAGCACCAGGAAGTCTCTCAAGACGGTATATAGGCTTCTCAATCTCCTTCAATGACAGCTCATCGTCTTCTTCTTGAGAACGATTGCTGTCTTCGGTTAGCCAGCTTTCAGGCGGCGGGGGCCCCGGTATAATGCGCACGCGGCGCCCGCCGATTGCTGTACGCCGGGTATTCGGTCGAGGACGAGGCGGTGCGGTCTCAGGAAGTTCGAGAATATCGCGTAAGGATGGGTGTACTGATCGCAAGGAGTCGATAGACCGTGGAACCAACGAGGAGGCTTGTGTTTCGTGTTCCGGGGAGCTGGTCACTTGTGTGCGACGGAGGTGGCTGATCAAGTCATTGACCGAAGTGGCTGACCGTTGGACTTGGTCATTATGACGGCCCGAAGATGTGAGTGAGTGGTGAGGAGTGCTAGCTGGTTTGGCAAACGACTGCCTGCGCTTCTTGGGCATAGAGGTCGTTTGATCGAGAGTTGGAGAAGGAGAGTGGTGATGCGGCTCTTCTAGTGCTTATCGCTTTATCGCCCCCACGTCAGAGAAAACTACGGTGATAAAGCGCCACAATTGACAGGTTCGACCAAGTGACTGTATGCTCTTGAATCTATACACTATTTACACTGTTAATTTACAAGCTGGGCTGGGTATCTGGAATCTAAGGTTTTAAATATCCCGAACCCAGGAATCATCCTTCATGTGGCCTTCCCGCTGAGGGCCCTCTTCAAGCCAGGTCTCGACGAGGCCCTCCTTAGGATCTTCGTCTGGAAGACCGCGCGAGCGTCGCACATCCAACACAAGGTTCCTGATCCTCCGAGTGACCTCTTTGCGGAGTTCAACTGCCTCTTTGTTGTTGATGAGCTCCTCACTCAAGACGCCGACAGGCAAGTCTCGAGACTCGGGATCTGCTTTCTCAACCTTGGCGCGAAGCTTCTGCCAACGGGACCTGAACTCCCCAAATTCAGCCTCGGGGTCAACTTTGGCGCCGAAGGTAACATCGATTTTCTTTCCAGGACGAGGAAGGAATCGCGGGAACTCGCGACTCTCGTGCATGACCTGATCAATGCCCTCAATCCACATTGGAACGACATCTGGGCACTCGTTGGATTCAAGAATCAGTCGGGCAACACCCCATTTGAAGTAACGCATAGTCTTTCGGGGCGCCTGGTGAATCTTCCCCTCTGGGAAGATGTGAACCCAAGAGTGCGAGTTGCAAGCAAATGCGGAGGGCGCCATGTGCGCATCCTCGCCGTTGGTTGAGTACGCAATAGGGAGATCCGAGAAGGGGTCAATGCAGACATTTCGACGACTGAAATGTTGGAGTTCTGGTGCAGCGCGGTGGTGGTCAACGGGAAAGGGTCCCTTGGAGAGCAATCGGATGGCCTGAGTGACCGCAGGCTGACCCAAACCACCAAATGGCGAATGTGCGAGGCGATGCGTCGGAAGGACCTTTCCCATGGTGAAGAAGAAAGATAGCGGTCTATAGAGCGCGTACTTCGTCAGTACAGGTAACCAATCAATCCGTTGCTTCGATCTCCACATACCTGCCTTGGAAGCAAATATCATGACTTCCGAAGGACCACCTCTGGTTCCAGAAACGCATGGGAAGCAAGCCCCATATTAACGGGTCGTCCATACTGAATGTCGAAAAATGTCAGTCGTTCAAGTCCTCTCTGCAGAGCATGATTCGCCACTTGGGAGTCACAAAGGTACGTACACGCTGATATGGTTCGAAACTATCACGGCAAAATCGATCAGCTTCCAATTCGAAGTCTTTCCAGAGTAGTGTTCTGGGTGTAGTTACCTGTAATCAATCCCTTCGTTCTTTGCGATGGATCTTTCCGAGAGTACAACAATGCCGTGAACGCCTCGCCACCGTGTACTTCAGCGGTTGAAAGTGCCGACAAGAATGCGCGACACAGTCCGGCTACTCCCCACATCGTCGTGTTGGACATCGCCCGCCAGGCGAATGACGGAGAGTCCGCCGTTGCGCCGGAATCCATGTTGCTGGGTGGAGTCGAGTCTGAGAACAGTCCGTGAACAAGGCCCGGGTCACGGGCAAAACTCCAGAGGCTCGAGTCTCAAGACCCGTTTCCAGGCGGAGGGGTGAATGCGCAGAGGGGAAAGTCGCGAGTTCTCGGCGGACACAATTATCCTCTCGGGATCATGTGACTGAACCCGGGGTAAATATTGCACCTCTCCGTCTTCGATTTATTGAGAAGACAGCTATTAAGAATGTAATGAATAGATGAATGTTGTGCTTAGTGAATTTTTCTCTCAAATCACTCGATTTCTCCGTCAATCAGGATGTTTGTTGTGTCCAGCAGGGAACGAAAGTATAGAGTGAATCGTGCACGGACCAATTGGGATCCCGACTTCAAGCACGATTTTCCTCGCCGCAACGCTCCGCTTCTCTCAACATCCAGCCATGTTCAAGCCCACCAACGCCCTATTCTCGGGTCTTCTTTGGTAAATGCTTATCTTGAAATAGATCTTTTGCCCCTGCAGAGCTAACATAGTGTCTTCTCGTTTCATAGGAAGACCCCGTGGCGCCTCTCCTCACCCCAAAAGGCCCGGCAACGCAAGCGCCTGCGTGCCGTGGACCGCGTCGTCGACACCGTGAGCGCTGCCCTTGAGCGCAATGGTCACACCACAAAGGCTGTGAACCGGTGGTATGCCGAGATGCCCCGTGAGGAGGAGATGCTGCCCAAGGACAAGTACACTCTTTTCGACAAGAAGGAAAAGACCTACCGCAAGAGCATTCACAGTACGTTCATACGGAGGCAAAATGCACTTCTTGCCTAGATTGCTTCTCCAAGTCGAAACTGACCAATATGTCCTTTCCAGAGCTGCCCAAGTGGACCCGTGTCAGCCAGCGTGTGAACCCCCCTGGTTTCTAAGATCTCGCCTTTTTGCACACCTATCACCTTTCGCCGATGCATATCCTACATGTTCTTCGATTCGGCATCTGTATTATACACGCGACACTCGACTACGCTTGCTCTATTCACTGGGCTGGTTCGAGTTGAAACATAGGAAGGATTTTTGGAGTTTTTTGGCCTTGAGAAAATCGTCATGGCCGCTCCAGAGGAAGCCGATGATTTACAATGTTGATTATTCAGCGCTTAGACAATTCAGTCAAATTTCAGAAACATTGTATGTTAGTGCATTGGTTTTGCGGGGTTTAATGTGTAGAGATAGAATGACGGACAGTGATTCAGGTAAGGATAGAGACCAAGTGATCGATATATCAAAGAGCTTTTCAAAGCCACGAAAAGACAGTGGTGAACTGAGCCGCCACAGGTAACAAGAGGACGGGTTCAAGTTGGTTCAGCGAATGGGCTAGCTGAACCGTCGTCTCGATTGGACATCGGGAATCAATTTGGACGAAACGGAACGACAGTATCGACCAACATTTCCTGCGACTCCTTTCACATAGTTCCGATTTATGCGGCCCTCGTATAAAGCTTTTTGTAGTCGATAGCCCCTGCGAACTCGCTGCCAGTCTTCAAGCTTCTCTTGCCAGCCTGCCCCTCCTTCATACCATGCATTCTTTTGCCTCGTGCTCATCTCAAACCCCTGGGGAGGCTTTGGCAAGATCCAACATGCAGGATCGATTTTTCCATCTGGGGGCTCATCGCATGAGTCCTCATAAAGCTCTACCGAGCGGACGAGATCTTGGAGTCCAGATACTCTTCTCTGTCTGTTGATTGCAGCACGCCATGAGTCGATACGTCGAGTGTCTGCTCGCTTGTGGACAGCTAGTGTATACTTCGGCCGAGGATCCAAACATGGGTCTGGATAGGGCACATTGAATCGCGGATCTCCATATTGCCGCCGTGCATCTTGAGTGACTCGAGAGACAGGGTCAATTACAACCCAGGTCTCCCAGTTTAGCCAGTGATTGGCAAGACATGCAAAATGATATGGCTTCTGACCCGGGGTGAATTCGTTGAAATTCCACACCAGTTTTCGATCCAAGCCGTCTAATAGCCTCACTTCCCAGTCACTCAATACTTCGAAAGGAGGCTGGGAGCATTCCAAATCTGGCTTTGGTCGACTGTTATAGCCGGGACTCTTTGCGATGATTTCTGCGGATGGCCAAAGATTGTGAAGAGCATTCCGCGAGTGTGAGGGCTGCTTCAACTTCCACAGTGTGTGCCAGGGACGGGAGCACTTTCTTTCGACTCTTGGTGAAGTATTCATCAATATCCGAGACCGTGTCGGTGCGGTGTTGTACTTCATTCGTCCCCAACTTGTAAGCTGTGCACGTGTCGAGGGAAGTTTCCTTCCAGTGTTTTCCGGGCTAAATGCCACGGCTCTCCCAGTTGAGCCTCTCGGGAGATGTAGTCCACGGTTGGTCGGTCGCTCAGGAACAAGACTCAAGGCACTCTGTTCGGAGAGGAAGCTGGCCAGGATACTAGTCCGAGGAGTTCCAGGAGGACCAGACGAATCTCTAAGGCCACGTAGAACATTTCTGGGGTCTTTGAGCTGCATCTGAGCTGACCATATTTGATTTCTACGCACGTTGTGGCGATGATGAGGCGTTGGGTCAGTAATGCGTATTGATGTCTTGGACATCTCGTGTGAATGGGAGGAGTTGGTGAGTTTGGCCGTCATGAAGCTACTTGATTCCGAAAATGAAGGGTCCCGGTATGTGGTCCGGTCAAGCCATATGATTGAAGATAACCGATGTGCGGTTAGAGCTTGGAATTTTGGTCTCGCTATTGGTAGTGACTGAAATTTGACCGAAATCCTCGATAACTTCTTTGCGTCCTTCGCGTTGGCCAACAGACGTTCCGCCAAAGGTTCATGGGGAGATGATAGGACTGGTTTCGCTCTAGGTTTAGACACTTGTTGAGAGATCAATCTCTTTCCATTGACTCCGTTGTCCTTGAAATGCTGTCGTGACGGTGGACTATCGTCTACATCACGCCGTTTTCTCATAGACCTGGTGGGCCAAACAGGCTGAGATTGGTCGTCGGATAATGCACCATGACACTGTGTGGGCCGCCCCGGGTTCCAGATCTCGTCTGCTGTGACGAATTCATAGCTTTTGCAGCATTCTGGTAGCCAGGCAAGTAGTCTTCGATTCTGGCGCCGTTCTTCCAACGCCTTCTGACCAGGGTCCCACCACACCCACCGGTAATCTGTGCGAGTCGATTTCCAAGCGGTCAATTCGCGAACTCGTTCAAAGATCCCTGTGAAGATATGCTTGTTTCTCTCATGTGTTTCAAGTGACACCCAGCCATACCATGTCCTTGCATAACGAGCCTCAGTGGATTTTCCTTCTCTTAGCACCTTGTGCCGGTTGAATGATCGTATGAACTTGCCTGTCTTCCAGAAGATGACCGCAAAGAAAAAAATGATCACAGCTCCTGCAAACAGCTCACCGAATACTTTTGGGTCGATGGGCGTAGTTACCGGAACTGGTTTGGCCGACGGGCCTTTAGGGTGACGAGGAGTCGATGGGGTAAGCGAATGGAATTGTCGGGACCTCAGAGGCGCCATTCCCTGGCGCTTGGAGAAGCTTTCTCAAACAGTTATAGTTATATCGACGAGGTAATTAGCTCAAAGAGAAAGGTGGGCGCATGGAGCTGTTTGCCAATTTGGTTTTCAGTGCCGTTTAGGGAAGCTGCATGCCCCAACATTGCCGCATCCATGGCCAACTCTGTACTTTGACTAGATCCCCATCAAGCAACTGTCAAAGAACTGAATCGATGTTCTTCGAGGCTTGGCTCTTCGATCCAAATTACGCTCAGTCAGGAATCATTCAAATCATGAGATCATTTTCAAGACTTATCTCCCTAGGACTACTTTGAGATACAGATAAGGTGCCCCAGTGCGGTCTATTAGATATCGCGTCCAGAGACGTTGCGTCATCAACAAAAGGCCTTTATTTTCGCGCACCGGACCTGAATTGGATATTGCGGCCGACTCTAGCAAGCGCTCGGCCTGGTCTTAGGGGCCACATCGGCGATTCGCAAGGTTCTGACTGTAGGTTAAACTGTCTGTACACCAAGCATTCCCCGGCCAGCTTATTCGATTTCCTTACCGGATGGTAAGACTCGAGACCCTATCACAAAGCTTCGCTTTTTCCCATCTGACGGCTAGTCAGCTTCCATCTCTAAGACTCTAATCGAGGCTTTTTCGCAGGTTTAGCCTCATGGCCGTTGCCATGACGGCATGACACATGCGTTAGTATTTGCTTCGTTTAAGTACCCACCCTACATTTGTAACACCACACTAATCAACATACTCAACTTTCTATTCCAGTCCACATGTGGCTCCCTTCGAATCGCGATCCTACGTGCAGGCCCGGTGGGTGTAAGTCGAATATGGTAGGTCACCGTCTTCGAGTCTGAAGGTTAGCGGAACTTGTGAACAAGCGAGATCCTTGATTTGCACACAGAAACAGGCCCTGCAGCAGTGAAAGAAGGGGGCTCATGCGATGGAATCATCGAGAATACTTGCTTTGACGTTAAAACTCTTGGCAGTTTTCTATAAGCATCCTACTAAGTATAGCAATTTCGGTGGCATGTCAGAAGGTTCCTCTAAAGATCGGAGATTGCCTTGTGAAATCCTTCTCGACTGCGTCCCGCGGGAAACCCTTCATTGAAAGGGCTATCACCTGCAGACTAGCGATAAAATGCGCAATTGAACATTCAAACAGGGCACAGAGGGCGACTTTGAGTTGATTGTGGATGCGCGGTGAGCCGAGAGCAAGACTTGCAAGCTGTTGGGCTTCCCATCCACTCGTCATTGCAGCTTGACACGTAATACAATCCGTTCACAAGATCTCATGGATCAACAAGTTTCATTGAGCTTCGGGTCAATCTGCATGGCTCATGTTTTCCAGGGATAGGATGTCCTCAAACCATTAATGCAGTCATTGCATATGCTTTGAGTATACCTCATCCCGCATGTAGGATCTTGCAATGCAGCACAATCCTACACCGGCTTTCGATAGGTTCTGAGCGATTCGAAGCTCCAAATATCATGATTCAAATCTAATTGACCAGTCTTATCTAGGAGATTGTCCTGATTCATTGTGTCCGAGTGCTTACATGATTAACAAAATGGACTTTCAAACGGAATGACCCCTGTGCATTCCTGCACCACGCTCTTTTGAAAGTGTGGTATTCATTACAAAGCCTAATTAATCAGAAAGAAAATGAAGACATATTCGGGGACCCCGTGATCAAGGTCCAGACCTGGTCATCGACGCCACACGAGCGCAGCCACTCCTTACTTATTTCTATTAAGATTCGACACTCTCCACCGTACTAGCCACATCACTAGCCACTGTTCCAGCCACTTCTCCACTCTCAGCCGCAGTGCACAGCCACATTGTTGATTCCATCCGATCAACACTCCCATGCGTCCGAGAGTATCCCCCAAACTTGATTCGCTCCGCCCTTTGCTTTTTGTTGGGTTTCTGTCTATTTTCGGGGCTTACATGGATTGATATCATTCTGATATCCCAGCTCAAAGTTCATTGAGTCGCCCCGTAGGGCGACGATCCTGCTCTTCCAAGTCGGACACGCCGCCTCGGCAGCGCAGGGCTGTATCATGCAACACTTCTCGATTAAACTTCTCTACCTGCAGCGAGCGCATCAATTTACGGAGTTTCCAGACCCTGATCCTAGATTGATGTCTCACGGGCGCACCCCATGGGATCGACAGACCGTCCATGCCGCTTGTTTGGGCTCCCAGATACTATGCCCAACCGGTTTGCTACCTCCGCCATAGGAGCTCTCATGTAAATACTGTATACACCCTCCTGTCTTCGGCCATCACCGCCATAGAGCACCGCCAAGGAGCTCATATGGAGCTCCGCTGTGGACCTTCGCTATGGACAAAATACCCAACTTGATAGGCACTATTGACTGGTCCATGCTAGATCGGCAAAGCGATGATCGACGGTTCTAGCTCATTCGGGTGCAACGAGCCACATGTAACACCTACCCGGGTGGAAGCTTCCTTCTCCTCGTGGCGCACATGATGGGCACCAACCCCCTTTTGACATCCTAGTGCCCACATGGCGCTTGTGATCGTGATCCGTGGTTCGCTAGGCCATTTTTGAGGCGCCCATAGCCTTGGGTGTCGACACTCAGAAAAGGGACGCACGGAAGTGAGGCTGACGATGCACCCCTCCCGAGCTCCAGTGGCTGGTGACCTTTGCGCCGAACAATTAGGCCCATAGGCAACACCATTGCTGTCGCAGCTCAATGCACACAAACGTGACTAGATAGTACGGCCAAAAGAGATCCCACAAAACTATCCCATGGTCGATCTTACGGTCAAGCTCTCTCGGAGTGCCCGAACTATGACATAATGACCCAGTTCAAGGGCTACTGTGGAGTTTCTGTGCCACAGTTCACCGTTTGGTGTGGCTTGCAGCTCTGAGCCCGATCCTGCACTCCTTTTTGGGCTGCTTTCCTCCCTTGACAGGATCTTCCCGGTTTGGGCCCTGACCTCCTAGGTGATGGGTCTACCGCTGAGAGGTAATCTAGTGAAGGCGACTGCATACTCACCGCATGCCACGTTGGAGACAAAGAGTGACAGCTGGCACGGGCCGAACAGAAATCCAAAGAAGCAGGAGGGGTCGGTTGATGTCGAGCATGTAGTGGATCCGTGCGCGGAACTATTGACCCAAGCAGCCATTCGAGGGGTAGCCCCTATCGATGTAGCTTGATGCTAACCTGCTCCTCTGCACGGGAACGTCAATTGTGCGTGCAAAGACGCATGTCAATGGCATCCATGTTAGTTCCCGGGAGGGACTCGAGCCCAAGGCGCGAAAGGGTCAAATCAGAGGCCGACTGCATAGCGGTGGAACCTCATCCCGAACTGCTCCAGATGTGATCCACACGCTAGCATCAGATCTCCCTGCAGCGTAGTCTCGATCGTTGAGATCTAGCACATTTCCAGTTTTTTGTCGCTCCGGCCGCACTATCATGCGACATCCACCACCGTCGATCGGGGTTCAATGCAGAACTTTGTCTCCACAGTCCGTGTTCCGTTCTCCCGGAACGTGCTGCTGCAAGGATTCCTGCAGCTACTGAGCAACACCAGATCTGGCCGGACGATCTCTCCCCTTTCCTTCTTCGATTTGTGATTTCAATTTTGTGATTCGCGTGGGATCACGGCTGCCTACTCCGTATTCCAGGAACCTGGTCACCGATCATTGATGAGTTCGTCATTCATCGCGGTGTACTTTTGACGGTGGCGACATCTACTAGTTCTGTCTATGTTCAGCACGAAATCTAAAATGTGATTCAGGATCTTAAGGCCGTCTTACATGTCTCGACTGCTGCCGGCAGGTATATGAAGACTATGTCAGGCCACCGGCTCGACATGGTTTCTTCCAACCATATCTCCAGTCTTTGCAACGCACACCTTTAATTATCCTACTGTCTCCCATTGACCACCGAAAAAAACCTTGTTGTCCGTATTCTGACTCGTTTACGCCACGAACTCTATTGCCAGTCCCACTTCATATACTTCACCGATCTCACCTTTCCATTGCTCCCCGAGTGGATCCCAGCAGATCTCGAGAACCTTGGAGCTTATATTCAACCTCTTTCCTACACCATCAACCATCAAAGAGAAAAGAACAAAAAATGGCAGCCCGCGAGTTCAGTCTCACATTCGAAACCACCCCACCCACCGCAGTGCGTCCAGCTCTACCATTTACCATCCCCATAGTGGTAGCCGTCCGTCCAGTTGGCGCCCCTCCAACCGCCCAACACCTGGTGGTGAATGCCTCATTGCGCAACGAAGCTGGCACCGGCCCAGCTGTCGGACTTAGCGGCTCTCTGACCGCGAGTGTGACCAGCCGCGCCAGCTCCGCCGCAAGCGGCTATGCCAAGTTCCCAACCTTGTCCATCTCTGTACCTGGCAAGTACCGGCTGCGCGTGATGCTTAGCGCGGCCTCAGTCAACGGGGTCGTCACGAAGGAATTCGTCGATTCGGGTGTCATTCATGTGCACTCTGCTGCGCCGACTGCACAACGACCAAGTGGGTCTTTTTCCGTCCCCTAATTCTTTGCCCTTGCCCCTCTCCCGGTGCGATGGTACCGAATGTTCTCTAGTGAAAAAACCACTTGAATTGCCATTTTGGGCCGCTTGCTGATTGAAAATTTAAGGCGCCGCACAGCTGGTAACGCTCCGGCGACTGACCGGTGAGAACTTGGATATCTCCGCGGCGGATATCACTAGATGGCAATCTGCGTGATTGGATCGGCGATGGATACTCTTTCCTCTTCGGTGTTTAGGGAGCTTTTTGGCGTGTTATTGTGGTTCTATTTCTTTGTTATCCTTTTCCACAAAAATATGGCTTCTTTGTGAGATTTGCGACTTTTGGTTGACGGAGACGCGCAATGACCTGTTTTTCCTAAGCTAGTGATAATGAACCAAACAATTATAGGGTTCTACTATAACTACCAAGTTACCAGGGGCATTCTAACTTGATCGGGAGTGGCAAAGACACTGACCTGTCATATCAACTAGGCATGTTTGCCAAGATTTAAGGCTGATTGTGACGGGAGTACGAGGACCATTCATGTCTTTTTCGGTGAAAAAAAAAAAATTAAAACTCGCAGCACGTCAGATCTCGATCTGGAATGTCCATTTCCTTTCTCATTTTCCAAGGGGTTCACTGGGGCATTTACATCACCGATCAGTGCAGTAACGGACTTGTGAAACTACGAAGTTGGCCCAGGGTCTGCGCCGATCCAAGCACATATTGTAGAAATTTCGGGTAGTCCCAGCCCATGCTTCCGGCTGCGAGACCCATCAGGCTTGTTTGATCGTCCCGGCCAGGGCGACCAGGGCCGGTAATATTCTGCATCGCGTTAGTAGAGAAAACAAAGAAAGATCCGTTTTTTCCCTTTCATTCTCTTCCTTGTTTTTTCCATTAAGGCATATGGCAGGGGTTCATACCGGCTTCATGTTAATGTCGAACAAAGCAAACTTGAGATTCGGACCAAACCTTCGAATGTCAATTCTGAGGGGCGCTGTTGTCTGCAGCAAGCTTGCGACCTGTTCACACTCCTTCATGATTTCCAAATAGGCCGGGTCGGCCTCAATCTCCGCGGCGGACACAGCTCGCGAGTTAACCGTGACAGCCACCCTGCCACTATATGGAGCGATGCCATCAACGTGGTTGAACCGAGTCACAGGCGGCAAGGCCCAGTGGCTTGCATGGCGTTCTGACCATTCTACTCCTGGCCCTTTGATACCTGGCGCCGGCTGTGAAGACGGCTGTGGAGACGGCGGCATGATTGTGATAGTACCTTCTTCTCCAGTGAGGTATTCTTCTAACAAGACACGTGGCGACTCGTCGAGCAATTGAGTGACATGCTCATTCAGTTCAGTTGAATCTTGGCAAATCTTGACGCCGTGGCTTCCTCGTCCCCGGACAGGTTTCGCGACAATGGGGTAATCACTCTCTTGAATTGTGGCGAGAAGGTCATCCAAAGTTTGCTGAACACCATCAGCGTCATTCTTTTCCAATCGAGGATCATCCACTGTCCATGATCTAGGAAGTGTCAGACCACCGTATCGCCGTAGCTCATCATTCACGAATGACTTGTCGTCAAATCGATCCGCACACAGCGGCGGCTGGCCAACGACTCTAAGGCGAGATTCATACGGGGTTAACTTGGCGGAAATTTGAATAGGGTGGTCTGCAAAGAGGACTGTATTGGCCCAGAGGTGTGTTGCGCCTTTCTGAAGGGCTTCAAGAATGCCTTCCTCGGTGTCGGGAAAACACCAATGGTCCTGGTTGGCCGGGTCTGGTGATTGTACCGGCGTCAGCACGGTGATACCCGCATTTTTCAAAGCATATGCAACATCGGAGCCAGAGTCACGATATCCTGTATATACTACATTAGTGGACTATGCATCGGGCTGATTGTGGTGTAAACATACCACCAGGCTTAGGCGGCTTGCTGACACCCCCATACATGGGCGGCGGGAGAGCCTGATACAAAACTGCTATCACTGGACTTGGAGATGTCATTTGGTTATATTTTCTGATGCTCGAGTCTTGGCGCCGCGGTATGTTGTTGGTGATACACAATCCGGATCGAGATAGCTGGGAACAGATGCTGAGCAGATGAGCTGGTCGGGTAAGACTTGAGTAGATGCCGAAAAACTGAATGCCAAAGTTCATAGTTCTCATGCCTGGGAAGAATGCGTTTATAGCTAGGTTCAAGCTCTTTATATGAGTGATGTGAGACCGTGATAGGTAACGAAACTGCGGTAGTCGGAGAAGTGCCGATAATCGGAAGTAGAGCCGATCGGCCCGTTTGAAATACTTCTACGCGCGTGCATATTGCGCACGATTAGATAGTGCGCAAGATGTAGTATGACTCAATATCGGATTTGGGCACTTTGTTTGATAAACGAGTACTAACTTGTTAGATTTGAAAAGCTATGGACAAGCACATGCCTAATGAAAATACAAACATGAAAGCGTCGTCGACATGGGATCATAATGAACAGCATAAGGAAAAGAAGCCAGGATATCTCCAATTGAACTTCGAAAAAGCCTGGTAATTTCTTGTAGAGCGGTCATCAAGGATCGCCGCTGGGAGTATCAGTGCATCCCCAGTGCGCAGCAGACATTCGCTGATGGTCCACATTTGGAGATGATCCATACTCGGGGATGATCCGAACGGGGGCAAGATCCAACCTTGGCTTCAGGCGAATCAAAGGTCGATCCTGATGCAGCCCAGGAATGACCATCTGCTATGCTGGAGATATGATTGGCTCAACTTGACATGCAGCATGGTCTGTTCACGGTTGTTTGTGGGGGTAATAGCACAGATGGCGATCATAAAAAGTCAACAAATTGGACGAGACATGCTTCAGCCCTCCTTGTCGTTGTGACGTAGCTTCTCCAGGCCATTAGCAACAGTCTCCCTCACACTAAAGCCACCGAAAAGCCAATCATTCGAGTGACGACCGCAGTGGTTGATGGTCCCACTGAGGCGACGATAGTCGTCGCTGGCCTTGCGTGTCGAAATTGACGCACGCTTGCTGGTGTACTCCATTTTGGGAGAGCGAGGAGGTGTACTCTCGGGGGACATATCGACTGAGCTATTGGAGCGATAGTGCTGGTCAAAGTAACCAGGGGTTCTCCTGGGGATATCGCAAGGCTGAGACATGCTTGAAGAGTGCTGCCGAAGGTCGGTCATGGGAATCTCGATAGGATTGGGAGCTCTGGATTTCGTCCGGAACAATTTCGATGTCAGTGGGTTGGAAGAGTGACGAGTGTGTCTCTTTTCGTTTGAGTGCTGGCTGCCCTGCGATGACGTGGAGGTGGACGATGTTTGCGAGGATGATCTCTTGGGGTAGTATCCGCTTTGATAAGACTGCGCGTGCATCACTTGAATGGACTGCTTAATGAATCGAGGATTCTCGGTAGAATAATTAAATGCTGGGGCGATCGGGGCCAGCGACCATCTTATTTATGTTGGCATGGTCGCCGGGGGGGGGGGGTGAAATTCAAATCTCGTTCGACACCTATGGTTATCCTGGCCCGGTAGGGCAGCCAACCACACTCGAACGGGGACGCAGGAGCCCACCCACGGGGTCCACCGACAGGGATAAAGCGGGCACTGTGTCGGTGAAAAACGACGGGGTCAAGTCGCCCGGCTGCCAAATGGGCCAGTCAGCGTTGGTGTCTGCCTTTGAGCCTCCATCCGCACTCGGCAGGGCCGTCTGTATACACCGCTCGTTGCATTATCTGGACACGTCGGCTTCATCTGTGACAAGGAGACTGCATATACGGTGTTCCACACAAGGCCAGTCCGCCTCTGTAACCAAGGATTTTTGTTGTGTTCCTCCCGCCGACAAATGGTTGTCTCCCCGCTCTCATGGAGTTAGGCAACCAGAATACGGCTGAAGATCGTGACTTCATCCATCGAGTGGGTCGTGGTGCGGGCCAATACGAGATGGAGAAGACATCATTGCCCGGGCGAAATGCCCCGAAGGACAGCCCTACAAGGACTCGTTATCATGCGAATCAGCGCGGGGCCAGCTGAGACACAGGCCTTCTAGCGACCTTCGAGAATGTTGTAAGCGAAGATTCTGGCACGCGTAGTGGTCGAAATTATTGAGCCCCTCACAGAGAAGCACCAGCCAAGATACTCGGCTGAGGGCCAGGGTGATATTGGCACGGTCACTCCGAGGCTCACCTTATGCGAGATGCAGCGGTGGGGCCCTTGAAGACCGGGCTCAAATGGTCCTCGGGCAACCCATCAACGCTAGACAAAATGAGTCAAATCTGACGCCGTCTTGCGAATTCGAGGCAAGGTGATAGGGCAGCCGCGGATAGACGGTGCCGAAGATTACTGGAGCCAACGTCAACAAGAAAGGGCGGGGTATCTGGCCTGAGACATCGGGCAAATCGTTTGCCCCGTCTGTCAAGCCTGTTAGCACGGCTGTTGTGGTCAAAATGGCTAGACTCATCACCCGAGTCATGAACATCTCTTCCAATTGATTGAACTAGCACTACTTGGTCATTTTTAGAAGATGACCTAGGCGAATTCCGGTACTGTATCCCTAAACAGACTGTTGAAAGACCCGTTGAAAACGAGAAAGAGATCCATAATAAATCATAGATTGAATTATAGACAAAGCAGTCATCACCTTTCTGCCTTTTGATGCCTACTTACGGGCTTACGGCATTGTTCTGTCTGTGAGATTTCGGTGAAGGGAGGCTATGCATTGAAATCCAAGGTAGTTTGAGAATAAACTGCACTCTCGAGAAGCTGAGGCAAGCTATATCAACACTACCCTTTGGATGGTCTCCGCGTCGGTGATTCAATTCCTCTGAGGCAACTATTTCCGGGCTTCGCATGTTAGTATCGACTCAGGGGTCACGATAACATCTTGGTCATGTTGGCTAGCGTATCATGGCCGTGACCGACCGGGCATTCCATTCTAAGATCGTGAAAAAAACGAGGAGTCCAGATTAGGATAAGAACATCTTCCTGATGTAGATTTCTTTGGTGCCTGGAGAAATTTTCATTTATTCATTTTCCAATAGCAAGTAATCTCTAGGAGGACTCGTAGTTCTTGCCAGGGTCATCCCCGAGATGCAATGCAAATTACAGTTTGACATACAAATAACCATAAACCGAAATCAACTACCACCACCATGCACACTCTCTCGCTCCTCCTGTAGAGTCCATAACCCCGCACTTGGCCTTCTCCAGGAGCGTGGCTGCTCCGAATGACACCTCCGATGCCTCCTGTCTGCAACAAGGCGAGCGCCGTCAAAGGTAGATATGTCAGGGCGAACTCCAGACACCACGACCGGTCGTGCCGCTAGCCGAGGCGGTATCCACCCAGTGATTATCGCTTGATCTCTAGCAGTCATGGTAGTTGGCATTACGAGCAGAGATCTAGTTTTGTCTAAAGGCGGGCGGCGAATCAGTCGGCGCAAAACGCTGCGGTGAACAGACTTCCGGGCTTCAGCTGCTGAGGCAGAGACGGAAATACTCTTTTCTCGGTCTCTTCCCAGAGGCAAGGACCAAATTCGATGGTTTCGTGGCGCTCGAACAATTCCAGCCATCTCGGCGTCGTCGTTCGGTACCTCCTCTGCAATAAGAGGTACTATGGTCGCTTCTTGAAATGACCATGGCGAGTGGCCCGGTGGCACATTCGCGGGCTTGAACACACGGATCTCCAAGCTTCGTGGCTCGTGCAGGCACAGTTCAGAGCCGCAGTGGGGCCATGTGTGGTGTCTTCGGTGGTGCCGGACGAGAGACATGCTCCGAGATTTTGTCTAGGGTATAGAATAGAACGGGTTTGAGGAATGAAGATTTGCAGATTTTCTTATACAGCCTCCATCGCTTAATCGAGTCGTGACTTGAAATAAGTAGTTCTGGTCGGGATAAAAGCAGGGGTTTGAACAATGCCTGGCAGGTACCAGCGTTATAAATCAACGCCCTGTGGCTGACGCTTTTGTTAGCTTTGCACGTGTGGATGCCCCATAGATCGCCCGGGTGACCAGGTAATCACTGGGGTTCCAGAGATGACCCGGGTGAGCGTCGCAATAGGGCAGGGTGATTAAGATGGATCGAAAAATGATGCTGAGGTGTGGTCATGGAGAAGTGCACTGGAATATAAATCCATTTGGTATGCATGTGGGGTTACCATGTAGATGCAGAATACAAGTCTTTCCCTTGAAGAATCAAGGACTTCAACCATAGGCCCAACAGAAGCTACGATCATGTTGTCGCACTCCTATTCGATGGGTGTAACGACAAAAGAATGACTTTGGGACATGATGCTGTCAAGAGATCTCGGGCGCTAGGGCGATAATCGGGACTTGGTCCCATGACATCAGCGTCTTTGTCTAAAGCAAGATTTCTGCTAAGATAAATTAGTTGAGACTGTCACATCAAATGCCAATTCAAGAATCTAAATGTTTGTTGTCATTTGAGTCACAAGTTGCTGCAGATGAGGATGCTTCAAGAAACCCGGGTTTATGGAGTATAACAGGAAAAGTGGCCCTTGATCTCAAGTTGGTTGGTTTATTTGACATAATTTGGCCAATAACTCTATCAACCACCCAAGTGGTCGAGCAGTAACTCGGCTATCTCATCTTCCTTGGTCTAGTGGTCATGATTTCCGCTTGTCATTAACACCGATAAGCGCGGGAGACCGGGGTTCGATTCCCCGAGGGAGAGTTTCTTTTTGCAGATCTTTTTTTTTCTTTCTTTTATTTCTTTCCATTAGATTTTTTTTTCTATTCAGTCTCGTGTTTCCAATTGCTTCATTAGAGGATTGTCCTAGATACATTCTGAAATTGTTTATGGAATCGGCAAGAGCCAAAATGCGATAGTGCAAGTGGCACGTATAACAGTATGTCGTGGCCAACCTAAGTACTATCTCAAAACAATACAACAATGTTTCGATAGGTCCGGAACCGCACCCAATCCCGAAAGCTGATTTAATCGAGCCCGTAAGAGAGATCATTTGGGTTTCGCCTTGCACGCTCGAACCTGCTATAACCGTGATCCCCTATGTTACGCGTGCGCTCTCGGAGGGATAGTCTCAGAGCAGCGCCAGAGATGTGCGCGAATGACATAATAGTAGCATGGCGATGAAATGAGATATGTGGAAGGAAGACTACGGAGATGCGAGATACAGAGACCAAAGTTCTAGGTAACATACAGCCCAGGCATGCATTTCCTCTCAAGTAGGTTTGTCAAAGTGAGTTGTAATAGACGTGGCCCTCGTCATCTATTGGAAACAAATTATCACAAATTTTTCTATTTCATAGAGAAAGCCCAATCTGCTCTAGTCTTATGGAAAGTCGAGTCGCACAATGCCAATTATTTTGCACCGGCGATTCAAAACAGACCCAGGAAGCACAAAGAAAGAATCTGAAAGGCTTTGAAGAATGACTGGACCAACCAAAGGTACTCACAGCGCGCTAAAAGTGATCATGTTTAACCTCAACCCCAACAATTGTGCTAGATTCCACGTGAAACTTAGAAATGTCATAGCCATGCCGATGATGTTTACAAAAATCTATATGCTGAAGGCAACGGTTTTGGCTGTGATTATCCTGCACCTCATAAGGAGGCTGTTGGGATAATGTGGGGGACATGTCAGCAGAATGGTCACCTCGATGAAAGAAATCTTTGTAAACACGACAATTGCTAGGATTTTCTCTGTTCTCAGTGTCAATCTTGAACGCGAGCTTCGTGATTCCTGTCTCTTGCAATCTCCGGACGTCCATCGAAGAACATCACATTGCTTCCTCGGAGACTTGCTTCAAGCTGCTCTGAACGTGATTGAGGAATTATTTCAGACAAGTTTTTAAATATTGTGAATATCTCACAGTATTATCCTCCCGGAAGACAATGGTGGGTCATCAAGTAAAAAAGGTCGTACATATTTCAGAACGAACCTGGAGTACCTGTAGTGTAATCCTCAAGAGCACAGTAGTCATAGAAGAATTGGAAGCGAGTTATTTGTCAAAATACTTAGTATCATTAGATATTATCAGTTTTGGTTCGAATTGCAAGACCACCCGCTCGGATAGAAGATTAAGAGGCTTCATAGTCGCTTCCCACCCGAGCAGATCTACTTCAAGAGCCGATCCAAACCAAATCCTTTCATAAGGCGCTGATCCTATTGACCGATAAGTTTAGGTAGAGCATTACAATGCAGTAAACGCAACGTACCCTCAAAACAGCCAATTCACCTCCAAAAGAAGCATTCTTCATCTTCTCGGCTCTCTCACCCACCCAAATTCGGCCTGTCATGCCACCCAAAATACTGTCCACGACATCCGTGGCGTAGCTTTCGAGAGGTGTACGGGGTATTCCGTTGGTATCCTGCACAAACTTGGAAAAGAATTCTTCGATTTCAATGTATGGTGAGTCTCGGGGAAGCGCCCAGTCTTGGAAGTAAGTAAGGCAATTTGTTGTGATGGCACCAGTCACAACGGACAGAACCTTGACGCCAAAGGGGGAGAGTTCAAGACGAAGTACATCTGCCATATGTTCCTGGGAGCGCTTGGATGCGCCGTATGAGCCTAGAGTTTGAGTCAAACTTGCCGGTAGAATATCGAGTCAGTTTTGAGGCTTACCCAAAGTCGGAATTGCCCCATGGCCTGCGATTGAAGTGATATTCACAAGAGTACCACGAGACTTGATGAGAAGCGGCGCAAATACCTGGGTCATGGCCAACGGACCCCAGACATTAATATTGAAGATTTCCTTTGCAGCGTCAATGTCCTCGTCCAGGAGAGGCATAAAATGATTGCGTCCAGCGTTGTTGATCAAGTAAGACAGTGTACCGCCTGTCTGCACCGAGACAGCGTGCCTTGCTGCTAGAATGTCGCTCAGACTGGTCACTTCCAGGGTCAACAAAGTGACGTTAGGAAGGTTTTTGAGAGCACTCGCTTTCTCTGGGTCGCGGACTGTGGCGAAGACATGGTAGCCTCGTTCTTGGAAGACGAGGGCCAAGCCAGAGCCAATGCCTCCATCACTGCAGCCAGTGATGAGCACCGATCCTTCCGGAGATTTCATATGGGGCGAGGGGAGAGGGGACGGTGGAGAAAGGGAAACAAGACAGAGTAGATGATGGACGTGAAGCCAAGGGATCGTTGGATCAAGGGTGGACCCCATTTGTACCAGTGCTAATGTTCAAAGTGGGGGCTCGCCTAGTCTTTAGGTGCGGTTTATTTTTTGAGCGAATGCAAAAGCTGTAGGTGGCCCTAGAGATACTCACGTGGTAGATGAAGCTTTCAAGATCCCATTGAGACAAGTAATATCGCTATCGTTGAGAGGAAGCCAGAATCCGATCATTGACCATGGACATGTACCTCGATTCTCATATTCTCTATGTATATAGCTCATGACGGATATTTTTGTAATGGTGTATATTCTGATACTCGAGATTGTTATAGTTCAGAATCCTTAGATGTGGGGTAATCACCCCCACAGCTAGGCAGTCTTTCGTTCATGCCTGGTACACAGAGATATTTGAATGCACCCCTAATCCCCCAGTAGCACTATGATATAAGCTATCCGAGACAGCAAACCAATTCGAAAGCGACAAATAACCCCAAAAGTCGAGTCACCAATACTCGAAGTGTGGATCATCTTTCATATCCTGCCTGAGGCAGCACGGCCGATCCCAGCTCCACTAAGTGAAGCTCCCCTGATTTTGCGCTTCTACACCAATCCAACCCCCAAGTGCATGAGCAATATAAAATCACCCTCCTAGCAAGGCGAAGGCAAGCCTCACCCCCAGCTTCTGCGATCTCGCGCGACCCTCCAAACCACCATCATCACCACTCACGCCCAACCGCAAGCATGTCTTCCGCGTCCTTCACCCTAGACGTCCCCACGGTCCTCTGCCTCGCCTTCTCTCTCTCCTTCATGCCAATCGCCTACCTCCTCTCAAAAGCCCTTATCCCCTCAACTCAAACGCGCAACCGCATTCTCTTCTTCTGGCACGCCTATGACGCCTTAACCCACCTCTTCATTGAAGGCTCCTTCCTCTACGAATGCTTCTTCTCCTACACCACGATCGCCAACATTCACAGCAAAGAGCCCTTCTTCCTCAACCAACCAAACCGTATCTACGGTCCAGCTTATGGCAGCAACCCCAGCTCGCGACTATGGCAAGAATACGCCAAGGCAGACCGTCGCTGGGCCGTCGCTGACGTGACCGTTGTTTCTTTGGAGCTTTTGACTGTTTTCCTGGGCGGGCCTGCAGCGGTATACATTTGTTATTTGTTGTGCAGGTCGACAAATGAGAAAATCAGTGTCAAGGCGAGAGGGTCGGCGAAGTCTACGCTTTGGTTTGTTGCAACTGCTTTGGCGACGGCGGAGCTTTATGGGGGCTTTATGACTTTTGCGCCGGAGTGGCTTACTGGAAGCTCGCAGCTTGTCACGCATGACCCTGTTTATCTTTGGTTGTACCTTTTCTTCTTCAATACGCTTTGGGTTTGGATTCCGCTTTGGGTGCTTTGGGAGGCGGGCAAGGAGCTACGCGCTGCTTTTGTTGCGCAGGAGGTGCAGATTGCTCAGAGGAAGAAGGAGTAAATGTCTACTTGGGTAGGACATATTCATTTAGTTGACCTGAAGAAATTCTTCCCCAGCAAAGTAGATAATCAAATTACATACGATGTAGTCACCTACACTTCAACTAATAAAAGGCTGGACTCAATGAACATGATATTCATATTGACACCAAACGGTGGTCACAATTGGTCGAAAAATGCTTGTTACTTATACAACAAACGCTCAGAAAGAAAGAAATTAAGTCCTGATCAGTTGCCAGAGAACCAACTTAGTCACCCTTGTGGTACCCTTTCTCCTTATCCCAAAACCAATGATAAAAAGTCTTCCACTCAGCAGCCTCTTCCTCAACGTAATCACCTACCAACTCGGCCGTCTCATTAATTTCATCAGTAATAGGCGGTACTTTCAACCCAGAGGAGGCATCTACCCCATGGCCAGCATCTGCGGCCGCTTGAGCAGCGGGAGCAGCATTAGCGGTAATATCTGCAGATACGCCGCCCGAGTGATTATTCAAAATGTCCTCGGCGCTTTCGCGTGCCCGCTCGACCATATCGCGGGCACCTTCGCGGGCAACTTCACTGTATTCCTCCGCTTGTTCACGGGCACTTTGGAGCAGCTCATCAGGGGATGGGTACCGGCGGAGCACAATCAGAAGGATATAGTAGGTTTTGACGATAGATGCATACACGGCGTCCTTGGCAAGCATAGTAAATCCATGGGAGAAGAAGCCTTTGAGGACCTCGCCGCGCAGACCTGAGTATAGACCTGGGACACCTTCAGCGCGGTAGATCTCGCTGACAGCGGCGAAGATCTTTGGTGTGAGAGCAGCCGAGAGACTCTTGGATTCCGAGCCTGCGGGCTTCGGCGCATTGCCCATAGCCTGTGCCCTGGTCTTGGCCAAAGAGAATGGATAGGTAATAGAGGACGCAACCGATTTGCTCAGAGCTGCTAAAAAGAATGTCACTGCAGGCGAAGGTTTCTCACGCCTGGAGCGCGGGAGAAGGGAATATTTCAAGACCTCGTTCAAAAAGAACGTGAGGGAGGGGTTCAGTGTCAAAATCAAAGAAGCCGAATAGCCCGACCAGAAACCACCAAGACCCTTTTCCTTGCGAATCTGAGCCGCAATATCCGCGGTTGTTGCATCGCCTCCTTTTCCACCTTTTTTCGCAGCGGTCTGCTTGCGAGTAACAATATTTGACAGCGGCGTCGTGAATAGCTTGGAGAAAGCACCCGCCACAACGCCAACCGCCAACTCGTCGAGAATCGGAAGCACAATATTCTTATTTTTCGCTGCTTTGGCAGCTCCGACACGGGCTACGATCCTTCGCTGTCGGACGATCGTATACGCGAGGAAGAAGAGGAACGAGTCTGCGACTGATTTGCATGTGTCCTGCGCGATACCAGGGTAGAAGCCGGCGAGTCCCTGCTCCGAGTAAATCTTTCTTGCGGCATCGAGGATGCCCGCGTATTCTTCATCGTCGTCTGACTCTTCCTTAGATTTCTCTTTGTTGTTCTGGGTTTGAAGGCGGGCAACGATCACGCTGAGTGGGTAGACGACGACGTTGGATATAGCCGAGCCTACGGCACCGGCGACGGCGTTACCTAGCACAGGTAGGCCTGGTCCACGGAGGGCGGCGGATTTCCAGTCTTCATTCGGGTCGCGAGCTTCCCAGCGGTAGGAAGGGTGAAAAGCGTCCTTTGAAGGAAATTGTTAATGGAGCGAGGGAGGAAATGAAGATGTGAGACATACCAGTTGAGACTCATATGTGAGTTTATATTCTGCCATGACGGCTTTTGATGAAGAGATACACCCTGTTGTGGGGGGCAGATGTGGTTGTCGGATCAGATGTTTGTTGGGCAACCACGATGAGATCCTGTGCGGGCTATAGAATGGCCAAGCCCCTCGATAAAGCAAGGTTCATAACACAGAAAATAGGCGGTGGATTTGGGAGATCGAGTAATACTGAAAAAAAGCAGGGTTTATGAACGTGAAGGAGCCATTTCCGAAGGCCTCGGCTTACTCTGGTCTGCGGAGAGATCGATTACATCATGCCGATCATGTGGCCCGTGCATGATGGGCCCATGAAGTGCACGAGGTTGAGAGATCACAACACGATATCTCTTATAATTACTCCATGTCTATACAATTATAGCTCATTGCATGACTGATGCAGTTATCCTTTTACGTTCATCCAGAGGATCGATAAATACCCAAAAAATTACTCGAAAGAAAATTATTGGTATAAAGCCATTTCCGATACCATTATAGATATTGTAAAAGAGAAATCAATTCCTTAATCCTCCCAAGACCCCACCGGAAAACCGAAAACCAAGCCATTTAAAAAGAAAGAGGAAACCCCATTGCAAAAGAAATGAAACCATCACACCGTAGCGCGTCAAAGGCGGATATCGCCCGAAGAAAGAATTCGCAGCAGCATAGTCCACAGAACATTTAGCCACCGAAACCGTACAGGGTACGGCCCTGGCGCTTGAGAGCGTAGACAACGTCGAGGGAGGTGACGGTCTTGCGCTTGGCGTGCTCAGTGTAGGTGACGGCGTCACGGATAACGGACTCCAAGAAGGTCTTGAGGACACCACGGGTCTCCTCGTAGATCATGGCGGAGATACGCTTGACACCACCACGGCGAGCGAGACGGCGGATAGCGGGCTTGGTGATACCCTGGATGTTGTCACGCAAGATCTTGCGGTGGCGCTTGGCGCCACCCTTGCCGAGACCCTTGCCGCCCTTTCCACCTGTGAGGTGTTAGTTATGCGTGTTCGAATGGTATCAATGACGAAGAACTGTGACAGCGACAGCGACAGCGAGGTCGTGTTAGAGGCGATAGCAGCAGTGTGGCGTTCCCTTGTTGGGAAAGACGTGGATGCATGGACGCCTGAGGCATAAGGCATATCCGCGGGATCACCAGATCACGTGTTTCCCAGGGGCATCGCCAACACAGTAGCATCGCATCACCCAAACAGCGACCGCGGGTCGATACGCGGGAAATAGAGCCAAAATAAACAAGAGCAGAATCACTTACGTCCAGACATATTGGCAGAGATGGAATTCGAGATGAAGTTGATGAAGAGTTGATGGGAAAAGTGTGAAGTCGACGGATGATTAAACGCGTCGAGAGGTTGGCGGAAGAGGTTGGAAGGGAAAAAAAAAAGGGAAAGGCTCAGTGAGAGGGGGAAACGGGTAGGACTTAAATACGTTGATGACTACGCGTGATTTCGGAAGTTGCGGTGGGTGGATTACTTAAGCTAGGATTGATCGCATTCTGCAATGCGGCGGTGATTGGGCGGAGGCGAGGGAGGAAAATGGACGTTATGAAGGGCAGATTTCGAGCGTGTCTGGCATGGCATGGAAAGTTGCCCGCATTTCGGAGCGGATCGAAAGGCGGGTGGGTCACGTGAGATAAGATAAACACCCGTTGCCACTGGCGTTCACGTGATCGGGTCGAACCCCAGGTATACGAAGTATCGGAATTTGTACACATCAATCTATTCACGATGATTCAGCCGGCAGAGGCTGTCACAAGTCTAAAAACCAATGAGAATGCTGATGCATACCCTACAATCTTCTACAAAGGCTGGATTATTTTTTTGAGTTCAATTGCGTCCATTCGTGTTCCTTGATCTCATGGTTACTTTGACTGGCGTATCATAACTCATGCCAGTCCGTTGCGAGCGCGCTCCCTGTCAAATGCCCCCCTAAAGTACTGGGCTAGTAAAAAAAAGAAACAAAAAACTCCGGAAACACCATCTTTTCACTGCACCATGCAAAGCAGTGGAAAAAGAACAAGCCGACAAACATAATGCAAGAGCGGAGACGGGCGAACTAGATAACTTTTTGGTGAAAATGGAAATCTGCTAAGCAGAGAAGAATAGAAAAAGCCTCGTCCGTCGAATGGTTTGGTTTGCGTTGCTTGAAAGGAAGAAACAAGAAGACAGAAGAAAAGCAGAAAAAGGTCACAAAAATTCGTATCGTCATTATGCGTGGTGAAAACAAAGGTGAGAAAAACGTGAGGATGACCACATCGTTGGAAACTCGCGTCGATAATGTCCCCCGACACGAATCAAGGTCCGTACCCGAGACAGTCAAATGATCCGGCAAGTCGGAGTCCCGCGGTTTATTATGCATCGCAAAAACTCCGCTTGTTTTCGCATTCGATCTGCTCCAGGTAGGCAAACCATGTTCGGTCGTCATAAGGGGCGCGGAGGGTTGAGGGAAAGGGGGTGGAGTGAAAATCACAGGACACCGACGCATGGCGCATATGCACTTTCGGCAAAGGAGGGAATGGAAACCGAGTCTGAACCCATATTCATAAACGAAAATTCGAATCCCCTTTTAACATAAACTGTCAACGCGATGCAAAAACAGAGATCGGGCGCGATTAAAAGCCGGCCTCTGGTGGCGGTCAAGCGTCTTTCTGTGACTCACCCTCTGATGACGGGGGATGAATGAGAGTCTTTCATAAATCCGTTCGGCAACGACTGGTGGTATGGGTACCGAAGAGGCATCGGCGAGGGCGAGGTCCGCGGGGACGTACGGGGGGACGAGCGCGGAGAAACTCGCGGGCTTGATGCCTGGGCCGGAGACAGGGTCGACGGGCGGGATTCACGGGATACTTCGGTTGGTGCCTCCAGAGGAGCCGGGGATTGAGGGGACAGAGGGGGTGAAGGAGCGCCCGAAGGATGTTGCTTCGGGGGCTCCTCACCGTTCACGTTCACGACGGGGCCCTGCACCTCTTCATTCGACTTCGGGGAACCGTACTGCGAGTCGGTCAGTGATGATTATCGCGGAGTGTAGGGGTCTAGAAACTTACGAAGCAATACTTGTCCACCAACTCTTTGTACACCGAGGATTCGAGACACGGTTTGCTAGAAACCAGTGAGGAAGGTTTCAGATCCTCCTTCCGAGCATTTTCGCTCACAGCAGTAACTTTGGATGGAACAGGCTCCGCAACTGACTTCGTCTCAGGGGTTCGTTCAGAGCGTGCCCGAGCAGTCAGTGTGGTCCGATCCAGAGGAGTCTTCGTCTTCATGGCGGCTGTCAAAGATGCTCCGAAATCGTATCGATTGCTAAATCCTTGAGGATTCTGACTTTCACGCCGTTTTGGCGGTCCGATCGTGTCAATGTCATCCGCCGACGGCCGGTTTAGCGAAGATCCCTTGTTACTCCCAAAAGGATTGGAGAAGCCAACGTTCTTGCCCACATTCGGGAAGTCGTCGAAAGACGAATCATCCAAGGATGGAGGCACTGAGCGAGGTCGGGTCGAGTGGGAGGTGGCAAAGGTTCGGCTGCGGGGAAGAGTAGGGCGAGCTCCTCCTGATGGCTTGGTTGAGGCGACCCTGGGTGTTTTAATGAAATCAATCTGATAGTTCATTCCGTGATTGTTGTCCCAGAACTCCTGACCATTCACATTGTAGCGAATACAGATGAACATGGTCTTGCTCTCCAGGTTTGCCTGATCGTCCAACTTGATTTCGAACGAAAAACGATCATACCCATCTTGGGCATGCTTTCGACGAACGTCATGACAGTACACCGCGCCGACCTCGGATGTTGTTCTCCAGTAATCAAGGGTGAAGCGAGCAGCCACATGTTTGTGGAAAGCCAAGTTAGCCACGGCCACAGTACCAAGCAGAACCTTCTTATCAGCAGACAAGTACACACGTTCCAGCTGGACTGGACGATTAGATGGGGTGGAAATTTCCTTGGGGGCGTTGGACAGCCGAAGCTCCCATTCCCATGATGGCTTGTTGTCGTATTTACCAAATGGGAACTCGTGATCGGCGTCGTGGGTCTCCACTGGGGAGGTCTCGGCACTGACCGCTAAAGGTCGATCAAGCTGCAGGAAGTGACGGATGTGTTCCAGCTGCGAATCAAAGTGCACGGCCTTGGCATAGACCGGGGTTCCCGGCATGCTGGACGGTCGTCGCCGGGCCGATGCGGGACGGAGGGCCGGACGGACCAGCTCACCAGACTTCTTCCGGACCATAGCGGGTTTCCTTGACATTTCCACATCGCTGTCATCAGGCGAACTAGTCAGAGCTTCCTCACGCTTCAGATCAATGGCCGTGTCGGTCGAAGATCGTGAATGGGAGATTTTTCTTGCAGACTTGGACAGACGGAGGTGATTGGGCTTCGGATCCGAGCTAAGTGTTATCGTCGACGAGCTTGAGGGCGGAGCCTCGGTGCTCATGGATTCGGCGGGGCCCATATTTTCTCTCTCTGGTGAGCTTTCCCTCCTTTGACTGATCGATCGTACGGCAGCCTCGAGCTCTTCCAGCTTGATACCCTCACGGTAAGGCGACTCCTCGTCACTTGAATTCGGAGCGGATTCGGGCGGCGAGATCACCGCCCCGACAGGAATCGTAGCATTGCTTACTGGTGGGGGTGACTGACGGAGACTGGCATGAGGGTCAATAACCGGTGACGTCCGGGAGGTGGGGTCCGACGAGGAAGGCACTGTCGATTTACTGATCGACGGGCTCCGTCGGTGTCGACGAACGTACGAGGTAGAAGAATAGGAACGAGAGCTCTGTAGACGCGCAGAGGCGGAACGAACCAGGCCAGGGCGTTCAGAGTGAGTTTGTGAAGAGGGATCAGAGTATTCAATGTGCTGTGCGGAGAGCAACGACTTCAACGGCGCAGTGTATGGCATCCGGCCGACTTGTGTGTCTCAACACAAGAAGGGGACGCAATGAAGTGGAGAAATGTGCAAAAGTTTCAAGATTGGCGCACGACAAGTCCTGGACGAGGTGTCAGTTTTGGCCCTAAAGCTTCCGATGAGTGGCGAGGGGTAGACCAGACAAGGACAAGGAAGGTGCAGAGGAATGATCACGCATTGGATAGAATCGTGATCACAAAGTCGGAGGAGGAGAGGGGGGGGGGAGTGGGAAGTGATTCAGAGGTACAGGCGTAACAGAGGAAACGGGGAGAGGAAAGCGCGGACCAGCCAAAAGTGAACGGTATCGGTATCACAAGAGTCCCATCAAGGGTAACACCGGAGAAAGTGTAGAGGACCGGTCAAAAAGAGAATATGAAAGTTGGACGAGGCAAAATGGCAAGAGGCAAGAGGGACAGAGAGCTTATCAATTACCGTTGAGTATCAATAAGATAAAAATTCGGGTGGGGTTTGGTGGCGATACAATTCACGCGGTGGGCTGATGGCGCAAGGATAGTTTAAAAGCGCGAGAATTGAAAGTGTAAAAAAAAAAAAAAAAATCAAAAGGAAGAAAGGCGAAGAATGTACAGAGTGTAGAAAGAGGTAGAGAAGGTCAAGGGTGAGAAGACAAGAGGTCCGATGTAGCCGGGATTGGGTGATCAATGATCACCTCACTGTACCTCAGACGTACCCGGAAAGTCGCAATGGGAGGCAAAGTTAGAAAGCCATTCCCCGCTATGACCGTTGAGATGCAGCGATAAGAATTTCAAGCAAACCCAGAGTGACCAGAAAATCCCAATGAATCCCAAGGGGGGGCGAAGGGGGTAAAAAGGAATCGACTCTGGGAACGGCCGGAGATAAAAGCAGGAATTATAGCTTCTCGTCTCTCTCCCTGGAAGAAAAAAGTGGACTCTAGATAAATAAAGACGGTTCGCAAGCGCCCACTGGGAAAGTCGCTAGGCTGCATCGACTCCGCTCGATACTACCACCGTGCGTCCCGTATAGCATGGTTTGGGGGCACGCCGTGTGGGTCTCGACAATAGGAAGTCACTTCCAAGGTATCGGGGTTTCGGGTTTTTTTTTTTTTTTTTTTTTTTTCCTTTTTTTTTTTTGGGGACCATTTCCCTCTTTTCCATGATCCCCAATATCTCTATCTAAACCATACACACTTTCTGAATATATACACACGCCCCCTCATGGCTCTATCTTCCGAAGTGTCCGCAACATGTGGCTTCATTCGCACGAGGGCTCAGGGTGATCTCCATTGGCGTAGTACATCATCGATCATCGATTACCCTCCCCCTTCTATACACGGCTTAACCTGGCGCTAATCGATATCCACTCTCCCGGTTGTGTTTCCCTGTTTCTGGACTGACGTATATTCAATTGTCCTACTTCTACATCATCCCTTCTAATCCCTTATCCGGTCCACGAGTTGGGGGGTTGGTTACAACACTGTGCGCGACAAGCATCGGTGAGCGCAGTACACATAAACCACTCGAGACACAGATCTCCTCCTTCAACGCTTCATCTTCCGCCGCGAGGGGGCCCGAGTGTCTGGACAAAGTCCAATCCTCCCAGACCATTGGACCGACGACTGAATACACCCTGCTCCGGATTTCTGTGGACCGCAGGGAAACACGCATCGTAGAAGCATTACCCACCCCAGGATTGCTTTAGCCCCATGGGCGCCCGTCACCGTAGGCTCGAATGCGGGATGGATTGCGCACATCTCGTTTTTACCCCCTTGACTAGGTCCCAAAGAAATTACTTCACTGTTCTCGACCACGGGAATTGAACAAGCGAGAACCAACCCAGACCACCAATTGGTCCGTACTCTAAAAAGTAGCCATTTAACTTTTTCTCTTTCTTTCATTTACTTTTTTTTGATGGGGTCAAGACTACCGCAGAATGCAAGGAGGTACCTCACCTGATAGATTCAACATCTCAATCTAGGAATCTGGAATCTTGGAATCTGGGATGTGCCGTGAGACGTGACATCAAATTCCTTTGAATAACCCACCGCTTCGGAAGCCGAAATAGATAGGAGAAACAGTCGATCATATGGGTGGAACACCAAATATGACTGAGGATATGAGATTTCTCCGTGTCATGCATACTGTAGTGCAGGCTATCTAAGTGGATCGACGAAGCTGCACTCCAAAGTCTCCACTTTTCTGTTGTGCCGCAAAACCCGGAGCGGATGGGGCCGAATCTCATCGTCTTTGGCGACCCTCGGAAAACAATTGAGACCACCAGAGACGATGATTTGGATCTACGATCATAGATCAAACGTTCTACCATAGAGACATCGCATTCTTATCTTTCCATCCCGCTGAAACCACGCAGACTGTAATTACCACGCGTTCAACGTCTAGGGAGTACGGGCAGTGTATGACGTCAGGATGCAGTTGACAGGCCCGTGAGTCGCGCACTGCCTTGGTTTGCTCCCCCTTGGCGACGGTCTGGGCCCTCCAAGCGCATATCCCAGTCCTACGTGCAGACGCTATTTGCTCATGTACTAGGATCGGATCTTCATTATCAGTCAGCCTCCCTTAACGTCTTGAATGGTTCTCTTGATGCCGTTCCTTGGTTTTCTGCATTCTGACTTGGGGTTCGCACTTGGGGGTTCGCACTTGATGGGTCGCTTATGGAAGGCACCTGAAGGGGATAACGGAGTCGTCGTTTGGCGGCCCGGGGTGGATCTTATCGATATCGAAGCGTGAAACACGGCTATAGCTACCGGGGGCTGAGTTCCACCGTGCGTAGTATTCGTCCATATCGTCCCGGACAACCCTAATCCGCGTTTCGCGATACCCGGCCAAACGTTGAGTATGGGAGACGCGCATGTCTCACTACGCCACGCCGACACCAATCTCCTTTTCTGCACCGAGAAGTAATTAACTTGAAATCAAAATGGTGATTTGAAATTGACAGTGGCAATCGGAATTGACATTCACAAATTCAAAATTGCCGACTTGCGACGCGCCCGGACCTTCTACAGAGTTTTCACCTTCTATCGCCACTCGTTCTGTTGGGAGTGGCAGTTACGCCGTGGCTGTATCAGACTTATTTTTCATTGAACGCGCTAGACCTTAGATTGGCGAAGCCGGGCCCTGAACTATCCCTAGATAAGAACCGTGTCTCCATCACGGTCGAGACTCTGCACACGTTCATCTGACAACCTGCAGGCTGTTCGTGCCCGTGGATCACTCCAGCGATTCCCTCTCCCACTCCACCCCCACGAAGTAGAGATGGAGGGGGGCGCACTGTGGCTCTTTCTCCCTCCCGCAATTTCCAGGCCCACTGAAACCAGGCCATGGTAGTTTGTCCGCCCTACTGCACTGATAAGGGTCAGAGTGACCTGATCTACCCTGCTGCAAGCCCCAAAAGAAGGTTTGTCGAAACTGTGGTCACAGCAAAGCCACACCAGCGATAACGCTCGTTGGCCAGTCTCCCCATCCCCCCGTGTGTCCTGTAGACCAACAAAGGTCTTCCCGTACACTTTTCGTCCGATGCTAGGACCCGAGTCCCGAATGTTGTCGCCGAGATCGCATGGACAACGTGAGCCTTGAGAACACTGGCCTGCATGATCCCGACCATGGAATTACCGAATCACATCATTTGTCCCGCCATGAATCAGTTGTCGTGAAACCATCCCGGTCGAGTCGCCCGAGCGCCCGGACCCGAAGCTGCCACCCTTTGCACGCCATATCTGCTTGGATTGGCAGCTTGTATCCGAAGGTTCAGCCCTAGATCGTAGCTTCCTAGGTGCTCTGACACACCGGAGCGCTTACTCAAATTTACTCTGATCGACATGTTGATACTGCATGGGATTTTCATCGCGTGTGTTAATTCACGTTCAAGCCCCTCCTACACCGCTTGCGACCGAGTTCCTCAAAGCGTCATTCAGGTCTTTCTTAATCCCCTTTCTCTCACCGGCTCTGATGCCCTTGCTCTGTTATACGGCCCCGCCTGCACGGGCGTTGATGTGGCTGAACCTAGAATCTCAGCTTTGTTCGGTAGCTAGCTTGCCGAGCAAAAGTTTTATTTTATTTTGATTTTTTCTTTTTTTTTAGATTTTTTTTTTTTTAGGTTTCTCTACACTTTTGTGCTGGGCATCTTGGAGCGAGCTTCACTTCCAGTGCTACAATACGGCATTGTGCGGCCTCACTTTGGTGATAGTCTAGGCGTCCCCCACAGTTCTGCCGAGAGCTTTGATCAATTGGCAAAAGTCTAGACGGGAGAGAGAGGACGACGATATTTCTATCTCCAACTTCAACTACCCCGCGTGGGTCCTCACGTTTGCGTCAGCACTCCCTAAACACAGCCATATGGGCTGGGATGTGATGCAAACCCCGCCGTAGATGATCTGGTCTGGAAACGCGCCGACTGCGTGAGGCTCCCTGTTCTAAGTTGCGGGGTTATTAGTTCCCTCGATAACGGGGAGAGCCTGCAAATAGGAGACCTCGGTTTGCTAGGTTCGGTCCGACCTTATCTTGGTCATCCTGGTCTGAGAGGTATAACGAAATGTCGGTGTGCTACATATCGACAAGGGGACTAAAGCCCAACCATTGCAGAAATCAGCAGCACCCTACAATAAAGTGAGAATCTCTCTATGTTAGATTGCCTGGGTTCTGTTTGATAATCTTCAAGTCCACCGATTCCGATGGTCTCGTTAGTCATATCTTTCTGACAGCGCCAGGGTACTCGCCTTCCCATCGCAGCTATGCCAGAACGACTGCAGTATCTCGCATGTCGCATATTGCATCACGCAAGCAAAGCTCCAGGCGTCTGATATGCAGTGAACCAAAGCACATGACCTTAGCAATGACCTGCAGGGATCTCATAATCCGAACACGTTGACGCGGGGATAATCACCTATTACATCAAGTACATGGACCATGGCCTCATACGCACAGTACTAAGGTCGACTTCCCACCCTGGTCCAACTTCAGCGCTCAGACGACCAAAACCCATGAAGGATATCAGTCTGTGCGAAATTACAAGATACACCATAGAACTCACCACGCGTCTCGGCACCCATGCGCCCTCTCAGTCCCAGGCTTTGTAAACAACCTGAGACGAAATAAGTAACATATACTTCGGCTTGCACGCTTATGCATGGCATATGGAGCCAGCCAATGGCGCCACTGCAGATTTGTTTCGACCGCAGCCTAGACTTGCGCGCGATTGTCAGTGCGTTGGAAGCTGGCGCCACGACTCGAAGGTTGGCGGTTGGATAGTGGGGCCCTCCAAGCTACTAATAGCTTGGGGCCCTGCCCTCCGTACATGAACAGTGCATTAGTGCGGCGAATTGACAATTGCTTTGCATAGCGCGAGGTCAGTGCATGCCTTCATTTGTCTTCGAAGGGGAGGGGCGTTTCTAAGTACATTTGGGTGTGTGGGGGATGTTCGATTGCAGGTCGGCCCCGATGTCCGCTGCGGGACCCATTTTCCTTTCGATGGCGGGAAATTAACTAAAGCGTTCCTTTCGGCGTATATCTATATTTCAGGATACTAGTTCCGCCATCGTATGGTAGGTACAGTACCCTCCCGGGGGGAAGGGGTGCCCTGAGCGGAATCAAAGTAGATCCCGTCTGGGCCTGGCCGATCATTGGGTTGCCGCGCCAGGTCATTCACTCTTCAGGAGCACGGTTCGTCAGCTTGCTGGCGAGTCTACCGCTATAAGCGTCGGATATCAAACTTAGGCGGCCAATGTCTTTATCGAGAAAGTGCCATTTTCCTTCCAAATGACAACGAATCTGGTTTGGCAGTGCTGCGACTTGTCAGGAGGTCGAGTGGCGTGATGTTTCTTCGATCGTTATCCTGTTTATCATGCTCGGGTTACCTCCGAGGATTTCGAAACAGCCATAGCGGGAGGGGCGTACGCCGTTGTAGCGCTATATACGGGTCAGAGTCCACTAAGGAGCATGCTTTGGACCTGTACTTCTGACAGCAAACTCGGAGCGAATCATGCTTACGGCGAGCGTGTTGGCGGCGGTGCCACGGCGTAACTAAAAGAGCTGTGCTGAGCTTCTTGCTCTTTATTGGACCCGAGGTGGTCTCCAATGAATGTATCTATTATTACTGGAACGGTGGCAACGCATGTCATGTTTGAGGTAAGCTGTTGGCTGATCAGGCTGGAATATTTCTCATATTGGCTTTTATTCTCCGTTGGGTTCTATTCTTGCCCATGTGGAAGGTTTCTTACTTAGTTAAAAAGTGAGGGGAAGATCTACGCAAGGAGTATGGAGGGGGATTTTCATGCAATTCCTCGGCCCTGAATCTCCTACCCGTACAGGTACCCTGCTTTCCAAGTGGAGCAACCGTGGGGTTCTCGAGTTTTGAGGGCAGTGCTCGACGCTAGAGGTCTCAAAGCGCAGGCTATGTTTGTCAACTCCACATGATGTCTCAAGGTGGATGCCGAGACTCTTATCGGCCCCAAGTATACCGTATACTTCTCCGACTTCATTGATTTTCGTGGATTGCTGCAATATCGCGGAAATAAATGAATTGCATATGCACCCTGCGCCCCCTTCTTACGTATTGCGGGGTGCATCTTGCCCTACCACTTCACCTTCCCAGGTAAGTTCCGAAGGTCGGGGAAACCAACCCCCGCGATGCTCAGACTTTGCAGCCCTCTAGCGTCAGCCAAATATCCATGCATCGTCCACTAAGTTGACGGAAAGGAAAGGCACTCCCCTGTTGGCTCATTCACGACTCATGTTGAAGGCCCCCGCCTTTGCCCCCTCCTCGAGCTTCTGGTCTGTACTTTGGATCTATTCTCAGCCACACCCGCCAACGATCAGACCACAGGCCTTTTCCAATTTTGTTGGGATTATTGTAGCTAATTCCCTCCTCCCCCTGCGTTGGCAAGTCTTCATTCGTTTCATGCCTGCATCGTGCGCCGGGATTTCCGCGCTGAAAGATATTCTGCATTCTCTTAGAGCCCCGAGGGTAGCAGCAGCACAGGATGATCCTCCTGGAGCTCATATGATACCCAGTTAAAGGCGTCGGCTTCCGGTATTCCCGAGGGGATCGAGCTTCAGCACCGTCCAGGGCCATGGCTGCGGCCTTGAGCTCGAAAGTCAATTGTTCGCCTCCACCCAAGAAACACTTTCCTCACCGCTGTGTTTGGGGTTTGTTGAGTGGTATGGAATGCTCGGTCTTAGCCGCCACCCTCAGTATACGAAGCTCGATGAAAACTTTATCTTTGGGGCCCTGGCTCCTCGCCCCAGTGGCAAGCGAGTCGAGAGTCTAATGTTCCCCGCGCCAACCTGGCCAGGGGTCGATGCTCAGGTGAAGTATCTTCATGGTCACTTCGAGGTACCACTGTTTTTTCTACTGCAACTGGGCCCGAGAGTTGCTATGTAGGCGCTAATGGGCTTGTCTTGCATTGCCGCCACCACGGATCCGCATCAACTGCATTAAGCGAGTCTGTTACTCGGACGTAGGGTGATAATAGGCGTTGTTATAGGCTGTGTCGGCATAGTGTCCTCGAGAGGAGGTGGCTTGTACTGACTCCGTTTGAAAAAGATTGAAACTTGACACATGGACTTCATGGACCTTCATGGACAGGAAGGCGAGCTGAGGGGGTATCATGGATGGTATGGTGCCCAGGGGAGTATCAAGATGTTCAGTCTCATTTCTTTCAGTCCCAGAGCAAAGAGCTCATGTACCAACGTTCTCCATCTATATTCGTTTAACGCTGATTCACATTTCTAACCATTTGGTTTTTTTTTTTCTAGGTAAACCTCCCCAACGCGGTGCATTATCCTTGAAGATGGAAATCTCAAGTCCCGACGAAGTAATAAAACTCGGCAGTGTCTATGTGCCCCCGAGCGGCAAAGGAGCCTTCGCCTTATGTCTATCGTGTAGACACTGATGGGCTTCACAGTTGCGGTGCACGACAGATTCTAAGGGTCATTCGCAGCATCAGCCCATGTTCGTGGCCGTTCAAGTCGCAGTGTAAGGAAGACTTTTCAAGTACAAGGAGGCCCCAAATAGCAAATCCTTAATTTTTTCAGCGGGAATGAAAGCGAATCTGCGACCTCTCAAGGTTTGCAACTGGCTATTGAATGATCTGGGGGAATGGAGCTGGAGTCATCAAATGCCCGGTCGCCTTCTTGCTCGGTGTTGAGGTCCACAAGAGGCCATGAAGCCGGCACTCGTTTCAATCAGACCAATAGATCGTAGAATGGATATTGGCGATATGTAGAGACAGGATGATTCAGGGCTAAACCCGTCGAAATCTCATTGCTCACAAAGCAGCAAGCTCTCTTCCTTTGTATCTCCCAATCCAACATTATCGATCACCAGCGATTCTGGGGATATCAGTGATCTCTGTTCCTCAAAGCTTCGGAAAACAATAACTAATCCTCGCGCCATTCCAAAACCTGCCGTGAAACGATGGCGACGCCGTTGCTTGACCTCGAGTCCTGGGACAAGCCTAGGAAATAGCCATTCAAACAGAGGAATCTGAACAGTCCTTGAAGAATTGCCTTGGGTCACATGTAGTCAGCGATCACGTTGGCTAAGCGAGTGGAAGAACCTGTTGAACTACCACTTCCAGTAGGGCGATGGAACAGCAGCCCAAATCGTGCACGAATCCCTCAGAGTGTGCGGAAGTGGTTCTAAAGGTAAACTGACCGTGAAGGAGAAGGCGGGATCAACGATAAGATCGGTGGAGCCAAATCCTCCCACTTCCAACTCCGCGAGCCTTGGTTCCCACCTTCGTTCCTTGGATCTACAACTTGTTTACCTTTCGGTTCACTCAACCTTTGGAACCTTCCCATGTCTGAAGTCCAAGGTACTGGGTTGGCCGGCCTGGAAAAAGAGCTGGGATGCTCGGTATGTGCGCCAAATCACCAAATTGCCCGATTCCAGAACCCTTCCATTCCATCCCTTACGTTGAACCCTCGCTAATCGCCATTCTACTTGGATTTAGATCTGTACCGAGCTTCTCTACCAGCCTCTAACGCTTCTTGACTGCCTACACACATTTTGCGGCTCCTGCCTGAAGGAATGGTTTTCAGCACAAGGATCGCGCAGGCGGCATTCGAGCTCCGCTCCTCGTTTCACCTGTCCGTCATGCCGTGCTGAAGTGCGCGAAACCCGTCCAAATGCTACGGTCACAACCTTGCTAGATATGGTTCTAAGGGCCCATCCAGACCGGGACAGATCGGCGGAGGAGAAGGATGAGATTGCGCAACGATACAAACCTGGGGATTCCGTCACACCCCTACCTCAACCCGACGAGGATAGCGAGGATGACGAGGAGGATAGGCGGGTGTTGGAGGAAGTCCGGGAGCTGAGTCTGCGTGAGAACCGGGCACAGGGAAGACGGGAGTCTCGACGGGCTGCGCAACCGGAGCGGACTCGCGAAAGAAGCAATAACCCCGAGAGACATGCGGATGATGCCCGGTCGCAACGGCGGCGCGAGGATGCTTCAGAGCGAAGCAGACGTGTCGAGCATCAGTCAAGCTTGCGGTCACTACTTAGCATGTCGGAAACACAGAGCATTGAGGAAGAGATCTTGCAACAGATCATCGAGGAAGGGCTACTAGATGATATTGATTTGGATAATGTCGACCCAACCCAGGAGGAGGAGCTCACTGAGCGTATAGCGGAGGCGTACCGCCGCAGGCACATGCGGCAACCACACCCTCGGCAAGAGCAAAGACACAGACAATCTCCTGAGCGTTCCGCGCGGGGACACTCGCGATCTCAGTCAGCCCAGCGACCCACTGAGACAAGCACAACAAACAGAGATAATAACGATCGACGTCCACCTATCTCGAGGCCACATTTGTTAGACTCCTCTACAGCAAGCCCATTGCAACATCGACGAAGGAACTCAGAGCAAGCCAGCGGGCCACGTCGGACATCGCCTGTGCGAGTAAATCAAGGGTCTACCTCGGAGGACGCGATTCGACCTGCTGCGCGATCATCCAGCGACATGACGGCAGAGCGGTCTCGGAGCTCTCAAAATGGACGAGCAAGAGCCTCGTCATCGTCAAATCGACCTCGACGAGCAACTGAGTCGAACCCCAACATCTCTGATGTTTGGATGGGAGCTGGCAGAGAACGGGGATCCTCTAGACATATGATGAGTCAATCAACTACCATCTCACCGAACTTGGTGTCTTCACCAACGGTCACTCACAGCTCCATAACTGCTGAAAGTGCTGTCCCGACTCTATCATCACCACTTGTCCCTCCCAGATCTGAAAGGCGGAACCGCCCATCCTCTTCGCGATCGAGTGCCCCTGCTTCCCACATTCTCCAGTATGCAGAGCCAGCTATCTCCTGCGATAGCTGTGGAAAGATGAATATCCAATACGACTTGCACATGAGATGCCTGAAGTGTAAAGATGGGAACTACCATCTTTGCTTACGATGCTATCGTTCAGGTAAAGGCTGTCCTTCATGGGCGGGCTTCCGTACATCTGCACAGAAAACATTTGATCGAATTCTTGCATCTTCAAATCACCGATCAGTGCAGTCACACGAGAGCAGGCATATACTCATCTCAATGAAATACGCAAGACCTCCCGAGACAGCCCGAGTCACCACGAGTGAAGACAGACAGGTTACGACCGATAATCCGACACGTCGTTTGGAAACAGGTTTCTTTTGTGCAATCTGCCAGTCGTCAGCCAATGATTGTTTCTGGAAATGCGGACAGTGCAACGAAGGGGATTGGGGGGTTTTGCAATCGCTGTGTTAACCAAGGACGGTGCTGCACCCATCCATTGTTACCCATTCGGCGCATGGTCGGTCGTCCCCTTGCTCCATCTGCCCCGAGCACCCCGGGTGATACCCTCACCAATACACCCGTCTCTCTTGGCAACGAGAGCTACAAAATCCTCTCCTTTTCCACCAAGTGCGACATCTGCACATATCCAATCCCTGCATCTGTGACCCGTTTCCATTGCCTGCAATGTAACGACGGGGATTACGATGTCTGCACCAACTGCTACCTCAAGCTCGTCGCAACATCCAAGATCAGCAAAGAAAACGGCCATAATGGCTGGCGCCGCTGTCTGTCGGGACATCGACTAATCGTCGTCGGTTTCGAAGACAGCGATGATGGTCAACGACGCGTGATCGTCCGTGACCTAGTTGGAGGCCATGCCCTGAAAGACGAGCATGTCAACCACTCGCCTTCTTCATCTCCAGCTGCCGGTCCGATCGCGTCTCCGAAGATCGGTACCGGTGACTGGACCTGGAAAGAAGGCCAAGAGCGACGAAAAAAGGCTTCTCGTCTACGTGGGCCCCATTCGTCTCCAAATAGCAATCCTGGCGTGGATACGGGAAATCAACCCGGAACTCCTACTTCACAACACGCTCCATCCTTCCGACGCTTCCCGCCAGATGGAGGTGTTGGACTGGTCGTCCTCGCCTTATGGTCTTATTATCCCGATGAGGACGTCCAGGATGAGCTGTTCTTCCCAAGAGGCGCTGATATCAAGGAAGTGGAAAATATCAACGATGACTGGTTCTGGGGGTGCTATGCTGGTCGTACAGGACTCTTTCCTGGAGCGCATGTGGCTGCCATCGGAGAGATCGCATAGTCGATACGTACTTTATGCTGGGCTCTTTTACCATGGCGTTTTTTGTATTTACTTTTGCATGATATGATTATGACTGATGAATCCATGAATGCATGTATCAAGGTTCAATATTTCAATGTTTCCTTTGAGTTGCTTTGATTACATCTATTGTCTGAATCAATTTTGCAAGTACTCACGTCTAATCTACAATTGAATCAGGGTAGGTGACAGTCGTGATATTTTTCCATCTCATGCGTAGAGTGATCATAAGTTGGTATCTTGATAAAATACATGCCAAAACGTAAAGCATAAAGTCATGCCTCCATATGTACGGGACAAATCGTAAAAGATAAAAGGAAAAGAAAAACAAAAAGAAAGAATTAGAAAGCCTTACTCGAGCAAAGCAACCATCAAACGCTGATAATCGCCCGAAGTCTCGCCGCGTACACGCTCAATCAAGTGCTTTCCATACCTGTGGTGATAAGCGCGCTTGACCTGCTCCTTGTGGTTCCTGTTCCAGTGAACTCTGACAACACGCACGACCAGGCGCTCGTCCTTGGTTCCCATGCCCGACATGCATTCCTCGAGTAAGATGGCATCGCGCATAGCAGGGTCCTTGGCTGTGCGGTACATATGCAGCAAAGCATCTTCCATGTGGCCAGCGAACTCTTTTTCAATGTGCTTTTCGAGGGAAGCGTGATAACGCGCATGGAAGGCCTGGTCAATGGCACGGATCTCGTTATCCGAGGAGCGCGCAAAGATCGCACACACCTCGGTGACATTGTTCACCATGCGGGCCGAGGTAGCTTCGTGCAAAATGCGCGCCTCATTCTCCATCGCGTGCGGATTAGGCGGGATGGACTCGTCGTGGCGCTGAGCACGCAGAACAGTCGCGAAGAGACTAGCGGTCTTGAATGATAAATCGCCTTCAACGTCTTTGCTCAACTGGCGGCGGTAGGTACGCTCGTAGGCGGTCTTGATCGCGTTCAGGTCCGCGTTGGATCGGCCAAGTAGGATGTCGTTCATGAGCCATTCCTTGGTGCCGATACCGTCGATAGCTTCGCGCGCGCAGGCTGTGTCGTGCATCAATGGACCCTCGATCACGGCAAGGAGACCGTCGCGGAAGTAGCCGCCGCACTCGGACTTGACGTCTTTGTAGAGATCACGGCCGATATGGGAAGAGTAGGTGGCGCGTACGGCGGCCATCTGGAGCGGGTCGAGGGGTGCGAGAATTTGGATGAGGGCCTTTTCGTCGGTGCCAAAGCCCTTCATTGCTTTGCGGAGTGCATCGGCTTGAGCGCGGAAGTCACCTGGTGCAGTTTGACCGGGAATATAGCCTAGTGATGGCACTGAAGGTGCTCCCATGTACGGAGGCATGCCACCTTGGGGTTGTCCCATTGGGGGTTGGCCCATTGGGGGTTGGCCCATTGGGGGCGCGCCGTAACCGGGACCGCCGGGGGGAGGCTGGTTTGGAGGGGCTCCATATCCTTGCGGAGGATGGCCGTAAGGGGCCTGATTGGGAGGCGCGCCATAGGGAGGTTGCGGAGAGGGAGCGTGGTAACCAGCTTGGGGTTGCGGGGAATGAGCGCCGTAGTATGCGCCCTGCTGCGGGGGGAGGGTGGCCGTAACCTTGTTGAGGCGGATACTGGCCCTGCAGAGGAGCACCTTGAGGGGCTCCGTACTGCTGTTGAGGATAGGGAGGCTGTTGATAGCCCTGAGGAGGACCATTCGGTGCACCGTGGGGAGGTTGTCCGTATGCGCCGTAAGGCGGCTCTGTAGTCAAGTCAGCTAAAGCCCCGCAATTCGCGATGAGGTCACTCACGATTCGGAGGGGGATATTGATAAGACATTATAAGAATCGTCAGAGTTGAGAAAGAGGCACGAAGAAGGGATCAGGGGCAACCAGACTTTAAATAGCGAAGTCCATGGACGGTCAGCCGTGGAGTTTGGTTCGTGTGGCGCAGTTTGCTTGGAGTGGGGATTCACAGCCTTCCAAGGCGGATCTGGAATGCCTTGACGTATGCCAATGTTCTGTCTTGTTCAGTATTAATTTCTTCGATGAGTTCATCGGCTGGAAATATCCTTGAAATCTCGATCTCGATCCCATATGACCAAGACTATTCTTATAAGTGACTTGGCCACTTCACTCGCTGCATCGCCACTTGGGCAGGACCAAATGACTGTTGGTTCTCCAATCTCGAAACCCGAGAGCGTCAGACCATTTTAAGCAGGCACCAGCATTTCAAAACCTATTCGAAGATAGAGATGACTTGTCAACACTAAGAGAATAAGGAAACAGTGCCACGGCGCTAGAGAATGACCAAATGCCATCTAGCCATCAATGTACAAGATAAAGATTTGTCTAAGTACTGTGTGAAGTACCGAGTGAAGCCAAACCCTTTGGCTTAATACAGCAACTGGAGTAAAGAGATTCGGGACCAAGAGAACACAGCTCACTCTCGTGTGACATGGGGACATTCAAGGATGCGTTTAACTATGAATTATTCATGTGGGAATTTGTCCTTTTCCAAGAAGCCTTTTGAGCTTGAGGTACATTACATGTAGTCTGGCAACAATAATACGTTTGAAGTCATTTGGCAAATCAAAAGAATGTAACATTATTCCATATCAAAGTCCGGCTTATGTTATGAAAAATGAAAGAAAAAGAAGACATGAACATCCAGAGAGAATCAACAATTTTCCGCTCAATAATCATTAGGATCGTATCATCATGCAGGCTGCCAAGCCCTCCTCCGTAGCCACGGTATATTATTCGCAATAGAGACCGCGAGGTCAATGCAGTTCTGAAACACATAGTATGCCTCTCCAAAAGCGCAACCCCGAAGAAACGTGCCAAAAAAAAAAAACAAAACAGAGAAAAAAACGAAATGGGGTATGGGTCGAAATCATGCAAAGAGAAATCATGGACATCATCAAGGAAATCATATCAAGTAATCCCAGGATCACACACTAGCAGTGCGTCGCTTAGGCTCGCTAGGCTTCTGCGCATAGGCGATCAGCATGCGGAACCCGCTGCCCCGTTTCTGGCACTCGCGCAACACTTTGCGATCATTCCACATGCTACGATCGTTGTCGCCGGTGTCTGGGAGGACGGGATCTTCGTAGCATTTCGTATACCACCAGCGGCCGACACGAGCGACGATCTTAGCAATCGACTCGTCGTTTGCAGCGGATGGAGAAGGGTCGGAGAGAAGGTCACCCAAAGATATATTGTCTTCTAGAGGCGAGGATTTGGAGGTTGGGTTTGTGCTTTGGCTTCCTGTCGTTGTGACGGAGATGGTGGGAGCTGAGAAGCCCGTTGAGGCGGTGGTGCCTGTTGCGGAGAGGGAGCGATTGGAGGAGGAGGTTGTTGAGTTGGATGATCGGATAACCATTCCTGCTACGGGAATGCGGACCATGCATCGGCGGAGATTGTCGAAGCCTTGATTGCCGACAAGGCGCTGAACGAGGTCACTGGTTGGCTTGAGGCTGATGGCTGAGTTTGAGGAGTAGGTCTGTTCCTTGAGGCGGCGAACGGCTTTGCGTGTACGCGCTCCCATGTTCACCATGTCGCGGTCTAAAATGCTCATTTCTAGGTAGCCTCCGGTGCGAAGGACGCGCTTGCATTCTTGGATGATGTTCCTTTGGACATGCTCGGGACTTGCGACGGGGAAGCGCAAGACGGCAACAGTGAAGTAGTCCTTTGGGAAAGGCAGTGGTTTGTGCAGCCCGGCGTGGTAAACTGTGTGATGGTTTGTGGGAGGTTGCCATGCTGCGGGATGGGGAAGCGCAGTGGAGACTGGTCTACCACTTAAGCTGTATACCTCGGCATCGGGATAAGTTAATGAGCAATAGAAAGACCAATCATCGTTACCGAGCCCGTCGATCACAAGAATTCGCCCATGCGTCCCAGTCTTTACGTGGTTGTGAGCTGGACTGAATAGGACTCGTCCAAAGGACAACCAGCGGCTAGTCATCAGGGAAGCAGATCGCATGTTTGTATGAGTCACAGCATCCCAATCACGCTCCGCAGAACATGGGATGGATTTCCGGTATTCTGATGATTTTGACTTGGTTGGAGTTGGCACGGTAGCCAGAGATTGAAGGAATTCAGACTGTTGCTCACGTATCTGATCCAAGGGAGCTTTGACAACAATAGAAGGGCTATTCAAGTTTTCATCGCTGAAATGCCCATAACTGGAGATGAGATCACTATAAGACGGCTGAGTCGAGGGGACGAGAGGCGAGTGCAGAGCCGAGACAATCCGCGAACGTCGAAGACGAACGGATTCACCACTGTCACGGACCGACTTTTCGTTGGGGTTGGAAACCGCCGTTCGGGGAACATTGCTATTCAACTCATCCTGTAGAGCCTTGTGTGCCATATTGGCAAGCTCGAACTTCCCTTCCTCTTCCGGAACAGCTGCCTCTTCAGACTTTGGCTCTTCTGGAGAGAGCACGTGGTCGATAAGATCATCAAACTCGTTCCAGACCTCATCTTCAGTAGGCGCGGTATGAAGAGGCGGTACAACAGCAGTAATTGCCGCCAAGGCTCCCGAGCTGCTGGACGACTGAGACCCATTGCGAGGAGAGAATTGAATAAATTCATTGCGCGAGTACGGACCAGACAGCAAGTCCAAAGCAGCCCTTTCGGGACTTTTGAAGGCTTGACCGGGGCCAAACCCCCAATCCATTGACTGGCTGGTCGGGTTGCCAGGCGACACGGTGAAGATCGGGCGTTCGCTAGATCCTTCCCATGTAGGGGCCACGAGTGATGGGGATTCAGCTACGCTGAACGGACGAGAGAATGAGTGCATGGGAGGTTTGTGCTGGCGATCACGTCTCGAGACCACAGGAGGAATGCGACCCACGGATGCTAACCGTCTTGGACGACGGTCTTCAGGGCTACTTTCCGGCTCTGGGCCCATCAGGTTGCGGTTGAACATTGCGGTACGTGGGGAAGGACGGTCGTCTTTCTCAAACTCGCCATGTAGCTTAGGTGGCGATGGGAGCAAGATAGACGTGTGCCTTTTCTTGATGTCCAGACCAACCGGCACGGCCGGCAAAACAAGAACCTCCTCTTCTTCTGTTGGCGGGGATGCTTCCACTCTGTTGAGTATGTCGTCGAGCTCATCTGAATCTGTGTCAACAAATGCATAGTGCGGAACAGACCGGTTGTTGAGAACAGGAGCGATCGCAGCATGAAGTTGGCCGGCGTGGGAGACCGGAGTGGGAGTTGGAGTCGGATTGTTGGGCTGATAGGTGCGAGTCCGTTGAAACAAATTCCATCGAGATGGCTTTCCCTTTTTGGGGGGCTGCTCTTGCTGTGTTATGGGCTCTTGAGACTGGGCAGAACGATTGGCTTTTTCAGTCAAGGGTGGTTCTAGCTTCTGCGTAGGCACAGAACTTGAGTAGGAGCCAGTGAGAGATGTCTTAGTTGCAGCAGCTTCGTGATTTGTTAATAGCTCGCTCTTTTTGCCTTTGGGGACTGGCATGCGTGATATGGGGACGTTCCGGCGCTCAGAGACCACAGCCTTCTTGTCGGGGCTCTTAGTTCGACTAAGTGCCAAACTAGTGCTTGACTCGCTAGGTGTCTTTTCACCGAATGTACTAGTCGATGTTGCTAATGACTCAGTCGATTGAACGGTAGAAGAGGTGAGCGCTGTCTGTTGTGGGGGGTTCGAAGATGTCACGCTGAGACTGCTCATGCTCAACTCGCTCTGGCTGCGTGAAAGAGTCGCGCCGTCGAATCCTCCGCCACTAATATAGACGGGTTCCAAGCGACTTGAAAGGAAATCGTCAAGACCAAGATCCGGTCGACTCGACATGCTTCCCTTGCTACTAGCAACAGATTGAGGTCCACTTCGAGTTGTACTGGTTGATCTGGTACGAGTGCCACTACTGCCAGCACTTGACTTTCTTCCGCGTTGGCCATATTTGCCGTATCCTTCATGACCGGTCCCTGCGGCCGGACCTTTGCGGGCAGGTCGAGTTGGGTCGACGGAGACTTCATCCATGTCTGGCTTGGACTTCTTTGGGAAAATCCCGAAACGCTTCGGCGCGGCAGTTTTCTTTGAATCTGTCTTGCCCTTGGGAGGCTCCTTGGCCAGCGTTTTGGGGGATTTGCGAGATAACACAGGAGAGCCTGCTTCCCGCGAAGCAATTCGCGATAAGTCCTTGGCGCGTACGGAATCCATGGAGGTGGCGGCTGATGGATTCGGCGTCGGACCAGGCCTGCCAGTGGCTAGGACTCTCTCTGCAGACTCTCGCCTTTTGTGGCCCGTGGAATTAAGATATGGCAAATTGCTGCGAATCACAGGAGAAGTCTCTAAATCCAATTGATGTGTCCCCTCTCTGCTCGGTCGAGGTGGGGTCTTTGGCACACTTGCATCAGTGGTCAAGGAGGCAGGGGTTGTATGAGAACTGAAGAGTTCTCGCTCTGCCTCCTCCACTTCTCTCCTGGCCTGTTCAACATCGATCTCGGATTTTTTTGACGGACTGAAATTCACGGATGACTTTCTTACTGGCGGAATTGGAGGAGTTGCCTGAATCTTTGTAGGAATAGACCTGGCACTGAGCTTGCTCTGAGTGCTCGCACTGGTACCGGCACCGGGGCTTGGGCTCGGGCCAAGAGATCTTTGAGGAATCGTTGATTTGGGTAATTTTGCATCTGACCTGTCACTCGAAGCGCTCAGTGGACTTGGATAGGCAGTTGGAGGAGTAAACACAGGGATTCGGGTCTGGGAAGGACTAGGTTGTCTCAGCCGGCCAATCTTGCTTGCCTGCGTGATCCCCGGGGAATATGAAGAAAGCGAGGTAGGCGTTGAGCCACGACTCCATACCCCCGGTGATTCCGAATAGCGAGTTGATGGAGTGCTCGCAGAGGGAAAGAATGGTGTAACAGGCGGAGGAAGATTTTTCGTGTCGATAATGGTACGAAGGCTTGCTAATTCTGCTGGCCCGATTGTCGATGTTTCCGATTCTTTGGAGCCGGCCGAAGACACTGCTGGACCAGCTGAGTCCGCATCCCCAAAGGTAGGCCATCGAGGGTCTTTCATATCATCTGATTCTGACGGTGGAATGACAAGGCTAAGTTTCCGTGATTGATTTGGGTCCGCATTTTTCCCTATTGTTGCAGCCCTCCGGCGTAGCACATTGCGGGGTCGTTTGACGGGAGGTGGCGCTTGATATGTTGGTGGCAAAGGAGGTAGACTGGTAATTTCAGTTGAAGAAAGTGATGATAGAACAGGCCGTGCCTGAAATTGTGGGGATGCAGATGGTGCCGGAGATACTGAAGGTAATGAACCAGCAGTACTGGGGCGTGGCAGCATCGATGACCGGCGACTTGATCGGCTAGCAGGTCGAGAAACCGGTGCCACCATTGAACCAATCTCATCTGCAACTGAGACTGATGATGCGCGGCTTCTTTGAGACGTACAATTGACTGGTCTTGCAATTTGTGACCGTGGAACTCGAGGCGCATAGGCGCCGCCAGGGTTGGCGGTCCCTGGTTGTGATACTTCTGAAAAATCCGAGAAGGGATCGTTTTGTGGCCTTTGAAGGCCACCATCATTGTACAAAGACATGGTGCGACGTAGAAAGTCTTCGAGTCCAATGTTGGGACGAAGAGTCGAGTGTGTACATGTGCGTTCCAAGTGTAATCATAGCGTACGAAGGGGTATCAAAGGAAGGGCACTAGACAGCCAAGTCCATCAGTGCAAACTGTGAAGCAAATTGCCAAGATCAACTCACATCATAAACCTCATTACTTTTCTTTTGTGGGTTGTGGTCTCCAGGACGCAATAATTAATAGAAATGAAATGGATAACGAGTTCGCGGATAAGGGTATCTCAAGGTATTCAACGCAAACTATCAAACGATATGATTAATGAAGATCAACGAGTCATTATACAGCATGAATGGAGCGAGGATAAGAGCAGGTGTCAGGTAGATAAATGATGGAATGTCACCTACTCTGGCTGATCGGCTAAGCTGCAGCTGCTTCGCCACAGTCTGGAGCAGTGGCGCACCGAATCTCAAGATTACCAACGAGCCTCGGCCACGTCAGAGGTAGCTCCATACGAGCCCAACGTCTAAAAATGATGCAAACAAAAAAAAATAGTTACCTGGCGGTGAAAGGCAAAATATCAAAATCAGAAAGAAACGGAAATGGTCAGGGATCTCGCGGAGTCAACCGAGACACGGAGTTTTTGTATTTGCTGACTCGGGGTTCTCCCCTCTCGTTGTGGGGGGGATTACGAAGAAAGCCTCTCTGCGCATATCAAACACCACTAAGGAGCATTATAGGTTTGTGCGATTGACGGTGGTCCTGATAATGAGAGAAGGCGGAGCCGGAGGCAGTCATTGGATGTACGGATTGTGACTACTGTGACGAGTCAAGACGGAGGCGCCTGGATTGAAAACCATGACGGGATCGTGCCAACGGCCCCAGAAAGCCCTACGCTCAAAGTCAATCCTATCACGTTTCGGTCTCTCGCGCACGGAAGCCCGCATGGGGAATCGAAGCCGGCCCACTGCGAGTCTGTCCCCGGTGAAACCTTGAGCCCCGGTGTTCTGGGCATCGGATGGCTATCAACGGAGTTGATTGAACACAACATGACAGGCTGCAGCCGTGGCGTGAGAGGCACTTCCCGCGTCTTCCCTTTTTTGGATGGGCTTCAATCCCACGAATCCTACGAACACCGTGCAAACCTAGACCAGCTGTGGATTGTAGCTGAGCGTCCGAGTTAGTCTCTCAGTACCTATAGATGCCGCATCAGAGGGTGGGCGTCGGGAGCGGAGAGCGCAGAGGACACCGCGTCTGCGTCGCCTCGTTGACAACTCATCGATCGGGGACGCCGAACGCGATCTGACTGCACTGTCGATCCGCCCCAAAGTGCATTTTGCTTTTTCACTTCTAGATTCGTCACAATCGACGGGCTCGGAGAATTTCCCAACGTGCCAGGGGTCGTGCGCGGTACTGCAGATTCTTCATCGCTCATTGTAACGTGACGGCTCGACGATCTCTGCCCTAGAACGATCAAACGTAGACGTACTTTGTAACTATGTGATGGGTACTTTGTACGAGGTTCAAAGAGTCCAGATGAAACCACAACATGACAGGTCTCACCTAAGACATTCAAGCCGTTATCCAGAGTCTGGTACAAAGGCCCGTCCCGAACCTTTCAACCAAGGGTACCGCACGAAATGGCCCCAACGTGGCCCCAAAATTGGCTCCAAACATAGACATAGTGGGGTTCTGCCTCATTCCCAAAAGCGCAGTCACTTCATCTCGAGATACAACCAGTGGGATGCCTGTTCAAGTCAGTGACTCGTCCCCTAGTCTATACTTGGACCCGGTTCGGGACTGCTACAGTGGGGTTAGACTGGGCACAGGTACTCGCCTGGCTCCACACTGAGCCAGCAACAACGCCCTTCTGCGCTCTCATTGACGTCGTTGCCGCTTCTCGACTTCCTAGCGCCATCAGCCACCATCTAAAAAAAAAGCGACTAGGGAGCCCCCATTCGCTGCTGCAGCCCTGTACTCTGTGGAGACTGGCGGTAACTGTTTCGAGAGAAGGGTCCCGAGCACACCAGTAGACTCTCAGCGGCGCTTCTCCTACTCGTTGACACTCACGGCAATACACGGGACTTCTCCGGTCTTAATGGGTTCGTCGATCTTGCTGTGCCGATCTGGAGGGGCAATCGGAGGTCCCGTTTGGGGAGCTACACTGGTCAGCATCTACGCTGCAGGAACCAGAGGCTAATGCACCTTTCAGCTGACTGCGCGCGCGGGGTCTACGAGCCTCGCGTTGAGTCTCTCACTATGAATCTATCAAGTACTCCTACTAATAAGTACTCGGTGTTTCGGTGACACGATTCGTAGCACAATCCCACTACTGATAGACGTGATCGCCGAATCAACGGTGTGAATAAATTCGACTTGACTGATTGACCCAGATACCATCTCAGCACGAACGCCCGTAAAGATCCCGATATGTAAAAGATAGAAATTCCATGTCATATGGTGTACATCAAGAGCAAAACTCCGCATCTAAGCGGCGGTTGCGAAACGCTTTTTGCGAGCTTCCATCGCAGCGATATCTTGCTCACTGAAGCTGCTCGGCTGTCCACTAGGCGCCTTGCTTCCACCGCCATTTCTACCCTTGTTCCCGGCATTTCGGTTCTGGTTGCCCTGGCGGCCCGCGTTGCCTTGGTTGCCTCGGTTGTGGTCGCGGCCCTGGTCACGCCGCTTGCCTCCACGTCCACCCTGCTCAGTACGGCCTCTCTTGCGGGACTTCTCCGGTAGGGCTTCGTCAAGGCCCTTGACACCAACAGAGGCGGTGGACTCGGCAGCGCCGGTGCCGAATCGCTTTGCGCGCTCCAACTGCTTCTCTGCCTCCTTCACAGCAGTCGCCTCATCCTCGACAATGCCGAACTTGGCAGCACGAGCTTTGCGCTTCGCCAGCTCCGCCTCAAGATCAGTGGTGGGAAGACCCTTGGTATAATCCACGGCCGGCTTCTGCTCGACTTCAATCGCAGCTGCGGGGTTCTCGCCAGTCTCGGCGACGGCGCCGGTTGATTCCACCTTGAGCTCCTCGGTGGTAGCTGGATCGACATCAAGTTTCTGGTTGGGCACAGCAACGGGGTTGGCAATTGGGCCCTTGCCGCCAGCAGCAATGGCTTTGGCACCTGCCTCGGTCGATGGCTTCTCCGCGGGAACATCGTCATCCCAATCGATCACATCCTCTGCGGCGTCGGTCTTGGCAGTGGGAGTCGATGAGTTCTTCTCATCATCTTGCTGGAGTCGGGCGACCAGGTCGGCCTTCTTTCCAGTGTGGGGTAGGGACCGAGCTTTCAAGATCTCGACCAGATCGGCATTGGTCTTTTTGCTGTAGTCGGTGGCCATGTCTGTGGAGGTGTGCGTTGCGGTATGCGAAGGCTACTTGGCTGGGTGTGGATTGAAGGGGTTCAAGTTAGTCTGAAGAATTTCGATAATATCAGACGCAATCGGCAATCATCATGCGACAGATGTGAAAGATAGGATTGGATGGAATTGGATGGATGTAAAGCTGATGATGAAGACGCGACCCTGAGGCGCGTTCAAGGCCCTTGCACGTGATCTCCACAGCCACAGCCACATCGACATGGGCCCTGTCTTTGTTTTCTCTTTTTGACAGTGACTTTGCACACTTCCACTATCCTCGTCTCCGTGGCGTGCTCACAATTACAAGGCAAATTCTGTTCACCGTTCTACCAGGCAGGATGCAGGTGGCAAAATTCAGCCAAACGATGAATGGCTGCAGACATTTGAATTGACCAGTGACTGACGAATGCAAATCTCGGTGCCTCCGAATAGAGGTCTGCCTAGACCATCTATCTTTCATTGGCTCTGAGAAAAAAAATTCAGCACGGATCAGATCTATTTTGACTCTGTACGCACAAAATTAGCAAGTTCCACTGACAGCTACCAAATTCTCCGTGCATCGGTCCAAGCACCACGTTAGCGAAATTCTGAATTGCCAAGCTGAGCTTAATTCGCCAAAAACTCTGCGCTATCCTTGTCTGTGAGTCATCTTTGCCAACTGTCCGACCAGCTATAGCTGAGGCCTCGCTGGTGTGGAGCGCTGGGCCTATGCATGCACTGCGCATTGTGCCTTGGGCCCCACTTGTGGCCTGAGGCTTAAATTCAACTTGATCGGATCACTGGACATGGACATGAGACCGGCTGCCATGGACAGACTCTATGTATAGAGAAGATATGGCCTTATATTTCGAGATCAACATTCAAGTCTCTGCTGAACCCGATCTTGGCCAGAAAGGCTGGTTGGGAAAGCCACAAATCCGTTCATACCAGCAGCCTGCTACAGTTGGCAGCTGGGTCTCTAACCCTCGAGTTTGATTCTCAGTAATGCAGAGAAAAAGTAGCGAGTCAATCCGCGACGCTACATGTGTCTCGCGAGCGGGGAATACTGATCTTCTTGTCATGTCTTTGAAGGCGGTACCAGTAAGTAATAACGCTTACACCTGGAGAACCTGCTGCTGTGACTTCAATAACTCTGCGACTGCATGAGGATGCGTCTGGCGCCTTTTGTCAAGCTGAATCTCAAAGTGAAGGTCGAGAAGACGACTCGTAGAATTGCGTATTGATTTAGAGAAGTGATGTCAAAGCTCTAGGTCAAGGACTTTCGTGGCTGCCCCTTCGCCGGAAGACTTCTTTGTTTGGTGTCAGCTCATTACTTTACTCTTACGGATGCCCTTGAACTTCTACAAAAAGAGCGAAACTTTTCGCGGCGGAAAATATGCTATCTACATTAGCATCAATCTAAATGGTGCCGAAAAGAGCGCTTTCTATCAAGACAAGCAGATGATGCAGTTTTGAGAATTGTTCAACATGACTACCTTTCCTCTCCCTTCATATGACCATAGATTGCTTGAAAGAAGTCCCTGAAAGCTGTTGCTCCATCCTCTCCAAACAGCATCTGGCCGTTCTTAAAAGTCTCCTCCGCCTTTTCCTTTGAGCGCACGAACATCTCATCCTCGAAGTCCTTCATCAATGGATCTAGAACAGATTGGAATGAGATTTGTCTGTCCATTGATGCATTGTGAGCCTTGATGATGGCATGAGATAGCAAAAGTGAATCCCACATTGCGAGGTTGACTCCTTCACCAGCCCAGGGACACATTAAGTGCGCAGCATCTCCGACTAATGTTCCATTTGGTTTGTGATTCCAAGAAACACCAATTGGCAGCGTGTACATTGGCTTGATATCCACTGCAGAGCCCGGATTGTCATTTGTCTCTTCGTCGCATGCAATAGTAACCAGCTCTTTGATCTTAGGACCAAATTGTCCAAGGAGTTCGTTGTTGTTCAGAAGGGTCTCCTTTGCAGCTGAAGCAGGCTGACCCTCAAACCCTGCTGAGGTGGAGAGGTGCTCATCTGCAGTTGTCAGGAAGATGTAGATGCGAGCTGAGTCTTGTGACCCGCGCTGAGACATCACGCCATGTCGGAAGCCAAGCGCGGAGAAGCTGCCTCGCCCAACAAAGTCTGCCAGATGTGGAAATTTTGTCGAAATTTGCCGAATTGTGGTGGCAATACACTGTATTCCAGCGTATTGAGGTTTGATGTCTGATAGCATGTTGCGAACCTGGGACCAAGCACCATCGGCTCCGATTACTAAATCGAATCGCTCTTTGCCATTGGGACCAAAGTCTAATTGTGTCTCGGTGCCATTCGGCGTGGTTATACTTGTGGCTGACAAGAGCTTGTGGCCATATTTGATGTTTTCGGCTGGTACATGCGAACTCAAGAGTTTCATGAGAGAATGTCGGGAGATTTCCGGCCGTTCACTCAGCTCTCCGTCGTCCTCATGTATGATATTCCCATCTTTATCAGAGACTTTTTGTGCCTCTGAGCACTCGCCCGTAAGCTGGAGGAATTGATCGTATAGCCCACACTCTCTGAGGGCAGCAAGGCCTGATTCGTCATGGAGGTCAAGCATGCCGGAAGGCTTGGCGAGTTCTTGGTCGGTGAGCTTTTGACGGAGCTCATATATAGTAGACTTGATCCCACTTTGATGGAGCAGGAGGCCAACAGTTAGTCCACCGGGACCGCCACCGACAATCGCAATTCTTGGAGGAGCAGACATGGTATGAACGGGTTCAGCAGGTGTATAGATGCAAGAAGATAGCCGCCAATTTGATAAATCGACTTGCTATGGAAAGGAGATTTTTCAAGAATCAATTCTTGGACAGATGAGATGAAATAAATTCAATTAAATAATGAAAAAACGGCCCCCTTTATACTTATTTCAGTCGCTGTCAGAAATGGGTGCGTTCTCGGGCATTAGATGTCCCCGAATGTCACATGATTCGACCACGCCTCACCTCTCGGGTCTCAGGATTTCCCGAACTGCATCCCTCGGCTTCGGGACTTCTTTTGCATACGACACGGAATTTGTGATCAGAGAAAGTGCAGCAAGTTATTGTGCATGGCTCTCAGCTGCAGACAGTATGTCAAGTCTGTCTCCCGGTTCTAAGTTTAGCCCACGACCTGCCCCACCCTCAGCATCCTTCCGACCTTCAAATTCTCGACGTTCACTTGCCTGCGTGCTCTGTCAGCAGCGCAAAGTCAAATGTGATCGGAAGTTCCCTTGTGCAAACTGCCTGAAGTTCAAGGCAGAGTGTATCCCAGCAGCGCTGAATCCGCGGCAGCGAAAGCGCCGATTTCCCGAGCGGGAGCTTCTAGAGCGGATCCGCAAGTATGAGGATTTACTCTGCCGGAACAAGGTTCCATTCGATCCACTCCATCAAGACAGCTATGGGGTCAGTCAGTCTTCCAGAGCAGCAAGTGGTCATGCCACAGACGATGGGCAACCAGACTCGATGAGCCAAGGCCCTCCATCTTTGGGGACGTCTGAAAAGCCTCAAGAGCCACGTGAACCTATGTATGCATGATCTTTTTCTCTATGCAGAAATATCTACACTTTGTTGACCATCTCAGGGATTTCTGGTATGCTATGACATCACAAGGCGTATGATGATTTCCTTTTCAACGCCCAAGAAATAGTTTACTAATGAACATGACAGTCTCCACAACATGCCAATTATAGCGAATCCTCACATGACGAAGTGACCCAGAATGGATTGAAGAGGGCATGGGACCAACTTTTTGCTGACCAGGACAATCTTCTACTATTTGGTTCACGCAAGAAAGCAGTTGAACTTTCTACTCTTCACCCCGAGCCAGTCCAATTATTTCGGCTTTGGCAAATATACCTGGACAATGTCGACCCCTTGCTAAAAGTCACCCATACACCTAGTCTGCAGAATCGCCTGATTCAAGCAGCCAGCAACCTATCTGGTATCAGCTCCACTTTTGAGGCACTCTTGTTCGCCATATACTCCATTGCGATCATGAGTCTCACAGCCGGTGAATGTAATGATGCTTTTGAATCACCTAGGGAAGAGCTTCTGACAAAATATCAATTCGGTTGTCAGCAAGCGCTGCTGAATTGTGGGTATTTGCGAACCGGTGATCGCGAATGCCTGACCGCGTTTTATCTTTTCCTTGTGTCCATCGGACGCAGCACAGATCCTCGCTCTATGTCCTCCATGCTTGGCATAGCCATGCGAATCGCATACCGCATAAGGATTCATAGCGAAGCAGCTTGTATGAAGTATAACCCTCTTGAAGCTGAAATGGCCAGGCGACTCTGGTGGTCATTCAAAATCTTCGACACTCGCATCGGTGAATTAGCGGATTACAGAAACGTTAAACTGGCTCCTACCTGGGATTGCAAAACCCCTCTCAACGTGAACGATGCCGACCTTCGATCAGAGATGAAAAGACCCCCACTTGTCATGAACACAACAAGCGAGGCGCTTTTCGTTGTCGTCCGTAGCGAGCTTTGCGAGTTCGTTCGCCATGCCAAACTCCATTTCGATTCTCACAGTTCGAACTTTGCCTCTGGCGTCAGCGATGCCCAGCAATGCCTCAGTCCTGAAGACAGTGAATTGAATGCTTTGGAAAGCATGATCGAGGAGAAATACCTTAAGTTCTGTAATGCAGAAAATCCACTTCACTACATGACTATCTGGACAACGCGAAGTTTCATTGCAAAATGCCGGCTTGTGGAACACTATTCAAGGATCTTGAAATCGTCCTCGGAGCAAACCGAAAGGCAGCGCGACTTTGCCGTCTTCTATGCAGTGGAGATGCTCGAAAGTGACACTAAGATCATGACTTCGCCTCTTACTGGAAGATACACCTGGCATATGTCTTTCTATTTCCCCCTTCCAGCTTATATTCACCTGCTGCAGGATCTTAAAAGGAGGCCTACTCACAACCAGGCTGAAAAGGCCTGGGAAGTGATGAGTGATAATTTCGAGGCTCGAATTGATGTCTCTAAACCCATAAACAGCCCACTTTTCAAAATATTCAGCAGACTGGTTCTCCCGGCTTGGGATGTGTACCAGGCAAGATTTAAGGAGTCGGGGAAGTTCCCAGTCCCCCCGAGAATCGTCTCTTACGTGCAGGATGGTATGGCCGAAAAATCTAGAATTTCCCAAGGTACAAGTGATGATAACGCCAAATCTCAAGACTGCGTGAGTATCGATGATTTCTCCATGCCCATACCAATGCCTATGGAATCTGATGGTCACGACTTGGCATATGGTGAAGGGTCGAATGGATTTGCAGGAGCTGGGCCGGACCGATCTGGGAGTCTCCCGTCCGAGGTTGACTTGAGTCAACTTGACTGGACACTGATGGACTGGGAGTCTAGTGAGCTTTCAAAATGGTACAGCTTCTGAGACTTGATGAATCGTCACGCCATGGTGTTGCTTTGAATTTCCTGGGAGCTAGTGATTTCCAGCGTCCGGGCTTGTAAGCCTGTATATCACATTAAGTACTCACATTACGCATAGAAATCTCAATTATCAACAGGTCTCGATCGTTATAACATAAGAATAATTCTCTAAGTCGATACCCAGAGGTCATGATTCAATCATAGTGATGAACGCCAGATTATTCTTAATTATTGACTATAGACAGTCGACGTATCAGAACTTGTATTGAGCCACTCTGATATGCTCTTTGGAAGTCAAAGAAGCTTCTGATGGAGGCATCATTGCCCAGCTGGTCGGATCATCCATAGAACCAGTACTCAGCAGCGTAATCTACGGCGACAATATCGTCCAAGCCAGCACAGGTCGACGGGGCACTTCCTCCAAAAGTCACAACTCGATAAACCTCCTAGTATTCGGTCAGCAAATGTCTTGTTGTAGTAACGTTAGTTCATGAGTTGCTCACTTGGATACCTTTCCCCTTCTTGCGCAGAAGCCGCAGCCAAGCAACATCTTTGCTCTCGGGCTTGGGAGCATACACCCTTGCTGGAGCTGAGACCGATGCATTCTTCTCGCCAACCATCCAGTCATCACCCCCGCCAAGTTTCAAGTTGAAGAAAGGCTCGCCAGCGGCATCGAAATAATGTTCACCAATGATAAGGTCAGAAGAATTTGTCGAACTGCTCACCATCTCCGCCATAAAAGATAGAGATCCAAGAGGAGTGCGGGCAGCAACCGCAGGAAGCTCATGAAGCAGAGTCATTGAGGTGGAAGCTACACAGGAAGCATCAAAAAGTGTGGCTGCTGCACCTATTGCTGTGGGAGCAGCCTCGTCTCGGGAAGATTTATCCGTGGATGAGCAAGAGTAGTTTTGAGTTCCGCGACCCACGGCAATGTACTTAAGAGTCAGATGCGATGACGGATCAGGAAGCACGACCTCGGTGTAGCTCAACGGGAGGATTTCATTCTCCAAGGTGCAGTTTCCAAGGCTAGTGTTTCTGAGCTCGTTGGAGATAAGCGAAAACGTATTGGCAAGTCGTAGAGGGCCAGGAAGGGCAGAGACTTCAGTCAGGCTCGTGGCCAAGACGAGTGCAACGAATAAAATGATGTGCATGATTATGCCCAGGTGGAAATCCCCTTCCTTTAATCAAGTGATGATGCTTTTTCGGAAGACTGACTCGTAGTAATAGAGGTGTTGAGAAGGCGAAGTCCAAGTTCGAGGGTCATAAGCACCAAATGAGAAACACGTAGGGGGCCTCCTCCACAAACAAGTGAAACCAGATTGTTTTCAAGTTCGGACAAACAACTTTCGAGATATATTTTCAGGTGGGAAGATCACCTTGAAATAGCACGCAAGGCTTGATTGTGAGCCAACAGAGGTGTTATCTCAATCGCCGTGAGACCGGGAGCATCAATCTATAAGTCTGCCCTACAAATTCGAACTATGGTTCGTGAATCTCTCTAGACGTATCAACCTTGGGGCCAGCTTTCTATGCGCTGGAAAACTGGGGCTGCATCTCGGAGCTAGCAAAGTATGGGCACTGAAAGTTGGTCTCTGTGTTGGTTCCCGGCTCAGAATTTGAGCTTAGCGAGGCGGAGATTAGCCGTCACAACACGGAGTTCTTAGCTCATGGAGAACAGCCAATGTGAATCCAAGCTCAATGTCACCACACTGCTGTGCCCATGAAATGTTACATCTCTGGTCCAGTCTTATGCTAGCCGCCGACAAAGTGTCACCTACGAAAGTCTAACAATAAATTGGCTCAGGAAGGATTCGGAACAATCTCTAAAGCTTCGTTTGTCTGTCTAAGTGAGGCAGTGTTAAGTCAGCCTTGGAGGACATGAACCACATGGCACATTCCATTGCTAGGCTTCGAGGTGTAGATGGCCATCATCTTACGAACTCATCTAGCGTCTTAGAATGCTACATGCACAAGAAATGATAAATGCTGTTGACCACACGGTTATCCGTTCTTCATGGATATATTATGATTAGAATGCCGGATGGAATAACCTTTGCCAAGATATCAAAATAGCAATCCAGTTAAGACCACTCTGCTGATACACTTCACGTGTGACATAAATAGTCTCTAAGCGCCCGCGGGGCGCCACGAAGGTCGTGTAAGGGACCGTGGGTTCCCCGCTCAATCATCATGGATCCATACGCAGGAAATTGGACCGAGCCCTGAGCCCTGATTCTCATACCAGCTTGATGATAGCTTCTGTGTCAAGTGATTGACCAAGCAGAGAGAAAATCACATGTCAGAAACACTCAATGATCTTTGTGCTGTGATGTCACGTGGTCGTTATCTCTTAGTCATCAACTAGCGCGACTTTGCTGGCGACGTGCATTTTCCACTCCATCGCGGATCATCAGCAAGAGCTACCCACCATCGATGCTGCCGTTCCAACGGTACTTTATTCGAATGTAGCTGTTGCCAGCCATTCGTCGCGATACAAACTATCATATTTGACCTGACTCTGCTTCACAATGTCCGACGGTAGGTCTTCACGTACTCCCCACTGCGACCCAGTACTAACACCCTCTACAGCCGATATTGAAGCCGTCCGGCGCCTCCAGGCGGAGCGCAATGCTGCTGCCTCTGGCAAGAAAGGTTCTAGGACCTTTGATCCATCCGGTCAACGCACTGACAATTCGACCAAGGCCTCCCTTACCGACTCCTTTGATACCACTTTGTACGAACGGGAAGGGGCCGACAGGTTCAGCGGCTACGATACCTCCATCGCTGTCAATGGTGACGATGAAGAAATGGAAGATGCGAACGGCGGCCACAGCTTGGTTGGTCAGTATACCGCTACCCGAAGTCAGATCGATGAGATGGCACAGGGAAATGGCGTCGAGGAGGAGGACATCCTCCTGGGTCGCGAGAAGGCCGCGCGCATCGCTGATCGTGAGACCGACTATCAGAAGCGACGATTTGAACGCGGTGGTCTGACTCCGACGCGCGCCGACCCCTTCGCTGCCAACGCCGATGCCGACGCGGCTTCAAATGGCCAGACCTACCGAGAGGTCATGGCTCTGCGCGAAATTCAGAAAGAAGAAGAACGCGTTCAGAAGCTGATCGCTGAGAAACGCGAGCGGGGCGAGGATGTCTCTGACCACCAGGCTACTCTGAAGATGGAGGAAACCGCCAAGGAGAACGGCCAGGCCGACTCGACCGCTGATGATTCCGCTGGCAGAAAACGTAAGAAGCGCTGGGACGTTTCTTCTGAGGCTGCTCCTGGAGCAGAAAGCGAGCAGGTCGAGGCGAAGACCAAGAGGTCCCGATGGGACGAGACACCTGCCCCAGGAGATGAGGGCACCAAGCGCCGCTCGAGATGGGATCAAGCACCGTCACTCACATCAGCAACCCCTGTCGGCCATGACGGGCTTGCCACTCCTATGCACCCATCACAGGGTGGTGCGGCTATGGTCCCCACAAGCTTTGGAACCGACTTGAGTGGCCGGAATGCCCCCTGGTCCGATGAAGAACTCGACATGATGCTGCCCACCGAGGGCTACAAAATTCTTGATCCTCCTCCGGGCTATGCTCCAATTCGGAACCCTGCCAGGAAGATGATGGCTACACCGGTGCCTATGAATGGTGCGGGTCAAGTTGGAGGCTTCATGATGCAAGAGCCTGAGAGCATCCGCTCAATGGGCAAAGAGCTTCCGACCGATATTCCTGGTGTTGGCGAGCTGCAATTCTTCAAGCCAGAGGATATGGCCTACTTTGGAAAGCTTATGGAAGCTGGTGAGGAAAGTTCAATGACTGTTGAGGAGATGAAGGAGCGCAAGATCATGCGATTGCTGCTCAAGGTCAAGAACGGTACACCACCTATGCGAAAGACAGCTTTGCGACAGCTCACCGACAATGCGCGGAACTTTGGAGCTGGTCCTCTTTTCAACCAAATTCTTCCTTTGCTCATGGAGAAGTCTTTGGAGGATCAAGAGCGTCACTTGTTAGTTAAAGTCATCGATCGAGTGCTCTACAAGTTGGATGACTTGGTCCGTCCGTATGTTCATAAGATTTTGGTCGTCATTGAGCCATTGCTTATCGACCAAGACTATTATGCCCGCGTCGAGGGTCGAGAAATTATCTCCAATCTTTCCAAGGCTGCTGGTCTCGCCACTATGATCAGTACCATGCGACCTGATATCGATCATGTCGACGAATACGTACGAAACACTACCGCTCGAGCTTTCGCTGTTGTCGCTTCTGCCCTTGGCATTCCAGCTCTTCTGCCCTTCCTTCGTGCTGTGTGTCGCAGCAAGAAGTCATGGCAGGCTCGACACACGGGTGTCAAGATTGTTCAGCAAATTCCGATTCTGATGGGTTGTGCCATTCTTCCGCATCTCAAGGGCCTTGTTGATTGTATTTCGGACAATCTCAGCGATGAGCAGGCAAAGGTCAGAACCGTCACCGCTTTGGCGGTGGCCGCTTTGGCCGAAGCCGCCAACCCTTACGGTATCGAAAGCTTCGATGAGATCCTCAATCCTTTGTGGACTGGCGCCCGCAAGCAGCGTGGCAAAGGTCTTGCCGCGTTCTTGAAGGCTGTCGGCTACATCATTCCTCTCATGGACGAGGAATATGCCAATTACTATACCAGCCAGATCATGGAGATCCTTCTCCGCGAATTCTCATCTCCCGATGAGGAGATGAAGAAGGTGGTTCTAAAGGTCGTCTCACAGTGCTCCAGCACAGATGGTGTTACCGCCGGTTACCTGAAGGAGCACGTTTTGACAGACTTCTTTAAGAGTTTCTGGGTTAGGCGTATGGCTCTCGATCGACGTAACTACCGGCAGGTGGTGGACACAACTGTCGATCTAGGCCAGAAGGTCGGAGTTGGCGAGATTCTTGAGCGGGTTGTCAACAACTTGAAAGATGAAAGTGAACCTTACCGCAAGATGACTGTTGAGACCGTCGAGAAATTGATCGCTTCTTTGGGAGCGGCAGATATCTCTGAGCGATTAGAGGAGAGACTTATTGACGGTGTGCTCTACGCATTCCAGGAGCAAAGTATTGAAGATATCATTATTCTGAACGGCTTCGGTACTGTCGTCAATGCTTTGAGCACGCGCTGCAAGCCATACCTTCCACAGATTGTCAGTACTATCCTTTGGCGGTTGAACAACAAGTCTGCTACGGTTCGACAACAGGCTGCAGATCTTATTTCACGCATTGCGATGGTGATGAAGCAGTGTGGTGAAGATGCCCTCATGGGCAAGCTTGGTATTGTGCTTTACGAATACTTGGGCGAAGAGTATCCCGAGGTGCTGGGTTCAATTTTGGGTGCTCTGCGATCCATCGTCACCGTGGTCGGTATCAACCAGATGCAGCCCCCTATCCGTGACCTCTTGCCGCGGCTTACTCCCATTCTGCGAAACCGTCACGAGAAGGTGCAGGAAAATACCATTGACCTGGTTGGTCGTATTGCCGACCGTGGTCCCGAATCCGTCAACGCTCGTGAATGGATGCGTATCTGCTTCGAGTTGCTCGATATGCTAAAGGCCCACAAGAAGGGTATTCGACGAGCGGCCAACAACACTTTCGGCTTCATCGCCAAGGCGATCGGTCCCCAGGATGTCCTAGCTACCCTCCTCAACAACCTCCGTGTGCAGGAGCGTCAGTCTCGTGTTTGCACAGCCGTTGCGATCGGTATCGTCGCCGAGACTTGCGCTCCCTTCACCGTCCTTCCGGCTTTGATGAACGAATATCGTGTGCCCGAGCTCAACGTGCAAAATGGTGTTCTCAAGGCCATGTCCTTCTTGTTCGAATACATCGGCGAGATGGCCAAGGACTACGTCTACGCCGTCACCCCCCTGCTCGAGGATGCGCTCATCGATCGCGACCAAGTCCACCGACAGACCGCTGCCAGTGTCGTCAAGCACATTGCGCTTGGCGTCGTCGGTCTCGGCTGCGAAGACGCCATGCTCCATCTCCTCAACCTCATCTTCCCCAATATCTTCGAAACTAGCCCCCACGTCATCGACCGGATCATTGAAGCCATCGACGCAATCCGCATGTCCGTCGGTACCGGTGTCGTCATGAACTACGTATGGGCGGGCTTATTCCACCCCGCTCGCAAGGTGCGGACGCCTTATTGGCGCCTGTACAACGATGCCTACGTGCAAGGAGCCGATGCGATGGTCCCCTACTACCCAAGCCTGGAGGAGGATGGCCTGGACCGTCCGGAGTTGTCTATTATCGTCTAAGGACGACCCTGTAATTCGCCGATCTGTTTCTTCTCATGCATGACTATCTTCCTGGGGTTGCTTTCGTTTTCGCTTTCTTTTCATGCAGGGACGAGGACGTTTGGCGTGGTGGACTGTATATCAAGTTTCAAAAGTCACTAGGGAATGCTAATTCTAAGGTTTCAAACATCTTTCACTTCGTAGGCCGGTCAATTGGTGCTTTTGCCTTGTATATCTGTCAAGTTGTAGCCTGGAAGATGACCCCTTTGAGAGCGATCCGGGAAATCCGGGTACCCTGAAGGGGGCTGAAACACGTCAGATTTTAGCCCTTGGGGAGAGGGCGTCGATATGATACGGGGCACCGTTACGGGGGGATGTCCACAGGGCCGGTGGTTGTCGCACCATCTGGTGGCTGCAGTTATTGTAGCCTTTTAAAGCGACGACGGCCGCTATATTTCGAACATTCATAGATGATGGCGACGAGACTAGTCGTGTGATTGATGCCAATGTACTAGCGCTCAAACAACCATCCGATATAAACAGATGGATTATTTTCTTCAGGCGTGTTGGAGGGTAGGTATTTTTCGGATGATCCTAGCCGTATACAAATAATATATCCTGCCAGAGATATATTGCATCGCGTCAAATGGAAATTAAGAAACAACCTTATCTGATTCCAAGCGATTAATTCAGTCGCATCAAATAGATTGAACGTCCCTACAATCGACATGACACGATATACTTTATGTACCTGATCCAAAGACGATCGCGACCGTTCCTGATCCTTCCAGGCCCCCGGAAACCATAGAACCATAGAACCCCTAGCCAAAGCTCATAGTGACAGGATGACGATTGGGCAACGATCGCTGCTTCATCGACAATCATGTCAATCACGACTATCTTCTTCCTCTCCGGGCTACGAGCAGAGTCGAAAGATTTGCAGATTCGAGCCTGGGATTATGGAAAACCCAATGGAACATTGGAACCCAGTGACCCAAGTAACACCGTACACTACAACTTTACAAGGACAATCCCTGGGAACAAACCTGGTTGGCGATAACCTCCCAAAGACCAAACTATTTGAAAAATAAAAATAAAAATCACAGGACCTCACAAGATGGAAGTGCCCTTGCCACCTCCCCCCCCCGGGTGCTTCCCCCTATTCCGAATGCTCCATGTTTTGCCACTCGCTCAAAAATAGTAAAGGTGAAGGACGTAATCTCCAGGAGAAGCGTTCATCCAGGGAAGTGTGCCAAGGCGTTAAATGCCTAAGCTTGCCGTGACGCTTGGCGAAGGATGTGGCCGCGTCAGCTCTCTGACTGCAGGGCTCCATAGGATGTCAGGCGCGCCTTCTTTAATTGTGGGGAATTGATGCGCGAAAAATTTCAACCCACGACGAGTCCCAACCAATAGTTGTTGAATAATGGTAGAGACCCTTTTCTTTTCTTTTCTTTTTCTTTTTTTTTTTTTTTTTGGATTATTGCATTTCTACTTTTACTGATTTACGGATTTTTGATTTTTTAATTTTTTGATTTTCCTAGATAGGCGTTTTCTTTAATTGATGTATTGAATTTCAAATTTAATTTGATTTTTTTTCTTTTACCTTACTCACACATTGGCAGATGTGCATTTAGTCTGTGTCTGTGCTTTGCAGGTTTAATTAATCTGACTCTTAAAGATTTTCGATGATTTTGCGGAGAGAAAGGAAAATCTAGCAGCCTTCTTGGCCTCTGCATAAGGTAGTATATAGTTGTGTAGTGAAGTGCAGTGCAGTGCAGTTCTCATACAGTACATAGTACTTTATTTGAGTTACTGATTAGGCTCAATGGAGTATAGGAGCTCTTCATGAGAAGATTTTTAAGATTCCAGATCCCGTGCAACGGGATCTGAGTATGTATGTGAACTACACAGCCTCCCCCTGAGACTATTCGAACAGAATTCTTCTCCTTTATGCCGTTGCTGAACCGGGGAATGGGAGATTGGTAATCCGGTATCAGTTTCATACTGTACACCTTCCAATGTGATTTGATCCAAGCTGCGTAGACCATCGGAGTGAGAGTGAGGCAAAAACAATATACCGTACACACAGACCCTGAGATAAGGGGAGACCCCGTTTACTTGACTCCCTACTGGGTCCCTTCCATGCGTCCCCCCCCTCTCCACCACCGTCCACCACCGGGCCCCCCTTTATTCAGGGTCTACTGTATATCCCGTTCGGGCGGCGCTGGAGATCATAGTTTAGAGTTTAAATTTTCTTTCTTTTATTTTATTTTATTTTATTTTTTAATTTCCCCCCTTTTATTTTATCATTATCTTTATGGGTTAGCTATGAATTTATTCGGGTTTCTTTTTCTGCTTCAATCTCCCTCTTGATTATAGTTTGGGGTGGCGTGGGCACACGGCTGAGATAGTGGCTTCCGGAAGAAAGCAATGGGGCCCTTCGTGGGCTGCAAGGACCGTGGATCATGGAGATTTCATAGATCCGGAGATCGTGGAGGCGTTGGTGGCACGGTGGCACATGCAGGGAATGGACGCCGAGGTGCGGGCTCCACTATAGAGACACTGTGCGGGTGCTTTTTTTCTGTTTGGGGCGGGGGCCAACTTTTCTAGACTTGATGTATTGATGGTACTCGTGTGGGCGGGGGAAAACCAACACAAGGGTTTACGTGGACGTCAGGTTGCGTAGATGGGTGTACCTGTCAAGCTCTCTGTGCGAGATACCGCGGATTCATGTGAGAAGCTCGGGGACAGGGCGTATGACCCAATCGTGAATGAGGAACAGGGATCATGGTTCGGTACAGTAGGTCAACTTCCGGTACAATGGATTTTGGATTTTGGAGTTTCGAGTTTCGAGTTTGGTTAGTGGATCGCCGACCGTGGACAGTAGACGTGAGCGGATGTAAGCGACAGATGACCCCAAAAACATGATGCCAAGGATTTTCTTTTTGGGTAAGGAGAGACCCTGCAGCCCCATCCACGACAGCGAGGGGTGGATCACCCTGGCGCATTTCCAATGTCAAAGACATGCTACAGTACAAGCTCCAGTGCTCAGGGCTCTGCCCCTCCCCCGGCAGCCTGTGACATAAGCCAAGCCATAGATTACACTCCACCTCCTGCAAGTGCGTCCATGAGTAGGGGGGAAGCTTGATCCAAAAGAGACTAGAGGCTGGAGCTCCTGCATATGTATAGAAGATAATCGAGTGGTTAACGCGGATGTGGGAATGAACAGCGCACACCGTAACTTGGGCGTCACTGGAGCGTCCGCAAGGTTGGGTGGTGGGGGATGCCAAAGCAAGCCACCAGAACGGAAGAGGGAGTCCGGAATGCGTCAATCGTGGTGTAGTTGTGTAAACATGACCCAAATGCCAGCCCCGAAGTTCTCCGTGGGTAAACCGGTTCGGGTCACATTGACTCCGTACGTAATGGGAAGGGGGAAAAGAGGGAAGGGGGGAGGGAATTGAGTCCCGACGACTAGTCACCTAGTCAATCGGGCACCTGGGTCAGGAATTTGGCAGAAGGGGACCAGCAACCAGCTGGGGGAGGTCAAGAGCTGAACAATTCTCAGGAGGGATAGAAGTCGCCGGTCAAGATCTCGAACGGTTGGAGACAAGAGTTCCCAGGAGTTGTTCCGATCCACCGACCGGTGCGTTTCAGGTCGTTTAGCGTTGACCCTGAGGGTGGCAGTGTCGTTAGCGTGGTGGACTTGGGCCAGGATCGCACGCAGGGATCATGACCTCCTGCACTAAACCCTTAGGGGACCAGGCCAACGGGCTTTGCGGGGATCATTCGCGCATCACGTCATTCTGTACAGAAGTTCCTCATTTTGATAGTTCACCCCCGAGGATGACACTTTCTGGTATTGGCGAGATCAAGGGAACCGGTTCCGTCGACTGATCCCCTCTCAACCCAACCTAAGGCGCTCCCAGGTTGCAGGAAGCAGGAACCATTCCATCATTTCCCTCGGGGATTCAAGGCAAGACACTGCACGGGACAAAGCACGCGTCAGCTTTTTGGAGGGACCCGCCAGCCCAATTCGGTATTATTGGCCGATCCCGGTGCTCAAGCTCGGCTATCGACTATCTGCCGTCTTGGAAAGTGCCAAGTGGAGTGGACTAGACTCGATACGGAATTTCCTGGGAGCAAAGTCTGCACGGGACGTGGGCCCCAGACGACAGTAAACGATACGGAGAACCCCCCCTCCCAATGGTCCGGTATCGGGAGTACCCAATCACACCTCTCCGGCGTCTCTCAGATCCTGGGTTTCCGTGGGGGTCTTGCGCATTTATCCAGATTATCCGTAGCTCTTGAGACGTGATGCGACGATGGCAAAAATCTGGTCCTCCTGAATGGGTCTTGAGGAAACTGTTCTATGTATAGAAAAGAGGAGGTACTGGTGGTTTTGCCATTGGGAAAGACCAGATTCCGAATCCCACGAGATATTTTCCGAAATTCAACTTTGTACTGACGAATAGGCTCTAAGAATCAGATCTCTGCACGATGAGACCCGGAAATGACACAGGTCATGTAGGCTCTGTAGATTCCGAGACTTAGTCAACCTTGAATTTAGAGGACAATCTCGCTGACGATCTGCCGTGTGGACACCGCCAAGATCGGAGCCCCGTGCAGATGACAGCCGGTGCGGATGCGTTGCTTACTAGGGCTGGTTCCTGGTGATCCTTTTTGGATCGTCCATGTCGCCAACGTGTGATCGACTCCCAGAGAGGGTTATACATGAACGAACTCCGAACTTGTCTGAATTTGATCATATACAGGATACCGGTCGATACTGGTAGTCCGGGGGGATGTCCCGCAGGTGTGTAAAGTGTATTCATTCGACTCATAACCTCTGTGCGCCTGTTGACCGCCCTTTTACATTTTTCCCCCTCCTCTCCCCGCCCAATTTTCAGCGCCATCTTCGGGAAACTCTTGAGGGTTGGCCGAATGGGACGCCGCGTTGGGAGAGGGGGGTGAGAGGGGAAAGGGGAGACTTGCCCATTTTGGAGAATCCATGAGAAGTGTCAACACGCGTCATGGCCATGGCCTTGGTCCTGGCCCAAGACCCAAAGGCCCCAAGGATTGAGCCGTGTCACAGACAGCGCTGGGCCCAAAGAAGAGTAGTGCAAAGCGGTCAGCGGAGTCGACGGCGTGTTGCCTCCTTCACAAAAATGCTCCACTCGTCCCGTGTTATAAGCTTGGACCTCCGTTTTCTGTCGTGGGCTGCAGATACACTTTGGTGGTGTTCGATCTGCCTCTGATCCGGCACACTCCGCTTCCGTAAACTGTAAAGCAATGCGAGCTACCGCCACTGGTGGGGACATCGTTGATCGGCTCGACAGTCAATGGTCAATAGTCTATCATCGCAAGCTGATAGTTGATTCTGGGTCGCAAATAGTCCCAAATGGTCCAAAACACACTGTTGGACACCTTTCTGCACTATGCAGCTCGGTCGTCGAGTCCTTGATGCAATGATGCCATAGTATCAAGACCGGAGGCGAGTGGGTCAGACGCGGCATGGAGCCAAGCGTAGTGCTTGTTTTGCTCCGTTCGCACATGGGCATGGGGGCATAATGGAGAGCGGGCATCGAATTTTCCACGACTCCATCTGTACCTGAATGGCACCAGCGTTGTCCGGCCTGAGTTTAACTACACTGCCTCAACGCTGAAGGTCGTCGCTCGGATTACCAACATAATGTGGAGGCCGGCTGCCCCTAGTACGCGATCAGGAAAAAAACGCCGAGATGAGCTTTTTTGAGGAACCCGCTTTCCAGGTTTGGAACCATGATGGCTCGTTGGATACATCCGGAACACCTTAGATCCATATCCCTAAATGGATATCCGGGTAATTGGAGTAGACTATAGTGAAGTGTATTCCGGCTACTCCAATTCAAGCTCGATGGCGTCCGGTAGTCGCTGACCCACGGGCGAGTTCGAGGCACGCTTTGTCGATCCGTGGAAACGCCTTGATTTTCCGCATTTGGCGATTCGAGATACGGTTCGCAGCTCGGGTTCGTTTTTCTGGAAAATCTGGAATCTCTGGAAAACCGGATAACTCTAGGCTGACCATGGGACGTTACTGGCATGGCCCTGGTTGGTTCAGAATGCGGAGAGGCCAATGTGGTCAAGCTCCCAGTGCTGGCTCGAGGTGTATTGGGTCTCAAGTTCTTGAATGTGACCATGGGTTTAGCCATCCCGGGTCATTTCCGATAGCTCTCCACGGTGGCGGTGGCTGTCTGGTGGTCAACTCAGAGGACGAAACATTAAGTTGAGAGTAGTTCCTCCAGTGCTAGTTCCGAATCGTGAGTGCCTAGTCCCTAGTTCTTTAGTCCCTAGTTTGTGGGAATGCTATCCCGGCGACCCGGTAATCATTAGAGTATGGTTCGAAAGTTAATATCACCAAAAAAAGAGGGGAAAAAGGACTACTGTATCTTTCTTCAGCCTTCCTCGGTTCCTCCATTTCGGATCGGAGCCTTGTGATCGCAGTCCAGGAAGCTTAGCGCACACTGACATCTCGGGGAGTTTGCACCATCTCGGGGGATCTTGGCTTCGATTCCATCGCCACGGGTCACTCCACTGAGCTAGGGGAGACTTGTGTGATGTGTCCGATGTAGGTCCGGTCGCATCTACCGCAGTCTTTACAGGAGCCGCGCCGCTACTGTCTCCATGGCGGGATGTGTTGGTCCGCACTCTGACGTCGGCATTGGCCTCTATGCGTGCTGGCCAAAATACCAAATACGAGGAATGAGTCGCTCAGTGATACAGGTCGCATGGCGGCAGATAGTTCAGGCTGGGTCCCGAGCCGTCCTGCAGCATTCAAAAAAAAAAAAAGAGTAGAAAGGAACGGGAATAAACCCACCCCCGACATTCCACACACTTTTTTGATCTCATCTACGGGAGTACGAAAGAGGAAATATTTCGTCGTCATTTAGCTCTCCCCAGTTAGGGGACAGCCGGAGCATGTCCGTCGTGCGAAGGTCTACACATCCATAGAAAAGAGTGAAACAGTGGTCGCGAGAGCGATGCACCTGTGAACGACAACGTCACACATTTTTGAAGAAGCGACCAAATTCCCGTCGAGAGGAGAATGCAGGCGTCAATAATGCTCGAGTCTATTGATTCGATAAATTCTGATCGGGGCTTTACATCTGAAGTAAGGTCCTCCCACGCTAACCACCTTTGGCCCGTGTCAAAGGCCCTCCCCCCCCTCTATTTTGCTCTGGTTTCCACTGATTTCCACGCCCACATACATGGCTGAAAGCCCTGCGTGTGAATCGTCACCTTCTTTAATAATAATTTCTCTTTTTGCCCCCCGAGAGGGTCCTGCGGTGTGCCAATGATGAGGGACCCGAGGTTGTCCCCGTGGGCCCCTTCACCACATTCGGGTTTGCTTGGGCCATGAGTGTCAACCCCCAACTCCCTTTTCCCCCCCATCCTTGTGATGTTGGGACAGATCCATAATAGGAATACTACCGGGAAGGGCAAGGTGAAAACTACTCAAGGTCCTACTTAGAAGAATCGGAGAAAAAGGGAGGCGTGACAACTCCCTATCTAACTACTGTAGGCATCGGGTATACCCTTTTGACGTATGGGATCGCCTTTCCCCCCACTACCTTGAAACACACCCTCAGGGCGAACCTTGGTCGCTGCATCGTGAGTTTATTTCTTGGCGTCCCTTTCGTCTCTTGCCATCAAAGCCTTGTTAGGAATAGCGCGCCTCAGACACGGCACGGCTGAGCAGTCATCGGCTAGGCTCTGTGCCGGTGCTGAACATTCCCCGTCTCTCTTCCTCCCTTTTCCTTTTTGGCCCGCAACACTTGCCCACTTCTTCTTCTTCCCCCCCCCCCCCCCTCTGAGGTCACCATCGACTTTTTGGGTCCCATGATTTTCCCTTGCCAGCATTGCCTTTTTAGCACTCTGCCATTCCCCGATCACGGAGTCTACTTGCCCAGTTGCTCAGTTACTTCTTTTCGGTGGCTGGGTACATATTTGCAGCGCGTCTAATTTTTGATTCTTCCAGATCTTCCATTCTTGGGCCGTACAGCATATCAAGGTGAATCTTTCCCATTCCCGAGTCTTCCTCAGAGCCTCGACGGGTATAGATCGAGGCGACAAGGGAAAACGCCAAAAGTCAGAGGGGGGTCCGAGGAACTGGTTCCCGTTGAGAGGACCACTTTTCGCACTAAGCAATGGCTCCAATCCTGCACAAGAGAAATAAGAGAAATGGAGTTTGAAAAAATAAAATAATAATAAATAATAAAAACAAAAATAAAATCCACCCCAAAAAAAGAGGGTAACGTTACAGTATTGTTTCCAGCGATCTGCACCGTCTCCAGTGCCACTGACGACGTGCCGCTGGAGTATCGTGCCTCAGTATAGTGTTTGTCCCTTCTTAAGCTTCGCCGATCCCCTTTCCCCAGACCTCTCTCTCTTCACTTGAAATTAAATTTATTGGATCTTCGCGGTTTATCACTTTCTCTTTTCTACTACCTCTCTACCTCTATACCTTTTCCTCCCCCGCAACACAAGCCGATCAACTCCTTCCCCTCGCTCACACGAGGGCCATCAACTAGATCTTCCATCCTTGCGCGCGATCTCCTCGCGACCTCGCGCTTTGCGCCCCCGACTCCATGACGATGGTAATGGAAAATCAAAACCGCCCTTATGGCGGCATGGGTTTCGACAATGTCTATCACCACAATCCACCGCAATTCACAGATCCCTGGGCTGCACACACTACTTCGCACTCGACTCCTCCCATCTACGCGACTTCCATGGGCAACAGCACTAGCCTCCCGATCAACCCCAAGGAGGAGGTCAGTCGCGCTGCCGCCATGTCTATGCCCTATCCCAGCATCCCCGTCTCTGCACCTTCACTCGTGCCCAGCAACAGCTACACAACTGGCTACGGCCCCGAGGTAATGGGAATGCAACACGAAGTACCGCGGACGGGCTTCGAGCAGCCTCCGACCTACACCACTGCACCACCTATGAGCAGCTTTTCCCCGGCCAGCTATGCGCCAATTAGCTACGCCCCGATTCACCCGTCCCAGCCTCAGGACGCTCGTCGCATTTCGCATTCGTATGTTCTCTCCATGCTCCGATTGATGGTGGCTTGCTTCTAATGAGAGGAATTGTAACAGAGATGCTCGTGTGGGTTCTTCAGCACCCGCCCCTACTCCTACCTTTGGCGACGCGCTCGACGCCAGCCGCGGAATGGTGGCACTCAGCCAGGACATGACTCCTCGCAACATTTACGGCCCTCGGGGCGCGCGAGGCTCTGCGGATTCCTATGGTTTCCCTTCGGCGCACAGTTCTGCCTCATCCATCTCCTCCGGCGGCAACTATCCCTATTACAGTGCCTCCGTGGGCTCTGTTGACTCCTCCGTGACCGACTACAGCTCCACAACCTCCGAGTCCTATGAGTCGCGGACTCTTCCTAGACCAGCCAGCCTTCTGGCTGGTAGCGCTCCGGCGGGTCCCCAGTCGATGATGAGTCAATTCAGCTCGAAAATGCCCTCCAACACCCAGAAGAAGCACAAGTGCAAGGTCTGCGACAAGCGGTTCACTCGTCCTTCATCTCTGCAAACACACATGTACAGCCACACTGGCGAGAAGCGTGAGTTCAAAAGTATCCCGAGGAATACACCGGATCCCTTACTGACAGAATTAATAGCATTCGCATGCGATGTTGAAGGTTGCGGGCGACACTTCTCCGTGGTTTCCAACTTGCGCCGTCACAAGAAGGTGCATAAGGGCGAAAAGGAAGGAGACTCGCCCGACGAGGACGAGTAAATTCAATCTTGAAGCAGCGATTGTTTTCTCTTCTCGCTCCCCTTTCGAGCTCTCTTTTCCTCCCGCTTTGTGTTTGACGTGCCCCGATTTACCCACCCACAGACCCGTCCTGCCGAGTTGAGCCAGCCAACTGTGTTGGATGACACTGCTCTGGCCATTCCTCCTTGTACAACAGCATGGATTCTGTCATGTTCCTTGTTTTCTCATCTCTACCGCCCTTCATCTCACCTGGGGATCCACTTTCCACCTCGGACAGTCTGTGGGATCCAATGGGTTCGGCACAAGCAGGGCAGGAAAAGCCTTCCTGATGCGTTTTTTTTTTTTTCTTTTCTTCTCACTTATTCCCACATTATGACCATAGAGGTACCGGCTGGTTTTACGTTCCTGGTTGATTTCGTTTTCATATCTTATTCTGTCGCTAGACCTGGGAGTCACTTTGTGCTTTTCTCGATACCAATGGGCTTGTGATGATGCAATGCTTTTTCTTCTCTGGAACCCCCTTTTTCTTTCTTCTTTCTCTCCCTTCTTTTTTTTTTTTTTTCCCTTTTCCTTTCCCCCTTCGCGGCAGGCTGTTTTGTCTCTCCTCTAATGCATCTCTACCTTGCATGTATCTCTGCTTGGTCAAGATTTTATACCTTTGCCTTTTCTCTTCCTTTCTGATACTCTTCCGCTTCGATCAGATGCCCTTTATTCCTTGTCTTTCTGGCTGGTTTTTTGTCTTGGTTTCGAGGTTTGCCCTCTGTTTCCACCGGGTCTGCTGTGTTTCAACAGTTGCACGCATCGTGCAATTTGGGAATGGTGTTGATGTGATACCCGTGGCATTGGTGCGAAAGCGTTTCGATTTTACCCACAGCGGGCCTGGTGTAATGGCTTGTACTGCCTGCCAGTGTGACCGCTCTACAGTCGCTATAGTTCCCAAAAGATATTGTCTAATCCGCAATTTAGCGCTTTTGTGAATTATTCCCTTTTTTTTATCATTTCCTCCTATGCTCCTAAACAAGCACTATCAGCGAATGTATTCACAATTGAGCTGCTTTCGCCTCAACACCAGCAGTAGCAGCTTGTCTAGCTCGACGTTAAAACACAGTACCGAAAAGTCAAACCGCTCCCATCGGGATAGTTAGCATAGAAGATACCACCAAGCATCTCCTCGACGCAGTACAACCCCCGGAACCTCACCCTTGGTAGTTTCAGAAAACACAGCCGCCGTCTCAGGGTGCACAGCCAAGCCGCCGAACGTAGAAAGAAATACTAGAAGGTACCATCATAGCCAGAAATGGCTCTTTATCATTCATCACACCTTCATACTCAAATCCCACTTCCTACCCTTCACAGCGCTTTTGAACTTCCCTGCCGTGTCTCCCAATCGTTGTCTCACAGCCAGTTCCTCAAACTTCTTCCCCTTAAAAGCCCCGTAATCCTGCCAGGTCTTTTCCCTCGCACCTTGGGTATTGTCTTCCCATCCCAAACCTATCCCACAACAGTCCCAAGCTGACTCCATATTCCCCGCACAACAATCGCCCACGTCTACTTCCGCATATCAAACTCCTTACCCTTTAACCTCTCCCCACTCACATTTCCCACGAAGTCGAGCGCGGCAACCGGACTTTGTGAACTTCTTCAACACAACCGAGTCCCTAGGCCCCGACGTCGAGTCCACGTTCCACCCTCACTATGACACTCAGAGCAATAGGCCGCCCTCTTCGCATTGACGTCGCGCTGAGATACTATGTTCCGGAGACGTGCGCGGCGTCCTAGACTGGTCTGGGGCATTGGCTTGGGATTGTGGGTTCGCTTCGAAGCCGCCGGCTGGATCATGAATCTGCTGTGGGTGATTCTTTCTTTGAGCCGTTGCAGAGCACTTTTGGATTTCCTTACAAGAGCCGGTTGAGGAATCTCTGAGGAGGGCATTGGCTGTTTCATTGAAAAATACTTGTATGCCGTGTTTTTTTTCTTTGTGCTGTGCGAGAATGGTTTTGTACGAGACCTTTTCTAGCAGCTTTTGTTTCGAGAGCGAGGGCGAAACAAAAAGTGCGAGGTATACTTTGCAACTGGTGTATAGTCGGGTGGGAGTGTTGGAGGTGCAGGTACATGCCATCCCCACTCTCCCCACATATGGGGCAAAGAGCTTGTGTGGAGGTGCAGTTAGAAAGTAGCAAGTCGTATGTCGATCAGATGATAGCCGCTTATCTATGAATGTTTTACTACATCAAGGGGATGGACGACCGTGAGAATGGGATGCAATTATGATACTAAATCGGTAGTCTAAATTGCCTGTTCAAAAGGGTTGCCAACAAGAGACGGCATGCAGAAAGCAGAAAGGGCAGCCCAACGCCGGGGATGATTATGGATGAAAGAACGACTCAGACAAATTGATGAAGATTGAGCGGCATAGCACCAGGCATATTCCAACTCCACCCATAAAGGCCTTAGCGAATTCGGTCTAGCTTCGCCCGGTTCATGGCAATCTGGTCGTCGACGAAGTCGCTCTGTAGATAAAGTTAGCATAGTCTCGAAACAAGTGAGACATCTGATACTGACCTTGCCTGTGATGCGCTCCAGATGTCTGTTCTGCTCGTCGAGCTCCCGTCCGGTGGCCTTGGCGAGACCGTTGAGCCGACCAGCGGCACCACCCAGGAGATCCAAGTTCTGTTCGATCTCGTCCTCCATCGCCTCGTCCTCGCTGTCGGCCTCGAATTGATATTTGGCGCGCTCGGTCACGCTGGCCTTCTTACCCTTGCCTTGCTTGGCGGCATCTCGGTCAATGTCTCGGAAAACCCTCTCCATACGGGCATTGGTTTGGTGTGCTTCCGCCCGGGTCCCGTCGCGAAGATCACGCTCGTCTCGGTGGGTGTTGAGGATTCGCTCATCACGCTCTCGTCGGCGCGACGCACTGGTGAATGGGTTGGCCACGTGCACGGCGAACATGCTCTTGTTGAGGGTCTTCAACTCCCGCGCCTTCTCCTGAGCAATGCGTCCCTCGACGCTGGCCATGTCCAAGCTCTTCTCAGCATTGTGGATGTCTTCACCCTGCGCACCCAGACGAGCCAGTGTGGAGCGACCAGTTTCCTCTGCCTGTGCTGCAATGCGAAGGGCATTCCGTGTCGAAGCAACATCACCCTGCTTGATGAATCGCATTTCCTGCTTGGTTGCATTGATGCTCTCTTCCTCTTCTTCCTCCGCGGTGAGCTGTCGTTCCTCGAAGGTCTGCATGCTATAGTCGTTGCTGCCGCCACCGTAGCTGGGCTGGCCTCCCTCGCTGTAAGGTGGCGGGGCGCCACCACCAGGAGTACCGGATTGCTTGCGGTCTTTGGAACCGCCAAAAAGCTCGTTACGATCGGCGTCCGCAGCATTGGGGTCGTTGGGATCAGTGTTGCCTAGTCCTCCATAGCCACCAGCACCATAACGGGATGCCTGCCCGGCGCCAGCGCCCGGACTTGCGCCGCCAAAGCGGTCACTCCCATACCCGCCCTGGTTGCCGTAACGATTGGGAGTGTAGCCGGAATACTTGTTGTCGGAGGGGATTGCGTGGGGACCTCCTGCGGGGGCGGGGTGGCCCATGCCGCCAAGCTCGGCTGGAGTGATGGGAGCAGCACCGATGCCTTGCTTGGCTCTGGTGTAGGGATCCGTAGGAATCGGCTGGGCGTAGGGGTTTGCTGGAGACGAAGGACTCTTCTCCTTTTTGCGCGAGCCGAACAGGCCCCGGCGGTTACTGTCCTCCTCGTCGCCATCGAATTTTTTGAATCCAAAACGACCCATGTTAATTGTTGGGAAGATGTCAAACAGAAGGTGCGCTGTGAGGAATTGTTAAAGACACGGGAAAGGCGAAATCAATAGCGGAGGGGGAATGTAGAAAGAAAGATGTTTCGGATGAATTCTATGCGCTCAGGGGAGCTTTTAGGTATTCGAGACCGATGATTACAACGGTATGCAAATAACCAGAATTACACATACTTCAGACCCTGCGGTGGCGATGGTGTGACGATACTCATACGGCCATCGCACTGATTTTACTCAGCCACACTAAACCCGAAGCGGGTCAAGTTGACCTCAAGTTATTTTTGGCGTCTTCTTTTGCCCGTCACTGCCACCTTCTTCTACTCTTTTTCTCATTGGGCATGATGGCGCCCTTGGGAGATGCAGACCACTGTCGCGACAAGGCCCGCAAAGACCTGCTTGCCCTGCTCGAAGGCGTGAGTACCAATGCTATATCCCAATCGCCTCATCTAATGCCGTGTGTAGGCCAGGGGCAAGAAGAACCTCGTCATCAGTCAGGAGCTGGCTGGTCCGGTCGGCTTGTTCGTCAAGTTCTCAGTTCTCCAGGAATATGGCGTAGATCGCGTGTTTTTGCTGGAAAATGCAAACATCGACTCGTCCCAGCGCAATGTTGTCTTCCTCGTTCGTGGCGAGAAGGCGCAGCATGTGCGCACGGTGGCTGGTAGGTCATGTCCTTGTTTCGCCTCTCAGCATTTTGCTGCCTATCGTAGACTCGGGCATCGGCCTTGGGACATCAGTGGATTACGCAGACGTCTCTCAACTCTATGTAACCCAGCATGAGATAGGATCCCTACATCATCCAAGCTCATATATTGGCTTTCATTCCCGGCACCCTCTGTTTTGATGGCTATCAGAGTGAGCTGACATTCACGTCACATAGAACAGGTCAAACGTCTACGGAATAATGGAAATGTTGAACATGAAATTACCATCATTTTCGCTCCCCGACGAACACTGGTGAGTAATGCCGTCCTGGAAGAGGCCGGCATTATCGGAGATATCAACCTTGCCGAGCTCCCACTCTACTTCCTGCCCTTAGAACAGGACATCTTGTCATTAGAGTTGGATGATGCTTTCAGTGATTTGTACCTGGTGGGTCTGCCCTCTTGTAGCGGTTGGAGCTTTATTAACACCGCTTTAGAACAAGGATCCAGGATGCATATTCCATTCGGCAAAAGCCCTGATGGGGATCCAGCAGAAGCACGGCTACTTTCCTCGCATCGTCGGAAAGGGCGACAATGCACGTCGCCTAGCTGATCTTTTGCTACGCATGCGAAAAGAACTCGATGCTGAAGAGAGCTCTGGCCTCTCGGAACCGTCCGCTCGAGGCCTACTGCCGAGTGCAGACATAGAAAGTCTTATCATAATCGACCGTGATGTTGATTTTGGAACTCCGCTGCTGACGCAGCTAACTTACGAAGGTCTGATCGACGAATATGTCGGCATTAAGAATAACCAGGCCGATGTCGACACCAGCATTGTGGGACAGGCTCCTGCGCCGCAGTCCCAAGAGTCATCGAAGACACCCCAGCAGGTCAAACAAGGACTGAAAAGAAAGATCCAGCTGGATGCGTCTGATACATTATTCAACCAACTCCGAGATGCGAATTTTGCTATTGTGGGTGACATTCTTAACAAGGTGGCTCGTCGCTTGGAAAATGAATACGAGACCCGGCATTCAGCCAAGACCACAAATGAGCTTCGAGACTTCGTCAACAAATTACCGACCTATCAGCTAGAACACCAGAGTCTTCGCATCCACACGAACCTCGCAGAGGAGATCATGAGACTCACTCGCTCCGAGACCTTCCGCAAAGTATTGGAAGTCCAGCAGAACAATGCTGCGGGCGCTGATCCCACTTATCAACACGAAACGATCGAGGAACTGATCGCACGAGACGTCCCGCTGAAAAGCATCCTTCGTCTGCTTTGTCTGGAGTCCTGCATGTCCGGTGGACTCCGCCCACGCGACCTGGAGAACTTCAAGCGCCAAGTCGTCCAGGCCTACGGCCACCAACACCTCCTAACATTCTCGGCCTTGGAAAAGATGGAACTCCTTCAACCCCGATCCTCTGCCACCACCATGCTCCTCCCCACTTCCGGCGCCCAAGCCGGGACCAAGACCAATTACGGATACCTGCGGAAGAACCTACGCCTGGTTATCGAGGAAGTCAGCGAAAAAGACCCTAATGACATCTCTTACGTCTACAGTGGATTCGCTCCACTCAGCGTGCGGCTAGTCCAATGCGTGCTACAAAAACCCTACATCCTCTCTCTGATCAAGGGCGGGTCCCCTGCCACGTCAGTGAACAACGCTAGTACTGCTTCTCCTGGATGGCTTGGATTTGAGGATGTCGTCAAAAGCGCTCGCGGCTCCACTTTCAGCCTTGTTCAAAAAGGCGATGATAAGGCTGTCCGGGCCCGTCAGACCCTCAGTGGAAATGCCGCTACAAAGACGGTGTATGTCTTCTTCCTCGGCGGTATTACTTTTACGGAGATTGCTGCGCTGCGTTTCATTGCTGCCCAGGAGGCTCCCCGCAGACGAATCATCATTTGTACCACGGGCGTTATTAGTGGCGACCGTATGATGGACGTTGCTATTGAGAAGCGTAGTTTTTCCAAGGCTGAGTAATTTTTTTTTCCGTGGGTCTAGCGTTTACTTCATACAGCATGTCATGATACCATTTGAAAATGCATTGCATCTCTTATCTCTCGTCGTAAATCATCGTGTATCTAAATTATAGAGACTTCTTGATCTAATATTTGAAGCCGGAATTGACTCCCATCAAACGACCCTGGTACCGTTCAATCACCTCCCCGAGCCGCACCATCACTCCAGCAGCCAGAGTGCGCACTTGATCTTGTGGATCTTTGGAGGCACCTGCGTTTGCTTTTCCGGCTGGCGTCCGGTCAAAGACACCCGATGCCCACTCGCGCAGCTCAATGACTTGATTCGCATGCTCTGTGACGAGTCGCTGTTCGCCATTCGAGCCTGAGGCAATGTTCAAGTCGACCAGTGCCAGGAAGAGACTCAACAATGCCGCTGTGACAGTTGGTTCACTTGATACTTCGCGTGTATGCAGCGACAGTAGTAAGGAAAGTGTGGCTTGAGTGAGAGCTGGTAGGTAAGGCGTATGGGGTCCAGACGTCGAGAGAGTGAGAGAGAGTGTCTGGAGGAAGAGAGTGAGAATATGCGGAACGAAGAAAGGGTTGTAGGAAGGTGCAGATGATCTTGAAATTTGGTCAGCAAGTGCATACTTCGGGACTCAGGGAGTCGAGACATACGAGGAGAACTGCAGCATCATGATCTCGAACCGGCCTTGCAGCGGGTAGTAGAATCCTTCTGCAAGCACTTTGTACAGATCCTTGATCGTGGACTTTTGTCTTTCATCTTCACGCTGTTTACGCTTCTTCTCGACTTCCATGCGTGATGAGAAAGTGCGGACTTTCAGAGCGTTGGGACCAGTAAGCGAATCCGCTGCATCAGCTGCCAATGGCTGGAGTGACGTGCGCGACAGTTCTCTAGTCAGTGTTGCAATAGGTGAATCGTTGGCACTGGTAGAACCAAGGAACATCGCCTCCATTGCAGGAGAAAGACGCTTGGATGGAAAAGATGTATCCTTCAAATTTGGTAGACCCAATGCTTTAGCATCAGCCTCACCATTCCCAGCGATTTCACGAGCACTTAAGCCCAAGGCTGTAAGGACAGCAGAACGCTGAGCTTGAGAGATGTCACCATCAAAGAACATCGAGGTAAACCAGCGGCCCATCTTCAAGGGCTGCGAGACGATCAGTGCAATCATGCTCTGCAGACGAGACTCGTGGAACTGCGGGTGATTGTTATCATTTTGAAGGCCCACAACAGTGAGAGCCAATTCTTCAATTTGCTCTGCAAGCTCAGTACCGAATCCTATCTTGCGTCGGATTAGAGAAGGAGCAGTTGTTATGGCGAGTTGATAACGCTCTACGTTCTCAGTGTCTCGAAGATATGTGATCAAGTCACGGATGTACCTATCTGAATGTGAGAAGGGCGTTTGTGCAGCTTGACCAGAAAAAACTTACACAGGCGCTGTTGGCTTATTTCGTTGGACAAGAGTAGGATCCTCATCATCATCCGATGCGTCATCGTCCGGTTTCTCATATGGAATGAGATCCAAGTCTTCTTCTGTTTCATCGCCGCTTTCCTCAATTTCCTCGATGGCGACAATCTTGCTCGTTTGTGGACGACTAGGTTGTGCGTTTGACTTTTTGAATTGGCGCGATCGAGCTTCTTGAGTAGGTTGCTGGGCTTTCGGTCGCTTTGACTGCAATGATTTGATAGACTCGGCCGTCCCAAGCTCATCATAAACTTTAATGAGGTTCAAATAAAATCTTGCTTCTTCGCTCTGCATTTCTTCAAGGTCGAACTTCATCGCTTTGCCGGGCTCTTCAATAAGTTCTGACATTCCAGTGCCAACAATCATGCCCAGAAACCGGGCTCGAGTAGAAGATGCTGCGATGCGATTGGAGACTGCATTGAGGAAGGCTGCTGTCCGCCCTACGCTGTTCAATTGGGTTGAATCGAGGCGTTTCAGGCGGCCTGCTGCCAAAAGAATGGTTTGGGCATTTGCTTTGACTATCAGCCGTGGAGTTGTCAATCAAGTCTGCTTGGTCACATACCGTTTTGTGTGATGGTTGGAAGATGTTTAATAGAAAATTTGTCCCCAAATTGCTCTAGACTGCGCAAGAGCAAAGAGCCGAGCTCATCTGGTGGGACGATCAGCTTCAATCCCGTTCGTTTGGTCCACATGTAGAAACTCACCATTTCGATCAGTGTATGTGGCCAAAAGAGCTCGACGTAAACCGATCGTTTGAATTGAGCCTCCTTGACTTTTTGAAAGCCATTCCGAGATTTGGCTCTGCAAGAAGGGACGGCCACCCAAGATCGCCGAACAAAGTGCGGACACGCCTGCAATGATACCATCAGACCTGAGAGGTGAATTCATTGTACCAGCGAGGTCATCGGGAAAGTAAAATTTTTCAATATCCCGGAAAACAGCTTCAATCGTGGTTATTTGCTCCGGCTGTCTGAGACTATCAAGCAGGAGACCAAATTGTACTGCGGCCGTATTATCAACAAGTATATTCGAGTAAATCTCTCGAACTAAATGATCTAAGAGTGTGTCAGATGTCAGATTTATTGCTGAAAATTCGAAGGGGACATACCAGAATACCCCAAGCTTAGAGCTCTTCCCATGAGGAAAGCAGCGGAGCTCCAATCTCCGACATTATCTGCGTTGAGCTTCGAAACCATGTGGGCAATGTTTTTGCCCAGCCATGATGCATACTGAAGACCATCACCGATCCAGGAGATTGATGATGGGGCTTCAACATCCTTGGATACAGCGAGAGCTTCGGCGGCCGTTGAGAGAATTTTCCCAGCAGCTGCAAGTCCGACAAGCTCTTTCCATGCAACTTGCTGTCGAGTCTCATTTTCGTAGAGAGATGAAGTGTCTACATAGAGACGATACAGAAAATCTGTTGGCTCTAAAAGAGCTGCAATGACCGAGAGCAGATCTCGAACGACGATGGAGCTATTCGATCCTTCCGCCTGCTTGGCCGTGGCACGGGCGGTTGCGATTAACGAACGGAGCTGGGCTATGAGAGAGCCAATACCAGCAATACTGCTCAGACATCTTAACAAGGCAGCACGGGTCTTTTTATCTTTCGGTCGCTTCTCTTTTGAATTCAGTGATGCCCAATGGTCCAGCACAGTGGTGCTGACTAACAGCTGAAGAATCTGGGCTGTTGTTGGACTCGGAATTCGAATATCGATATTCTGAATCTTTCTAGATGCATTGTATGGATCCAGTGCAGACAAAGTCACCTCGACTTCTTCGTGAGAAGGGTGAGACTTGAGCACATTGATGATTTCCGACGCTGATATATTTTGGTCAAAGTTAAGCGCAGGCTTGTTTGATCGATCATCATGAAAATCTAGCGACTCAGAAGCGACCAAGGGGGGATCATTGTCCCGCTTCACGGTTTTCACCACAGTCAAGAGGCCATCCATGACCAAAATGGCGATGCTAAGCAGTAATTTACTTTTCCAGAAGTCTTGCGGAGCTTTGTATGGGCTCGTCACGTGTGTTCCGCCCGCCAAACGCCGCAACAGCCGCATGTTGACCTTCATCCCCGCCATTTCAGCATCGATTCGGATTTCACGACTTCTTTCGAGAATACAAGCGGAGCTTACCTGCTAATCTCAACGACAAGATTTGTCTTGGCCTAGGTGCTACCGATCCCAGCTCGTCTCGGAAGTGGCGATTACTTCACGTTGGACCTCCAGAGCATTTCACACACTTCGACGTGCTGGAAGTGCCGGAACTTTGCAAAGATGATTTCTACTGACGCAAACTCACAGCAGAACAGATGGTATGTTTGATTGAATCAAGGTCGCGTGTTTCGATTTTGACTCACATTAACCAGGAAGCACCTTCATAAAGTTCTGACAAAAGCCGGTCCCTATTGCGATGAAGACTGGGTTCCAGGACAAGAAACCATCAGTACGCTGGAGTCATCGAAAATTCTGTAGGTTGGCTCATCTGGTACTCCTCGACTCGGGCTAATGTGGGGTTCAGTGTAATGTTAGTCAAACGATTCTGGGTATTCTAGAGTTCAGAATCAAGAACTAAAATGGAATAGTGGAGCTGGTGGCCTAGGCTGCGAGATCTTGAAGAACTTGGCCCTGTCCGGCTTCAAAGATATCCATGTCATTGATATGGGCATGTCTCCGTCCCACTTCCTGTTGAAGGGCGTGACTGTATTAACACATATGGGTAGACACTATTGACATCTCAAATCTCAACCGACAATTTTTGTTCCGCCAAGCTGATATTGGCAAGCCCAAAGCGGAAGTCGCTGCTGCCTTTGTGGAAAAGCGAGTGAAAGGTGTTAAAATTACGCCCTACGTCGGGAAGATCCAGGACAAGGATGAGGACTATTATATGCAATTCAAGATCGTCATCTGCGGACTCGACAGCATCGAGGCTCGCCGGTGGATTAACTCTACTCTGATTGGGATGGTAGACATGGAGGATCCAGAGAGTTTGAAGCCTTTGATCGATGGCGGAACTGAAGGTATCTCCCAGCCAGACTTTTGACTCTCATACATGTTGAGACTGACCGTCAAATAGGATTCAAGGGACAAGCTCGTGTGATCTTGCCCACCCTCTCCTCATGCATTGAGTGTCAGCTGGACATGCACGCTCCTCGACCCGCAGTACCGCTGTGCACCATTGCTACCATCCCTCGCCAACCTCAGCATTGCATTGAATGGGCTCACCAGATCGCATGGCAGGAGAAGCGCAAGGACGAAGCCTTTGACAGTGACGATATGGAGCACATCTCATGGGTGTACAATGCCGCTCTGGAGCGGGGCAAGCAGTTCGACATACATGGAGTGACCTTCCAGATGACCCAAGGTGTCGTGAAAAACATCATTCCAGCAATCGCGTCTACCAACGCTGTGATAGCGGCCTCTACAACTTCAGAGGTGTTGAAGATTGCTACCTCCTGCAACCCTTATCTCGAGAACTACATGATGTATGCCGGTGAAGAGGGCGTGTATACCTACACGTTTGAAGCCGAGAAGAAGCCTGACTGTCCCGTGTGTGGAAACCTTGCTCGCAAGCTGAATGTGGACCCGAATTCAACCCTGGGCGAATTCATTGAGAGCCTTGGAGAAAGGGCTGAAGCGCAGCTAAAAAAGCCCAGTCTCCGCACCGAGGAGAGGACCCTTTACCAGCGTTTCCCACCTCAGCTGGAGGAGCACACTAGACCGAACCTGAAGCTGAAGCTGCATGAACTTGTGGAAGATGGCGAAGAGGTTGCTGTCAGCGACCCGGCTTACACCATTGATTTCCGGTACAAGGTGATCTTCAACAACTAAAGACGCCCCAAGAATTAACGTTGATACGAATTGAATGATACTTTGCTTCATTTATCTTTCCAGTGTTTCAAGGATAGCTGCCGGCCTTGTTTGCTCTAACAACAAGTATAATATCCCGACTCCGGCCTCGTGAGCCAACTTTTGACCGAACTTTTCATAAATATACAGCGTAAACGAAGCTCAAAAACATCCCAACGCCAGTCAATGCATTTATGTGAGGTACTAGCAGCGGCGATGATCCACGGCTTTACGCCATGAAATCATGCAGACCGCGCTTCCACCGGTTGCACTTAAGCTTCATCACCTTGACAGCCTCCAGGAATAGAACATCGCTCTCGAATTGGCCAGTGCTCTCGATGTTGAAGATGAAATGATCCCGAACACGGCCCAGCTTGACCTTGCCTTGGAACTCCTCGTGACGCAAGCACTCACGGCTGACAGTATCATTGAAAGCATCCTTAACAACAGCCTTCTGCTCACCAGCGTGGCCCTCGTATCCGCTTCCGCTACGCGAGGCCTCCTCAGGAGTGATAGGCTCGAGACCAATGACACCCTTGGGGAAGCACTTGGCAAATTTCTTCGCATCCTCGCCGATGATGGGACGCTCAATCTTAATATCGGGAAGGAGACGGTAAGAGGCGGTCGCAACGGGCGAGAACTTGGCGTGGTCGGCACCGATACCCTTGACACAATGCATTTCCATCTCGATCTTCTGACCAGGACGCATCTTGGCGACGAGAATGTCGGGGTTCACGGGGCGAATAGCACCGTCACCGACGAAGAATTGCTCCTGACGACCGACGGGATGGAAGGAGATATCTTTAGCATAGACGTGGGCATGGTTGTACAGCTTGCGCGGGTCCTGCTCATCGTCGTCGGCGTTGGGGTTCTTGGTGCACTCGACATCGAGGTGCAGAACAATGGTGTTATAGTCACTGGGCCCTTCGGCGGCACCCTCCTCATCATCGGATGGCTTGCGGAACCAGTGCATCCAGTTGATACCCTCTACAGAGCCTTTGAGGGGAATCAGACCCAGGCGCTGGGCAAGAACCTCATCTTGGATGACGGAGGTGTTATTGTGAACGAAGACATACTCAATGGCAAGAGTCGGAATCTCAGCCATGAGAATACGGCGGAAAGCATTGGCGACGGAGGCGTCGAGGCCGATCAGTGAGAAAGAGGCTTCGTATGGGTCGTTGCGATGGAATTCGACCTTGAAGTTCTGTTGCGAACCGTAAGAATGGGGCGCGCATTAGGGTTATGTTTGCTATGTCGGAATACATACCTTCTTGAAGGTGTCAAGCGCCCATGAGTGCGACTCTCCGGGCCAGTGACCGGGGAAGTCTGTGGAGGGGATGTTGGTGACAGTTTCTGCGTTGATGCCAATGATCTGCGACTCGTCAGCGAGGGAAATTCTAGGGTAAGTCGTATGGACATACACGGCGACGCTGCAGCTCCTCCTGCGACGGAACAAGAGGTGCCATGGTGGAATGACTGGAGGTAGAAGGTGGAAAAGTTGAAGGTTGGAGAGGATCGGCGATAAGAATAATTTCTCGAAGTATTTTCTGGGCGCCTGAGGCAGAAGAGTGTCCTTTATTCTGTGACCCAGTAGTGCGAGCATTCTTTGCAGACTGTACATGTGCTAAGCCAAATACAGATTAGCGTCAAATAAATGAGCGCGTTATAGACGGCTATACCAGCCAATCAAAAGATCACTGATGACCTGGCGACCCGGCAGCTCATGCACGTGACTCCTGCCAAAATGGAGCGCGACCTCACCTTCGACTTCAAACCAGGCTTCCCTTTCCCGCCGAGAGCCCACCCGCTTTGCTCCAATTGAATGCGCCTGGACTGAGGCTCTATTCGCTTTCCTTTCTCTTGGAACTCCCCTCTCACCAGTCTCCATGGCCGCCTCCTTCGCTCGCCTGGCGGGCAATGCGCCCAAAAGGCTCTGTCTCCGCCCCTCCGGCCTCTTCAACACATCCGTGCCTCGCTCCCGCTCCATAACTACCACCGTCCCCCGCAGCAATGCCGAAGCCGCCAGCTATCAGGCCACCCGATTGATCCCGACCGACCCGACATTCAGCCACCTGGCTAACAAGCCTGCCACCACCGATGCTCAAGAGGCCGCTGCCCTGGAATCTGAGGCCGAGGGCATTGACCGCAAGATCCGTCACTACACAGTCAACTTCGGTCCCCAGCATCCGGCTGCTCACGGTGTGCTTCGTCTGATTCTGGAACTCAACGGCGAGGAGATCGTTCGCGCCGATCCCCACGTCGGTCTGCTTCACCGTGGTACTGAGAAGTTGATCGAGTACAAGACCTATATGCAGGCCCTGCCTTACTTCGATCGTCTGGACTACGTCTCTATGATGACCAACGAACAGTGCTTCGCGCTGGCCGTCGAGAAGCTGTTGAATGTCGAGATCCCTGAGCGTGCTAAGTGGATCCGAACCATGTTCGGCGAGATGACTCGTATTTTGAATCACCTCATGTCCGTTCTCTCACACGCCATGGATGTTGGTGCTCTGACTCCCTTCCTGTGGGGTTTCGAGGAGCGAGAGAAGCTCATGGTGAGTTACCCGAGAACTCCATGGATCCTTGAAGGGGGTGCGCAAATTGAAAATTGGAAAGTGTGCTGATCATGGTTTATTCTATAGGAGTTCTACGAGCGTGTTTCCGGTGCCCGTCTCCACGCGGCCTACGTCCGCCCCGGTGGTGTCTCCCAGGACATTCCCATTGGTCTCCTTGACGACATCTACCAGTGGGCCACCCAGTTCGGTGACCGCATCGACGAGACCGAGGAGTTGCTCACAGATAACCGTATCTGGAAGGCCCGTACCCAGGGTGTTGGTGTGGTTAATGCCACAGATGCCCTCGGCATGAGTTTCACTGGTGTTATGCTCCGTGGCTCTGGCGTTCCTTGGGACATCCGTAAGTCGCAGCCCTATGACGCCTACGACCAGGTCGAGTTCGACGTTCCCGTCGGTGTCAACGGTGACTGCTACGATCGTTATCTCTGCCGTATGGAGGAGTTCCGTCAATCCCTCCGCATTATTCACCAGTGTCTGAACAAGATGCCCGCCGGCCCTGTCCGCGTTGAGGACTACAAGATCTCCCCTCCCCCCCGTGCCGCCATGAAGGAGAACATGGAGGCTCTTATTCACCACTTCCTTCTCTTCACCAAGGGTTACTCCGTTCCTCCCGGTGAGACCTATTCCGCCATTGAAGCCCCTAAGGGTGAGATGGGTGTGTACCTGGTCAGTGACGGCAGCGAGCGTCCTTACCGCTGCAAGATTCGTGCTCCTGGTTTCGCCCACTTGGGTGGTTTCGACCAGGTTTCTCGTGGTCACCTTCTCGCCGACGCCGTCGCTATCATTGGTGAGTATCCTCGCTCTATGCAACATCTGACATCGCTAACATTCTCTTCTCCAGGTACCATGGATCTGGTGTTCGGTGAGGTTGACCGGTAAAAGCGCCTTCACAACGCAATAATAAAAAATTCAAAAAAAAATTGAAGAAAGCCTCGAAATGGCCACTTTATAGACGGCTGCCGCCATATTCGTGGTTCACAATCAGGGGAGTGAGTACCATGATCCCTCTATGTGATAACCCTAGATCTCGACTCTGATCTTCGGGTGTACTAAATTCTCCATGTTTTCTTCTCATGGCGTTGTTCTTTCATGTCCTGTCGTTGCCCATTGTCTCGTCTGATTTGCCTCTTAAAGCCCTGTGTATAGTGAACATCCAATTTTTCTGAGACAGAAGTTCTCTACGCCCATCGTAGTTTGAAATTGACATAATGCTCGGAACAAAGCCTTGTGCATGCACGCAGTTCAGATGTCCCTGATGGTCAACAGTGGACCCCTTGAACAAAGTATCGAGCTGTCAATTTTGATGCATGTTTATGAATACTTGAACAACTTGCAATGGCATTCCTGTTGTGACAAAGCATACTTGAAGATGCTAGCTTTACCGAAGATCGGGCTGCAAAAAACCCTATCTTTTTCCCTTTTGCCGTCAATGGCGGCATGGCTATACGTTTCTTAGCATCAAAGTCAGAGTAAAGGATGTCTGTTCTTGACTGGTCTAATGTGCTATCTCGAACATGCCGAGACATTCGAACCTGTAATGTGACTTGTCAAAGCCAAAATGCTCGCGATATGAGCGATTTCCCAAGGAAGGCTCCTACGACTATATTAGGAAAGAGATATCTACACCATGACAGAAGCAAATATCTAAAATTCTCGTTCTTATCTAGTTGATGAGGTATGGCAAAGAAGTATCATTTAGCATCCAGTGCTCATTGAAACTGGAAGCATTCACAAATGATTCGTCACCGAGGCTGCTGAATTGCATTGCACGGGTTAGGATATTGCTCGTAAACGCCTCAACGCCCATCGACACCCACGCATCTCCAGCCCGAGTGTGAACGAGAAACCGGCGCCAGAACCATGCAGAAACACAATAAATCAAATTCTGGACAAATGCCAGTAGGCCAGCCTCTATAACCATCACTGGATTGACATAGGGCTCCCAGAGTTGCAACCTACCACTTCCTTCCTGAGAAATGCTATTTCTCAACCCTTCAGACGTTGTCGTCCTCGTAGACGAAAGGGATATCTCGAATACGGCGACGGTTGTAAGCGACAAATTCACTGTCACCGGGAGGTCGCTCGTTGCGTGAATTGGCCGTCAACATGCTCTGGATACTCATGCAGACGCTTTCGCAAGTCTGCACAGGGGACCAGCCAGAAGAGCTGAGAAGGTCAAGGCAAATGATGCCGTTGCTGTAGATGTGTGGATGCATCGGAATTGGTCGGGGTGTATCAGAAGAGGCGGGCAGTTCGATAAATTGGACTTCCGGGGGTTCTGCGGGTATCAGTATGGGAATTTGACAGTGATAAAAACATGGGGTCCATACCTATGGGGTATTTGTTGTTGAAAGTAAACTTCAATCGATAGGTCTGGTCCTTATACAGAGGGTTGTCATCAAGGACTTTGATATCCATCTGCCATTCCTCCAGGTTATCTGACTTGGCGATAGTGATTCCCGGGGGAGTGTGGTCTTTCATCTAGTAACGTGGTATGTTAGATCCATTTGCTACGCTAAAAGCGTTCCGCCAGCATGACAGGGAATACTGTCTGGGAATTCGGCATACGAAGACAGCGCCTCGTAAGCCAGACACACGGAAAGGTCGTACCTTGGTGAGCTCCTATATGTCACGAAAATGTCAGCGAGTCTGAAAGAGAAAGCATAATGATCTTAAATGTTCCGAGATATATCGTCCCGAATGTCATACCTTGCCCAGTCGCTTGTTGGCGAACATGGTTGCGGTGAAGTTGGAGGTCAAAGAGAACGCCGAAGCGGGTCGTACACCCGGAAGCTCAGGTGGAGTCGTCTGGGATGGACGGGCGCAATACCCAGAATGAAAGGCGGGTATCTTCCGCTTCCTCAAGCGCCCTCGCAGGAAGGGCCGGAAGAATGAAGGGGAGGATTAGAGTGAAGTGTCACAGAGTAGAACGCGCGGGGCGATGTAAGGTGGGGAGACCTCGACGGACGGTTTGATGCCTTGCTGCCTTGCGCGTCAGGCTACAACATGAGTTCTTATCTCAAGCTTCGGACTCTCGACGACATGTAGGTAGTTACGTTGCTATTAGCTATAGATGCAAACCTGATCCAATTTTGTCCTTAGTACTTATCTCATATATGAGTGATTTCTCGTCAAGTAAGTGTATATTTATCATTAACATTGCCCAGAGAAGAGCAAAATGGTCAATCAAAGAGGTGTTCACTCAGGGAGATGTCGATGAGAACATAGACTAGACTTCTACGTAATAGCTGGAAGCAATCGTCGCAATTTAAAAGGAGCAACTTAGATCTCTTCAGATAGTCTCACCTCTGAAGGTGAAATACCTCGATAGCTAGTTGCCCGTCAAGGCTTCGAAATTCTAAGTGCATTTTTGCAAAAGAGACTGCATATGGGCTAGGAGAGTAAATCAGTCATAGTAATTGTTGAAGATGATCTTTGGGAAAACATATAATGCTAGTAAAGTAACGTGGCCGACCTTGGGGCCTGACACCATCGGCCGGATGGTGGGAGATCACCCCAAACCACCGTTCAAAACACCTTCTTACACAATATGTGCCAAAGATATCGGAGATCACCGCAGCCAAGATCAGAATAGGCCCAAATGATCGGTAGAGCTCGGCTATTGACTACCGAACGGCCCGCAAACGAGCACCTCATTCGTGTGACTAATGGAAACCCCATGGGGCATTGACTCCACATTTTGGAGGCCGGGGTAAATTCCCAAGCTACATCTAGTCATGGAACCCTGAGGCCATGTTGGTTGGTGTCTCGCAATCTCTGTAGATGCAGCTATGGCAGAGAAGAGTTCTTGCTATGAAGATGAACAGTCTTCAAATGCGCATCAAAGAACCTCCGAACTAAGCGGTATTCACGTCAAGCCGATCTTAAATGGCGGCTTGCAAGCTTGGCTCAGCGTTCTTGCAGGGTTCTGCGTGTTTGTCAATTCCTGGTGAGCGAAGCATATCAGATTGGATTTCTTTTCTATCGTGAATTGCCATTTAATGAGCGATCATAGGGGAATTATCACTACCTTTGGCGCATTCCAGGAATACTACAAAACAGAACTCCTCTCGGATTTGTCTCCATCAACAATATCTTGGATCGGAAGTATTCAAGCAACGCTAATTCCAATGGTTGGACTGGTTTCTGGTCCGTTGGTTGACTCGGGATATCTACGCCCGCTAATGATATCCGGTTCTTTCTTGACGGTCTTTGGATTAATGATGACCAGTCTTGCCAGAGAATACTACCAAGTCAGTCTCATCGAAAACCCCCTATATTCAGAAGAGTTTCCTGACTATGAGCATAGGTTCTTCTTGCCCAAGGCTTCTGCGTCGGCATTGGCGGTGGAATTTCCTACATTCCAGCGTTAGCCGTGATCTCGACAAGCTTTACAACGAGACGCCCAATTGCGATTGGCATTGCATCAATCGGTTCAAGTGTTGGAGCGGTCATATTCCCAGTGATATTTCGCCAGTTACAGCCTAGAATCGGATTTTCATGGGCCGTTCGCTGTATCGGCTTCGTCAGTCTGCTTATGGCAATCATCGCATGCGTCATATTGTGTTGCCGACCAGTTCCTAGGATGCGTGCACGAAGCTTGGTTGATTGGCAAGCCTTTCGTGAACCATCGTTTATGTTCTTCTCTGTCTCGCTCACGCTCGTTATGCTTGCATACTACGTACCCATATTCTACGTCGCTTCTTACGCAAGGACTGTGGTACACACAACGACAAGTTTTTCATTTTACATGGTAGCTATTGTCAATGGGTCTTCTGTATTTGGTCGTGTTGTACCCTATCTACTCGTTGCCTATGTCAAGCCAATCGCTATCCTCATGACATGCGTTATGGCCTCGGCAATCGCCATGTTTGCCTGGATTGCCGCAAGGGAGACCGCGGGCTTCATTGTCTGGGCTTGCTATTGGGGTATTCTGAGCGGGGTTCTTGTGACAGCGCCGACTTCTATTGTTGCGCATCCTGTCTTTTGTCCTGATGTGAATTGTATGGGTACCCGGTTGGGTATGATGTGGGGGATCTCTTCGTTCGGTGCCCTTGCAGGAACACCCATTGCGGGAGCACTTGTCAATCTTGATACAGCTAATTTCTTGCAGGCTCAGGTGTTTGCTGGGTTTATGATGGTCGGAGCACTACTCTTACAGCTATGGCCTGGATATAAGGTGTTCTGCCACGATCGCAAACAGGCCCAAGGACACGCATAATGGTCCCGGTTTGCGCATTGACCAAATTTGTTGAAGCATTACATTTGAAGAGTGAAATTAGAGATACAGTTCATTTTCAGCCTGTCAGGTCGTGAAGTATTTTATCAATCAAGCATCAATTTACATCGTTTCTGACAGTGAAAAGTCAATTGGTAGATGTCGTGACGTCACCCCACCCGGTTCCTCGAGGTACTATACTAGTTGCAGCGATCGGTCCCTACTTCGCGGATTTGAAGTCCGGAAAATATGAGACTTGCTCGTCCATGGGAAAGTACTGGCGTAATACACTCATTGGGTTACCACTAGTCTAAATTAGGAATGAGAAATTTCCATAACTCAGAAACTTGTGCTCTGTGACACCACTCAGGCTCCCCCGATACTCACGTTTGTAGAATTCCGAGAAAAATATGTGGATTCTATCGTTTTGGTTGTTTCCTGTTATCTCAGGCTGCATGTGGCTAGGTATGAGTCTCGCTGATATTTGGAAGCCATGTACTCACATGCTTCTAGCTATGTTAGTAGCCATGCTTTCTAGTTGGGCGGCAGATGGAAAGCCCATATATTCCACGATGACTGACGGGTTGACAATTCCGTGCGTGAAGCTTAACTTGCCTCCGGACTGTTTCAGCTAATCTGATGTGATTTCCAGATACATCTCACATATCGGTGCCGAAGGGCTAAAGCCTCTGTTCATTGCAGGCTGTGCAGTTACAGGCGTTTTCCTCGACTTAGCTCTCCTTTCAGAGCGCTGGCTGCGGCATTCAGGTCAACTCGCTCCCAACAAAGGGAAATTTGACAAATCTTGCGCAATTGGATCCATCCTATTTTCCTTCACTGGAGCTCTTGGACTTTTGCTACTGGCTATATTTGACGTCAAGTATCACGACCATCTACATTACGGATTCCTGATCATGTTTATGTAAGATGATCTTTTGATAAGTGGCGATCTGTTGTCTGACCGATTTGCAGAGTGAGCTATGTGGTAAACGCAATCCTGGTCTGCCTTGAGTACATATGGATTGGTCGGTTCTATCGATCGCAGATACCCATATTGTTGGTCAGCTTTTACATAAAAGCTCTATTCGTTGTCCTTGAAATCGGTGTAGCCATCGGATTTGGGATTTGCATGAAGTCCAAAGCTGGACATACAAAGAACGCAGCCGCTGTTCTGGAATGGGGTAAGTCTTTTGGCTCAAGAGATGTTGCGACCAATTACTGACGAAATGAAGTTGCTGCCCTCATATTTGCATTCTACATCTTTTCCTTCACCATTGATTTACTGCCGTCAATTCGTACTCGCAAACGGGTACCTCAAGGGGAAAAATACCCTCATCCAAGAGTCACTACAGATCCAGAGGTACCAATTAATTTCTAATGGAGTCTCTGTCTTTTTAGGATAATGAACTGTTGCTTTGTGGATCCATCCCGACATTATGATTGGATCTCAGATTCCGGAATCATATGTTCTACCCCCATGGGGCATCAATGACCAATCTCATCCACTTTGGCCTCTTGAAGTTTGGTTGTCCACCCGTGATGAAATCATAGACTTTTCAGACTACATTGCGCGGGAAATCGATAGTCCACAATAAAATCAGATGATTCTCCTTTCTATCTGATCGTTTTTCAACTAAACTTCAATTGCTCAAAATGGAAAGTTTTTACAGTCATCCGACAGGACTCGTCACCTGGATCGCCCGCTTCCTTCAGTTAATCAGCGCAATTATTGTCCTTGGAATCACAGCCTGGGCTGCTCGAAACACAAAGACCGTCACAGTCATCTATACTCTGACTATTGTATGTATCCAATCATCGTAAAGATCATCTTCTAACAATGGCTCAGGCTGCTTTGACCGTGGTGACTATCCCTTTCGCAATCGGTATGAGCTGCATGTCGCGACGCCATCGATGGCATGTTCTTCCTCTGATCGCCATTGACGGAGCTCTTTCCTACTTGTAAGTACAGCCGAGACATCACCACAATCTTTGTATTTACTGATTGTGTCATAGATGGCTCACAGCGGCCGTATTTCTGGCCCTTGATTTTAACCAAATGAGCTGCCGTGTTATTCGTTGGAACGGAGAAACGGTCTGTAGCCGGAAGTACACCGCTGAAGCTTTTAGTTTCATTGCATTGTCAGTGATTCCCAAACTTATTTTAAAGTCATTTACTAACGATCGTTCGAAGCTTTACAATCCTCATGAGTATGTCCGCTGAAATAGCTTTTATTTATTCTGTCAAACCAGGAACTTTGCGGAAGAAGGAGGAAGTGCAGCCTGAAGATCGCATAGCCCAGAATCTGAATGCAGCTGGTGTGCTTTAGTGCAAATTGAAACTTCTTTGTCGTTCTTGGATAATGTTCCTGATATCAAATTTTCATCTGTCTATCTTGAGAAACTCATCTGATGTATGTACTTTGGTTGGCTAAATGAAATGTGTTTCTGACAGAAGGTTTTCCAAACCTATGGAGGTGCATAACATATGATTTTTGTCATGTCACTAGTATTCACTCTAGGAGGAATGCCTTCTTTGAGACATAGCCATGAGACGTTCCTACTTAAATGCAAGGGCTATCTCGAAATAATTTGTATTTAGACCACCGATGCTACGGTTGGTTCAAACCTAAAGTAGGGCAAGTATCAATGAAGGAGCACAGTAGTAAGCATTAACAGACCATTCTTGGGCGCTGAATTGTGGTTCCTTCTTGTAACATCAATTAGGTGAAAGGGCCCGAGGAAACGCGAATCGAAGGATGTCCCTTGTGTTTAGGCGTTGCTAAGAACTTTCATCGGTACTTTGTAGGTCACTGTTCATCTGCGAGGCACAGGCTGTATTGTCAAGATCGTTACGATCCCTTGTGGGTTTGATGAGGATTCACAGTTTGCGTGTTGACATTGAGGAGATACGGTCCGAGAGTTCTCACTGACTTTTTACACGGTTGTCTACAGGTACCAGGCCACTCAAAGTGCATGATTTGGCCCATGAGACGAAATGTGCAAAATGCACTGGTAATACCAGGGCTCGACTTGAGCTTGTTTCACATCATATGTACCAATAGAAATGTGGAGTTGCTCGCCAGTCGTTATCATCTTATCTTGGTTCAAGGTGCCGAATCAGACGCTCTGACGTTGAGAAGGTGGATTACCTGCATATTGCACGTTGTTCCAGACATCTATTGATAATCCCAATTTGAGGGGAAGTCACTGAGATGAATTGCATGGCTTACTCAGCTTGTAGCTCAGGCCAACCATTTGCGGGGCGACCTCGCGCCCGAAGCTCATAATGACTTCATCCTGCGCCAAAAGTATCAGGAAGTTGGCCCATGAGGTAATAAAGTTCGCCTTGTCCAAGATCGCGCGGCCTTGGAGCCAACATGGTTTCGATTATCTTGTCTATCATCGAGTTTATCCATCGTCTTGTGAAAAGAGACCCCGCGAAACAACGTCATCATTAGTCCACCTGCACCAAGTATATAAACGTGCAGCCTTTACACTTAAATGCATCCATTTTACCATCTACCGCGCCATTTGAAGAACTAATATGCCCGAATCAGCATCTCACTCCTCTGCCGTCTCGGGCGGCTCCAGCGCTGTACCCACTCCTGCGAATAACAGTGATCGGTGGGGCGACAAGATATTCCATAAGGGAGGCTCGGCGGATGAGCCTGTCAACCAAGGCAATGGTCATGTCTCTGTATGTATTACATGAGTCGCCTGTGGCAAGGAGATCGCAAAATTAACATGTTGTCCAGGCCCACAACCCACAGGATACAATTGGAAACTTCCTCGGTTTGCGGGACCAGAAATCTCGCGCGGAGAGTAAATTCAACGAACGGGCTGGGCTGACAGATGGTGTAAAGCGCACCACTGAAAGTGGCGAGCCCACTTGTGAGTCTGAGGACCACAGCTTCGCAGGCCGTAAGCCCGGTGGCTCGGAGACTTGGCCTGGTTGGGAAACGACGAAGAGTTTCTTCGGGTGAGTGGCTAATGTGTCCTCAGAACGTTGATGCAGAATGCTGATATGATTTACACAGCGCTGGGAACACGAATTAAGGACACGCTTGGCTATCATTAATTTTATGCGATGTACGAGTTATGGGCGGCGTCTGGGCAGTACGAAGTATTATTTTGAATTACTCACACAATGAAGATGTGAAAGAGTAAAGTGTATAAAAGAGAAGTGGTCTTATTTGCCTTATTCGATCTTTGTTGCTTTCGGCCGGACAAGGTCTCGTAGCATCACTAGTTTGCTCAGGATGCGACCTTTAAGTGTATGGGCCCCAAGAGCAGCAGCTTCATCCAAGGACACAATGCGCCGTACCAGCAAATTGAACACTGTGCCGAACCCAAGCGCAATCACTGTACTCGTAAGGATTATCACGTTGTAGGGCATACTGAAATCAGGAGTAGGCAGGGGGAGCAAGAGGCTTGTGGAACGGATATAGACCGGACCACTATCTGGAGAGCTCAGAATGCGAATGACCGCAGGCGCGACGTTAAATCCACGATTGGCATCAGGTGGATACTCAGTATAACGTAAAATGGCCTTTTCAAAGTCGTAGGTTAAGGTCACCGATGAAGCGGCAGGTACTGATAAAGCCAGCTCCAACTGTGATCCGCGTTCCCGATCAATTGCGGGTCGGAAGAAGGTCTCGGTAACGAGGTCGGAGGCAGGGATCTCTCGGCGTACACCATCGCGGCCCGTAATTGTAGCCTGTAATGTATGGATATACGGCCGAAGGAACCACGGAAGTGATTCAAAGTAGATGAAATCAACGGCTGTCGTTTCGGATGGATTGCCGAAGATGATGCGCATGCCACCACGCTCTTGACCGTGGCCAACGATGGTTCGCTCAGCATGGAGAATTGGCTCCCCAAGCGGGACTTTAGTGTTGATTTGCTGCTCGTGAACGGCAAGGTCGAATGGTTGCTCGGGGTCCAGTTTAAAGCAGCGTGTGTAACCATCGTCATGCTTGATTTCCAAGGCGCCTTCGGAAGTAAACACGCTTCGTTCATGAGGAACCCGAAGACAAACAGATGGCTCGCTGTAAGTCTCAGCGAGAGGGCACACGCCTTGTAAGGAGCGCCCGAATACCTCTGTGAGGCTCCAACTCGTTTCGGTTCCCTTTTCCAGAGGGTAGCAAGTATCTTCTGAATTATACTGCTTGGAGGTGTCACAGACAAGCTGTTCATTAGGAACGGGTCTAGGAATGGGATTGGCTCGAGGTCGTTTAGACCGTTCAATGTCCAAAACCATATCCACGGTCTGCTCAATTTGGATGAGACACTCGCCACCAGGAGGGCAGATAGGCCGCATATCCACAGACATACTCTGCCATGCGGCGTCGAAGAGTTTGTGGCCGTCGAAGAGACTAGAGATTCCAGCCTTGCCCTTGCACGGAAGGAGCTTCAAGAATGGTGTCAAATTCTCCGTGCATACGACCTCTCCGGGAAGGATGCCGTGAAGAAGATGAAGACTGTCGGGGCTTGGATGATCGCCGGTGGGCTCAAAAGACACGACTGGTCGTGTGGTTCGGGTGGAATCGACAAAGTTCAAGGAGGCGCAGAAAAGACCCGATAGAGACTGTGTCAGTGTAATCCATCTCGCGAACGCCCTGGGACAGTTAGCAACCCATATACCCTTCTGTAACGCGAAGAACAAATGACACAAGGACATACTCTTCATCGTCTGCAGCATCGATCCATGCCCAAAGTTCAACACCAGTACCTCCTTCTTTGCTGCCATTCCATGGCCTAGGGCCCCAGCTTTCAGCGTCCCATCGCCCAGTGCTAAAGCGAAGATGAAGCTCTTTTGTATGTGCATGTTGTAGGATTTGTCCCAATGCTCGGGGGAAGTATCGGAAATGCTGATTGTCGAATGATTGCTGTGAAGTATTACCCCGGAAATTGAACGAGGCTAGAAGGGAGGACTGAGGAAGTGGTTGGAGGAATAGCTGTTCATGATAGTCCGACAATGCCAACACATTTGAGCCCCATAGCGTGACAGTAAGCGTCAACCAGAACGAGAGAATTGAGAGGGTCGTCATCACTTCATGCCGGAGCTTGGTCTGCGCTGCCCCTGGTCCATGCGATGAACAATCGAGGCGGGGAGTATGTCAACAAGGGATCGTGATTTTTTGAACCGAAAGGCACACTACGTCACCGGGAAATACCCTTGATAGCACCGAAAGCCTTTTAACATTAGACACAATATCGAATAGGCGAGTGTTCAACTTGAAAGAGCACATCTGTTCCGTGGATCGTCGCGCCTCACCGCCTTCCTTAGCGCCAGCATCAAAAAACCTCCAGGACTTCGCCGTTCACCTCCAAAACCCCCCGCATTTTCGTGTGCCATTGTTGCTATTCTTCCTACTTGGATACATAGGCATTGGAAATGGCGGCGGAACAGAGAAAGCTGCTCGAGCAGCTCATGGGAGGTATGATCTTTCCTGTGCTTCTACGCAATATACAACCTACCCCGATTCCCCGGACTGAAGCTAACCACGATTTCACCGATAGCTGACCAGCTCATTGGCACCGGCGCTCAGGGTCGCAATTCCCAGCTCCAAATCACGGACCCCAAAGTCTGCCGCTCCTACCTCGTCGGAACCTGCCCGCACGACCTCTTCACCAATACGAAGCAGGACCTCGGACCCTGCCCGAAGGTGCACAGTGAAGGGTTGAAGACGGAGTACGAGATGGCGTCTTCAGCAGAGAAGGCGAAATGGGGCTTCGAATTCGACTACATGCGCGATATTCAAAAGTACATTGACGATTGTGACCGCCGCATCGATACTGCGCAACGCCGGCTAGAAAAGACGCCAGACGAGATCCGGCAAACCAATGCTCTGGTATGTCCAGAGATCCACTCCGCATGTTTTACTTCGTATACTTACTGATCTCTAATTTAGCTCAAACAAATCGCCGACCTCACCAACACTATCAATAGCGGCCTTCTCGAAGTCTCCGTCCTCGGCGAGACAGGTTCCGTCGCAATGGCCTTGACTGAAATGCACAAGGTCCGCACCGCCAAACACCAGAAAGAGACCTGCGAGCGTGACCTGAAGAACCTCCAAGATACCTCTGGCCCGTCTGGCCACCAGAAGTTGCAAGTTTGCGATGTCTGCGGTGCCTACTTGAGTCGACTCGACAATGATCGACGTTTGGCAGATCACTTCTTCGGAAAGATGCACATGGGATACTCGGATATGCGCAAGACCGCCAAGAAGCTTGCTGTCGAGCTGAAGGGTCGTGCACCGCCAGTACGCCAACACCATGAGGACGATGATCCCTATAGTGCAGGTGGCCGATCTGGAGGACGTGGCCCTCGCTATGGTGGTGGCGGCGGTGGCGGTGGTGGAGGCTATCGCCGACGGGGTGGTGGAAGATGGTAATGAGTCCCGATTTCTTTCTACTCTCAGTTTAGGTCTTTTGCATAGCGCAGGCGTTCACTACGTGCGGTACGGGGATGATGCTTGTTGACGATAGGTGGTTACCCGCCATGCGCTCGATATATCCATGTTTCTTGTTGAATACCACAATATCGTGACATTGAATTATCTTCTGAATCCGCTTGGCTTGAGTGAAATTACATTATAAATCCCTCCACACCTGGGGGCTATCTTGATGGGATTCTCACCTCGTCTGGTCTACTCCAGGGCTGGTAGTACCACGTTACAATGAAAAGTCAGGACTACAAGAATATAAATAGTAATACTAGAAAGCATATCCATTTTTGCGGTTGAACCAGCAGCACTGGCTGTGGGTATTCCACTATCATAAAAGCTGAAAAAAAATCATCCCGGGGATTTTAGTCTCCCAAACACCGGACTGCAAATGCAGCAAATAACCCACTAAGAAATAACTAGAAGAGCAACAATTCAAGTAAACTGTACAGTACAAATAGTGTTCAGATATCATCAAAATGGCATTAGGCATTCGGCTGCGGGACGTGGCCGTTCGCCTGGGTCTCAAAGAGTGCCTGCATGAGCGCGTCGTAATTGCCTGCTGCAGCGGGCTGGCGATTTAGAATGTCGCGGACGACGGTCAACTGTGCCATATCCACGTTTGGCGCCGTCTTGAGGAGTTGTTGGATAGCAGGTGCGCTGACTTGCGCACCCAGCACCTGAACTGCGGCGGCCATGCCCGTTACGGCGGGCTGTTGGAAACCTGAGATTTGGCTTGGTTGCTGTCCAAAGCTGGCATTGGATGGAGGGGTTGGTGCGACCTGAGTGGCAGGTGCATGACCGGGAGTCGAGAATTGATGGGGTTGAGGGGTGGCACCAACAGCTGTCAAAGGACTGGCAGAAGCAGCGGGCTCCAGGCTGGGTTGGTGAGAGGGCGGTTGAACAGAGGGAGGGTTCGAGTCACCGGTCTTAACAACAAAAACGATGAGCAGGGTGCGCTCATTAATAGGACCCTCGAGCGAGTTGTTTTCCAGAAGCTCAATGAATTCAGGCTTGTTGGTGGTGCCGGCTTCAATTGGGACAATATAAGTATCTTTCACAGCCTGTAAAGGATGCTTTCCGATAACACCGTAGCGCTTGCGGCCGGAGAAGTATTCGAAAAGCTTGTCGAAGCCAGCACGCTCGGTAGGGTCATGAGGGCTGCTTACGGCAATCACAGACACATCAGTGGAAGCACTGAAGCGCAGGCCGCAGAGGTAGTTGCTAGCAAGCTGGATATCAATTCGCCCGTCGATCAGCAGTGTCGACGGTGCAAGTTGACTCCATGGGATCCGGCCACTCAGATCTGCACCTCCAACATGTTTAGCAGAGGATACGAACTCAGAGACAGGAACCATGGCGAGCTTGCCACGCCAAACAACGCCATCGTCTGAGAAGTCCTTGGGTGAGTATGGAGGAGACTCAGGCTCATCGTCACGAAGCAGTTGGTCGATCTCGGCATCTGCTTGAAGCCTCCTGCCATGGGGGACTGGCTCGCGAATGTTGGTGGCTACTTCAGGGAAGACGTGATCATGGTGCTCTCCAGAGGGTGAGTGTCCTCGGCCTTGTCCTCTGCCTTTGGGCTGGTGAATCTTTGGCGTTGTTGGACTCTGGTTTGCGGGGCTGCCATCAGCACCCTCAACAGTGCTCCGGCGAGGTACAGTCGAGAAGACAGATTCTGTTGCAGCGGTTTGAACGTCATCTTCAATCAATTCCTCGCCCTTGTGTGTGCGTCGAATGCGAGGACCCTGCTCCTGGATAATGATGTGCTGCCGTTCAGACTCTCGTTTAATCTCTGCGTCCTTTTGTTGCAACTCCTCGCTCGCCATCTCCTCCGGCTTCATCCTAGATAGGTGATCGGGCGAGAGAGTGCCTACGAGCAAACGGTCCCGTAGAGAAGGATTCTTCTTGACGTTGAACAGTATTGTTCGTAATTGCAACTTATATGGTTCGGTAGGCTCGCCTGCCCGTCCGCAGAAATGGTTGTACATGGCGTCCTCGATGGCGAGACCGAGTTGCCGTGCAGCATCCTCTGCATTTTGTCCACCGGGCAATGAATAAGAGCCATTCTTCTGAGCCGCAATGACCTGTTCTACGAATAGTTTGATGAGAGCCGTTGCTGCGCTTTTACGAGCCGGGATCACCAGGTCTTCCACAGTACCAATTGCGGCAGACGTATTAGTTGAAGGCTCTGTCTTGACCTTCGAAGCTGCCGCCGGAGACTGTGGAGAAACTCTTTGCTGCTTGACTTGCGGTCCCTGTAAAATCGAGTTAGCTTGATGGTTCTTCAAATAGAAAGAGTACAAAGAATAGATACGCACCATATCCGTCTCAGGGTGTTCCTCAAGCTTGCGCTTGTTAGTGCTCGACCGGCGGGAGTCGTGGCCATTCTTCTCAGGCTCAACTGATGCGGATGGGGCAGGAGCAGGAGACTGGCCAGGACCAGGCGTCGCAGAGGTTCCAGCTCGAACTGGAGTTCCGGATTCTGCCTTGCCTTGACTCTTGCGGCTGCTGCCCTTTTTACCCTTCTTCTTCTTGGACTTTTTCTCCTCCGCTTCCTGGCGCCGACGTTCAGCAAGTTGTTGCCAGGGCTTTTCGCCCCTCGCTATCTTTTCCAATAGCTCTCTGTGGTTCTCGGGTTTGCATTGCTCGCAGAAGTATTTGTCCGGTTCTGAACCCTTGGCAAATGTAAGGCCCATGCAGTCATTGTGTTGCCATGCCAGGCAATTGTCACAGCAAATCATGTCACGCTCGACATCTTCCTCCTCTTCGTATTCGCCGCAGATGCATCGGATGATTTCTTCATCTTCGCCTTCGCTGGGTCCGGGGGTAGGTTCGGCGGAGGCTTTGCTGCCCTTGTCTTTAGGGCTCTTGCCTTTGCCTTTTTTCGCGGGTGTATCGGGCAGCTCGAGGTTCTTGTGCTGGCCCTTTGTCGCGCGACCGGAGCGTCTTGGTTCGTCTGGAGGTAGCTGTTAGCATATTGTGCTTTGTTGAGTGGTCACCAGCGCTGGAGCCTGGCCCAAGCGAGGGTTGTCTCTTGGTGGGAGGGCTCCAGGTGGCGCCTGAGAGTGTGGTGTACGAATGCTTACCGGCCATGGCAAAGGTTGGAGGTTGTACTACAGGACGATGAAAGACGCCAGCGATCGCAGTCTTCTCTCTCTACGAGCACAAAGGGGCTAAGAGTAATACACAAGAGAAAAAGCAAGACGCCAAAACAGCGCCGCGTCCTGGTCCACGGTATTACTTGGTCACCAAAGCTGTTTTCCCAAAACACAGAGGGGACTGGCACAGTCGAGTTGTGGCAAGATATGCGCTGAGACGTGTTTTGACAGATTCTGCGATCCCTTGCTGCGCCTTCGTCGCGACTTCTTGTTCTGCGGGGTCGCGTGCGATGTTGTGATCGCTCTGGAATGGGAAAAGGCGGGGAATTATCGCCCAAGTTGATATCACGGTCGCCGATCTAGCAGATACGCGACAGCGATGACACTCAGGTTGATGGAGGAAGATGGAATTTCAAGTGACCAAGATCAGGAGAGGAAGATGTGTCAGTGGCTTGCATGATTAGGTAATAACACCACGTGACTCACCAGCCACGCCCTGGGTTCGCGATGAGCTTCTCCAGCTTCATCGGTTCCCCACTTGCTGAGCAAAATCCACTTTGCAAATATCAAATCGACCTGAAAGTAGCTGCATTCTCAACCCATCCTCTCCTGGCCGATTGACTGTCTGTCCCTCAACGCACACGGCTTTAACTGTCTCTCAACGATGGCGGACGTCCGATCGCTCCTCCGGAATGAACTAGCCTCGCGCAAGGGCGCGTCGCCGAATACCGCGGGAAACCGAATTAGCAAAAAGCGCAAGGTCGATAATGGAGAAGGCGTGATGCGCAAGAAGCTGCGGTCCACAGATCTCGAGACTGTTCAGGCGGCTGCGATTGCACAAGGCGCTGGGCCTAGCGCTGAAGGGACAGCTGAGGAGGACGTTTTGGAGCCCGTCGAAGAAACGGAAGTCGAAGAACCGCTCGCTGAGAAACAACAGACCGCTTCAACATCCGCGCAACAAACAGCGACGCCACCGCCACCGCAAGAATCTTCTGGTACTGTCGACGAAGACGAATGGGCAGCCTTTGAACGCGAAGTCGTCGCGCCAACACGAATTTCACATGCCCCTGCTGCTGTCGCAGCTGAAGCCACTATTTCCGCAGCGCCTGTAAGTAACGAGGAGCTTGCGGAACAGCAGAAAACAGAGAAGGCGTCCGCTGGTCGGACGCGCGAAGCCGAGTTAGAAGGAGAGCGGGAGGACGCCGCACGCTTTATGGAGGAAGAGTTCGATGAGATGGACCAACTTGAGGAGCGCGTTCGAAGGCTGAAGCATATGAGAGAAGAGCTACGACAAAAACGTGCCAAGGACCAGACTCGTGATGTCCCTATGGTTTCGGAGGACCAACGGGTGGCTGAGAGTGACAGTGACGAGGACGACGACGAGGAGTGGGATGATTGGCGATTCAAATAATTACGAGAAGCGAAACTACTTGCTTGTCCTCCAGAAAGGGACTCGAGCTACCCTTAACCTACAATGATACCCTCAACGAATGAAAGGCCTTTTTTGAATACTCTCTATGGTATCCACAGCTTCCTGTTGTGTGTATTTCGGTCTTGACTTTATTCAATTACTTTTTAGTCTTTTATTTACCAGAATCTTCTTGCTCGCCGGCTGGTGTCTCATCAACATCCACGTAGCTCCTCAATCCATCTTTGCGGACCTTCATAGCTTCTGCAATCTCGGCCTCGCCTTCCCAGAGAAGGTGCTTGCCACGAATCACATCACCTCGCTGCCTCCGCTTCTCTTCCTCCACGCGTTTCTCTCGGTCCTCAAGGGCTTTTTCACGCTTCTCTCTCTCCCTCCGCTTCCGATCGATTTCTTCATGTTGCTCCGCAGTCAACTGCTCCTCCGGCGGTGGAGGCAAAGTAGATATGTACGCCTCGATTAATGGGTCGCGAATCTTGGCTGGAAGTGTAATGTATCGGATATCTGTGATAATCTGGACCGGCAGAGCCTCTAGGTTCGAAGAACGATTCAAAGCATGCAAAGGAACTGATTTGAGCAGGATTGAAAGATCCGACTTGCGAGTACTTTCAGGAAGTTTGAGCTTCGAAATATAGTCGCGGTAGAACTTCTCCCGATCCTTGTCTGAAAGCTTCGTGTCCTTCATCTCTCCCTCTTTTCGGTATTTGCGTTTGAACTCGGGCCAGTATAGTTTTGGTGTTGCGTACTCCTGGAGGAAAGCTAAGTATTTGATGCGAGGGTCCTGCTTTTCCTGCTTCGCCTTGCGCTCTTGAACATCCTTGATGCGATCTCGGCTCCAGTTTGAGAAGATTTCTCTTCGGTGCTTCATGTTCGAAGGCGCTGTGTATCTGGTGTCCTCAAAGATGCGACCTTCTTCGATGACGGTCTCCCATGTCGTGAAAGGATTAATATTGAAGTCGTCCAGCAAGTCGCGGAAAAGCGCTTCGGCATCAGCGTCGGTCAACTGGAGCCCTCCCGCGCCCTCCTCCCAGTCTTCTTCTCCAGGCTCGCCATATTCGCCCGGCTCCAGGCCATAATCTTCGCCCATTGCGGCCAGTTGGTATTCCATATCTTCCTCTGTGAATTCGACTGGCTTGTCATGTGCACCTGGGCTTTCAGTACGAGGACGCTTAAATGGTTGACCTTCTGCATCCTCGCCCTCGCTGTCGGTAACTTCGACTTCTTCGTACTCGTCGCTGTCTTCAGCATCTCCTGCTTCAGGGCCAGCACTTGGTTCCTTCTGAGTGACGTGCTCTTGAGGCAATAGCGACACTGGCTGGGCAGCTGCGACAGTTTTGGCTGGCTCCTCGACTTCTTCGCCTCGCTGCTTCCGTTCTTTCTTTTCGCGCTCAAGGCGATCATACTCGGTCACGCCTTTCAAAACCTCCTGCGGAAACTTCCAGAAGCTCTCGTTGGTCTCGAGGTTGTGAACAAATCGCCTCCCAAGCTTGGTTTTCACAAGGACCCATGGCGCGCAATCGGGAATGGGATGCTTCGACTTTGGTCTATCCGGTGGCCCCCGTCGCTCTCGATCATGGTGGCCTCTTCCTCCGCGGAATCCACCACGACCCTGTCCATGTTGCTGTTGGCCGAATTGCCCCGCACCAGGTGCGAAGCCTGCCGGTCCATAGGGCGTAGAAGAAAAAGGTGGTAATGCTTCGGGCGCGTAGTAGGGGAGACTTTGCGCAGGGTCTGGAGCGGGCGGTGCGGATTGAGAAGGCTGTTCCTGTGGTCGAGTATATGTTGACTGCTTTGTGGCAGCATTATAATAGTACAAATGGCCTGTGGATTCACCATTAGCAAGATCCTATCAGTCCGATCAGGCGCAAAACCAACCTGAAAGCGCTCGATGCTCCGACCATCCCGGCGGCAACGGAGGTGGAGCTGTGTATGTTGATTTAAGCATTCCTGGAAAGAGGCTATAGGATGATTAGATTAGCAGAGCCTGGGCTCAAAGCTGAAAGAACGAAAGAGCGGAAGCTTTGGTGTGGTGAAGTGGTCCGAGCTTGGCGGATGACAGAGGACGCGCCAGGGCGAGTTGCCTGGAACTTCGAGCTCATCTCTAACTCCGACCTCTCCTACCTCCTCAATCTCCCACATTCTCTATTCTTTTCAATTGTTGCTTCACTACTTCTTATCTGCAACATGTCTCGGCGTTACGATTCACGGGTGAGTTGATTCATGCTTTGGCGGCGGGGGCAGCTCCAGCTAACCTATGACGCTCTTCGGTAGACCACCATCTTCTCCCCAGAGGGTCGACTGTATCAGGTCGAATATGCGCTTGAAGCCATCTCCCACGCAGGCACCGCTCTTGGTATCCTAGCCAAGGATGGAATTGTTCTCGCCGCCGAGAGGAAGGTCACCAGCAAGCTGCTTGAGCAGGACACATCGGCTGAGAAGCTCTACACAATCAACGAGTGCGTCGGCAAATCTTTTTCTTTCAACGGAATAACCATAGTCTCTTCTTTTGAGCTTTGAGCTAATGATTTACAGTAACATGATCTGCGCAGTGGCCGGCATGAACGCCGATGCCAACATCCTGATCAACTACGCCCGTCAGAACGCCCAACGCTACCTCCTCACCTACAATGAAGACATTCCTTGCGAACAACTTGTGCGCCGACTGTGTGACTTGAAGCAAGGATATACTCAGCACGGAGGTCTCCGTCCGTTCGGTGTGTCGTTCATCTATGCTGGATGGGATCACCTTCGTCAGTTCCAGCTGTATCAGAGCAACCCGAGTGGAAATTACGGCGGATGGAAGGCTACAAGTGTTGGTGCGAACAATGCCAGTGCGCAGAGTCTCCTCAAGCAGGACTACAAGGAGGACCAGACTTTGCAGGAGGCCTGCGCCATGGCGGTGAAGGTCCTGAGCAAGACAATGGACTCGACGAAGCTCAGCAGTGAGAAGAGTGAGTTTCACAACCCCATACGATCTTGGTTTTCTTGTCGATTTTTTGGACCCCAAAGTACTGATCAGCTGTCTATTTACCAGTCGAGTTCGCGACAGTGGGTAAGACCGATGACGGAAAGATCTACCACCACCTGTGGACCGCTGATGAGATCGATGCGCTTCTGCGGGAACAAGGGCTGGCCAAGGTTGATGACGAGCCCGAGGCTGGTGAGATTAAATAGATTAATACCTTTGCCCGTTGGTTTCAAATACTTGAAAATCAATTCTGCAGTTCATATCCATACGTGTCTTTTTTCAGAGTTGTTGCCCGACTGATGCTCAACTTCAGTGACTTTCCCGACAAGGCATTGGTCCGGTCAGGTGGCTCTTTCTAATGACTGCATTGCAGCTGCTTGCTCATGACGTGGCATATCTTCAGCCATTAGGTCTTACTCTATCCGCCTCGTTGTCCGCGAGTGACGGTGTTGGTTGTAGCAGATTCCAACATGCCGGTCCACGTAGCTGTCGGCCTAAAGCTTGGAGGTCAACTTGGCAATTCAACAGCGAAATTATTCCAATTCCGCATCATTCCTGGCGCTATATATGCCCCATGTCGCCAACCCATTCCCTAGCCCTAAGTCACCCGTCAATTGATCGTTTGCCTCGAATATCTCGAGTGCTGCGGAGAAGGAGGCCTCAACAAGCCTGTACGTCTTCAGTGGAGACATACCATAGTATGATGAGGATGTTTCCTCGTTGCTATTTGTGCGTTGTCGGTCGCCGACTGCCCTGATAGAAGGAAAATATTGATGGCTCTTAGGACCAAAATAAATCCTCTTGCACTCTAGGGACTTCCATAGGTACCTGACTCATTACTTCTCTGTTCAAGTGAAGCATGTTATGTCGTGGGCGCCCTCCGTTGGACCAGGCCATGCTGACTAAGCGTTATAGATCTACTACACGTGACCTGGGGAATGAGGGGTTTCACTATCCTCCTGGAGCAACTCTTCTCCCAAACGCAATTGGGACCTTGCTCGTTGCTCATAATCGAATGGGTAACATGTCATCTTAGTCAGGCTGCAATGATTTTCATCGGGCCTCTGCAGCAAAAGACCATCTTACCCCATGAGACTCCCAACGTCTCAGCGAACCGCTCACCCAAAAGAACACGGCGCTTATGAGATGACTAGTCTCTATTGATATATTATGGGACGATGATAGCCTATGAAAAATATTAAATTGCAGTACCTCAACCAATAAGGCTTGGTTCACACATCTTCACGCTATTGGGAGCGACGATGCCCGTCATGTTGCAGAAACTCGATTCAGACTTGATGACACAGACAATCTTGCTGTCCGTGATGAAACATGGAACGCTTTGAAAGATCCACCATTCGAAAAGATGTCAGGAGAGAAACGAGTCAAGCAACCAAAAACACGCCAGGGCTCAACAACTTTGGAATACAAATCGCTGTTCGCTCAATAAAAAAAATCAAATTTTGACAAACGACGACATCGTGTTATCTCACGAGCGTGTTCCTTCGGGTCTCACGCTCCCGTTGCAGGACAAATATTTCTTTGTCCAAGTCCATTATGAGTTTGTGGGACCGATCCATCGAGGCTACCAAAGTGGCACCCTCCCGTTTCCAGCGTTCGAGACGGTCGACTTCGGCGCTTCGCCGCCGGAATTTGGTTTCGATCTTCTCGCAAAGACGGCATTTGCTACTATCGGTCTCGGTCATGTTCACGAGTTTCATGCCGCATGTTTCGCCGGTGCGGTACTCGTAATTGCATCGGTGGGCGAAGTTGGTCCAGCTCCAGTCTCCACAGGAGAATCGCTTCTGGTTGTAAAAGCACATGTCTATCGGATAAGTCAGCTCCATTTGGTACCAAGCTGAGATCAAACCCACTTGCTATCTGACCAGGGTTTTGTTTCAGGTTGAATCCGGCTGATTGATAGGCTCTGTCGAACCTGTCCAAACTCGATTGACAATTTTGATAGGCTGACCTTGGAGAATTCTAGTCAAAGGCCTTTTCGAAAGAGGTCCGATGGAGTAAAGCAGGTCTCAAAGTTTTCTTCTTCTGAGCTGTTCTATGGATATGGTTTGCTGATTTCCAAGATTGCCGTCTTCGATTTGAAACCCGGTGATTATTGTCAACTCCACGGACCTCCAAGGGGTCCTGGAAGCCTTATTTATGTTTCGGTCGGGGTTTACATGCTCTCGTCTGGGTCTCCCAAGTCTTTGTCGACCTCTTGGTGATCGACGCTCGCCGGCCGGGGCACGGCTTATCGTCCGCGGTTCTCATTCATCGAATTTCACCTTGCAACCTGATTGAGCTTGATCCGGTTGGCTGTCAGCAGTTCTCCGGATAGTGGAGACTGTTAGATGCCCAAGGTATCTCGCAAAGAGTCACCGTGAATGAACCGTTGCTTCAAGGGTGCATGCAACTTTCTACTGTGGCGATTCCTGTCCCTATGATGATGCACCACGAGTTGGAAAATCCCTCAATCGATGGCTGCCGCCGTCCAACTCCAAGTCTCGACTACTGCAAATATGCAGTCGCCTATTACCCCTCTCCATCTACATGTGCATGTCGTTCGCATGGAGCCGGATTCCTGTGATTCTGTTGCGTACTGCATCGACGATCATGCATGATTGAGTTCCTGGGGTCCCTGCCAGCTGTCATTCATATGCAAACATCAGACCTCCTCTGGTCGGGGATGACCTTGCTTCCGAGCAAAAAGAAAAGCTATCGTTGCTTCCGAATGTGATGGCACCTCTGCATCGTCCCCTGTGACTCCACCTCGATGGGATGGTGTACCTCTCCACCTTCTTTCTGCCAGATTCTCCAAATGATTGGCTCACTGCTTCAAGTATCATGGGCTCTGACTCAAAACTTTGACCCGAGTGTCCTCGATTTGTCCACAGATATTTCCCCTCGGCGTCGCCGCCTGTGTGATTGCATACGCATGCACTCTCACATTGGTGCCACACATGTTTACTAAATTGGGCAAATATACACATTGCCGTTCATTCGAGAAGCATGTTACCATCGGATCTAGTGCCTAGGTCTTCCAATGGGGCTTCGCCGAGCCTTAATCTGCAAGGATATTAGAATTGAGCCTTGATCCTCGTCCCACAACCTGCCGTATCCTTCCGCTCCGTCAATGAGAGCCAATGATATCTCATTCGGGTGGCAACATTCGAGTCATTGAGGCTCTATTATTGGTACTACCTGCACTCAGGGACACGGGCCACGGAATTGGGTTTATTCTCAGTCGACCCATTGAACCATTTGGGAGTTGGACGAGACACATCCATTTGCGTTCAGCTGATCATTCAAGCCTGCAGATGAGGGATCCTGCATCAACCCCCGCTCATGTATGTGGTTCATCGTCATTCATCTGCTCATTCGGGCGAAAATGATAGGACCTGGATGCCGTGCGGCGCTCGTCGCAGACACGAACCGTCACACCTTCCACATTCCGCTGAACACATGCAGATGTACCAAAGCTCGGAGACTGACGTGGCACGTTGCTTCTGGCTCAATGCTGCTGAGTCCTGGTAGCGAGGGCTAGCCGGTAAAGACCGCGGGCTGAAATGCGCAATGTTTCCAGACTCTGCGGATGGGCACCACTCGAACACTCCAGGATTACATTCCCGAAATTGAGAATTCTTGCAGTTCGGCTTGTTTTTCCCATTTCGAGATTGAAGTGGCTGCATTCGAAGAGTGCCATCTGCAATCCATTCCACTGATCCACTCAACCCGGGTATTCATCGATATTGCGCACGATCCTCGAAGGCTGCCGCTTCTGTTACGTTTGTTGTCTTCTTTTGGGGAAGATGAGCGATGGTGAGATGTCAGTTAGCAGCCAAAATCCCTAGACCAACTCCGAACAGCCTCAAGATGGCGTTACCTCAGACGCGTCTGATCATTTTCGAGGAGCTACCTGGATACAGCAGCCTCAGAACTCTCGAATCAGCATCCTAAGGCCCCCTGCCTTTTTGCCTCTGGGCCTGTATTACTGCCGGTAAAAAACAACATAGCCTCTACGTTTCTTGGGAGACCCCTACCCTTTCCTGACAAGGATCACAGTCAAAAAGATGGAAGAAGCGTGGGTATAGTTCCTGCCCAACAAGCGACAATGCCGAAGGTACTTGCGGAGCCATAGAAGACCGAGTCAGTGTCATCGCAGACCGATTTCGCGGGCAAGCAACATTGGCAATCCCTACTACAACGTTGAAATTGGATTCTCGCGCCCGCATACACGCTCCCACTCCGCTGGGCCCTTCTGATCCCGTGATCTTAAAGTGAACGGAGGCTCCCGCACCCTCCACGCGCTTGTCTATGGCTAGGTGACAAATCGTGGCAGGTTCTGTGAGCTTTGGGGATCAACGAGCGGCGAGCGACCGCCTACGAGCAAGGATAGCGTGCCCAGATTGGCTGGTTGAGGGGAAGATTTCTCACCTGCAGCCGAGTGCAGCGCCCAATGACACTTCCCGACTAGGGTGTCAGTCATATGCAGCTAGCAGACAATTTTCCCACCCACGATGTGCGGATGCCACCGGTGCATACAATCGGCGCCCATGCCGATTATGGCCAAGCCCCATAGGTCATTGGGTCGATTGGGTCCTTCTCGACGCGGGCACTCGCGTCTGCATATCGCTAGGACCTTGTATGTCCACCACGAGGATGTCTATCTATGCACACTTTTTACTATGAGAATGCATCGGAAGTGACATTCCGTGTCATTCTCAGCCTGCTGACCCCTCCGTTCCTCTTTAATATTGTTCAGCTTTCACGACATACGCCACCTCGCCATTCTAGAGCCTAGAATTGATTGAGCGTTCGCTTGGCAAAATTGACTCCAGTCACAGATGATACGCTGTATCATTCCGAGGTCTAGTCCGAGACATAGATTAACCATAAAATGAATAATCAATTTACAGGATCTGACACGTTATTGATCAACGTGCACGCCTGCCTTCCCTCGAAAGACTGAACGAGCCTACCCGCCTTTCATGCGTACTCAGATGATATTCACGACGCAGCAGCTTAGAGAGTTAACAATTTACATGCTAATCAGAGGAACGTTTTGCACATGAAGATGTTATTAATTGATCAAGATAGGCATCTCATTGTTGAGATTCAGACCCGGCCTGGGCCGTACTGCGCCTTTTGACGTAGCAGCAGGTCTTTTCGGGAAACAGAATTGGATTCTAGGTTCAATTATCGCATAGAGATCATATTCATCGCATGTTCTGGCATGTTTCTAATGTTTTCCATATAGTGACGTCCGTCCGTAGATCGCCACGGGAAGCCTTGGTTCCGAATTCGGTTAGCGGTAGAATGTGACGTCAATATGATATCTCGCAACCTTTTGGAACTCGAATAGAACAAGGCACTCCACAACATTTGCAAGCCAGTTTCTTTTCGTAAAACCCTTGATTGTGCCATTCCAACCTTCTCCGACACTTTAAATTGATTGCCACTTTTGTCTCAATTCATTGCACACTCACTTCATATCTATCTATATCTATACGCCCAACCTTTACCACCAACCCACAACTCACCCACTACCCAGTCTACAATGTGGAAAAGCGTAATCTCCAGTGGCCAACAGGCAGCTCGAACAGCTCAACATATTGCTCCCAAGCCGAGTCTGTGGACCCCTGCCGCCTCTGCAGGACCAATTCGCACTTTTACCGCCATACCCAAGTTGCAAAAGGAGACTGCCACCCAAGCCAATCCCTGGAATCGGGAATCCTTGAACCCCCAACGCTCAGAAGTCAGCAAGTCCGGCACGGACGATGAGATTGCTCAACACGGAGCCGCATTTGATCCAGACAACACTGCGCCGGAGAGCGAGCTCGAGGCGACAGAACAGGAGGCGAAGTCGAAGGGTGAGAAGGGAACACTGAACATGAGTCCTGCTAATAAGGATGTTCATGCTTGGAAAGGTCCCCAACAAGGGGGCCCGGAGAAGAATGAGGATCGAGGAGCGTCTAGCTCGAGAGGATCGCCAAATAAGAGCAGGAGTATTCATGTCAAAGAGGACGGGACTCATGTATCGTACCGGTGAAGACAGACCCGGGTGGGGCGGGGGGTTGTACCTTCTCTTCGTGACATTTTGATTTTTGATTTGTGTTGCTAGCGTGTGTATGATTATGATTATCATATTTAGAGAAAAAAGATGTTCTGCAATGCGCAGAACATGTGACTTTCTTCGTCAGTGTATGTCCAGTAGAAGTGTTCACTCAGTCTACCTTGTTTCATTGTATGTGAAGCTGTTTGTATTAGAAAAATATGTTGATTGAACCGGAATTAAGATATGCTAGCCAAGTTCAAACTATCTTTCTAGTTGAGCTACACATGACAGAAGAGAACAGCAACGGCTCCTCCCCTCTGACTGCTCTCCATCGGTTAGTCGACTCGATCAAGTCTTCACACCCTAGTACAGCCCAGGCCCACTTCCTCAAAAATCCCGGTGTGGCCTCCCAGCTATCAACAAGGTGAGGCTCGCCCCAGACAATAAGTCCATTCCGATAGGCCGTGACTTCATCATCATCTCCAGAAATAACGAGACCTCTGACCTCCGGCTCAGTACCGGAACAAATAGACTGAGAGCCGAGGACATCGAGTAGGTCAGTACTTGTATCGCCGATCAGATCAGCAATGAACTCATCGTGGTTGAATGAAGATTGCCATTGAATCAGATTCTCCCGCATAGCCTGGAAGGGAAGGAGATTGAACCATATCGAGTGCAAAATGCTCATTTGCGATGGAGTGGGGTCAAGATCCTGAGGGATGCCGGGGCCAATAGGGAGAACAATAGAGTACGAATGATACAACTCGTCCAATCGAGCAGGTGGGCTATCTTGAGTCCAGGATACCGTGGACTGACCTAGTGTCACTTTATTGCTGTACAGGCCTCGAAAGACGTTGTATTGGATGAGGTGGAGTAAATAGTCGGCTGATAGCGGCGGACTGGGAAGGTGTCGCCCCGGTGTCGTCGGGAGAACTTGCAGAGCTGCAGCCGACGGCGAATCTACCTCCGAGTCAGGCAAGGAACTTGATGCCTCGGAGGTCTTTGTGGAATGATGGACGACATGTGGAGCGTTCGAGTTGGTATTGGTGGGCTCAGGCTCGTTGCTGAGCCGCCATCGATGTACACGATATGGATGGCTGTCTTGTAACTGGCATGCTGCTCGTAGACGAAGCCCTGCTCACATTTTCTCACTTAAATCTGAGCAACAACAGAGCCGCATTCTGCGGAGATAGATACTTACGGCGGGCTCTCTGGTTTAGCCGATTCTGGACCGTCTTCCGCTTTCTTTTGTCATCCACGTCAACGACGCTAGTGGACAACTGGTGTTGGAATACCATAGATGTAGGCATATTCATCTACTCAAATGGAATCTAAGCGGACAGAACCTCCTTACAGTTCGCAATGGACGAAATTTGTCATAATAAGGCTTGGGAACGGGGATCAAGCTAAACCGGAAGCGGTAGAAAGCGTCAGCCGTGGGGGCGAGAAGTCGTTCGGAGTTTAAGGCCTGACACCCATTCGGTGGATCTCTCCGCATTTGGCTAAAAGCGTCAGCCCGAGTGGATCTATATGTTTCAACTCTAGGTCGTGGGGGAATGTATATAAATATCATTGTCTGCTCGAGGATAGAAGAAGAAACAATCACATTAGCCTGCTCCAAACGATCAATATCCCAAGCTACACAATATGCCTTCCTACACTCAAGTTCATGCTGATCCCAAGGGCCCTGAGGACGCCCGCCCAACAGCTATGCAAATCATCACGGATGAAGGCATGGAAGGGAAACTCACAGGAAAGGCCGTTGTCATCACTGGTGTCTCCTCCGGCATTGGCATCGAGACAGTCCGAGCCCTCGGCGCTACCGGCGCCACCCTCTACTTGACCGCTCGGGACTTGAACAAAGCCAAGGAAGCACTTGGAGACATCTTCGAGCCCAGCCGAATGGAGCTTGTGCAAATGGACAACGCATCCTTGAAAAGCGTGCGGCTCGCTGCCAAGGCCATACTGGAAAAGACAAGCAAGATCAACATTCTCATCGCAAATGCCGGCATCATGGCTGTCCAGAATCTACGACTCACTGAAAATGGCCACGAACTGCAGTTTGCAACCAATCATCTGGCCCATTTCCTGTTCTTTCAGCTCCTCAAGTCCGCACTCTTGGCCGCCTCCACTGCAGACTTTCAGTCGCGAGTTGTCATGGTGGCTTCTTCAGGACATCGACCCCACGGTCTAAATGCTTCTGACAACTACCACTTTCAAAAGGGCAATTACGACCCCAACAGCGCTTATACTCAGTCCAAGTTGGCGAATGTCTACATGGCCAATGAGATTGAACGTCGGTACGGATCCTTGGGTCTGCATGCGCTCAGTCTTCATCCCGGTGTCATTGCAACTGCATTGGGCCAGCATATGCCTGATGAAGTGATCCAAGGGATGTTGCGGAACTCAGAGCTGCTTAGAAACCTGAAAAGTCCCATGCAAGGCGCGTCTACTACTGTTTGGGCTGCTGTTTCGAAGGAATTGGAGGGCAGAGGAGGGCTGTATCTGAGTGATTGTTCGGTGGCTGAGCTTGATGAGAAGGATGAGAGTCCGTTTTCTCCGAAGGCTACCAACCATACTTATAACGCGAAAGAGGAAGCTAGACTATGGAAGGATTCATTGGAGATGGTGGGTCTGTCTCAGGATAATTAAAACTGAAGAGAGAACGATAAAGAGCAGTTCTTGTGGTGTCAAATAACGCTGTTCAATTTCATTGTTTTTTTTTTTTTGGTTTTTGTTTTGATATGTGTTTTCCTGCCCCAGCCATAGTTATGCGCCATTGATTTATTCCCAAAAAGCCGTCGAGCCACCAAAGTAACCGGCAAAGGCATCCGGAAGTACCCATGGGCATTGGGGGAAACACTGTACAAACCTTACAATTACCGAGACATAGCTCCATTATCAGGACTCTTCGGCAAGAGCAATGATGCTCTTCCCCTCAATAGTCCACACCTTCTCACTACCCGCGGGAACATCCCCTTTCAAGGCCTTCAACCCAGCGATAACAGCCGCCTTGCCAATGACATCAGCTTCCTGAGCCCATCCGTCTTTCAAGCTTGAATGAAGCTTTCCTGCCCATCCCGCGATAAATCGAATGCCAGCCTCCAAGGGACGACTCTCCTCCCGAGTCCCCGCGATCAACCCAGGGCGCAGGATCACAGTCCGTTCAAAGCCAAGCGCTTTCACATCCTCCTCAATCTCACCCTTCATGCGCGAATACGGAATATTGGAAGCCTTGTTTGCGCCTGACGAGGAGATCAAAACGCAGACTTTGGAGCCGGCGTCGTGCGCAGCCCGCGCAAGCTCAACATTCAGCCCGTGCTCGATCTTATACTGATTTTCAAAGCCGCCTGCGTTGGCGCGGGTTGTGCCGAAGGAGGACATGAAGATCTCGGGAGTGGGCGCCAAGGCGGAGAGCTGCGCGGCCCATGTCGAGGTGTCGTCTGAGACATAGGTCGTGAGCTTGGTCTGGGGGGCGGCCGTGGCTGCTTGTGGGGTTCGACGGGAGATTGTGTCCACACGGTTCACAGCATTATTGGAGAGGAGGCTGGTGAGGATGTGGGAGCCCTATCATGTGGCACAAGGTCATCATGTTTAGCGGGGATGGAGTCTTTTTTTATATTTTCGTTGCAAGGGCAAGATGAAGGGGGTCAAGTGGAGAACTTACCACCATGCCCGTAGATCCGATCAGTGCGACGTTGGCCATTTTGCTTTTAGAATATTGATGCGGCGTATTGTGAGATGAACTTTGGGGATGCGACAGGGTGGGCTCTTTCGTCATAACTCCGGGCTAAACCGAAACAGGAAGTCTGCTTGGCCTATGGAAATCTTAACCACTCCCTTTTGATCTACACTTGACTGAAAAGGAGCTGTGATTGATGCTTTAATCGTGCTATTTCAAATTACAAAAGAAAATAATAAAAAGTCTCCCTTTTAAAGTTCCGCTTTATCTACTTCTGAGGAATATATAATTAGTTCGAAATTTGGACTGTGTGAAGCCGTCGTATTTCTTCTCCATTGCTACGACAGACGTTAGAAAGCGACCTTTAAGATCCTCTTCGGTCCATAATTAGTCGACTTGATGCCTCAAATGATCCTCGACTAATTCGCACAGCCTTGAATAGGCTACCATGTAAGCGTGATCGGAATCAGGGCGCAGACAACATGTGGCTTAGGACCGTCGTTCGAACCATGTAAATTTTTTGGCATCTATTAGCTAAGAGATACGACGTTATGATTCCCCATGGTTCTAATTTCAACTCGTAAATGTGACGGCTTTTAGCCTTTAGAATTGCCAAGCTCGATCTTCTCTTCCTCGTCCAACACGGTTAAGCCAGATTTCCAAGCGCGACTATTACCGAGTCTGCCAATTAATATAAGAAGACCATTAACACCTAATGAGATTTCGTGGGTCCCTGATCAGACGATCCGCTACAAAATTTTAGCTCATGTAAACAGCTCCAGCGCTGTTGAGCTCCTCATAGGCACGCGTGCATCTGTCGATCGAAAAATGTATTTTAAGGGCTGAACTAACTTCGAACTGCATATAAAGGCTCCCTGGTAAAATGGCAATGAGCGCTTTCATCATCTCCAGTATACCACACCCAGGCATCATGTGCACATATGACTCACTAGAATCCCTCAGTGCGAAAAGTGATCCGAGGTAATTCCAAAAGGGTCTGAATGTCGACATTATGGGGGTAGAAACGCTCTAGATATGTGCAGATGGCTTGACCCTCTAGAAGTAGCCGCCGGGACATCCACCAGATTTCAATGTGGTACAGCTTGGCATACCAAAGAGCGAGCGCCAACAGCAAGCGTGGATCCTTCGCTTCCAGTAGTCCCCTGACCCGAGGAGACATGCCGCTAATGAAAGAGACAAAGCCCAGGATACTCACGTGAAGGGGACAATCTTTATAAGAGACTTGGCCTAGTTGCACTCCGATGGTGTAGTATGGGTCCTCAGTGATACCCCGTCGAAGATCGCGATCGTCCAGGTTGAAGAGACGAATAAATGCCGGCGGAAGGTTGCCCAAGAGAGCATCAATGTTCAAGTTGGGGACCGGAAGCATTTCATGAGTCCGAATGGAAGCCAAGGCCATAGACATGGGGTCTGGAGGAGATGATTGAGTCACTTTCCATATTTGTTCTTTGCCGTTGTTCATGCGTAGCCAATTGAGATCTGATGAGGACGAGGACTTGAGTGGCCACGCGTCTTCTGGTGATCTAGCTGCAGTATAATAGAAGGATATAGCCCAGAGAATAGCTGCTGTGCTAAGTAAAGCAAGCTGCGTGGAGGCAGGTGTGCTTTCCCCTGCGCGGCACCGCTGCAATGACGACAAGCGGTCATTGAACGACGATGCGGCTCGGTACCACTGGTAAGATTCGGCTGGAGTAAGTTTTGAGTGATACATTGGCGTGTCAGCCATTAGCAGGTGACGGTCGTGCATCAGGGTCAGGGTGGCGATCGCATGCATCAAGAACGGGTGCTAAATAAGCATCTGGCTTAGCAGAGTCCGAACTTGCTCGCAGAAAATTCTAGCTTACAGAGGGTGCCAGCCTTGTGACTTCATTCTGATAGATTGCTAGTCGCTTGCCGATACTGACAGTGGGCGCAGTTCGCTCTTTAAACTTGGCGAGAATTTGATCGCTCGGATGCTGCTGGTAGGATACCTCCGCAGGCAAAGTGATGGTCATGATACTCTCCATCGGGGCTCGAAGAGTGGAAACCGTCCGATTATAGCTACACGTCACTCCGTAGGCGATGCATCGCTTGCAAGCTGGGGTATTCTCATCACACTTGAGCGAAGTCAGGGCTCCGGAACCAGGAAATTGCAAGAGAGTGGCTTACTTTCACATTGCGAAGCTTACAGTTGCCACAACCTTGTCTCGACTTTCTATGGGGCTGAATCTTACGCATTCTCTTGTTCTCCGTTTTGCGTATGACTGCTGCTAGAAGGGTTGAATCTGAGCAGTTGAGAGATCAAAGAGAAGGCGCATGCTTACGGTTCACGCTAACCCGGACTCGGATTCATTTTGCCCCACTTGACTCCACTACGCTAAGCCCCGGTTCGGACAACACTAAAGATGGATACATGGTAGTCCACGCATGGTTTCTCTTAATTCCGAACGCCGGCCAGATGGCAGGATAAAAGGAGGAGCCAGGTCGGGACATAGATCTAGTCCAAATACTTCTTACTCCAGTAATTCTAATCAACCTCATACCATTCAAGTCTCAATCCTCAGTTCTCTGTTGATTGATCCTTTAAAAGGCACCTTGAACTTGCGTATATTGCCTCAATTCATAGACCCACCATGTTCAACAACCATGCTGCCTGGTTGACGGGCAACAAAGCCCGTCCCCTTCAAGTGAAATCAGCACCTTACACCAGTCCACGCGAAGGTCAGATTGTGGTCCGCAATTACGCCACAGCCATCAATCCTGTCGACTGGAGACTGCAAGACCTCGGAACTTCTATGATGTACAAATGGCTCAAATACCCTTGCATCCTTGGATCCGATGTTGCGGGCGTAGTAGTCGAGATTGGATCGCAAGTGACACGATTCAAAGTCGGCGACCGTGTAATCGGTCACGCTTTGGGAAAGGACGAAAAGCGCAACACCCATGCCGAGGGAGCGTTCCAGCTCTACGTGGTGCTCCTGGACCACATGGTATCGCCGATCCCGGATTCAATGTCTTATGAAAATGCATGTGTGCTTCCGCTAGCCCTCTCGACCGCCGCTTGTGGCCTCTTCCAGACAGACCAGCTTGGACTCCAACTCCCATCCGCCCATACCAAGGGCAAGGGCGAGACTTTGCTAGTCTGGGGCGGCTCAACCAGTGTGGGTTGCAGTACTATCCAGCTCGCCGTGAGTGCTGGATATGAAGTCTACGCGACGGCTTCACCACATAATTTCGACTACTTGAAGAAGCTAGGTGCGGCTCAGGTCTTCAACTACAAGAGCAAGTCGGTCGTGAATGAGATCGTGAAAGCTTTCAAGGGAAAGAAGGCGGCTGGTGCTATTTGCGTCGCTTCTGATGGAACAGAGCGATGCTTGGATATCCTGGCTCGGTGCGAAGGGAAGAAATTCGCGTCCCTAGCTGCCTACCCGGTTCCTGACAAGGTTCCCGCTCATTTCCCAATATTGCAAACCATGTTCATGTTCCTGACTCGCAGCTTGGTCTATTGGTATAAATCTAAAACCATGGGCGTCAACTACAACTTTATCTTTGCGACTTCTCTCGTCGAAAATGGGATCGGAAAAGCTGTTTATGAGGGTTATTTGCCTCAGGCTCTGAAGGACGGTAGTTTCCTGGCGTCTCCAGAGCCATTTGTGACAGGAAATGGATTGGAAAGGATCCAGGAGGCCCTAGAATACCATAAGGCTGGAGTGTCTGCCAAGAAAGTGGTTGTTTCTCTGAAAGACTGAGAAAACTCTGGAGAGACGCAGTGGTGTTGAGGGTCAGATAAATTTGCGGGTGTCAATATTTGAAGGCAATCAAATTTGGGTTTTTCTTTATCAAGTCATCTAAGAATACCCGGAAGAAGCTTGGTAGTTCACATGAGATTAGAAATTGTACTGTGTCATATCTCAAAGCCGTGCCAAATAATGAAGAAGATATTTGATAACAACTTGGCGGCCCTTCTGGCGGTGTTCAACAAAAAGAGTCAAGTTTTCAAATAGGTTTGCGAAGACCCAAGATTAAATAGTCTTCTGAGGTCATTCAGATGCTTATGGCATAGAATTACGGAACATGCAAGCTATGTCTGGATTTGAGTGTAACCTCAGATCTTCGAGCTCTGGGTGAGCTTCTTCTCATGTGATTGGTAAATCTTGACCAACTGACGCACAGACAAGTCGAGTAAGACATCTTCTGAGCCTCCTGGAATGCGAGCACCAGGTACATCCCGGAGAATTGCTGAAAGAGGTAGAAACATTAGCATACAGAATGGCAGTTGTGCGTATGATGAAGTACTCACCTTCAACAAGTTCACCCTGACCAGTCTGAGTGAAGCCATTGCCACCAAATAGCAGGACAGCAACCTGAGCACACTCATTGAGGACCATCGCCGACTTGGCCTTCGCCAGAGCAGTCAACCCACCAAGCTGACGATCGCCTTCTTCTTTGGTCATATGACTCAACTGGTAGAGAATCTGCTCGATCCAGGCCCACATGGTCTCGAGCTCGGCACCAGCCTTAGCGAGCCGGTGACGCACTACAGGCTGATCCATAAGTGTCTTTCCAAATGCTTCACGCTTGAGACAGTAGGAGAATGCCGCCGAGAGGGCGACACGAGCCGACCGAGTAACGCCGACGGCAATGACGAGTCGCTCGTGATTGAAGTTGGTCATAATGATGCGCATGCCATCGCCTTCTTTGCCAACGATGTTCGACACTGGTACCTTGACATCGTCCAGCTCGATATAGGTCGTTCCACCAGTGATTTGGCCCGAAACTTTCATGCGACGCATCGAGACACCAGTCTGGTTCTTTAAAGGTACGACAAGCACGGAGAGACCTGAGGCTCCCTTTCCGCCAGTGCGGACGGCCATGGTCGCGTAGTCAGACCAGATGCCATTTGTGATCCTAGAGACTGGTCAGTGTATTCTAATGTATGGTTGAATTTGACCAACCATTTCTTCGTTCCATTGATGATATAGTGTTTGCCGTCTGCGCTCTTAACAGCGCTTGTGGTAATATTCGCAACGTCACTACCCGCCTCGGGCTCCGTAATTGCAATACAGGCGCGCTTCTTGCCTGTAAGAAGATCCGGGAGGAATCGCTCCTGTAATTCCTTGCTCCCGAACTTGACAATGGGTGGAATGCCGAAGGCGAAACCAGCATTCAATGAGCCACCAGGACCACTCAACCCTGACCGTCCCATCTAGTGTGAACAGCCTGAATCAGTAATTTGGATTTGTGAAATGCAAGTCTTCAAATAAATTCTAACCTCGTCGCAATAAATGCCTGTATAGGTATAGTCCCAATCTTCAACCTTGACTCCCAAGATATCATTGATCCCCAACCGCTTGAGCCAGTCCACGGGAAGAGGGGCAGGCATATTAGGTAAAAGCATGTTGGCCTTGCAGAAGGTATGGAAAACATGGTCGGGGACAGTCCCAGCTTTCTCCCATTCCATTGCATGTTGAATCAAATTTTCCCAGGCAAATTTGCGGCATGCTTTCTGGAAGCGAAGGTGAGCGGGCGTGATGTATGGATTTGGGAGCCCGCGCAGGTATGGCGGTTCAGAGAAAGGTACGGGATTTAGGGAGTTCTCCGCCATGGTGGATTTTGGTGCAATATACAAGAGACTCGGTGTCAAACCTGGGGTAGTGAAAAGAGGGTGGAACTGGGCTGAATTGTTCACACTTAAAAGAGCGGTTTGGGAGCTCCTTCTCCGCAATTGCAGTGGGGCTCCAGACCGAGGCTCGGTGTCGTCCCTTGTGCTCCGCATCACATGACAGAGTTATGCAGCATATATCAATTAGTCAGCTGACCAGATGCGGACATGTAGTTCTGCCACCGCCCAGCTTATCGATAAGAGAAGTTGCAATTGCGTGATTGCGTGCTTCGCCACTAACCCCGATTTGGTAAAATGCCTGGGGATTTTTCTATAGCAGGCGGGTTTCCGGCGATTGTCCCCCTCTCTCTCTCCACATTTCCCTCGTTTGTGGTGATTCACTTCTTGTCGTTCTTGAGAGATATTTGTGCTGTGTGCGCGATATCCAGACAAGCTCATATTTCACCATGAGCGCACCGAATCCGGCTTTGTCGTCCTTGTCCGGCCCGACTTATACTACCGCCCAGACACTGATCCAGCAGGTGGCGTATCTGTTGAGTGACAAGATCTTTTCGTACTCACCGGAGACCTTCGATCTCGATGCTGCTCTGCAAGCATGGTCTGAAAGAAAGGAGGCCAACGCCAATGGCGAGTCTCCCGTTATCCAATCTCTCGAGACCCGCCAGGGTGCCGGAAATATGGCTCTTGGATATCTCTTCTCCCAAGATTTCGACCTGAAGAAGCGCCATGTTCCTCAGGGTATCGTCGCATCCTCTGCTACCCTTCCTTACATGCGGTCCGCTCTGGAGCAACTTTCTCTGCTCTACTCCGTGGCCAGCCCAGTGGCGGCTCACGTCGCTGCGGTCGACTATGCCGGCGAGGAAGGTCTGGTTTCGGATTATGCTTCGGCTCTCTCTCTGGCTGAGGATCTTGGTCTTGGCCTGGTCTCCAGTGGCTCTGCCCATGAGGCTCAGCACATGGCTCTTTTCACTACTTTGTTGTCGTCCCTTCTGCCTTCAATTCACATCTATGATGGCGTCCGTGTTGGTCGTGAGACCACCCGTGTCATTGATGTTCTTGGCAAGGATGGCCTGAACAACACATATGAAAATGTTCGCAAGACCATCGATGACGCTCGCAACCGCCATCTCGATGCACAGGGCAAGGTTCTCGAGCTGCTCAAGACTTTGAACGGCGAGCTCGGAACCGACTATGGTGCTTTCGAGTATCACGGCCATGCTGAGCCCATTTCCGTTCTCGTTGTTTTCGGTACCGTCGAGGCCACTCTCGCTACCCAGGTTGCCCGCTCCTTGGCTAAGGATGGTGTTCATATTGGTGTTGTCAACGTCCGGGTTTACCGCCCCTTCGTCGAAGAGGAGTTCCTCCGCGTCCTCCCCAAGACCACCAAGACCGTTGGAATTCTGGGCCAGGTGGCCAACGAACAGGCTGTCCAGGAAGAGGGTGTTCACTCTGCTCTTTACGAGGATGCCCTTGCCGCCTTGACCTTCGCCACCGACCGTGATCAGACTCCGGCTGCTGTCGAGATCAAGTACCCTCGCTCGCAGACCTGGGACCTGGTCAGCACTGCTGCTGCCTTCCAGCGTATCTTCAATAAGCCCATTCTCTCCAGTGAAAGCGCCACCAATGAGACTGCTCCTCTGCAGTTGCTCGATCCTGCCGCTGTCCAGGAATACACTTTCTGGGACGTTGACAACTCCGCCTCCGAGGATGCTGCTCGTATTCTCAGCCAGGCCCTCGCCGCTGACTCGGCCAGCAACGTCACCACCAGCAAGGTGCATGACAACCTTGTCCAAGGCGGTGCCATCCGTGTTGACATTCGCAAGAGTGCCAAGATCCTGGATGCTCCTTACGCTATTGCTGCTGCTGATGTTTCTTACGTGGGCAACATTGCCCTTCTCAATGACGTTAATGTTCTGGCTTCCGTCAAGGACAATGCCAAGGTCATTGTTAGCGCCCCTGGCGTCAAGGATGAAGATCTGGAGAAGAAGCTGCCCGCCGCCTTCCGCCAGGCTGTCGCCCAGCGTGGTATCTCTCTTTTCGTTGTTGACGCTTCCGCCAAAGATGACTCTTCTCTGGAGACGCTCATTCTTCAGGCTTCCTTCCTTCGTGTTGCTTTGCCCACTCAGGAAGGCCTTGCCGCCAAGAAGCTGTCCGCCATTGCTGGCAATGCTGAGGCTCTGGAGAACGTGATCAAGGATCTCGAGAAATTCCTCCGCCAGATCGAGATCCCCGAGGCCTGGAAGGAGCCCGAGGGCGCCAGCGAGGCTGTCCAGCTCCCCAAGGACATTACTGCCAACAGTTTTGCTTCCTTCGACAAAAACGAGACTGAGCCTCCGACCCTCCTCAAGGACTGGGAGACTGCTGCCCGTGGCCTGGCTTTCAAGGAGGCCTATGGCACTAAGAGCGCTCTCCGCCCTGATCTGGCAACCAAGACTTTCACTGTCCACGTCAAGGAGAACCGTCGCCTCACTCCCGTTACCTACGACCGTAACATTTTCCACATTGAATTCGACCTCGGTGACTCCGGTCTCACCTACGACATCGGTGAGGCTCTGGGTATCCACGCTGAGAACGACCCCAAGGAAGTCTCCGACTTCATCGCCTTCTACGGCCTCAACCCCGATTCTATCGTTGAGGTTCCCAGCCGCGAGGATCCCACTGTTCTGGAGAACCGTACCGTCTACCAGGCCCTGGTCCAGAATGTCGACATCTTCGGTCGCCCCCCCAAGCGCTTCTACGAGGCTCTTGCTGAGTACGCCACTGACGAGAAGGAGAAGACCGACCTGCGCACTCTGGGTGGCCCTGAAGGTGCAACTGAGTTTAAGCGTCGTTCCGAGGTCGACACTGTCACCTTCGCCGACATCTTGCTCGAGTATCCATCTGCCCACCCCGACTTCCACGAGATTGTCCGCATCATTGGTCCTCTGAAACGCCGCGAGTACTCCATCGCCTCGTGCCAGAAGGTCACCCCCAACACCGTTGCCTTGATGATCGTCGCTGTCAACTGGACCGCCCCCAACGGCACCGATCGCTTCGGTCTGGCAACTCGCTACCTGAACAGTCTCCAGGTCGGCTCTCCCGTCACTGTCAGTGTCAAGTCCAGTGTGATGAAGTTGCCCCCGAAGTCCACCCAGCCCCTCATCATGGCTGGTCTCGGTACTGGTCTGGCCCCCTTCCGTGCCTTCGTGCAGCACCGGGCTCTCGAGAAGGCTCAGGGCAAGGAGATCGGTTCCGTTCTTTTGTACATGGGATCACGCCACCAGCGCGAGGAGTACTGTTACGGAGAGGAATGGGAAGCCTACCAGGAGGCTGGTGTCATCACCCTTCTTGGTCGTGCTTTCTCTCGTGACCAGCCCGAGAAGATTTATATCCAGGATCGCATGCGTCAATCTCTTCCTGAGATCATGCAGGCTTACATCCGCGAGGAGGGTGCCTTCTACCTCTGCGGTCCCACTTGGCCCGTTCCCGACGTCACCGCCGTCCTCGAGGAGGCTATTGCCGCCGAGGCCAAGGCCAACGGCAAAAAGGTCGACACTCGCAAGGAGATTGAGAAGCTCAAGGATGAGGAGCGTTACGTTCTCGAGGTGTACTAGTCTGTTGGAAACACTGGCATGTCACGAACTTGACGATTGTCATTTCCTTATTTTGTCGATTCCCCAGCTTTTAGACCATTTTGACTCCGCCCATTGCACAGCCTGCTACATAGACTTCAAAATACATTGGAGATTCATTCAGAGGTTCCAAGAATATTCCCTTTTCAGGGAAATTCACTTCTCGTAGTCACTTTGAACTTTTAGATACGTTCGTCATAGTCATAATGAACGTGTAATGGCTGAGTATTTATTTTCAGAACTAGACTCTCATCTCATACTCTCAATGCAAATGCCATACCATATTTCATAATCGTGTCGTCTATACATCAAGGTAATGGTACGCCAATCAAGCGTTAGTCAATGGGACAAGCTTGGTCTTTCCATATGCACCTCCCTTCTCCTTCCGCAATTCCAGAGCCCTCCGATACGGTGGGGCAGTAGGTGGTTGCACCGGATCAAGACTAACATGGCCCGGCGGAAGAGTATAAGAAGCATCAGAGTCCCACGAAGAGAGATCACCACAAGCGATGAACGAAGGTATCCACCGGTTCTCTTCCGCGAACTTGTTGGCAAGCTTCGGCGCCGGTGATTGACCACTCGGGTCGGGCTGAATATGTCGAATTTCCGTAGTGTGGGTTCCAATCGTGTTGGTGGTCCGAGTCACTGCTGCTCTGGCGCAGGAGTCTTCATCCACCTCGTCTTGTACTTCAACACCTACGTTTCCATCCTCTGAAACAGGTTTCGGGACCGCAGCACCTCCGAATAGAGGATTCTTCAAAGCCGCCATGCCTACTAATCCTTCCTCCCTTGTCGGAGGAATAAATCCCTCGCAGACAATGAAAGCCTCTAGACTGCTAGCACGGCTACTTCGGGGTTTAGCAACACTGACGCGCTCGAAAACAGTGCGCAACTGTGCGTAGAGAAGATCAACATCACGGCCGCGGAATATTTTAGCCACAAACTTGCCGCCAGGGCGGAGAACGCCCATGGCGAGGTTAAGCGCCGCAAATAGTAATTGCGACTGGATATAGATGTCCAGATCGTGCAGACCTGTTACATCCGGAGCACCATCTGAAATGACGAGATCGACGGGATGTGGCCGTCGAAGCTCGGTGGGAGGTTGTGATGTAGAATCTGATGTTGACGGTTCGTAGGCCTCAGGATCCAATGCGCGCAAAAGAAGAGGAATAGTGGAAGGGTGTGTGATATCGGCTTTGAGGGTGGTTATGCCTTCGAGCGGGGCCATGGGTTGTAAGTCAATTGAAACGATTTTGACATTCTCGCGCGGCTTTAGTTTTGCGTCTGGGTGGCTTTCTCCGATTTGAGTCGGAGCTTCGCTGGGAGTCTCGCCGTCCTGCAGGGCCTGGTTGTCTCGTCGCTTTTTGTCGATCCAGGTCCGTCGGCCGAAACTCTCGCCCTTGATCAGGACGCGACTAAGTACTTGACTCCAGCTTCCAGGCGCAGCGCACAGGTCCACCACTCTTGTAACTTTTTCGGGATTCTCGTGCTCGAAGAGATCGAATTGTTCGTCGATCTGAATCAATTTGAAGGCGGACCGAGCTCGCCAATTCTGTTCTTTGGCGAGCCGGTAGTATGCATCGCGTTTGTCCTTGGAAGACTTTCCCATGTCGAATTGAGGCCCCCAATTGTTGTTCGGAGGATTTTCAATTGCGGGATTGTTCAACGTGGGGAGCGAATTGATAAGATTTGCGGGCGGACTTATTCTGCCGCCTTTTTTCTTTGCGACTTCCCCGACCAGCTTTTTTTCTGTTCTAGCCAAACACGCTCACCTGATACCTCGGAACGAGTCAAAATGGGTCAGAAACGTGGACGCGACACAAAGGCTTTGGCCGATGAGTCCAAGAAGCGGAAGAAGGGCGCCAAGGTTGCCACGGCCTCGGACGACGAGGGCGTTGTTGGCCTGGAGGACTTGAACTGGAAGGAAGTTGCTATGCCTGATCGCATGGAGGACGCAACTGGTTTCTTCGGACTGGAGGAAATTGACGGCGTCGACGTCATTCGATCAAATGGACATGGACAGGTGCTTTTCAAGGTAAGAACCATATTCTTCCTCTCCAACACATGGCAATGTACTGACTTGCATTTAGGCCAAGGCTGGCAAATTGAAGAACTCAATTGTGAAGCCACCTTCCGAGGACGATGATGGTGAAGAATGGGGTGGAATCAGCGATACAGAGGCTGATGAGACCGACAAAATCGAGGAGACGTCTACGCCCACCATCGACAAGGAACAGCCAGTTGGTGTTTTGAAGAAAAGTAGCAAGCAGGACGACAAGAAAAAGAAGCTCAAGGAGAAAAGAGACGCCAAGAAGAAGGAAAAGAAAGAGCAAAAGGCTCAAGAGACCAAGGCAAAAGAGGCCGAGCCTGCACAAGATCCTAATTTGAAATCCAGTCTCTCCTTCGCGACACTTCTGGAGCAGGCCGAGGACGATGATGGTGTCGATGTATCCGAATGGGACAAACTCAATCTGTCGCCCGAGATCTTGACCGGTCTATCCAAAATGAAATTCTCGATGCCGTCTGCCATCCAGAAAGCCTCTATTCCTGTCATCATGGAAGGCCACGACGTGATTGGCAAGGCCTCAACTGGTTCCGGTAAAACACTGGCTTTCTCCATTCCCATTCTCGAACACTACCTGGACAAGCACGAAAAGACGGTCGACCAAGGCGAGAAGTCCAAGAGACCCCCATTGGCTCTTATTCTGTCCCCAACCAGAGAGTTGGCTGTTCAATTATCAAAGCATATTGGAGAATTAGTTGCTAACTCACCAAACACCGACGCGCGCATTGCCCTTTTGACCGGTGGTCTATCCATTCAGAAGCAGCAAAGACAACTTGCTAATGCCGATATCGTCGTTGGCACACCCGGCCGTGTGTGGGAGATTTTGAGCACTGGAACAGGATTGATTCGCAAGATGCAAAGCATCCGTTTTCTCGTCATTGATGAAGCCGATCGGCTGCTTAGCGAGGGTCACTTCAAAGAGGTTGAAGAGATTCTGGGTGCTTTGGATCGAAAAGAGCAGGGCGATTTCCCTGATATGGACGAGGAGGCGGAGAAGGAAAACGAAGAGCCCAATGTCCGGCAAACGCTCGTTTTCTCGGCTACCTTTAACCGCGAGTTGCAGACGAAGCTCGCAGGTAAGGGACGTTGGTCAGGTGGGGACATGATGGACCAGAAGCAGTCCATGGAGTATCTTCTCAAGAAGCTCAACTTTAGAGAGGAGAAGCCCAGGTTTATCGATGTCAACCAAGGAAAGCAAATGGCCGAGGGCCTCAAGGAGGGGATTGTGGAATGTCCTGCTATGGAAAAGGTAAGATACTCATCCGCGATTTCCGAAGTCATTCCTAATAGCAACCCAACAGGATCTCTATCTCTACTCGCTACTTCTGTATCACCCGAAGCACCGTACTCTTGTCTTCACCAACTCAATTGCCGCCGTCCGGCGCATTACTCAGCTGCTACAGACCCTCCAACTCCCGGCACTTGGCCTACACTCATCTATGGCGCAGAAGGCCCGACTTCGCTCAGTCGAGCGCTTCTCATCACCTGTCGCGGACCCGAGCTCGATCCTAGTTGCCACGGATGTTGCAGCCCGTGGTCTTGATATCAAGGGAATCGATTTCGTTATCCACTACCATGCACCTCGCGCCGCAGACGCCTACGTTCACCGATCCGGTCGTACTGCCCGTGCCGGTGCGTCGGGCAAGAGTGTCATTATTTGTTCCCCCGATGAGGTCGTCAGTGTCGCCCGTCTGGCCGCCAAGGTTCACGCCAAGCGAAACAAGGGCGATGGTCCACAGAAGAGACTACCTCTCGAGTCTCTTGAGATCGATCGTCGGGTCATTTCCCGTGTTCGCACACGTATTAATCTTGCTCAGAAGATTACCGATGCCAACATTGCCAAAGAGAAGGTCTCGTCAGAGGACAACTGGCTCCGTGCTGCGGCTGAGGATCTTGGTGTTGAGTACGATAGCGACAATTTCGATGAGTCTGAAGGCAAGGGCCGTGGCCGCGGTGGTGGTCGACAAAGGCGAGACAGGCAGAACAGCGAGATCACCAAAGGAGAGCTCGCCGGTCTGCGCGCCGAGCTGAGAAGTCAACTTGCCGAGCGCGTGAACATTGGTGTCAGCGAGAAGTATCTCACTGCTGGAAGAATCGATATCGAGGCTCTGCTTCGTGGCGAGGGTAACAACGCCTTTTTGGGTAATCTCGACCCCTTGGGCTTCTAATAAGGCGATAATACTTTTTTGATTCACTCTGGTCACTTTCGGAGTGTCTTTGTCATGGTCTTATGAATCTATTGCCATCTGTATAGTCCTAGTCAAAATTATAGATTCCAGTCAATAGTACCAGCGCAAGCAGCCATCACTCAAGTCACATAAGACACTTCCATCGGGATCCCTGCAGTCCAAGCCACCAAAAGTACCACCTAAAGATCCAGACCGCATCTAATCTTTCGGCATGCCGATCTCCGGCTCGGGCGACTGCCGAGAGATCCGCCGAATGCCGGCTTTTGCAGCCCCACTATGACGCCCGACGGAAAAAAATTTGAGAACCGGATGAAAGGAAGGCCTGATCGCCAAGTATTCTGAGAGCTCGTATCAATTGCGAGGAGCCCGTGCAGACACTATAGGGGTCCAGTCTTCCTCATATCAGCACACTTTCAACGCCCCCTTTTTTCAGCCCATACACTTCTCAGCATTACCATCATTACATGGTAGAGAGATCCGAGATTTGTGGTCCCAGACACTAGAAATACCTTGGACGGCCTATGGGAAGAATATGGTCCGTTCTCTACACGCACAGCCTTAGTCAAGACACTATGGATCCTAGATGATTCCTTATTGTAGAGCTATCTCTTTAATATATTAGCGTATACCCTCAAGAAGATATACGAATTAAATACTCAAAGGGCGTAGAAAACGGGAAAAAAAAGTTATTTTGTCAGCTAAAACTGAGTTTCAAGGGGCTAAAGCTAATTAGGCTTAGCGTATTCAAAACAAGTGGAAGTCTCGCCTGCATTCCTCGACTGAGCCTTCCCCCTTCGGGAGAAGAACAATCAATTACCCATTTTCATTCTTACAGATCCCGCTAGGAGAGTTTCTTTTGTGCTAGCTCTTCGGAGGTTCACAGTCAGTTGGGCGACATCGGCATTGCACCATTTTATACTGACACGGCCGTTTCCGAAATCGAAGAAGTCCTCTTTATACATCTTGAAAACTGCAAATGTCTCTTCCTCGGACCATGCGGCTTTCGCGTCCAGCGACATCGCTCGCGAAGAGCTTCTCGCCCGTTGGCTCAACTGCCCATCTTCATCAACACGGTCCATCGCGATCAGCCGTGGTTCATGAACAGGCGCTTCCACAAAGCCAGACACAGGTCCCCGTCGAAGCACTCAAATCCCGAGCACACGCACCAGCGCCTGCATCGACGCATCAATCGAATCTCGATACAGTGATTTCTCAAATTCCTCTCGTCCAAAGGCTTCGCGAATCACACAAATCCTACAAAGAGTCCCGACCTCATCTCGCCATCCCGCCTGCGATTCGACAGCACCATTTCGTCGGTGGAAGTCTGGCTGGGCCTGGAAAATTGTCTATTGCGCCTTATACATGGATGTCATCTCAGAAGTCCGAAACGGGAAATTCGCGGACTAGCAAAGTCATTTCAGTCTTCCATATCGGACGTGATCTGTGCGGCCATCCGGGATTTGTGCATGGTGGTCTTTTGTCTGTACTTTTCGACGAGGTCTTTGCTAGATGTGTGTCGGCTGCGTTTCCTAGTGGACTTGGTATGACTGCCAATCTAACTGTGGATTTCCGGAAGCCCGCACTGCCGGATAGGATTTACGTGCTTAGGGCTGAGACGGTCAAGGTTGAGGGACGCAAGGCTTGGGTGGAGGGGAGGATGAGTTATTTGCCGCTGGCGGTTGATGGAAGCACCATTCATCAGGACGATAAGTTGTTGAGGGAGGATGGAGAGGGAGTTGTCATGGTTTCGGAGGCCAAGGCGCTGTTCGTTGAGCCTAAATTTGCGGATGTGAGTCAAATTCTCGAAGCTTGGAAGGACTGTTGATCTTAACTAATGTGTTACTGCAGTCCATGGTTTCCATTTACAAGAGTTAAATTTGCTCTTTGGTGTTTTTTTTCCCTTTGAATATCTGCCAATAGACTAATTTTATAGATGATAGACGATCGACGATAGACAGGGGAGTTTAGACAGGATACACTTAGATTAGACATTTCCCTACAGCAATTCAAGTTCTTGACATTCTACGCTCTATCCTGTAAGGGTTAAAGTCTAGGACAAGTGACTACACCTGCTACATGACAGTTCAATCCACGAAGAAAAGGCAATCCATTGCTATCTAATATCAGTATCGTGAGAGGAGAAAATAATGCACCTTGACGCCCCTCAGCCCAGATGGCATGAAAATGTAAAGAAAGAAAAGCCTGACCGAAAAAGCTTGAGAAGGGGGCATCGACTCAAGGCAGCAAGTCACGAGTCACATCATAGCGTCGTTAATGAAGTCCCGTCTCAATGACAGGGATGGAATAAAGTAGCAGGCAAGGCCCATCCATTCAAATAGTGCCAATGTCGTCAACCACCTAGCGGATGGCATGCTGTGTCAGGCAAGTAGAGGGAAAGAATGGGCGAAAAAGAAACTGCTCCGCAGTTTATGACAGGTGGAAGGCCCCTTGTCCTTCTTTGATGGCGACTGAGAGTCGTTCCTTCAGGAATTCGAGGCTGCTATAGTCGGGCAGCTTGAGGTAGTTCACGCAAGTCATGACACTAGGGAGATAGTCGTCCGGTGTGTAGGGAGGTTCGCTGGGGCGGCACACAACTGTGAAGATCGGAGTGAGGCTTTTGAAGCCTGATTATACATCAGCAACTGCAATCAAAATGCACACAGCAAAGAATGACTTACCACCAATTGGAAGTTTCGGGCTACCTGTGACGAACTGAAGGAAGTCTCGTCGTTGCTGGTTGTCTAGCTCACTCATAGTTTGGAGCAAATTTCGGACGCTTTTGCTGTCCATGTTGAATCCATGATCGGCCTTGATCGAGTCGGTGAGAGTCTCGATTGACCAGTCTTCCTCAGCCTGTCCGAAGAGCATAACTAGTTCATTGGGTGTGAAGGCGCGAAGGGCAGAATAAGGGAAGACCTGTGAGAAACCGGTTCTGAAAGCATCAACTTGACGGCGAACGCCGCTGCCTAGAGTCGTCTCTATGACTCGCTCGATATAGTGATCAACGTTGTCAATGGTGAGTGGAACATTGGCCCCATCAGGAATCAGTTCGATCGCTGGGTATCCAGGCAACGTGAAGTCCAGGCTAAGGTCTTCTACGCGAGCGCCGTCCACGATAATGTTTTGAATCGCGCGCGACTTTTCGTGGGCCGAGATGGTCTTGTCTTCCTCAATGCTTTGCTTGGCTTTGACAAATCGCTTGAGCATGACAAGCGATTTCGCGAGGTCTTCGTCCACTGCCTTCACAGTGCCCAAGGAGGGGGCCACAGAAGACAATGTATCAGCGATGCGGAAGAACGCTGGATTGAATGAGATATCAATGATTCTTGAGTCGAGCATGGAGCGAGCCACAAACTTTCCAAGGATTTTGAAAAGATTCAGCTGCTTCTTGCCAGCCTCTGAAGATGCTTGCTCCTCACTCATTGGAGCTGGGAACAGGCCGCGCTTGCCAAATGCATATTCTGCGACTGAGGATGTACCATCCGTCTCCCTCCAGATCTTGAGTTTCTTCTTCGAGAATTCGCGTGAGACAGTCGAATAGAACTCAAGAGTAGGACCCAGACCAGTTCCAACTTCCTCGAAATATTCAACTTCCAGAACACTCGGAGAGGACCCATAAAGCTCCATAACTTTCATGGCAGAATCTAGGATGCGAGCACGCGAGATGCGCACTTTCTGTCTCTGGAGTCGGCTTAGGAACGGCCGGTCATCCCGGCGCATATCACGGCGGCTGTCCTCTGTGCTCTGCGAGTTGTGCCATCTCATCATGGCGCGAGAATAGCCAAATGCGGTCGACTGCAGAAATAGGTGTCTTGTCTCAAAGGGGAAGAGGAAGGAGAACAAGCGAGCCAGATCTTCGCTCCAGTTAGGCAGACACATACTTGCCACGATCAATGGCTCTTCAAGTTGACGGTTCACCTTGGCGGTGAGCTTTGTGTTGATAAATTGAGCCAAAGGCTCGGGAGTAATGTTGGCAGTCTCACGAGCATCAGTCAAGATATCATCGATCGTCGCGTTCATTTCATGCATGACGCGAAGCAAACGGAGAATGGACGCTGTCGTGGGATCCTTGTTGAGGCTGCTGGGCATTTCCATACTGACTTCCTTGCAAGAAATATCTTCTCCAGCATTGATAAGAGTTGACGGCTCTGGAGGCGGGGGGCCCGGGACACGCTTAAACGTGACTGTATGGACAGCAGACCAGACATTCTTAGCACTGACCTCGTCTATGTGCTCACGGTTGTGATACACTGCTCGGTAGACTGTAGTGTCAGCAGGGACTGGCTTGCCATCCACGTGGAACTCAATATGCCAGTCCTGGGGTACCGAAGCCATCGCAGCGGCATACGAAGAGAATGGGCGTCCCGCAGTGGCTAGAGAACTGTGGACTGGGTTGGATGTGGTGCTTGGGGCGGACGAGGATGGCTTGGATGCTGGCGTGGATTGAGATGGCGTGCCGACGCGGGTGCCGTCTTCCTTACGCGCCGTAACTTTGCCTGAGGAACCAACTTCCAAATTCACAGCGGTAGGGTCATGAACAGGCTCATCGTCGAGGTCATCATCGAGATCATCCACAATAGCGTTCAGTTCCTCATCCTCATCGCCTTCATCGACATCTTCACCTTCTTCGTCGCTGAGCTGTCTTTCGTCGGCGCATTCTAGGGGTTCGTCGTCATGCGCATCTTCATGGTCTAACAAGGGATTGGATCGGGTATGGTGCGAGGGTTGCTCATCATCGGGAGAGTCATTTCCATTGCCGCCGGCGCCAGTCAAACGACCATGGAATCCACCAGGGGGGCGGAGTGGGCCACCCGAAGTTAGCTGATCGCGCAGGCGAGCCGCGTTCGCTATTTGCGAAAGGATTGTATCCCTATCGCGAGCCTGACGAGGGCGCTCGGACATAGCGATTCGCGGCTGGAGGAAGTCATCAAGCGCCTTAAATGTGGCGATGGCATGGATTGAGACCATGATGTTTCGGTAAGCTCGAGGAACCTCAGTTCCATCTTCAGCGACTAGCTTCAGTCGGAGTTGCTTCCCAAGCATATACGAGGCGTTGGTGCGGGTGTTTTCCAACGAATTGTGACTAACAGTGAGAACTTCGAAGTGCTCAGTCCGGCTGAGCAAATCTTGCAGCTTCCGAATGATAACGCTGAAGGGGGTGGTAGCAGTGCTCTGGCTTTGTGCCTTTTCTGAGATCGTTGTGCCCATGAAGGCTTGGAGGAAGGCAGCACGGGCTTGACGAATATTCGGAGAGTTGAGATCGCCTAGCACGTCTAAAAGCACCTGAATAATGCCGGAGTTGAGCAATTCTGAGCTAGTGATGCTCTTGAGCGCGTCTCCGTCAAAGTAGGACACCAGGTCCTTGAAAAGCGAAAGGCCGTCTCCGGCAGAAGGGGTAGAGTAACAATCCCGAAGTTTACCAGCAAGGGATTTGAGCTCTTCCAAGATCTGAACAGCTTCGGCACGCACAGCGGCACCTTGGCCTGCTTCGTAGATCTTGAGAAAAGCCTGGGCATCTCGAATCACCATATCGTTGAGAGCATTCTCCATTTTGGCGACTGACAGCCGACCGTCAAGAGAGGAATTATCCGAATCCGAGTCGTCTTCATTCTCTTCATTCTCTTCATCAACTTCGTCGTCTTGACCGTCATAGTCATCGCCATCCTCATCCTCGTCTTCGGCGCCCTTGTCTTGTTTTTGTGTTTCGTTTCTGGCTTCATCATGAGCATTCTCAGTAGAAACATTGCCTGTTGTTTGTAGATCTGCTGAGCCGTCTTTGTCTGCGGATAGGGGGGCCTTTGATAACTTGATAATTTCGGAGATCACACCTTCGCGGTGAAACTGCTTTTGGTAAACATGCTCAAGACGCTGAAATAGCAGTTCAGAGCATCTCAATGCGAGGGATACAAGCGAAGGGTGATCCTTCTGCGAAAGAATGGCAGCAAGGAAGGATGCATAAGGAACTGTTTGCAGGGCAGCCTCAATCAAAGTCGGCTCGAGTATGTGCAACATCTTCAGTTGAGCAATCAAGACCTTTTGACGAACGCTCAGGTTGACCGTGCTCGAATATGCATCCGTCAAAGTTGGAAATAAGATCATTGCGAAACGCTTGAGTTCAGGACGACAATTTTCCAGCAAGGCATGTCTTTCTTCAGTACCCTCCTTGGACTTGGACGATGACTTCAAGCCAATTGACATGCTGTTATCAAAATATGAGCTGAGCATGCTGTCCGTTCGGGAGGCCTCACGGCTTGGCACCCCAGGAAGAAGCTCGCAGATGACATTGAGAGTCTCAAAAACCTGTTCACGGGGCCGGTGAATCAAAGCCTGCATGACCAAGACGCTGTCCATCTTCACAGCAGTGCTATCTGTGTCCTCCGGCGGCGAGATGCCAGTCAAAATATGGTAGAGAGTGTCCACAACATCCATCTTGAGCAACTCGATCGACAGTCGAGGACTGGCCTTGGATATTATCGCCAGCACTCGAAGGAACTGGGTGTGGATGTGTGGTCCGATGAGGTTGGTTGTGCCCGGCAAGAGCAGACGAAGAACGGCCCTGAGCATGGCGGGCTCAATGAGCGCTTCCAAATTCTCAGGTCGATACTTGAAACTCTCCACAATACGAGAGACACAAAGACACCCCTGCTCCACTACCTTAGGGTCATTACTTGAAAGGACATTGAGAAGAGTAGGCATGACGTCCCGTACGACTGGGAACGAATCATGGGGCAGATTGCGGCAACAATTGGCAGCGGTTGTTACAGCTGTGCGTTGCGTGCTCGTGGGGAAGAAATCGAGGTACGTTAAGCATGCTGTCAAGCCACCTTCTCGTACGATGGAAGCTGGAAAGTCCACGGAGATTTTTGCCAAGGTCTGTAAAAAGTTGTCAGCACACTATACATGGAAATGAACAGCAAGTTGGGCAAAACGCAGAACATACGCTAAGGGCTTGTTCCGCGAGATCAATGAACTGGATATCCAAAAGCTTTTGGCACAAAATTGGAACCGCACCACCGTACACAACGTTGGCCACGGAGCCACGAAGGGCCTCCATCAAATTAGCCAAGCAGCGACATGCGAGCAGCATTATTTCCGGGTTCTCTTCACCAAATTGGTTCGGTTGCATCAAGGCGACCAATTCCTTGACATACGGGTCAGGAGAGAATTGGCCAGAGAGATTGTCCTCATTCGAGACAAGCAGAAGGTCTGATAGCTCTTGGAGAGCAATCAATTGAAGCGAAGGGTCATCCTTTGCTCGAAGATTACTGAGAATATCGCGGAGTCGCGAGGACATGCCTGACATCATACCACTGAGTGCACGGAGTGTACTTTGGAGGGCCATAGGGCCTCGGCCTCCAAAAAGACTGCTATGGAACGGGTCCAAGTCTTCCTCATCAAAGGCTGACGGGTTGGTATCATCGTTGCTATCACCTGTAGGGGATCCCTCTTCTTCTGCCTTGACATCTTCATCTTCTAGCTCCTCCTCCGCATCTCGCATGAATACATCAGCACTTGTCTTCGAGGTACGCTTCTTCGGGCGACGAGGAGGCGGTGATTGCGTTGCTGCAAGTCGATCTGAAGGGATCCATCATCAGCATTTTGGTAAATTTAGAATGACTTCTAGATAAAGCTCACCATTCCGGCTAGATCGCCGTCTCGAAGGCGGCGGAGATGTCGTTGACTTCGATTCCTCCGAGGGTCGAGAAGACGGTCTAGGTAGCAAAGCTTCATGTCAGTTTTTCAAAGTTGACGTAAATCTCCTTCGAATACTCACCCCGGTTGTGACATGGCGTTATGACCACGAGCCGCTCGTCGAGGAGCGGTGAGGGTGGCGGTTGGGCCAGCGGGCGGAGCGGCGTGAGGCGCGGAGGTGCGCTGTCTTTTCGATCTCCGGGGAGGAGATGAGGCGGTCGGCTGATTCGGGGCGTCCGATTGTCGATCCCGGCGTGATGAGGCTTTTCGTTTCCGGGAAGCAGCCGAACCAGCGGCCGGGTATGAAGGGGAGCCGGCGTCAACGACGGGAGGCGGGTCTGTGGCAAGTCTCGCGGAGGAGCGAGTGGTTCTGGATGACATCAGAAACTGATTGGCTTTGATGTGGGGTATTTAGAGTGTGCGTGAATGAGGGTTTGAGGGTAGACGATCGTGAAGGATGAGAGGGCTGATCCGACAAAGCTAAGGAGTCATGCAGGCAAACGCCGGGGGTAACGTGGAGACACGGGTTCCCCCACACCCCGTGGCAGCCAGATGGGACCCGATCGAACAAACGATGAGGGAGAGAGGGGATTCAGGGTCTTCCACAACGGTCTTGCAAGTGGACTCGTAGCGAGCTGGACGGAGTCACCATACGGTGCACGGGGTATGGAGGTCGGGCGTTGAAGAAACGGGCAAGTACCTCAGAGCAGAGGAGGTGGCAGCTCCTGCTGGGGAGATGGAATAATCCTCGAGAGGGTCCTGTCGGCTGGTGGAGGGCCTTTGCCTGGCCATAAGTTACCGGGATCGGGATCTTGGAGGTAGGAAGACGAGGACACTGTTTCAACCCGCCATCCGCAACACCTGGTCCAGGGCTGAAGTCGGGCGTGAACAGGTCAGGGAATGTGGGAATCCGGCAAGCTGTCCGGAGGGCCGTCAAGGCTATATTAATACGGTCGAGGAAAGTGAATGTTGTGGGTGGAATAGGTTGATGGGTGGGGGTAGGAAGGAGGATTGACGTGGATGGTTTGTGACGACTTGAGTCGGAGGGCGGAAATGCAACATTTGATGATATAAGACAGTCCAGCACCCCAGACCCAGAACCCGAATTGCCATCTCGCCTGTTGGGCACGGATCAGGGCCTGAGACCTGTCAGAAAGTGCTCGGTATTTCTAGCCTCGCAACTCTTCAATCTTTTTATGTTTGTACGATGAAATGACCACTAGGTATGACGATGGTGTCTGGCTGATCAACAAACTAAGACGGAGGTAAACCCCAGTGATTCAAGCTCCAGAAAATAGAGTAATTACTCCAAATCACATAGATTCAAATGAAGTGAGTGATAAATACCCTGGTATGGATATCAAAATAGGCATTTTAGAGCTAGACTCGGAAAGTAAGGGAGAGAGCCCCCATCACGAAATGAGGGGGCGGCTATCGCACCGGAACGGCGCCGATGAACCTGGTTTGACTCACCGGACTCTTATTCAGCAGCCCGCAAAATAGTAGAAAGATTCTTTCTTGACTAGGCAGTAATCCCACTTCACATTAAACAGTCCGACTTTCGTTCCGCCTCTCTATATTAATCGCCTCCCAAGAGGCGACAACTTTTTCTTCACTCCCCCCCCACTTCCCCAAGTCGGCCCCCTCCCGCCGGTTGCTCCGTCCTAAAGCGTCTTTCCCGCACTCTCCCGCCTTCATCGATATCATCACCTCTTCACCCTCGAAATGGCGACAGAAATGGTTGGAGGGCAAAGCGACGACGTTCATCAAGCCCCTGTCCAAGTTCCTCCTACACCCATGGAAGAATACGTCTTCCCCGAACATCGCCTCAAGCGAAAGATGAACGACCCGGAGAAGACGCCGCTTCTGCTGGTCGCGTGTGGTTCCTTCTCTCCGATCACCTATCTCCATCTGCGCATGTTTGAGATGGCCGCCGACTACGTCAGATTCAGCACTGAGTTCGAACTCCTCGGAGGCTATCTGTCTCCGGTGTCAGATGCCTATCGCAAGGCCGGTTTGGCCAGCGCAGACCATCGGTAGGAATTCCTTCGTTCTGCGTTCTCCATCGATTGCAGGATGCTAATTATCACATCAATAGTGTCGCAATGTGTCAATTAGCAGTGGACCAAACCTCCGACTGGCTGATGGTGGATACGTGGGAGCCTACACAGAAGAACTATCAGCCGACTGCGGTCGTCCTGGATCACTTTGACTATGAAATTAACACCGTTCGTGGCGGCGTCGAGGCTGGAGATGGAACACGGAAGCCGGTTCGCATTGCACTTCTTGCAGGCGCGGATCTGATCCATACTATGTCCACCCCCGGGGTCTGGAGTCAGAAGGATTTGGACCACATTCTCGGCAAATACGGCGTATGTTCCCTCGTAATCCCTGGAATCGATTATAACTCGCTAATCGATGCAGTCTTTCATTGTGGAGCGTAGTGGTACCGATATTGATGAGGCTTTGGCCAGCCTGCAGCCCTGGAAGGACAACATCCACGTCATTCAACAACTCATCCAAAACGACGTCAGCAGTACTAAGATTCGACTTTTCCTGCGGCGTGAGATGAGTGTTCGCTATCTGATCCCTGTGCCAGTGATTCACTATATCGAGCAGCACCATCTTTATGAAGATGACGGCGCTTCAGCGTCAGGGTGATTTGTGACTCGGGCTACGAATAAGTACTGCTTCTGCAATCATCAAGAACCCACGAGGGAGCATGACCCTTAAACGATACCCCCTTTGCCCTCGTCCTGCCTCGCCGTGGGTGTTCCCTCCGCCTCCCAGGGCCCTATGCGGACTACCACTTATCATTTGCATCACAGCCCACAGCGTGATTATGCATGGTAGCCAAGCCACGGTAAACGTACAGGAAAGCGATGATTTATGATATTTTGGAGTTTATGGAGTGATTCTGCATCCGGCTGGATTTTTGAATTTGATCTGCTTTTTCCTATTTTGGCTATGGCCAGCACTGGTTGTGTTCTGCGACCCGGGCCCTGGACCAATGCAATGTACATAATGCTGTTCAGACCGTGATATATCCAATAAACGCGGGCGAATAGATCATTCTAGACCGTTGTTTTTGACCCTGGAACGTAGAGGAGGAGATACTGTGTATCTCCGACGCGCATCCCCGGAGTATCGGTTTTTACCCGATACGGCACAGATCGGCCCCTCTCCCAACGATGATTCACCATCGGCGAATGCGATGGCACCATCTGGGAAATTGAGATCGGAAATGATTCGTGATACCGGAATATAATGTTTGTCATGCTAAGCCTGGAAGCTCTTCGCCCTGGAAACCCCATAGCTACCAAATTCTCCGGTCCGATCGCCCCGATGCCGCCTGTAATCTCACGTTATCGACTGATTTGATCTTGGCCCTCCACAATTTCCGATCTCAAAGTGACACCTGGGAGGATCTCGTTATATTGCACAGATCCCCCCAGCCGTCATGCTTCATGATGCCATTGACTCCATCGCTTTGCCCTCCATGGATTCCAATCCCGTCCTGGTGCCTGCATGGCCTCTCACGCCTCCCGATCCTTCGATTCCCCCGCCTTGCACGATGACAGACGTGTCCTCAGTTGTCACTGCCATTCATGTGATGTCCACCGAGCGCGCTGCCCTCGCGCATCTTGAGCGTCTCTACCAGACAGATGCGCGGGCACAGCAGGACCTTGCTCGAGCGGTGGAGTTGATTGCGCGCAGTGTGCGCGAAGCAGGCAAGTTGGTGATCTGCGGCGTGGGAAAGAGTGGGAAGATCGGTCGCAAGATTGAGGCGACTATGAATAGCCTGGGTATCTACAGTGCGTTCCTGCATCCGACTGAAGCTTTGCATGGAGATTTGGGGTTGGTGAGACCGGTGAGTGTGCATTCCCTGCAGCCTATATGGTCTATATCGCAATCTGCAGATATAGCCAAGGCATTTTCCCAAGCGGATTGTGGTCGTTTGGATTCTTATACGAATTGTGCAGAATGACACTATGCTCCTCATCTCGTTCTCTGGTCGCTCTCCTGAGCTTCTCACCTTGCTTCCGTATATTCCAGTTTCCGTCCCGATCATCGCTCTGACATCGCACATGCAACCTGAGGCGTGCCCTTTACTGTCCTGCCGTGCTCCTTCCGGGGTGGGAGTGCTACTTCCAGCTCCTATCCACGAAGAAGAGGAAACCTCGCTGGGCGTTAGTGCCCCGACCTCATCCACAACGGTTGCGCTATGCCTAGGTGACGCTCTAGCCATCGCTACAGCGCGGATGCTACACACGGCGCCAGGAAAAGGCCCCGCCGATGTATTCAAAAGCCACCATCCTGGCGGTGCCATCGGTGCCGCAGCCGCAGGGACACCATCCACTACACCATCAAGTGGTGTTTCCACAACATCTGAGTCCCCCTCCTCGTCCATCTCTCTGCCATGGGAAGACCTCAATGACAACTCATCAATTCCTCCCTTCACATTGCAACCACCTCCGGAGCAACGGCGGGTCCCAATGGACATGCTTGTATCTCTTGATCAGATTCCCACTGCCTCGACATCTCCATCACAAAAATCTAGTGACTTGCGATTACTCGACATCCTTCTCACAGCGATTCAGCATCCTAATGCCAAGTCATGGGTATTCTTATCCCCATCCGAGATTGTTCCTCCACGCCGAATACGCTCTCTGCTCTCGAAACACGCTGATGTGGACATGCGAGTTTCTGATGCAGTCGCAAAAAGTACCGGCTGCTTATCTGTCAATAAACTCAATTGGCTACCGGTCCCTCACTCTATCTCGCTTGCTGAATTGCGGCGTCTCGTGTCCACATCCCGAAGCGGGGTCGACGTGGTATCGGTCATTGCCTTTATGAAGAACCCCGCAGACCCCGACAGTTGCATTGGTGTAATGGAGGCGGAAGATCTAATGGGGTGAATTAATTTAAAGGGCACTTGAAGAGGTCTCACGCTTGTCCTATTGCATACCATCTACATTTTCTTGTGCATGGTTAATGATGTTACGTCTGCTTTACCCTGGATTTTTTTGTCTTGGAATTACCTGTACTTGTTGCTTCACGATCTGCATAAATACTCCCCTCCATAAAGGCACTGCATTTCTCATATATAAGCTGCAATGCTTTCTAACAATTTTAGATAATACAAACGATGTAAAATGCTATATTATACATTGGCCCTTTGCTCCTTTCCCAATCCTCTGGGCTCAGACACGCACTTACCAACATTAAGAACTTAAACCTTCACAATAGGCTTGATACCCTTGTGAATAGCAGCAATACCACCAGTCAAGTTCTCATATCCCTTTCCAGGGATCATAAACCCAGCCTTCTGAATCATGGCCCGGAACTCCTCCTGACTCGGGAACCGCTCAATGCTCTCAACCAGATACTGATAACTTTCCCGATCCCCAGCAACAAGCTGACCAATCATGGGAATGGCACCGAAATTCCACTGCTTGTAAATGGCATCAAAGACAGGGTTATCAACCTTGCTGAACTCCATGCAGGCAAAAACACCACCGGGCTTCAGCACACGGTACGCCTCGTTCAGCGCAGCCTGCTTATCCGTGAAATTGCGAATACCAAACACAACAGTGTACAGATCCACCGACGCATCCGGGATATGAGGCATATGCTCGGCGTTGGCCTCGACGAAGTCAAGTCGCGGCGTGTTGTAGTAGGGAGTATCGACTGAGCGCTTTCGGCCCTCGGCCAACATGTCGGGATTGATGTCGGAGATTGTCACGCGGGTTTCGACGTCGTGATTGATGTTGGTCGCGTGGTCGAGCATGCGGAATGCAATATCGCCGGTCCCGCCGGCGATGTCGAGGATGTTCCATCCTTTGCGGTGCGGGCCGGCAGGGAGAGGGGTGCCCGGGTTGAGGGAGCGCACAAAGTGGTCTTTCCACAGACGGTGGATTCCGAGGGACATCAGGTCGTTCATCCTGTCGTAGGAGGATGCGACGGAGCTGAAGACGGCGCCGACTGGGGGATAGCCATTAGTCTGCAGTTCCAATCTCTTTGTAGAAGTAGTTTTGGGTGAATGAGGCTCTTACCTCGCGACTCCTTCTCGGATTCAGGCACATTGGTGAAGCCGAAGTGTGTCATGCGGTCCTGCTCGGACTTGGACTGGTTCTGGGTTTGGCGAGTGCAGGAGAAGCAGCGGTAGGGAGTAGCGGGCTGGAAGGCACGGCGCTTAGCACTGTGGTGCAGCGCACGCCAGGCGGGACGGGACGACATATTGGGGAATTGAGAGTTGGATGCAAGTCGGAGTTGGAGATGGAACGGGGGAACTTTTCGACCTCGCAAGATGCCGCGAAGACCCACTCTAGATCTGGTTTCGGACCCAATCAGGTCGGGTAGTCTACGAGCTATCCGGTCGCCTACAATCGACTTCAAGTTCAACTGCATAATTCTTACATCGGCAAATCTCAACGGGTCTGAATTGAAGAATATTGGCTGGTAAGATGATTTTTGTCTCTAGAAATAGTAATTGGGGTGCGGAAGTTCACTTCAGCCATGGACTCTGTGTTTCAAAAAGACAGGAGACGTGAATGTGAGGATATTTTAGACAAGATGGATAAGTGGATATCGCTTACCAGATAGATTTCTCTTCGGATGTGGAGCATGAGCTCTCTGTTCTTTGTGATATGGATGGGTCCTATCGAAGATGAGCAGACGTTTGCTCAGGCTAATGCATGGTTACACCCTTGTGTCCAAATGAGATTCGTAACATTGAGCAGCGATACATTATATAAAATCATTAGATCTAGAGAGAAGTAGTTCATCTGAATCACCAATAAGAAAGATCATCTTCTTAACCCCCAAGGAAACAAGGCTGTGAACGGAACCAAAGTGTTGACACACTGCCCATGATCTTTCATTCAAATGCTAATGGTAGAAAGCCCTCAGAATTTGAATTATCGAGTGGCCACGGCCAGTCACTCAGTAGCTCCGGCGGTAACTGGAACTGCAGCATCTGGTCATGCATTCCCGCTGTCGTGCCGACAGTCGGTGCCGGGGCACTATGAGCGTATGTAGGTGGTGGGTAAACAGGCTCGGGCTTGACATGCACAGGCATAGCATGGCCATTGGGAGGAGGTGGGGCTGTTGTAAAGTTAAGGAGTCGTGATGTGCGCATGTAGCCGTCGATTCGATCGACTTGTGATCGGAGGCGTTCGCTTGCGCCGGATGCGCGGTGGAGGCCACATTCAAGACGGTGGAGAAGGTCGGCCATTTCGAGGCTGGCGATCATCGTGAGTATGAGAGCTTTTCTTTGATGCTTCAAGGACTTACAGTAATGTTCGGATGCGAAGGTATGATGCGTCTGATAGACTGCCTTCCATGACCGAGCCGAGGATGTATCCAATTCCACCCAGATGGTGAAGCTGAGTGTTGAAGAGTTAGGTTAGAAAGAAAGGGAGAAGATACCTCGAAAACTTACCAATGGTGAACTAATGGCTTTCAAATACTCCACTGGCACATTTGAGAATACACTGAGCAACTCGCCAGCGACGTCACATTTCCTGTCAACTCCAACTTCCCCGGCGGACAAAAGCACCATTCTCAGCAGTTGTAGAGTAGCCTGGATATTGGCAGACTGGAACCCAAAAAGATCTTTCGCCATGTCACCAGTCGTTGGCGGCGTTTCGCGAAATTGAGATGGCAGCGCAGAGTACATATTCAGGACACGCTCCATAACTGCAGGCTCCGACATGGAAGCTGGGCTAAATAGTGACCAGACTTCTTGTGTCCCGTTGGGTGGGGAGGATCTCCGCCTTGTGCCATCGACCACATGTTCCAATATGCGGTACAGGTCCGTTGTGAAATTCCATCCTTGCATCCAGCACAAAGATTGTCTCGACACGACGGAGGCGGGGCTCTCGCTGATTGAACTCGATCCGGGTGATACTGGTTGCATGGTGTAGCCTTGTGCGGTGATGTAGTGGTCATCGACCTCCGTAGGATAACGCACAAGGGAATGTGCCTCACGATAGCGGATCACACCTCCCCATACGATGGTTGAGTAGATGTCAAGGGTGTAAATTGACCAAAACTTTGACTCAGTCAGCCGAGCACAATTCTTAGTGGAAGTATTAGGTACCTACCAATCTCCGCCTCTCCTCAACCTCGATGGGACTGATGCCCTTTGGCCAGAGCTTTTCATCATGGAGCCCCTCCATGGTTGTTAGAGTGTGGTACATGCCAGAGTATTTCTGCATATTCTTGATCTGGCCGTTCTGAATGCTGGCAATTGCAAGAATAGCACATGCGCGCATAAAATTCATTCCCTTTGCCGCGGCAAGATCTCTAGGTAAAGAATCTTTGGCTGCGGCATAAAAGGCCTCTGAAGGAGGCTCCAGAAGTTCCTCTCGGCACCATCGAGTAGAGTATAATGCGCCATCACGAGCACGGCCTGATACCAAGGAGCAAACTGCCATGGTCGAGGCAAATAGGCCTTGATTGTGAAGGTGCTCCCGGTTATTGATGCTCTCTATGAAGGATGGTTTGTGGAAGAGGGGAAAGCTAAACTCACATGGTCAGTAGATGTGTCAGTGAATGGAACAGGTCGAATCCCTACATTGGATAGACGATCTCAAAATAAACCTGAACAAGATTCCTGATTTGCTGGTCACTGGCAATGGCAAACGCTTTCCAAGAATTTCGCAATGCACCATCATCATCGTATCCCTCTGCCGTTGACCAGCCTTGGTTAAAAGAGATCCAAGGATCCCTTGTCACAAACGCCCGAGAAGACGACTCGGGATGCATAGAGCTCCTAGAAGCAGAAGAACCCGGTCCCCTTTCAACGGGAGTCTGAGCCGTCGGCGAGTCTATCACCGGCTTTGCAATTGGCCCATTCCTCGCAGCGACTTTCGTGCCAGCCTTGACACCACGTCGTTTAGCCGGACGATCAAATGTGCATGCGACGTCAAAGTCGACGCAATTTTGACAGCGACCTAGCGCATCTTCGCTCGCACTGCATTTGATACTACGCCTGTTGCAGAAGTCGCCTAAACGGCAATGCAGTCAGTTTTACCGTCTCACATCCGAGGATCCGCCGAAATGCAAAGTGGAGCAGGGTTCACGGCTTACGCCGGGGAGGCTGCTTACAGGCCTTGGAGACGCGCTGGAGCTTTCGTGGTTTTTGCGACATTCATTCAACATTCATACCAACACGGGTCGCTGTTTCGAAAATCGGCTCCTAGCCGGCGCCACAAATTGCGGTCCGGGGTCGGGGAAATGTTGCAATGGGGGGCCGTGGGGGCCGCGGGTCTGACTGGTGTTCGGCACGCACTGTGATTGAATTGGCAAGACGGAGACACACGAAAATCACGCACGCAGCTTTAAGAGCGAGTCAATCTATGCTCGATCAACGATTCTTCCGTATCATGAAGGTGTCAAAAAGCCAGGAAAGTAAAGTTGAAGCCCGCGTGGCTGAGTCAGCAGCGTCTCATTGATCTCCGCGAATCGGCGATCGCGGGTTTTCGGCACGTAATGGGGTGGTTCAAGTTTCAAAAGTCGTTCTATATGGGTCAACTGGGTGTCATTATTAATCTATGGTCATCCATAGACACAAGTCGTACATGATGATTGCTCTGCTGATTCCCGTGGGACAGGCAGTGAGTAGTATGATAACGCTGTGTATCATGAAGCAGAGGCACGTGTTCGGATTCAGACAGCGACAGCGACAGTGACTATCTTGTCCGGCCCTATTTCGTTACCTGGGAGGAGTTCGGAGTTGTCGGCCTGCGGATACTTGCATTCGATGAATCCATGGGTTACTAAAACGTCCCCATAGAGTCTATAAGCTTGCTCCATTCGCCAGTTGAAGGGACTGGCAGTTGAGAATAGGGCGTCGATGGATTCAAGGGAGCGATTCTGGGTTTCAGGGTAGACTGCATGGTCTAGATTAGCTCAGATCAGATAGTGCTTGTCTAAGACTAAGCTCACAGAAAAAGATAATAGGAATCCAGAGCAAATTCAACCCAGCAAAGAGGAAATAGGTGCGACTCTGAGTTGGTGTTAGCTTCCAAGTGAGATGAACGCGGTTTGGAGCACATACCCTGATGCCACCAAACATGATGGGGTTGACAAGAGTAGTCATTCCTACACCAATGGCCCAACCAGTGATACCGAATCCATTGCCCTGGGCTCTCAAGTCACTCGGAAAGATCTCCGTGGGCACCAAAAAGGCGGCGGTGCCCCAAGTGGCTGCATAACTAATCGCCAGATGTCAGCCAAATCCAGGAACTCAGCAGCGGAGGGACGGCCTACGCGATGTTGAAGAGGAACAGCATCGTAATCGCGCCGGGTGCATATTGAGCGGCCTTGTCGAGCTTATGGTACAGCGAGACTTCGTACAATGCACCAGCCTAGAAAAAGATCAGCATTGGAGAAAGAGTTGAGCCAGATGTGCAGATTCACAATCAGGTTTACCGCGAACAACACAGCGGCTCCACCCATTAAGCAAGCTCGACGACCGAGACGATCTATAATCTGAGCGCTGATGATCGTACCAAGGATTCCAATGGTGTTGATAGCTCCTGCTAAGGCATTTTGTTTTACCTCACTGTAGCCGGCCTCCTCAAGAAGAACCGGAGCATAAGCAGTGACAGCCTGTAGCCAGATTACTCAGTGAATTCCCTTGTAGGTGGAGATTGCATCTAGTCTTACCGTGATACCCGTCCATGAAGCCATGATTTGGAGCCACATGCACAACCATGCTCGACGGCCCAGGTTCGTGCCAGGTCGTCCGCTTTTACCCAATAGAATCTTTACAAATTCGAGTGGCGTACTAGGTTTCTTGGCCTGTGCAGAAGCCGAGATCTCTAAATACTCCCGATCGATCTCCTCCGGACTCGATCGATCTTTACGTAACCGGATCAGGAGATCGCGTGCTTCTTCCTTTCGACCCACCGAAGCTAGATACCGAGGGCTGTCTGGCAGCATCTTGATAAATAAGACCAAAAATAGCGCTGGGAAACACTGGAAAGCCAGCGGGAACCGCCACCGTACGCCCGAGTACCCATCTTGGACAAATGAGAGACCAAATGCAAGCCAATATGCAACAGCAATGCCTAGATCTGTGACCAGTCAGTCTCGCTGCTCCCTTTTAACTGTTAGAAGCCAAGATCGGGTGCCCACAATTCGCAATAAACACATAACCGAGAAAGCCGCCCCGATGGTTGGCAGCGGAGGTCTCAGAAACCAAAACAGGGGTGATACCGGTCAAAGCTGCAGCACGAGTCAGTAGAGGGTCCTGAATGGGGCCGGTAGCCTTGACCAAAGAGGCGCTAGCAGGGATGCTCACCACCGGTGCCCATGCCCGTCACTATTCTAGCGCAGATCATAAACTTGGCACTCTGCGCGGCTGATTGCAGAGCTCCTCCCACCAGTGCAAATAAGGACCCAGCTAGTAGGCCATTGATACGGCCAACTCGATCGGCAAGCCATCCACCAGCAAAGCAGCCGAGAATGGCTCCCAAATAGTACACACTGACAATGCCCCCCTCACGCGTTGCGTTCGTCACCGTCCCATTGTGTGTGCCTAGGCCGACCAGGGCGACGTATGTGGGCGAGGCATTGACGCCACCCATGACACCTTGGTCATAGCCCTCAAAGAAGATGCAGATCAGCGAGAAGGTCTGAATGGCGACGTTGAGCTGGTGAGGGGACAGCCTTCGCCATAGCGTCGTGTACACCATGGCGTCAAAGCGCCCTCGCGGAACTCCTCGATCGTTCGTATGGGTCCCCGCCCACCCCCGGTTAGCTTTGACAGGAGAATCTCTGGTACGAAGCTCGGGAATCGTGGGGCAAGACTACTCGTAAGCGTGCAACAATTTAGCACGCGGCCCCAACTGATTGTGCATTAGCTCCGCGTCTAATTACCCGTTTTGCCGCCTCACTCCCTATCAACTGGGCTATCGACAATGATGTTCGCATGCGATCTTCAGACCGAGCGTCTTGCTTCCAAGGTTGATTTATTCAAGGTAAGTGAGAGCCCGATCTGATCTTGAACAAAGTCAGATATGCTCGCTCTCCAACATATTTCAATTAGAAAATTAGTACGGCGTGATTCTGCTGGAATCTATTGAATCAAGAGACGCGTGATGGATGTGATCGTGTTCACAATCGCCGACAGATTACTTGAAGATCAATCTGTTCCTCGTCGAAATCTTCGTGAGCGCGGTGCACGGATTATGTGCGAACATCAAGGCTGATATCGATACCGTCAATGCCGGTTGCCTACATGGACAGACAACATTATTACTCTAGGCCAGAGCCAGGCGCGACTCGCGGTGCGTTGAAGATGGACGTGTGGGTTTTCTTTGCTTTCAGAACGGACATGATTCCGTCACAGACTTGCGATTTAGTGATCAGGCAGCCGAACGTCATGGACCTTTGCCAATAAATAGCACTTGTCCGTCCACTTAATCCTACACCATCCAATCTGGCTACGAACGGGTCAGAATATTGGCGGTATGGATGCCTGTGACGACTTCGACACGGAATCCGATAATCAAATCAGTCTTCCAAGCTCCTCGTATTGGGTGACTAATTACATGGTCCTGCGCTGATTGATCATTCATGAAAAGAATTCAACTCAGTCTCCCAATCCCAACCCGGCTCCTTCCCATCATCAGAAGCAATCGGCGACATCGCCGAAAGCGGAACGCGAACCAAAATATCTGGGTCAACATTTGCGGAATACCCCTTATGTATAATGAAATCAGGCATACTGACTCCGAGTGTCACTCCATCGGCCAGCCCAGGAGAAGGAGGAGTCAAGTAGCCAAAACCTTTTTCGAAGATATCCGAGTAGCTGTCCGAATCCGATGGTATGAGATCAAAGACGGGGTTCTGTGGGTCCATCATTGTCCAATAATCCACCACCGATTTGAGAACGGTCATTTCGGTCTCGGTAAGTTCTTCAACTCGTGGATTGTTGCGGAGAAGGATGTCTCTATATCGTGCACATTGGAAAGCGAAGGCCTTTAATGCGTTGGCCTGACAGTCATTAATATAGAGATCCAAGGGGGGAGGGAAAGGTGATCATTACCATCATCTGAGCATTGCTCCATAGTTCGGAGATTTCACCCAAGTAATAGAGTGACGTTCTTAAGTACTCTGCTGAGCTCCGGCTGGTAGAGAGGTCATCACTGTGGACATGCAATGCGTGAATTGTACTCGCGACCAGAATGCAGTAGCTGTAAACAGAAGGTACTGGCATGTATCCGGCCGCTTTGGCTTCCACAAGCACTGTCACCAGGGATCCAGCATGTTTTAAGCAAGTGCTGCGTGTTTCGTCCAACCAGGCGGGGGGAATTTCGGAATGCGCCGATGACTGCAGTTTCATACCCAGAAGGAATGGATGACCGAGGATACAGTGGGAGAGATGGTATAAGGTGTGCGAGAGAACCATGTGTGCAATCTGCTCACGATCCCCATCTGACAAGTCATTCCGAGACCGAGGCTGACCGGCCTCGGCGAGAACAGGACTATTTTTGACGGCGAGCTCCTTCAGAAATTCGAGATCTGTATAGATAGAGCCGTACTCTGAAACAGGATGCCATGGTACTTCTTGGTTAGGTTCATTGTTCATCATGCACTTAATCGTTCGCCCGAGAACGGCAGCGAGGCCAATACTGATACCAAACATGCCTGGTTTGAAGGTCAAATTTCGAGTCTTCTCATCCAGCAAGCCGCTCAGTGTAATGGAGTCTGTCCATTTTCCCGACCCATGATATGTCGGCAAATTCAGAAGACAATCTGAATCCTGTATTGCTGGTGGTCTTTGAAATGAGCAACATACGAAGCGATCCAGGAGATACAAAGACCAGAAGAGATTCCGCCGTTCTTCCCTTTCCATCTCACAGAGCCTGGAGCTGGGCTCTTGCATCATTCTCAAATCCTGACTGATACGCACTGCCATTCCAATCTTCACCCACGCGCCTCGACGTCGACCGGCTGCTCAAGAATTCAGCACAACCCATCTCACCCATTTCTCGGTATTTCTCACCAGTCGCATCAATCACTGCAAGCAGTGCCAAAGCCTGAATGACAGCCACGTCATCATGTTCGCCCAGTGCATCTGGAGAAGTCGCAATTTGCTCCCAAGCGCAGCGAGCATACTCGTCTATCGTGCTCTGTTTCCGTTCTTTCCATTGCGACCGGGACGAGTAGCGAGTCGCGGTAGCGATCAGGGCTAGCCGAAGATACAGAGGGACTTGGTTCTTCGTGGCCTTGTGATGAAAAAGGTCCGAATTGAAGAAGCCGTACGGCTTGTTATGACAATGGCGGAAGTAAATGTCGCATGCTCCGAGGAATATTCTGTCTGGGGTTGATGAACTGTGCAGTGTTCAGTTGTCAGCTTTGCCTGGTCGATCCTCCACCAATGAAGTGACCTTTAAGTGTTGAAATTTGTGGGCGTACCTAGGAGAGCGATTATGGATGGCCATTGGAATCTTGGAACCTAGGAATTTCAAGGTTGAGGATTGCCCTGAAGAGCAAAACCCCAGCTATGTAGGTCGCGGCACGTTGGCATTCCCACGAGACATGCAACCCCATGACCAGAGAAAAAAGTTAGAAAGCCCTTGCGGGCCCGGATCTCCGGTTTAAAAAGCACCAACTGAGATCATATTACTCAATTATATCTTGGTTTGTTACATGGGGCAAGTGGGGGCTTTTCTCCCGCATTCCCATTTCTCCGCGTTTAACCGGGGTTGAACCCACTCTGATAATAAAGTCACACTCATGGAGCGCCCAATGCTTGATAAGACCATCATATCGTATGAGTGACATCTCTGGTCTCGCTACAAGAATCACTCGATGTGAAGAGAGTGTGGAACAGCCGGGACAATGCGGGGCAAGGTCTTTAGTAACTTCGTCACAGGCTCTTTTCGAATCTCAGTCAGAGTCCAAGGCAGATGGCCTGAACAAAGGACTTACGAGCGTCCAAGGGAATGAATGCGCTCTTATCTCAATCTGACGAGGCTTCCTGGTCTGGGGCGTCACACGTCAGCGCATAGTACAAGAGGTGGAAATGCGGGGAGACGTCAGATATCGGTCATAGAGCTATTCTAATGAGATTCTGGGCATCAAAAGGGCATCAAAACAAATAAAGTTCCTATGATGGAACTTATTCTCTTTCTGTTCGGCTTATCTTCATAGCTCAATTCGGCATTACCGCGGCGCCCCATGCCAACGGAGCCATTCTACTGATCAATCCGCCACAAGCTGATGCATGGGGGCCCTTTTGGACTGTTTATGCATGAACTAGCCTTGAAAGACTCGCCACTCTCTGTATGAGCCGATTCAATAAGTTTATTGGATCGTCCATATCATGATAAAATCAATCTCTTATCAAATTCAAGTTCCAGACCAGCCACCATAAGCGGCCCCCACACGCGCAATATAGATAGCAGGACAAAAGAAACTCCTCTGCGACGGCTTATAGAGACGAGACTCCTCAGCGAGATCGTATATTCATCTCAGTGAGCGTCGACTACCGTGAGATAATTGAAAGGTCTCAGGGTAGCTTTGAGACAATTGAGTGAGAGTGGTATGCTTTGTAGAGACTTGAAGAGATTACTGGCCCGAGCGTTACCTCGCTACTTGATGAGGGCTTAATCTTGCACATATAAAAGAGCGATTGCACTCAATGAGCATCAAAGGCCATTCTATTCCATCGCTATTTTGACCACCAGAGCCCACTAAGGCCGGTTCTTTGCCCTTTTCAGTGATCGAAACATTGATTACTTGCTAATAGTGACGTAAATCTCACCTTTGCGTATGCCTTTGTGTATATCACCCTCGTCTGACGGCGACAAGAGGGCCAGGTGGGTAGTTTGGACCTCCTGGTCGGATCTTGTATTTTCCCACCACCGTTGGTCCCATCAGATCACCTGAAACCATCAAATCGGTGATGATGCTGTGGCCAAAAGGGTGGTGGCTGCAGGTGTTGCATTGCAGATCAATGTTCCACTTTGGACCAACAAGCTTTCCATGGATTTCACCTTCTATACAGCAAATAAAGCGATACTTGCGGTCGCTGCGATTGTCGTCGGGATCACCGTTTCCTGTGCGTCAATACTAGAACCAGTATTTCACCCGGAATGCCGTCGAAAATTCATGGAAGGATATTGCCCAGTCACTGCACATACACGGTAGCATGGCCACGATTCCAAAACAAGTCCACACAATGATAGCGATGATGAGAATTTGGAATTAGCCATGTTATTCAAATAGCAATTGGGCCACGAATTGATTCTGACTGGGGTTCTAGAGGGGAAAAACAGAGTGATGCAACTATCACCAATCAATGTTCAGAATGCTGCGTGGCGGCAATTTGAGACACAGGCGGCGGAAGACGCGGAATATCTTGACATTATTAGCCATTCAACAAGAAAATAGAGGAGCGTGGGACTTAGTCAATTGTCAGTGCCAATAGAAAGCTTGACAGATTTCAACATGTGAATGATTTCCAATTTTCGAGGATCATCTCCTGCGACATATGAATCATGTAAGATATGTTGCAGCTAAATTTGTGGCTACGGGATTCCATACCATGTACGAGACTGACTGAAAGCATGTCCTTCTAATAGAACTGTGCGGCAGTCTCTTGCTACTGAGGTACTTCGCCGTTCTTGTCAATAGGGGCGATGGAGGCGAGCTCTACATCTATAGAGAAAGCCTAAACCTTGCCGTTACATCGAATCAACATGCCATCGCGTCATTCGACTCTACACATGGCCGTAAAATGGTCTTCGAGGTTGTCGGCTTCAGTTACTTTCTGAATATCGGGCCTTAAATGGTCAAAGAGAATGGCAGGTGGTAGAGCCATTAGTCTTTCGGCCCCCACGTGAGACCCTTACAAACTCGCGACTGAGGGGCTGAGACCTTTTCTTCACTTCACCCGCATCTCTTTGTACGGCGAATCATTCAAGAAAGAAACACTGCATATCCCGAGATATTTGATACACAGCTGTCTTCTCCTCAAAATGACGATCAAAGTCCTCATCCATGCCTACCGCAAACCAGGCATCTCCCCCTCCGTTTTCAAGCAACTCTACGAAGCGCACATTGACCTTCTCAAACATATCTCCGGTGACGACTTTCCACTTTCTCACAAGCGTAGCTACATTGCTCGCAGCACCATTGATTCTTCGGCCGAAAGCTTGACGACCTCACGCAATGCCAGTACACCAGCCAGAGTGATTGTTGGCCTACAGTCAGACTTCGATTTCGACGCCTATGCCGAGCTCACTTTTGAGGACAAAACTGCGTATGACGCCTTCCTGGCTAAGGTCTATGCTCCCGAAGCTGCGGCTAAGATTGCCGCGGACGAAGAGAAGTTCCTGGATAGGTCAACGCTCGCTATTGTGACATTGGGGGATGTGTTTGAGACGACAAAGTGATGGTGCAAGCCTGAATGACTGGTCTAGTCAGTCTTTTCATCGCAAATGCCAGATATCGCGGTGCAGTTCGGCAAAGCTCCTCTCAGGTAGAGGTGACACCTGCCGTCAGCTCTATCGAGTAACGTACCAGACTGGTTTTAGTCAGAAAAGATTACTCTCGCTCTAATAACATACCAATACTATGTGATTCTGAGGTTCTTTCAAGCCTGACACTTCTCGTCTTCTGCGATCTAAGCCTGGCTCACAATTCCGTATCAGTCCTGTGGCCCGGGTCTGCTCTCCAAATAGCCAAGAAAACAGAGTGCTACATCTGGCTCGTGAACTGAGCCCGTTCAAATGAACTCAACACTTGTACAACGAAAGATGCTCGGCAATGCCTGAAGTATTTGCCGCACCTCCAAACCCACGGTATGTAGAGTAGTCGCTTTGGCTGACATCTAGATAGCCTAAAACGGTACTACGAAGCAATATAGAATATAACATTCTCCTGTGTTGAAGTCCAAGCTCAGGCATAAAAACGCAAAGACTTAGTATTGTGCAGCTCTTGAAGTGCCACAGAAGAAGACTGGTGATGCGCCTGTTAATGGACTGAAATGGTTCAGAGTTAGTACCCAACGCGTCCAAGGGACACCGAAGAACCCGGGCAAGTCGAACTGGTCAGAATAACAGTCTATTGAATCAATGGATTGCCATTTTCCAATATCCGGTCATCGTGACCTGGATGGAAATTATCCCCCCCCCCCCCCATATATACTGTCTGGACAGTAGCAAGGCATACTTCGCATACATTTGGGTAAGTATACCGGGCGAGGGCACACGCCTTCGTACGAGAGATTTCTGTGTGACAGGAGATGATCGATTTATACTTCTCAAAAACAGTTTTTTCCAGGGCGATTTGAAGTTCCAGTCAGTTCTGCGCAGAGGGAACGCATTGCACGCTAACTCCCTAATTTGTCTTGTTCCTACAAGAGCGAGTGCGCTCATGATCTTTTTTATTGAGATTTACACCTCTCCAGAAGTACCGACGACAACTCTGCGCGTAGAGGACTCCGGATGAACTCGCTTCCAGCGATCCCAGGGGATCGACGCTACTAGCTACAAGCGAGCACACTGAAACCAACCCGTCGCACCCTGGAGCAGTTCGCGAGGCATTGTTGTTAGACGCGAATCCGAGAAGACCCAACCCCCTGGCGATCAAGACATCCCCAACCCCAAACCTACACAAACCTTATGTATGTAACGAGAACCCAAGACATTCCGCATCGGGCCAAGCAGAGACTTCGCTTCAATCTAGCGGGGTGTAACGCAGGATAACGGGAGCCCCTTGTCGCAAGAGCGCACGTTGGTGTTTCAGGTTCGAAAGCTTCTCCGTGTCGGACCCTGGCGAGGTACCCCCAATGACGAAATTGTATCGGACATGCCTGTTCATGCTTACTCCATTGTGCTGTAAATCATAGTCATCGTATATCGCAATGATATGAAGAAATGCGATCGACAAGGAAGGAGATTCTACCACGTCGCAGGTGACTAGTCGATCGGCCTGGACGCAGGCCGTGGGCGGCAAAACAATATCGACAAGACGCTCGGTCCCGTGCCATATCTGACCCGTCCTAAATTTCGGGGAACTGGTCCAGACTTGAGAATTAAGATTCCAGAGTTTTGTCATTAAATGGGGCGGGGATGCCATCGTGTTGTACTCCCCCACTGCACAACGCACGAGCGGAGCGGGCGACATGGACGATTCCCGGTAGCCATCCCGAGTTCAAATCCCTGGATCGGTCATATTTACCTGAGTCAGTGCGAGCCCAAAATGCAAGTGTCTATCATCATCACAGGTCGCAGAGAAACATTCTATGCACCAGAGGGTGGGACCGTGAGGCGGGAGGTGTGGGATTTTCTATGTGAAACATGGTTCTAGATGGATGCTGATGCTGGGCCAAATGCCGGGCTCTGAAGCTGGTACGGTAAAATCCCCTCTCGGTATGATTACACGGGATGAAACACCACACGGAAACACGGACTTCGGCTTCCTAGATCGTCTACCTTGTCGGATACTCCACTCTTTTCCAGATCACAGTACGGCATGGAGAGGAAATTGCGAATCTTGTCTAGTGTCTTTGCTCCCCTGAAAAAATCTAGTGAATATAATCAGTCAAGATCTTCAATATCTTTGGGACGTAACGAGCAGAGAATCTCGTTTGACCTCTGTGTGACCCGGTTGCTGACTTGGGCAGATGTACTCTCCTGGACTCAAAGGATGGAAGTTTCTTATCGGGATAAAGGGGGGAAAATAGACCAAAAGTTGCGCCACCTCATCAGGGCCATCTCCACCTTCAATTCGCCCATGCGCATGGCACCGGCCACCGTGAGATTAAAGGCTGGGTCCACACTGTGCTGATGTCCACCAATAGCTGGCCAGTTCCTGAGACGGTGGGTCCCGTGTAGCGAAGTGATTTGGTTTTTCTGGTTCGGCGTGCGCCTGTCATATCACAGATCAGTACTCTAGATTCTATAGACATGGGCAATGGGCTGGTTGCTCCACTCCCCGGTAATACCGTATCTTGAGATTAAAGTGGTCGGCGAGAGTGGGTTGGTCTTAATTAAAAAAAACCCGTGTCTGCCTACTCTTCGACTTTTTCATCTCTTTCCCTCCCCTTTACGAGACTGCTGTGCATTTCTCATTCCTTTCTTTTAGAGATCTCTCAATAACACTCGTTTTTTACTAGCGAATTGATTTCGCAGTATCACGCTCTTTTTCAAAGATCACTGACATCGACTGTCCATCTCTGCAAAATGCACTTCATCAACAACTTGTCCGTGGCTCTCGTCGCCGCGCTGGCCACCTCTGCTCAGGCTGAGCATCATCTGCGCCAGCGTCAGTTCCACCGTCACGGCCCCGGCAGTGACTTGCCCACCATCTACAGCACGGTTGGCCCCTCCTCCTCCGCTGCTCCGGTTCCTGTTGCCTCCAGCAGTGTTGCTCCCATCCCGGCCAGCTCGAGCACCTCTGTTCCCATTCCTCTCGGCACTGGTGCCGCGAGCTCTGGCGCTGCTGGCTCCGCTACTTCCGATGTGACCGTGACCTATACTCTGGGCACGGGCACTTCCACCAGCGTCGTGACCACCACGATTCACCACACCGCTACGAACGAGCACACTGTTTGGGCTGTATGTATCCACTATTTTGCATCTGCAATCATGATCTCCACTGACATACCTGAATAGACTGAGACTCCCGCCGCCGATGGCCACTCCCAGCAGGGCTCTGGTGATGAGGGCGAGACGACTATCACCCGCCACTCCACTGCCACTGTGACTGCCACTCTCGTTGAGGCTCCCACCAGTGTGGTGGCTGGTGCCAGCGGTCAGACCTGTGGCCCTGCTTCCACCGTCACCGTGACTGCCACGGAGACCGTTACTATCGTAAGTTCCCTCAACCTAGATCACCCTCCCAGCCCCAACCACTAACAACCCCCAAGAACAACGGAGTCACCTCCGTCCCCACTGGCTCCAACAATGTGCAGGTCAGCAGCTCTAGCAGCGATGCCGATACGGAGACCTCTTCCGCGGCGCCCATCCCTAGCGCCACCCCTAGCGCCCCCTTCGGCAACGGCACCTTGCCCATCCCCCACTCCAGCAGCGCCTCGCGCTTCGCCACCAGCTCCATTGTTCCCTCCAGCTCGGTCAGCTTCACCATCCCCAGCAGTGCGCCCACTCCCTCCGGCACTCCTGGCGCCTTCCGCCCTTCTTTCCACCGCCGCTTCCTGTAAGCGTCGAGGCCTGATGATCTGAGAGCGTCCGAGGTTATTCTTTTTTTTTTTCTTGCCTGCGCTGGCGCTGTTCTGCCTGAGTGGTGCTGGACCCCTTCGCTTCTAGTTTCCCCTATTTTTTCTGAATTTAACTTAGACCTGTTAGTTTCTTCCTTTCTTTGCTGTGGGTGCGTCGGAGGATGAGCAATGACTCTGCTTTGATCCGTCTCGCGCGAGCGGGTAACGAAACAAAACATCTTTTTCTCGGACCTCCTATCGCCCTTTTTTTATTCTTCTTTCTCAATGAGATGTTGAGGTCCAATGTCCATTGGAAATCTTTTCTTATGCCTAGGATCGTTACTCGTATTGTCGGACTTGTGACGGCGCTGTTGCGGATAGTTGTGTGGCTTTGCTGTTTTGTACAAAATTTGCATTTTCAGTTGTATCTTCATTTCTTTCCTCAATTACCTCCTACCAACGTAGATGTAGTTATAGAACTACCTGAACTATGACTCCGCTTGGCGGGGCCTGTGGATCATGTCGATCGTGTAGATCGGACATCGCAAGGTGTCTCGAGAGCTCTCTCAACACGGAAAAGGTTGCCGAAATTGTTTACATGAATGGAGAACATCCGAACAAGACATACTCCAATGGATATAGCTGGTTGCAAATGCTGCAACATCGAGCACATAATAATCAACAATAATATACAGAGGTATCATCAACAGTCACTGCATAAACAGTAATTTACCCTCAACTTCAGTCAGCCATTTCTAATCATCCAAGCCCGCCAAACCCATCCTTCGCCAACCTCGCTCTCATCTCCTCCCACTCCAACCAAGTCACCCCCTGCAACAAACAATCCGCCAAATCATCCAACTTGCCCACCTCACTCTTACCCTCCTTCCGCAATTTCCCCAAATAAGCCCCCACCAGACCCTGAACATCCTCCTCGATCCCAACCCTGCCATCCTCTAATAAACCCCCAACAATCTCAATCTTCGCCTTCTTCACCTCCCGAGCACTCATCTTCTCTCCCCCCCGCTCCTTATCAATCCAGTACTTCACTACGCGCTTCGGCTCGATCCCATGGATCTGAACCGCTGAGCCGCGCTCTTCACGTAACGTGTGTAAGACGGCGTAGAGCATACCCTCGAATACACCGACGCGAATGGTCCATTCTTGTACGGCGCTACCACCAGCTGAGCGGAATCGTTGGCGCTCGATTAGGATATGAGTTGGATTGTAAGTATGTAAGAGGGTGTTGATTAGAGAATAAGCATTTTGTGCATAGAGCGCAGGACAAAATGATTCTTTATCTTTACTCTTTTTGGCTATTGTTTCCACTGGGATTTCGGTCGTTTGTGCTTTTTGTTTAGGCTTTGGCTTTGGCTTGGGGTTTGAGAGATTGTCCTCTGGTTTCGGGGTGACAGTCAACGCTTGCACTGAAGTCGAATGTAAATCTAGACTCGAGATCTCAGACATAGCGAGCCGGCGCCATGCTGTGAGTTTTGGTTTTCTTTCTTGGTCGGAGCGTGGGAGTTTCAAATGAGCGAATGCGAGGTTTTGAATCCCCATGTCGATACTGAGGATGCTCATGGGGTTTCCCCCCGACCTGGCCCCATTTGGTGTATCCTCTGTTGGTTTAAGTTGGTATGGAGCGAGCGTATCCTGGATTCGCTCAATGAGCACGCCATTTGTTCCCGAGGATTGGATCCCCGTCGCGCGCGCGACGCGTTGGAGCTGGACTGATTTCAGCCCTGTGAGCCACGGGAATGGGTGGCTTCGGAGGACCGGGGTTAGATGCATGGTGTCCTTTTCCCCCGATCCGGAGGATGGAATTGGGTCTGGATGGATCCTGAGTCCAAGCTCAGGGGAGAATCTTTTTGGTGATTCCCATTCTCGGCTTACCGCGTGCAGATCGCCGATCGCGCCGATCCGGGCACGGACCCGTGGCTGCGTGCGGATTCAACGGTTCGGGATTGACATGCATTTGGAGTCTACGGGGATTTTTGGGAGGTTTTAGAGGTCTGAAGAGAAATGTGATCTGACATTGGATTGGTGTACATGTCGTGGCCTTTAGTTGCGAGTGCCAGCCGAAACACAACCAGTGTAAAAGGGAAAACGCCGTCTATATCCCAAAGGCCAAAAGACAATCCTTGCTCAATGTTGTTTCTTGCCCGACGCCGGTCTGAGAAAGAAAGAAAAAACCATCCCAATAAACACCTTGCCGTGTTCAAAAATGCATGCGCTGAAAGGCTGACAGAAATTAAACTATAATGGTCGAAAAAGAGAGGGCACTATACGAACACGGCAGGCCCCATTTCCTGCTCCTGCTCCGCGATTTGCTCGCGGAGATAGAGCAACGGAGCCCATACGCGCCAGTGTAAGACACCGATATGTGCGAGACGCATGCCAATACGCTCAATATCGTATTGCTGTGGTGATAGTGGTTGCGTTGTAGCCGTCGCCCTTGGGCCCGTCGTAGGCTGAGGCATGGTGCGCTGAGACTCGCAGATAGCCAACGGGGAGAGAGGCAGGTACTTTCGCGCGGATGCCAGAGTAGCGGTCAGGACCTTGTCGCGCATGGCGTTCTGAAAGTAGCGGAAGAGGTCGGACTCGTTGGAGAGGTGCCATTCGAGTGCGGCTTCGATGGGAGAAATCACCTCGTCGGCAACCACGTCGTCAAGACAGCAGGCTGCGCAGGCAAAGCGGGCGATTTCAAGAGCGATACAGCGCATGTTTTGAAGCCAGCGGGCGCCACCGCGGACGTCCAGGTCGTTCTCAGCATCGCCAACTCGGCTGTCGAGCTCCATGCCGTCTTCCATCAAGGACCAGATCCGGGAGCGGAAAGTGGAGTAGGTCTCGTCGCGGGCGGAGAGGTAACGTTTTTGAGTGTGGACGTAGGACTCGAAGATGTACCAGGCAATATCGAGGTTGATTAGGTTTTGGATAGTTGAACGAAGTAGCCAGAGGCGATCGGAGTCGAACAGGAACGTTCCGGGGAAGTCGGTTGGTGGAGCAAATTGGAGGAGCTGGTCGGTTACCCCGCGGAAAAGATATTCCAAAGGTTTCATGTTGTCTTCTTGTGGGGGGGTTGGGCTTTTGGTGGTGTCTTCTTCGATTGCTTTATCTCGCGATGCGATGTACCATTGCTGGGCAGACTCGACTCGGAAGCTGCCGCGGCTGATTTTGCCTTCGAAATACTCTTGAAGAAATGGCACTGTGTCTTCGATGAGAAGAACTCGGAATGTGCGGATTTGGTGGTTGGCGACGTCCTATAGAGGAGATGGTTAGTATGCGGTCCAAGAAAGTGGAGACGGTGGAGTCGCGTACCAATTTCATCGCCTCGAGAATAGCGAATAACGTTTGTAACCCGTTGACAATTTCCTTGGGCTCTTGCGACTGCGATCCCTCAGTGATCTGCTCGACCATTCGATCCGCCCATTCATCGCGCATCGGAGCGCAATGTGTCTTGAGCAGCGCTGCCATCCAAGTTGCCAACGCCACCATGTCGAGGACGCCTTTGCGAATCTGCTGCATAAGCAGAGGCACTTCGAGGTTTTGCATCACGCTTGGGTGATCACGCTCCGGAACAAGAGTTTTGATGACCTCTTGCAGCGTTTCGAACATGGCGGGTAGACGAGGATCAAAAGTACGCTGAGAATTTTCTCGAGGACTTTCGCCCTGACCTTCGGGTTGCGCGGCCATGAACGCATAAATTGCAATCTCCAACGCCATCGAGTCCCAATAATCGGCCGCTTCTTTGCGCTTGCGCTTCCCCTTCTCACCGTCCAAGTCGGGCTTGAAATGTAGGTCGCGGTCGAAGTTGGCATCCATGCGAAGGTTGATATTACTCATAATACAGGGCAGGTCGAGTTCACTGAGCGTTTTCTTAGTGACGGGAGGATGGCGTTTGGCCTTGCATAGAAGTCGTTGGTCTCGCGAGCTAAGCCCCAAAGTCTGGGGAATGCAGATAGCTTCCGGGGAAGGCGAGGGATCTCTCCTGGCGCTTGAGGCGGTCGGACGGGTTCCTGGAGGATAGGCAAACGGCGCCTGGCGACGACGAAGAGGGTGTACATTGGCGGATGATTCATGGCCATGAGAATCGCGGCGTTCTTTGTGGTACTCCTTGGAGCGGTCTAGCGGACCGTCACCCTCGTCCTGCGTGCGGGCCTCTTTGGTGCCCTGGAGATCCATGGTGAAATCTCACACTGCGCCAACGTTAGTGATATTTGGGATCTTGAGGAGATGGCGGTCAAGCCATCCCCGACTCGAACGTACAAAGTCTCTAATTTTTTCCAACTGCTTTGATCGCCCCCCCTGTTTGCCTCAGGCAGGCAGCCAATCCGCGTCGGCGTCCAAGTGATGCAAGTGAGCTGTCAATTGTGGTGGAGCAACGAGATTTGCGGATTTTGCCAATTCGCAGATTCGTCGATTTGCAGGGTTGCCTCCTCGTGGTTATCCTCTCAATGTCTTTTCAATCACGGTCAGGCGAGGCATCAACAGAGACGTGCAAATTGCGCAAATCTAGCCCGTATGCAGCAATGATGTTTTCCCCTTGGAAGGTATCACCAGCAAATCAGCAGAAGGAAAAAGCGAAAAAGAGACCCAAGACAAGCGACGATTGAGAAAGCGACCGGGATTGATATACACTACTTCTGCTGGTATAACGTTTTCGACCTCACGGATTCGGGTGGACGCAAGCAGCACACATTCCTCTGCTGCTACCCGAACACAGCACAACCGATCCCCCAGGTCAACCCCCTGAAATCTATCATTCCGATCAGATCGTGCCAGGTTTGAACCCCCTTTTCGGTCCAGAAGAACTGGTCAAAAAAAGGACCTGGCCCTAGTGACCCGCACGCCTCACTTTGAGACGCATTGGCCACGTGAGAGATTCGCCCGACTTGGGGAGTGGTCGGACGCGGTCAAGTTGGCGATGGGCCGGGATCTGAGGGTCGAGGGTCGATCGTGGTTTCCTTGAGTCTCTGGGACCTCTAGATCTCCGATTCAGGTTGGACTGAATTGGCATACGTGGGGATGAGGGAGCAATCTTCAGATGCTTTGGATGTTTTGGGCATTGAATGCGTCCGGATTAGGGCCCAGTGGTGGCCTGACAAATAGGGCATCATTAATGCCTGAGCTCCAAGGCAAACATCATGTTCTCACGCAAGGCCCAAGACAAACACCGTTCACAACCACAAGCGATGTCAAATTAGCCAGATCTCCATTCTAATTAGACGACTCCCATGTAGCCGCAGGTCAAACCGTTATGCGCCTCAACATGTGGCCGTGTCTTGTCTTTAGTGGTCGACAGTTCTATTGAGACCCGTGTACGGAAACCCTCAATAGGAGATCTAGAAGGCTTTAATCATGGCAAACATCTTACTTTCTCATAAAACAAACCTTTTATTCCTTCACTTAGATTCATGATCAGTTCACTTGGAAAGGGTCCTATTCAATCTGTGTTAAATCTTCGATATCCTTGGCGATTGAGTTGCCCTAGAGTGCGGCCAAACCCTACCATGAATCTCGCAGGCATTATCTACTTCGTTCAAGTCGTCTTGTCACTACCAAGTTTTGTCTTTAGTCAATCGAAATTCACCTCCAAGTCTTCGCAATTTGAAGTACGCTCGTTACCCGATGGCCCTGCGCTGCCGACCAGCTGGGCTGGTCGATTGCCCGTGCTGGGAGCAAAGACTGGCAACGACATCTTCTTCTGGCTGTTTGGGGCGGAGGACCCAGCCTATGATGACGAACTAATCAGTAAGTTTGGTATACATCACTGACATTTCAGCTCTAATCGTATCAGTCTGGTTCAACGGCGGACCCGGTTGTTCATCGTTGATAGGACTGACAGGAGGGAACGGGCCTATCTCCTTCGCCGGAAATTCAACACACCTAACACGCAACCCATACTCGTGGACCCGACTAGCCCATGTCCTTTACGTGGATCAGCCTGTCGGCACGGGCTTTTCGACCTCCAGCTTCCCATACCCAGTACGAGACAACGACGCCGTGACAGCTGACTTTGCACAATGGCTCCATACATTCTTCGACCACTTCCCACACCTTAAGTCTAAGAAAGTGCACCTCATGGGTGAATCCTGGGCCGGCATCTATATTCCATATTTTGCATCCGCGCTGCTCGAGGGCAAGCACTCCCTCCCATTGAACATCCAATCCATATCCCTGGGCGACGGATCGTGGGGCAACGCAGCGGCAATGTCATCTGTGGCAATCGGCACATACATAAAAGTCCAATCTACTCGTCTCAATATCCCACAAGGTATCTTGTCGGCCTTCTCGAGCGCAGCTAAATTATGTGGCTTCGACACTGTCCTCAAAGAAGCATCGATCTACCCACCAAAAGGCAAGATTCACATCCCTGGAAATCCAGAAAACTTCAACTACCGTCTAAGGAAGCGCGACATGACCGACGCACTAGACGCAACGTGCAACACAGACCCCATCACATCCGCCGAAGTCACAAACTCCATTCTAAATTCAACATGCTACGGGCCCTGCGCCACGTTCTCCACCGCAATGGATTACATGGACACAGCCTCCCCGATTGGAACCGGAGCTGGAATCTCCTGCTTTGACGTCTACGATATATCTCACAACTGCAGTACAATCGACACTCTCCAACTGATGGTGAAATACTTCAGTCGACCGGATGTTCAAGCGGCATTACACGTCAAAGATAGCGGTACCTACGCAGCTTGTAACTCAACGATTTTGGGCATACTTCTTGCAGCCCCATCAGCCGTTCCGCCCGCGTATCACCTTCTTCCGAACTTGGTCACGAAACATAACATTTCGCTGCATATCTACAACGGCGAATTAGATATGCTGATCAATCATATCGGCACTGAGCTCTCAATTCAAAATATGACTTGGCGTGGGGGACAGGGGTTCTCGAAGAAGCCGAATAATGTGTTCTATGGTGATGATCCTGCACCTCGGCCTGGGAAGACTGAAGATAGTGATTCGGTTGGGACGTGGGGCGCGGAAAGGGGTGTTTCGTATCATCTCTTTCGTGGGGCTGGGCATAGTGTGTTTGCGACGAAGGAGAGGGAGATGTTTGCTTATGTGCGAGATGTGGTTGTGGGTGGCAGGGTGGGATAATCAAGGCACTTGTATTCATCTATATAGGTTGTGAGGAATGTGAAATGAGATGTCCTAGAGGGTCGATGTCAAGTTGAAACAGTGCATTCTGTGCATCCATATTTTATATGTTAGCTGCAATTTTTGTCCTTGATGGATTATGAAGTTTCGCGCATGAAAGACAATAAGCATCGGATGATGTCGACAAGCTGCACATCAATGGATAGGAAAACCAGAAACTCTTCCAATGTAGTCTGGATTCAGAGAGTGTTGTTCGTCATAGCTTATGTGGGTGACTCGTAGCTGTATAGGATGTCATGAGACGGACTTACCTTATAGCGTGAGTTGAATTTCTCTCAGTCATTAAGCCAATATCGCGCAGCTTATGGAGTCAAACACTTTTAAATAATACCTGATAGACCGCTGAATCTCACTATTCCTGTGTTCTGACCTTGCTGTCGGAAGCATCTTTATAATAGCCTGAAACTCGATACTCCAACTATTTTGACAAGCTCCTTCCGAATGATCTACAAATTACAAATTGACCAAAGCGCATCAGATGTGCCACGTCCAGGACCCAATAACGTGACAGGTATACATGACTGCATTTGATGAGCTCAGAGTTTGTCAAGTACGAGGTATCGCGAGTCAACATGACTCATAATGAATATTGAATGTAGCCCCAGTCCTCCGGGAACGCGCTTGGCAAGCAAGACAAGTTGTTGAGGGATCCTTTCAAACAATAAATTTTGTCCCATCTATTCTAGGACTTCAAGGCAAATTCAGACTCCATACTATCTAGAATGAACTCCGCGCTCACGTTTGGCTCAGATTCCCGACCACAATGGAGACGTTGTTGTGAACAGTAGCTGTAAGTTCGGTCCAAAACAAGAACATGTAACGACAAACACTCAATTGAAGTATACCATAAACCAACTTTGCAGGTATTTATCAACCCGAATACTGATGAGAAGTAAGCCACAATGTGTGTCAACGCCATCTACGTACCCAGACGCCCTCTTACGTCCGACACATCTTTAGCATCGAAAAAGAAAAAGCCCACAATCAAACAGCCCAAGCTATCCCATCCTCTCAGTCCAAGATCTTGACCTGGCTCCCCTCAACGACCACCGCCCGAGCAATTGCGTTGAATCGCAACCAACCCACACCAAAGCCTCTACTTCTATCTACAACGTTTGGCGTCTAGGCATCCTTGGCATCACCCTTCCTCGCAAGAACTTTCTATTAGTGAATCTCTAACGAAAAGTCCTCATAGTAAGCAACTAAATCACGTCGCGGTGGGAAATGGGGGATGGAAACAGATTTTTCTTTGTCGGCGAGCGGGTGGAAGGGAGAACGGGAAGACGCTGTTAGTGAGAGGTCGAACTACGCGTTTGGGGAATCTTATTGAGATGCAAACGGTTCGTGGGACGAAAAGTAATGGGGAACGAATTCAGGTAGTTGGTATTGCACCTGCTTTCTATCGGCGGTAAACAGTCTGAACTGATTCGAGTGCTTACTTTTATGTTGGATCCTTAATTGACCTGTGCGCAACACATTTACGATGGTTGGCTATATTTCGAGCAGACGTACAGAATAGAAACCTGTGTACAATGTGACATATTCATTCGTATTCCGAAAGTAAACATAGCATTGATGTTTCCGCTAAAAGGATTCAAAAGTACATGCAGTGGTATCTGTCAGGAGCTGAAAGATACGCAGCTGCGGGATCGTAGCCTGTCCGTAACGGTATATAAGGGTATGTTTTCAGATCATGATCATCAGGCGCGGGTCAAATGCAAACAACTCTGCTATTCGTAATGAATATCATCAATCAGTTAACGTCGGAAATGCGGCGCTTGATGTCCCATCGAGAGAAGCGAGTCCGCGCGCTGGAAGACGTCGCCCTCGAAGAATTTGTCGCTGTACGCACTCGCCGGTGTGGAAGGGACAGTTGCCTGTGCTGCAGGGCCAAGTGCTGCGCTCAGCGGGGTGGCAGGGACAGTCACAGAGTGAGGAGGCACACCGACAGCGAGCCCATATGGGTTCGGGTGGGATGTAATTGCCGATGTGGAGACCGATGTTTGATGTTGGGTATGTGGGGGTTGCAGGGGAGGGCCGTAAAGAGTGCTCGGTCCATGTGAGATATCGGCGAGATAAGACCACGGAGAAGCTTCGATAAGACGACCTGCTTCGCGGCTGGCCTTTTGAACGGGACGCAGGATGATGATGATGTCCTGAGGGAGTAGCTGCATGCTGCGCACTTCTCGCATATCGGTGACTAGATCCACAAATGATTGCATGAACCCTTTACAAAGCTGCCAGAACTCGCGCTGGTTGCGAAGGCCCCCGCCTGGTTCTCGGACCTTCATGCTTGATAAGCGAAGACCGAGTGTCTCCGAAACTTCCAGACAGTATCGACATCGACGAATCAGGTTATTCCAGAGCAATTGAATTCCTTCAGTCTCACGCTGCTGTTCAGCGGCTTCAAGGCAACGAATAAATTGCCGTCGAGCCAGTGGAAGGGCTTGGAGAGCAGCCGTGTATGCTGATGTGAGTTGGTAGAAGATCTTTTCAAAGATGCGATCCTCTTCTATTTCGTCTAACCCGGTCAACGGATTGATGCGAGGCCCAGTTGTAGGGATAGGAGGGAACGCTTCTCCAGAACGAGGTGTGGCTAGCGAAGAAGGTAGAGAGGGATTCATCATGTTGGATCGGCTGCTTGATCGACTGCGCGAAAAGTTGAAGGATGGCGTGGCAGGAGAGCCAACAGCAGATTGGCTGGTAATCGGCAACGGGCCAGCCATAGGAATTTGGGGATGTCGAATTGTGGTGTCGCTTCGCAAGCGTCGGGTGGGCCCATTTGTTTCACGTGTGGGAGTGACCAAGGATCGCTGCAGTCGCTCTGTGGAGGGAGGTGGCCCAGGAGGGGCGGATGGGGTCCTTCGTGTAGGCGCCGGCATCAATTGCTTCAGTGGCGAGTGTCGTTTTTTGGCTGTCCGCAGCGGAACATTCAAACTTGCACAGGCATTTCGCAGCTCTACCAAGCTGCCAAACATTGCAAGCATCAGCGATCGGACGTACCGTGAGTCACCATTGGTCACGATTTTAGCAGTATTGTGACGCATCTGCGTGATAACATGGCTGTAGGCTGAGACGCATGTCTCGCATTCTCTCTTCACAGCCTCAGTGATTGCCCGTGTAGTATCTGCATCTTCCGGCATGGAAGTCTCGGCATTTTCAAGAACATCATTCAGCTGATCCACATGATAAGAGGCGTTTTCAAACACGAACTCCAAGCTATGGCGTCTGGTGTCATCACGCTTGACAACATTCATAAGCGTGGAAATGTGAGAGTGAACTTGGAAGATCGCAAACAAGATGCCCTTAGCACTCTCAATGATTGGTTCATCCGAGCCTCGCTCGCCTTTGTGTTCAGGAAGACTAGACATTCGGTTAACCCAGCCTTCTCGCAAGCGCCGACGCTCGCGTGGACTGCTGGGACTTGACGAGCTGCTACCGCCAGTTGCTGCGGGAGTAGGGGCTACCTGTCGTGTTCGAAGAACAGAGCCATGGCTGAGACCGCGCAAGTGGCTATTACGATATGGTCGAGTTTCGTCTAAAGTGCCTAGATCGGTATTTTTCCGGGTGATAACACCCATGCGCTTGTTGCGGGCAGCGACAGAGGCCTGAATGATCCCCTCGCTGTTACTCCTATTCCGCTCATTCACGGCATTGGGGGCAATTCCTGGTCGCTGGAGTGCTCCCATATGGTAGCTACCGGTGCCCTGTTGCCCAGAGGCCATGCGATAGTGAGACTTCGCAGGAACTAAAGGCGAAGGTCGCGACAACGACGGAGAGCGAGAGGAAGATGTCGAGGCGTCGCCAGAGTTTGGAATCACAGGGAATCTGCTGCTAAGTTTGCGTTTCGGGGGAGCAGGCTTGGGAGCATCGACGACCAAGTCACTATTTTGATTGTTTAGCATTGATTATTACAATGGAGACGGGAAGTATAAGCCAGCGGACGTACGCTTCGGAACTGTCGGGATCTGGTGTGGACGCCGCTTGTTGTCGAGTTCTGAGAAAGCGCTTTAGCTCCGCAGTAACAGCGACTTCTTTTTCATTGTCAGTCATCCCAGATGACGTTATTTCAGCTTCCGAAGCCTCCAGCACGCGACGCAGAGGGTATCGAAGGGGATTTCCTGCAATTTTGAGAATCTGCAGCTTGTTCATTTCAGACAGCCCCGTTGGCAAGTCATCAAGACGATTCTGCATGATTGATAGCACCCGCAACGATCTTAGCTTGTTAATCTCGTCCGGGAGTGCGTTAATTTTGTTTCGACTTAAGTCGAGAATCTCCAGTAGAGGCAATTTGTATACCTGTCCAACATTAGCATCGTTAAGAGGGCCAGATCGAGTGGCACTGATGGCACATACGCCCTTTGGAAATTCCCGAAAGTTGTTGGCTCTGATATTGAGATATCGTAGGTGGGAGCATTCAGCAAAGCGGTAGGGAATGTGGAAAAGATGGTTGTTGGACAAGGATAACCTATCGAATCAGGATGTCAATCGTGTTCAAACGTGTTTCCCGCTGCACTTTGATGCGCTACATACCTTTCCACCTCATCTTTGATGATATCTACCACCGGTTCCGGTATGCGCACAATATGGGAATGACCCAGGTCGATGGTCAACTTTGGTTTGACCACATCCGTGACAACCTCACTCCCTGCCAGAGAGCGTTTGGTATCCTGGATGCCACTTTCTACCGCGTTCTTCGCAAGTTCGATGGTCTCTTCGTGCGTCAACATCTTCTGCCCAGGCGCTTGCTTATTGCCCATGTTGTCGCCCAGAGCCGTTCCCGGTCTTGACCCTTCGTCTTCATTTGGCGACGGTGAACCCTCGCTATATGACAGTGGAGGCGGCACCAAAGAGTCGGTCGAGCCTTTCCTTCCTTCATCTTCATCACCATCGGTACGGTAGGGACGCAATCCCCGGACTGTGTCTTCTGGCCGATTCATTGCAGCGAGCATGGTCGGTAATCGTCAGTATATCAACGATCAGTAGCAAACTGAAGCGTGTGATGTCTGGCTTCGCACACAAAGAGTAAGCCGTCAGAGTCCTCCACGAAGACAGCACTTTACCGGGCGAGGACGGTATGCGCAAAGGAGCCAAACATCATCGACTGGGCCGTATGCCCGAGGGATGCTGCACTACCCCGGGATCGGGAAAATAGAGATCGACACGCGACGCAGGAGGGGTTCGAAGTCGGTGTCAGACAATGGGTGATCAAAAACCCGTGATGCTTTGTAGAAGTCCAACCCAGCACGGGGGCACTCGATGGGCGAACAGCGTACGGCGAGCGGAGCGAACGGCGCCACGTTGCTTAAGCACGGATATCCCGAGGAGAGCGGGAGTTCGGGCAGGGCGAACAAGACGAAGAACAAACAGAAGCAATCGCAGTCGAGATTGGAGATTTGTGGAATGAAGGAAGTCGAAGGTTGGAAAGACTGGAAGGGCGTTGATTGGACGATGCGGGTAAGCCAACGCACCTCCGCGATCAACGGTTTTCGGATTTCCCCCGTTATGACATGGCCTAAATTCTGTATCGGGTAGTTGCCGGTAGAAGCATGTTCAATTCAGGTTTGAGCTAGGCTCTTAATCTTTTGTTACAAGCAGATAGCTCGCATCTGAGGACCAACAAATGTGTTGCGACCGCGCAGCTCTTTAAGCTGATTTGTTTTAATGGCTAGTAGTATCAAAGCCATAGTCTATATCCCGATATGGGATAAGTTAGAAATGGACCGACTGCGACGCTGATTCTTCATTTCGAAGTGCAAAGGTATGGGTACCAAATCCACAGATGTGATCACTGATGCAAAAGTAAATGTAGCTTATTGCTATCATGAGGAATTGGCTATGGGAATACATCCAGCAGAACAAATCAAATAATGTACATGACCATCAATAATTAGAGGATCGAAGCCTCCATGAAAGATTCAGGCTATTTCTTTAGGGCTTCGCCTGAGCCGGAGCCAATAGGTCAGCCTCAGCGCCGAAGGCGTCCGGCTCTGGCTCTGTCTCCCCCAGGTCCGGAGCACCAGAGAGTGCGGCATTTCGCTGGTCAAAGACCTGAGCCTCTGTTTTGGCCCACGCCTTCCACTTCTCGTACTGCTGATTCTCCAATTCCATACCGATCTCCAAGTATGATGGGCCGAATTGGGCACCGGTTGCCTCGGCTTCCTCGGCAGCAACTCGTCGCTCGATATCCTCCTTCAATCGAAGCTTGTAAAATTCTCGGCGAGCAATATCATAGGCGGCGGTCTTGGTGATATCGGGCACGTTGTTCAAGAGCCAAAGCTGACGCTGGACAACACTATAAGATGGCCCTCATTAGTATCGCTTGGGAAGAGACGTCTGTACCAGACATGACCATAATATACGAAAAATAGTGACACACCTTTCACCATCCAATCGCTTTCCAGGTTGCTGAAGGCGGCTCCAGTCGTAATTTTCAAAGTCTTTGCCGGTACTTTCGAGAATCACGCGAGGCCGGGCAAGCTCCCAGGGGTGATCGCGGAAAAATTCTTGTCGTAGTTGATCCTCTTCATATTTCAGTGGGACGGGCTTGAATAGTCGACTGGCCTTCTTGGCCTTGCGGGTCTTCTCCTGGACTTCGAAGACGACCTGCGGCTTCGAGGATCCGGGAAGCGTTTTCAATCGCTGGCGGACCAACTCATGTTGAGGAGCAGGGGTACGGATGAGTGTTTCCGAAGGAGGAATTTCGCCCACCACCTGGACCCATTGTGGCAGCTGGCTGATCTTTCCGCTGGCGAACTGGTTGATCGCGGTCTGGCGCACCCGAAGGGCCGTAAGGTTGATTTTGCCCATAACGGCTTTTGACACAGCCCGGTGGCTATGTGTATTTGAGCCTCGTAATTGGCGATGGTCGACGATGCTACACAATTGAAAGCAAAGCGCAGGGAGATAATCGGCCAAGGTTGCGAAGTCGCGGGAGCGAAAAAGATGGGATTGGCAATATGCGCGGCTCCGATTGGTCAAAGCGGGCCCGCCGCAAAGACAGAGTCCGCTCGTTCATCAGAAAAACACTCCAGCTTCCCCATCTTCTCTATCTTCACGAATTACTCGTCCTGTCTGTTTCTGAGGCCGAGAAACAGTTAGGTCATCCAACTGGTATTGGCCTACTCATTTCTTGGACATGCATGGCTGATTCAATGCCACGATGTCTGCTCTCTCATGCCTCAGCTCATTAGGTCCCCCAGCTCGCCGAGCCTGCGAGATCCCCCCAAAGAGACGCTCGAGCTCTCTTCTCGGTCTTCAATGCCCCGTTCAAGACCTCTCTATCATGCATCAGTCCGAAGACTCTCTTCCCGTCCCCGTCCTTCCGTCGCGTCAATAGCAGACATTTTTGTCGGCTCCTTGGTTCTTGCCGGTTTCTGTCATGATCACTCTCCACGAGGCCGAAGTTTATCTACCCTGTCCTTGAGACCGTCCGAGACTCATTTGCGAAGATTGCGTGGCAAAAATATGGCAGACCGTGGGCAAATGCCTGCTGGAAGGCGCGTGGAATATTCGCGAACGTCGATGCAGGCATCGCGATCTCGGTCATGGCTCAGCACAGGCTTGGCGCAGAAGCCTGTGGATGGTTATCATGAGCACAATCGCGCGAATCTGCCAACGAGGGCGAGATTTGGAGACTACGAGGACAGTTCACTGTCCGATCCAGGGGAGGATGCATTACATGGACGTCCCGGAAAAGAGAATCTCGTCCCCGTCACGATATCGAAACCGAATGAACACAAATCACTTGAACGGCAGGAAGCAATCGATATGGAAAGTCTACGCATCTCGCCTGAAGAAGAAATATCGAATCTATCACCAGACCAAGAACTCTCGCTTTCATACGACGAAAAGGACCATATGGAGACGTCTCAATTTTTGAAAAAGACCCTGGGCAAGGAGCACAACTGGGAAGAGGCTGTATATGTTGTGCTGCCAAAGCCGCAGGCGAAAAGAAAGGAGCTTATCAAGCGCGACAGGATTGAAAGTCGATCGGTAGCGCGTCTTGTGGAAACAATGAAGTTCGAGAAAGAGGTGCCGATGCTAGAATTGTTCAACTTGTATAGGGAAATACCTTCGCCGGGAGTGGCGAAACTTCCCAAACATTGGCGGGGACATCTTTTGCGCCGGTTTTCAAACCCCCCTAATCGGCGATGGGGCGACGCCCGCCGCTATTTGGCCTTGGTGGATGACATGAACAAAGCCGATCTTCCCATGTCGCTGTCTTTATGGACTTCTGCGGTCTATTTTGCTGCCCGGGGTAATGGCAGCGGCTTGGTGCTGAGACGAGATCTGGTTCGAGCGATTGGTCTTTGGCAAAGGATGGAGCACGTGGCTGGAGTTGAAGCGGACGGTGTGGTCTTCAGCATCTTGATCGATTGTGCCATCAAATCTGGACAGTATACTGTTGCTGCTGGTCTGGAGGCGCACATGAGAGAACGCGGCCTCGAGTTTGACCGCTATGGTGCAGTCGCCAAGATCTTCTCCTACGGGCTCCAGAAGAACGTTGATGGCATTACTGCAACATTCGAGGAGTTCGTCAAGTCCGGACAGATTGTCGACACGGTTGCCTTGAATTGTGTCTGTGTATCTTACCTGCGAGCCGGCGATTTCAATACCGCAGAGCAAATCTACGCACGCATGCTCGAGGCACAACGAGCGGCAAAAGGCTCTGAACCTTCGGCCCCCGACTCTGATGCGCAAAAAGACCCCGCTCTCTCGAGCCAATTTTCCATATACCGTGGAAGCACGCGAAAGATGGGTCGTCTCTTGAAGAAATCACACGCCCTTAAACACAAACTTCCAGCATACCATCGAGCACTCCAGGACTCTGTGCCCATGACACCAGATACTCGAACCTTTTATATATTCCTTCGGTACTTCTCTCGTCATTCCGGCCAGCTCGATATGTTCATGACCGTTCTCCGCGACATGGAAAGTACCTATATCGTTCCCCCTCGCCACATCATCTATATGCTGCTTTTCGAAGGATTTGGCATCCATGGCAAACACAAAAAGTCCTGGTCCGCCGAACGGCTCCGGTTGATCTGGAGTGCATATCTCCGGGCTCTGCGCGATTCAAAATCAAGACTCGACGATCTTCATGACGGCAACCGGTCCCCGGACATGGTCTGGGAAAATCCGTTGAGTTCTATGATCACTGATCTTCAACCCAGTCTCCCAACCGAAGATCCCAATGGTCTCTACGTCCCCTTACCGTCATCCGGTGCAAAGAAAACCTCTGGCTTTATGCAGGACGACGATCCTGGTGGATTCTTTGCATCTGTGCAATTGGACATGACGGATTCTTCACCGGATGCTGTGAATCCAGAGAGCACCAAAATTTTCGATGTGGCCGATGGATCTCTTCCAAGCAACAATGAAAACCCCCTCGAGAGGCCTCAAGAACCACACGACACCAATGGATTCTTCTCATCTCGCTGGCCAGATGACTTAGATCTTGCACCAGGCCCTGCTCCCTCCACATCAAGTCTGATCCAAAAGTCTCTTTCAACAAAGAAGGAAGACGACGAGGAGACAAAGCTTACCGATGATCTCGATGAGGTGATCGCGGAAGGGGAAAACGAATCAGCTTGGATCGATAGATATCGTGATCACGAGGGTCCACGCGACCATGGCGTAGGCCTCGAAAACGGAGTTTTCATCGGACGCAGGATGGTTATTGCCATTCTGCGGGCATTTGGCACAACCTGCGGGCCTAGGGAGGTCTTGGAGGCTTGGCTTCAGCTTGAGAAGATTTGGCGACCTCATCAGCGCATGGCCAACGATGTGTATGCTGTTAAGGAGGAGCTCGATAAACAATTGGCGAAACACTCGCCTCATGTAAAATAGTCTGGGGATGATTTTTGCTTTGATACCTGTACATACTTGTAGATATACACCGAATCAACGTTACTGATATATTGTTCCGCGCTGTATTCCAGTAGAACGAGGATAGCTCAAAAAGATTTATAAAAAGAATTTGAGACCTATCAAGACACTGATATACTCTAATATAAGAATTGTGTTTGACTAAGTAAGCCCTAGCAGATTCTGAAAACCTAGATCTCAATACGCGAATCAACAAAAATTTGCTAGATTGATCAAGTTCGAATCAACGACGGCATAAATGAATCAGGCCCTGAATCCAACAACAATGTCCCCAAAACCAAGATGCGACCTCTCATAACCCCCAACAGCACGACCATGATGACACTGAATCTGCTTCATAAATTGCGAACTAGTACCAGGGGGAACCAAAAACTTACGCTCGAGCGCAACCAGCATCGCAACCACCCAGCGCTGGCTGTGTTGCATTGGAACATCATGCATCATCATGTACTGAACGTGAGCGAGCTCGCAAGTAGGAATATCAGCGACCCATTGCTTCGACACGATAGAAGAGTGATCTAAATTCTTACTATTTTCCTTTCGGAGCTCGTAGTCGTTGTCGTAGGTTGGAAGGGTATGCCACCATGTGCCATTTGAACGACCTCGAGGATCGAGTATCAAAATCCAGTGGGTGCCCGAAACAGCACTTTCGGTGTTGTCTTTGCAGAATCCCACGTAGAGACTGCAGGATTTGGGTGCTGGGTTGATCACTTGGGGGTATGGTGGCAGGGGAATCCTACGAGGGCTCACCTGCATGAGAAATTTGTAGAAGCGAGTCATATATGGCAGCTTTAGTGTACTAGGCTTTCTTATGATGTTTTGAACATGCAATTTGATGATCAAATCACTGGTAAGGGCTGGGTGACATTTATATGATTGTCATTTTGAGCTGCGGTAGTACTTTTGTCCTGTTTCTCGCGCTTGCTTTGACAATTAGTCTCTCTTTTATGTCTTTTAGTGGGTCTCGAAAAGTGTCTGGCTTAGCTTCATAGGACACTGTGCATAACTTACAGGTCATTCACAGTTTTTCTTGATAGTTGAATGAATTTTATTCACAATCAGGCTTATTTACTAAAGAACAAAGGCACCTGGACCAATCCTCACACTTTGATGGCCTTTCATAGCACATTGACATGTCTGACAATCAATTACAACGCTTTCCACTATTAATTATCAACGTATTTGAAAACTATCTGCCCATGGAGAACCATCTACTAGTTACATTATGGAAGGTGAGTTGGTTCAAGTAGACATCCACTCAAAGAGCAATAGCAACAACTTCAAAGCAGATGAGCTTGAATTTTGCAAGCCTAAGGGTGTATTTCGGATACGAGGCTAGCGGCGCCCATCTGTCGGTATTACGATGCATTCTACTAATGACGGTCATTGAAAGTGAATGATTTTAAACTGTCAAGACTTCTCTTGCCGAGGTCGCAGATTTGTGATAATCATCGCCCTTATCGTAGGTTAGATGTCTTCCAGAATATATATGTAAAGTTTTAGTACTCCAAATGTAGCTGACCGAATCCCAACATAGTGACTTCGTGATCCAAATCAGCGCAATAAATATTTCATCAACGAATCGTAGAAGAGAAGCCGGTATTGAAGACCTCGGAGACTGGGTTGAAGTATGCCACCCCAGATAGGCAAAAGTGGTAGCATCACGTGACCACGTGTTGATCGGGCCCAACGCGATCCACGACTGCTCGAAGTTCAATCATCAACGGTTTCAGCTGACGTTTGTGTGATGATCCCAGATGACTAGTGGTGGTGGTTTGCCTCGACCCAGGGTAGACCTGGACTTCTACCTGCACCGTGTCTTCCGCAAAAAAACTTTCAGGTTGGTGACCCCTCCAAGGCGCGGCTCCATTCACTAATCTGGACGCCAGGCCGCTTCAACGAGAAGTCATTGCCGCGGCCGTGGAGGGACATGATGTATTTCTCCAAGCTTCGACGTCTTTTGGTAAAAGCCTGTGCTTTCAATTGCCCGCAGTCATCAGTACCGGTTGTGAGTATCTTGTGTGCTTTACTTCAAACTATACCAAGAACAATTTCCTTACTTTAGGGTTAGTGACAATAGTGATTTGTCCTCTTCTTGCGCTCATGGTTAGTGTCTATTATTGATTCCCAAGATTGTTCTGCTGACCTGGCAATAGATGGACCAAGTCAATGCTCTTCAAGCAATTGGTGTCCCAGTTTCTACCATCAACTCCAATACACCGATGGCAGAGCGCCGCCTGATTATGGATGACATGCTCTCTGGACATCCTCGTACACGCCTCCTCTACGTCACCCCAGAACTCTGTCAGATGGACAGCTTTCGTCGCAACCTGCAGACAGTTCATCGGCAGGGCCAACTGACCCGTGTTGCTATTGATGAAGCCCACTGTATCAGTGAATGGGGCCACGACTTTCGCCCAGCGTACCAAGAGCTTGGATGGTTTAAAAAGAATCTGACCAATCCACCAGTTCCTATCACTGCCCTCACAGCCACAGCCACGCCACGAGTACGCTTAGATATCATTAACATACTCGGTCTAGACACCACCAAGCTCAGACTTTTCAATACACCCTCCGCTCGCCCCAACATCCACTACGAAGTCCGTTATTTAGAGCCGTGGAGCGAGGACGATAATGATGGGCCCGCAAGCCAAATCGAAAATCTTATGAAATGGCTCAAAGCCATCAAATCCCGCAGAGAAGCCCGAATCGGCGCAGAAGCAGCCGCCAAACTCCCTCCAATATCTGGCATAGTTTACGTGGGACTACGCGCAGCCGCTGAACAAATAGCCAGTGAATTGTCCAGGAACAGCACTATCTCCGCGGTAGCATATCATGCTGGCCTGGCACCACAAGACCGAACCCGCATTCAAGCAATGTGGACCTCACCACAACCCGTTACCCGCAACGACGGGAAACCACCACCCGTCTTCTCCATAATCGTCGCAACAAATGCTTTCGGTATGGGAATCGATAATTCCCACGTTCGATTTGTGGTGCACTGGACACCACCTCGCAGCTTTGAAGGCTTCGTACAAGAATCAGGTCGCGCAGGCCGTGACAGTCGAGCAGCTGCCTCGCTCGTCTACTACAATTATGAAGAACGAGACCGTATCTATGACCGGCTCAGTCGAGATACAGAGAATGTGCGCAATCGCGGCGTGCAGAAGCAAGTCGTTGACGGTCTGCTCAAAAACCAAGCGGCAAGGATGGAAAGCTTCCAGAAGGTTATACGATACTGTGAGACTGTGACCCAGTGCCGGCATGATCTAATTAAGGATCTTTTTGGTGACTATGAGCTGGAGGAGATGGGTTCCCAGAGGCCTCCTTCGTCGCAGGCCCAAGCGGGTGGAGGTCTGGCTTCAACACCTTGTGACTTTGCCTGTGACTTTTGCAAAGAGGGACATGGAGCTTTGGCGAAGAGAAAGGCGAAGATGGGTCTTCACTTTAATGAGGGATATGATTCTCTCTAGTGCTATGTGTCCTTTCTATGGTCATTTGTATGCCAGCGACTAGTATTCCTTCGGGATACAGAGAGCAGTTGGTCAAAGATGAGAACCTGGTCACTTTACTTGCCACTTACTAAAGTCGCAGTGAAATATTTGTGATAAATAAGCTTAGAACTGAACACCATAATGCAGTTTCCGAAAGGCTATATACTGTAAACATCGAACAAGGCATCGTAGATTGTCTTTGCCTTTGCTGAATATCATCCATCAACTTTAAGCTTGTTTGAGTCCTGGTCTACAGGGAACATCAACTGTACGAGAATTTGACTTGTTTCATGCCCGGCGGCAATCTGCAATCGTCGTTCCCGGAAGGGGACGAGATACAATGCATACATACCTCAGTGACCGTCAATATTCATCTCTGGTCATATCAAGGGATGAGTGCGTCGAGGTACACGTCAAGAGACCCTCTGGTCCAAAGTAGGGCACTGCGACCGGATAACCAAGAGAAACTCGTGTATAAATATCCTTTTGACGCCTATGTAGGTAGGTAGCACAATCACATCGAATTCACGACAATTACCAAACCAGTTTTATTCTCCCCATTTTGAAAGCCGGCAAAATTAGATAAATCTCTCTTCAAACTGCCGAATTATATCAAGACAAAATCTCCGGAGGCAGTATAGCACTTTCTCAGTGATCAGCCTAATAGCCGGGCGGAGGAGGACCGCTAGGAGGGGGAGGCTAGAATGACGAATGAGCAACTTTCAGTTTAGGGTGAATTGGAGGACGTACTATGCTGTAGCTACCCGCACCGGCACCAGGAGGTCCGGTACCGGGGGGAGGGGGTGGAGATCCAGAGCCTGGGGGAGGCGGAGGGGGTGCTTCACCCGCGGGAGGAGGAGGAGCAGGGCTTTGGGACTGTTGTTGCTGTTGCTGCTGAGCGGCGGCATACTGCTGGTAGTAGTTGTAATAGGCGACGTAGTTTTCGTAACCGCCATAGGCAGCGTAAGGGTCAGCTCCATAGTATTGAGCATACTGGGCAGCATAGTCGGTGGCATTGCCAGCTGCAGGGGCGGTCTGGGAGGTAGGACTGGCCGAAGGGCCCGGAGATTGACGACTGCGGTTGTCACGACGGTCGTAGCCTCCTCCGTATCCTCCTCGGCCACCGCCGCCCTGGTAACGATCACCACCGCCACGGCCACCGCGGTCACCATAATTTCCACCATAACCGCGCTGAGGGGGGTTGTCCCTGTGCTCTTCATAAGCGATAGTGACATTCTTAATTAGATCTTCGCAAAGTTCCTTGGCTCGCTCAACTTGAGCAGGGTCAGGACCACTAGAGGAATGTCAGATGGGTTCGCGGCTACCAAAAGTAAAGTGACTTACGCAACGTGCAGGTACATGGGCTCGTCGCTCTCACGACCAGTGGAATTCTCGATAAACCCAGAGTTCCTGCCCTTGATCTGAACACGGCAGCCGGTCGTGGATTGAATATGCTTCACATACTGACCACCCTGGCCAACAACCTGGGCACGCAGGTTGAATCCCGGAATGGGTTCAAGGTCGATGGGAATACGCTCATCTGGCCATTTACGCTATGACAAGTTAGCAAGTCTCGGATTATGTTGAAGTGCTCTTTCATACGCGACCATATTCGTCCCTCTCGACTTCTTCCCGTTGGGGACGACGGAAGCGTCGTTCGTCGACCAAGTTGGGGAGCTCTTTTTTCATCATGTCGTCGATAATCTGAACGGCCTTGTCGAGACCTTCCTTGCTGGTGCTGGTTACGTGAAGGTAAAGAGGGGGTTTCTATCATTCTTAGTTTTTGCTCATGTCGATGGAAAGATTATCACTCACCGCCGCCGTGGCCATGTTCTTGTCCGGGTAATAATTTCCTCGGGTCGTGACATCTGGCAGTGGAGTAAGCAATGAGCTCCTCTTCAATTAGAACACACGCAATGAAAGGCATACCGGCGCCAGTTTCGTCTTTAATCTAGAAATCACGCAGCCGAGGTCAGCAGATGCAACAGAGGGGAGGTGAGATGCTATGAGTTAAGTGGGTCTCGTGTAAGCTTCATCCGACAATACAAGATTCATGTGAACAAAAGAAAAGGGAACTTGAAGTCACAGCCACACATGAGAACGCCATGCAGCTCAGCATCTCTGGAAAATCAGCAACATCGGAGTAATTTACCATCTTCTGAGTAGAGCCCTTGGTAAGGGTGTAGCGATTGCGCAAGTCATTGATCTCGATGTCTTTTATGTAGTCCCCGTCGGCGACGTAGACTTCGTGATTGGGCTTGTCAGAGCCATTCTGGTTCGAGGGCGAGTCTGATGGCAACCCAGGGCTTGCGGACTTGAGATCCAAGATACATTAGCTCGAGTTATGTTGAGCGCGCAGAAATTTGATTTCGTGGTATACTTACCGACATGATGGGAGGTACATCGACATGCTGAATGCCCTTTTTGGCTTGCAACTGAGCATTGATCTTAGCCGCAGCGGCCGCTGTAGACAAAGAAAGACAGAGAGTCAGCGATCAATGATGGTCAATATGGATGGAATGCGCGCAGAGCGCGAAACATACCAGCTGCTGCAGCCGGATCAGCAGGGGAATTCTTTCCCGACTCATTGCCTGCAGGGCTACGTGGTTCACGGCTCAGTGGGCTGCGAGTGCGAGTGGATTCCGATTGACGACCAGACGGAGACCGCGAGCGGCGATCAAAACGGGATCGCCGGGGCTCAGGCTCAGTCTGATCGAAGCGCGAGCGCTTGACACGACGGTCGTCATCGGCCATAGTGGCAAAGGTTTGGTGGAAATTGGTAGGGAGAGTGATCAATCGAATGCGCGAGGAGAGAAAGGGTCCAATTTGACGGGAAGGAGTTTTGTCAGAAATCGAGCCTAGCGCGATCTGATGAGGATCCCAAAGTTGCGGTAGAACCAATGAAGCCGGATGAATTGGGCGACAAGGGTTAACAGGACAGGGAAGCCGTCTCGCAAGCAGCTGTCTTTATCAGCGAAACTCGAATTGATATTCCCGATCATCGAAAACCCCAAGATCACGTGTTAGCATTGAAATGCTAGGCCAGATTTGGCTAGTGGGCGGTGAGTCAGCTTGGCCGAGGTCGGACAAGCAAAAAGAATCCGGAGAACCTGGAGTGATTCATCGCACAACCCTCGTCCTGATCTCATTATGGCTTTCAGGCGCCCATTGACGCTGTCTGCGAGGGCTTCGTTGCTGTCTCCGACAGCAGCCGTCGCTCGGTCTCGCACTGTTGCGGCGCTTCCCCGATTTGAGAGCATCCGCTCCTCCTCTAGCTCGACCTCTGCTCTGGCTTACAAGGCATTGCACCGCCGCTCACCTCTGACCCTGCCGGTTGCCGATTCCTCTCCCCAGTGGGATGCTCCCACTGCTGTCTCGTCTATCTTGTACGAGACCCCGGTGCCACCAACCAACCCTCCCAAGCGCCACATCCTGAACTGTCTGGTTCAGAACGAGCCCGGTGTGCTTTCCCGTGTGTCCGGAATTTTGGCCGCCCGGGGCTTCAACATTGACAGTCTGGTCGTTTGCAACACTGAGGTTGATGATCTCTCCCGTATGACCATTGTGCTGCAGGGCCAGGACGGTGTCGTCGAGCAGGCTCGTCGTCAGCTGGATGACCTTGTTCCCGTCTGGGCTGTGCTGGACTACACCGAGTCTGCTCTGGTTCAGCGCGAGCTTCTGCTCGCCAAGGTCTCTATTCTGGGTCCCGAGTTCTTTGAGGAATTGCTCCAGCATCACCGCGAGATCACTACTCCCGAGACTCAGGGTGAGCACCATGCCCACGAGATTCACGCAGTTGAATATCACCCTCGCAACCTGCCTCCCAGCCAGGCCTTGCGTCACAAGCACGAGCATTTGGATGCTATCACCCGCCTGACTCACCAGTTCGGCGGTAAGATTCTGGATATCAGCACCAACAACTGCATTGTCGAGGTGTAAGTAGTCATGTCTAGTAAGATCTACTCATGAGTCATAGCTAATTGTCAAATAGCTCCGCTAAGCCTAGCCGTATCGACTCTTTCCTCAAGCTGATCGGTCCCTTTGGTATCCTCGAGTCCACCCGTACCGGTCTCATGGCTTTGCCCCGTTCCCCTCTGACCGAGCCCACTGAGGAGATTGAGAAGGATGCCGCCGACGTTGTCGATGCCAGCACCCTGCCCCCTGGTTAAGCACCACCCCATGAATCAATTCAAAAATTTACATACCCAATATGATTTGGTTTATTTGCTGCGCATTGCTTCAAGCTTGTGATTTTTGTTCGAAATGCTTCTCTTAATAGGGGGTCAGGTTCCTCAATAAGATGTATAACATCCAATCTCAACACTTTCGGTATCTCTGATATGCCAAAAAAGGCTTGATTGCAGCTCTATTTAAAAAAAAAAAGGTAGTTGAACGATCTTCTGATTGGTAGTAATGATTTGGCATCTCATGCACTCAAATAATGGCCTGCGCCAGTGTCTGGATTGATATTCCTAAGTGTACAATCGATACAGGTGTCTCGATATCCGAACAGCCGCCGCTTTCGTGAGGACGCTTGGAATCAATCTCACCGAGTATCCACACGTAGTTGTCAGCCCGGACTGGGGCTCAAGCTCCCCGGTCAGTCAGCTACTCGGATTAGTCACACATCAAAATCAGCGGAGCCCAATGAGTCTTAATTTTGGTTATCTAGAATTCCCAAGTAGCTTTAGATTCGAATCATCATCCCCGATATATCTTCTGCTTGTAGAATGCAAAGTCCATGAGGCTGAGGAAATCAGCTTGGGTAGTACCTCGACATGTCCTCGATCTTCGCATTTGACCACAGTCTAAATTCTACCATCCACTGGTCTTTCCAAACAGCAATGCAGCACCTTGGATATCCATAGAAACACAGGCATCATGCAGTGCCCCCGTGGGACCAAGCCTAAAATATGGCGTCCAAGCGATTGCCCACCTGGAGACCAGACACTTTGTTTCTCCCAGAACATGTAGGTCGTACTCACTGACAAGGTAAGCCCCGTGAGGCTTAAGCGATTATGAAGCTTCAAGTCATCATCCACCGGATAATTACTAGAATATAGGGCTAATTGAGATAGAATAAGGTTAGGAGTATGTATTAATACTTAGTTAGCAGCTATAGGGCTCGCAACATAATATTGTTTTTCACGACAATGAAAGATAGCACCCAAACGTCTACGAGTCGTATTTGCGGTATTGCTGGGTACACCTAGATCCCTCCATCGTTCCGTTGTTGACTCCCGCTCGAAAGACGACCACAATAAATCACTAATTAAGCAACCTGCAATTGAACAAGTGCGCAAGTCAGTTCATCGTCATCACTATTTCCGACAAGCTTCCATCTCGTCTCATAACCTCCTTCGGGAAATCTGCCGTCAACTTCATAGGCATAATTCATGGTCCAATCGCTAGATGTCCGCACAGGACATTCAAGACTAGTCCCACAAACAGCGTCATCCAGAATTGGGACCCAACTCCCTATTTGGGCATCCATTTTAAGATTGATATTGTCAAAGTCATGGCCGCTTGTTCCAGTCATGATAACATCAACAACTGTCCCTTGAGTCAAGGCACAAGGTTCTTCGTCACAGGGTGTGATGTCAATAGATGTCAGCTCATTTGCTCCATCTGTAGCGATATGACATTAGTGATAACTATTTTACTTCGCGTATAGTTGAAGCCACCTACGGCAAGGAGTGTATGACTTGTCTGTTAGTCTAAGAGCCTGCGTAAAGCCAGGCAGAGCTACCACAAATAGTGCAAAGGTGGCTCTCATCTTGAACGTCGATGGGTATTTGCTATTTTCTGGGGTGCGGATTGTTCACGACACCTTATAAGCCCTGAGATGGCCCTGAATTGTTCCCTGCGTTGCGTCACATTGAATCTAGCCACCTGATAAATATGTTCTGAATAATGTGGCTTACGCAGATCTCTCCTAATTCTTCATAGTAGCTTCGGAAATTCTCGGTGTCTCACTACATACTCAGCTCTACTGACCGCTCAGGAGGGTGTGGGGCAAAGCTCAGCCATATATTTGAGTAATTGGCTCAGGAATTCCGTGTCCCTTAACTCAAAAGATGTGGTATCTCGGCTATCACGTCCTAACATGTCCATTCAGATCCCTTTGGCTCCTCTAGAGTCCCACATACCTTGATCGGCGAAGAGATCATCACAAATGGATTGGCCCAGGATCGGCCCACCTGGTGATCAGCAGATGATCAACAGCCATCCTGATGTTAGCCTCCTCACTTTTACAAGTACCTATCGTATGCAAAGATCTGCATGTAGCACCTTGCAGTCAGCACATTATGAGTATCCCAGAATAGAATTGTATAAAGATAGATGAAGGAATGATATCAAACAGGAGAAATTAGAATTATACGGAGGCTAGACCCTGCGACCCATGGACGACTCATGTCAATGTCTATTATCAGTGTTTCTCAGCGTATACAAGCTGGAAGTGAGAGAATAAAGTTTACAGTATAAGGGAAGGCAAGGGCGTAGAATCTATGATGCAAGAATCAGGGGATAATATCAACATAGGCCGTGGGTGCCATAGGGAATCGACTTGAGAAAAGATGATAGGAGGGGCCAAGGTCATCGGCAAAAGGGAAGACAAAGTATCGTGTAGGCGCCCGACCAGGTTTGGGGGGAAAGGGAAGAGCTAGGGTCGGCTGCATAGGGGAGCAAGTTTCGGCGTAGTTCTGGTCGCAAATGTAAATCAGGGGAAATTGGTATCGAAGTCGAGCACGAACACGAGAACCGAAGGATGACTATCGGCGTGGGGTGGGTATAAAACAGAGCTGGCTCAGGGCGGTGGGCGATCAAGTGGCGGCTTACCGTCCAAAGCTCCATGTAGATGGAAAGGCGGCTGATTCCGAACTCAAAAGCGGTCATTCTCGGCGTCAATCTCACAATTCCTCAGAATACAAATATGTCGACGCCCAGCCGGTGCTTCACCACGGCTTTTGGCTTGGGTTGCTCGGGGGCTAGTACGCAACAGAACTAGCGTAGACCCACCATTAGATCTTAGCATCAAGATGCCAGGGGCGTGACTAAGTTTTCCTGGACGGAGACTTTCATCCAGAGCAATCTGTTCGTATTTGATACTCCGTACACTCAAATTGATGTCCCAAACGCCAACCAATACCTCTGAGTAAACATTTTGAGCCCAACTCAGGCTTAACTGCGCCTGATTAACACAATCTCTAAAATCTTACCTTGGCTCCGATCCCCGACCCATTATAGCTAACAACATCTTCATAATTTTCGAGTTTGAATCCAACTGTAGCCACCGCATCAACCAGTAATGATTGACCAAGAGCCTTGCGCAAGGCATCATATCCAATTCCATCTAGTACCAGATCAACCGGCATGCGTGGTGTATGCGAAATACCGGGCGGGACCTCAAAAGGCAAGTCATAGCTGATTCTGCCAATGGGTTCATTTTCGTCATAGAGAGCGGTTGCGTTGAGTGATGTGATTTGGATGCTCATGTCGGTCATGGGTGAAAAGAGAGTGAACTCGGCGGTTGAAGTGAAGATGTGGATCTGCAGTAAGGTGTTGGGTTAGTAAAGGCAATCTCTAGTCTGAATGGGGACCCGTACCGTTGATTCCTGTATGAACTTTGAGCCGCCGTGGTCATCTCCATCGCCATCTCCTGGTGATCCTGGGGTAGATTGGCGGGGCACGAGAACGTCAAATGGCACAGCGGAAAGCCCTTTGCCAAGATGTGGTAGGGAAGGAAATGTTCCTTCGTGTGTCTTGATGGTCACTGATGTGTTTAGATCTGAGGCCACAGAGGACATGAAGGCTCTACCGGCTTCTTTCCCATCGATACCGCCGATTTCTAGTGGGCTCCATAAGAAATCGATGGGGACGTGGGTGTTGTTCCCAGGAATAATTGCGATATTGCGAGCCACAATATGAGCGAGAGCTGTTCCATTGTATAGCATCAGGATATCCACGAATGGAATCGTTGCAGAGTAGTCAGTCGGATTCGTAAAGTTCAAGTGAGTGGAGACGTAGAGTGAGGTTTCAGTGGTGTTCTTTAGTTCAATCGATGCGACTCGAGGATGAAGATGATCAATCGACGTTCCAGGAGCTATGATAATGTCAATCAAGGAACAATTTGGCTCAATTTATACTATCTAGCTTATCAGATCATTGAGAACATACTGTTTACAGGAACATCCCCATCGGCGGGAATGCCCCGCACAGCGAATCGTCCAAGACCAGTAGAGACCTTCGTGTCTACAGTGGCAGCGACGTGCAACACCACAGACCCGGAGCCCCAAAGCATTTCCTGGACGAGCTGTGCCAGCAAATTGCTGTCTGTGACCTCCAGTGGTAAATCCTTAATTGGTGATTCCACCAGCAGCGCTGAAGAGCCGTCCTGGTCTACCACAAGGGTCGAGTTGGCGTCTTGCCATTTTCCCATGTTCAAATTTCCAAGCTGTTCGCCCTCGTAGAAAACGTTTGCTAGGGCGCGGACTTTGGGAACATCAACGTGGAAATTCATTTGCTCCGGCAGGTTGATGAGGACCTTCACCAGGCCAGACACGGTGAGCTGCGAGTCAGGGGCTCCAGGTTCAGCGAACGGGTCGGGAAGGGAGAATTTCATGTCGGACATGGTAAAGTTCTTGATCAGATCATCAAATGCACCTCCTGTAAATTCCAGAGGAACAGTGACGCTGCGTAAGAAATCTACAATCCACCCAGGTGTGTTAACGGAAGGCGCATCTGCGCCACGGACGAAGACTGTCGTCTTGTCGCCACGCATATAACTCGAAACCAGGAAGTCCAAAGGAGAGCCCTCTTCATCGGGGCAAGTAGCAGTGAGTTCGTTGGGAAGATTTTCAATAAGTCCCCGGACGTTGACACCGGTGGCTTCACCAGGGCGTACCTGAATTTCTGAGGTTGTCGCATCGGCGACCATGATATAAGGATCACCAGGGGAGCAATTAGGCACCATGATCTCGAATCCAAGGGGAGGAATTGTCAAAGCAATAGGAGAGTCGATCAACGCAGCCACGACGACATCAACTGCCAAGGCTCCACCCTTGTCATCATGAGCATTGAGCTTCACGATGTCAATCTTTGGCGAGGCAGGAAAGTCTTTCTCTATGAGCAAGTGAGCGTGTGGTCTGGGCTGTCAGGACGGGTAAACTCACCTTCAAATGTGATAGTGTCTGTAATAATCTGGGTTCCTAGGCCAATTAAGCCTGATTTGAGGTGTATTGTTGCTCTTCCCTTGATGCTGAGGCGACCTAGCCTCCCTTCTATCCAATCTATAGCGACTGCATGTATTCCCTTGATATCGCCAGCTTTGAGATCTGCCAAGAAGTCGACGTGGTTGTGATGGCCATTGCGAATATTAACTTTGATGGATGGCAATGTGGCGTTACCAAGAAGGACATTTCCGTACTCAGGGAGATAAACGTCCACATCGGACTCCCCAGTCTCAACCTCTCTGGCAATCCACGTGGCCACACGACCAAAGTTGCGCATCGACTTGCTCTTCACGCGACTTGCGTCCATGACAAATTCGCCTTGCACTCGAGCGCGAACACCTTCGGATGTCGTTGAATCTATAGATAGCGTCGTCGGTTTAAATAAAGCAGCTTGTTGAGCATATTCTTTCACCACGGCCGGTGCAGCAAAAGCAAAAATCAAAATTGCCAAGATGGCAGTAGTTAACAAGGCAAGCGAGATAACGGTGGGCCATCGCACCCGGCTTCCTTTCTTAGGGGAACCGTCCTCCAAGTGTGATGCAGCAGACGACTGTGATAGCCTCCGCTCTGTTCCATATGAATTGATATCGTCATCGCGACGATGTAAGAGAGGGGTCGACTCGGACGACAGTTCAAACGATCGGCGAGGTTGGTCAGGACGACCAGCTGCCTCGAAAGAGGATTTGACCTGGCCATCTAGCAAGGGCCGGCTCGCCTCGTCCACCATGATGGCCAGATTGATGTGATAAGAATTCAAGCAGTGAATGAATAGATATCTTCGTAGACACAAAGCAGAAATGTGGAGGAGAAGAGATGGGATCCCTCGATGACGATGACGATAAGCAAGATAATGGGAGGTGTGGAGATCGACACCCCAAACACCTGGCAGTAAGGCAACAAGGCAACAAGACAGGCCCACTATCTCCGGGCTTTAGAGTTGAGTCATTGCGCCCACTCTGTCTTTATATGCCCGGTCTCCCCAATTTCCTTTCCTCCTTCCCAATTGCACCTGCACTGTCACTCTGTACACTCCCATACCCCCAAAGTCCATCATGGCTAGCGGTCTCAAAGCTGCCGCCCGTTATGGCGCCCAAAGTGTAACTCAATTGGCCAGCTCCACCTCTACCCTGCCTCGAACTCTCCAGGCTAATGGACTCCGACGATTTGGCTCTCAGACAACTCCCTCAATTCCTCCCCGTCACCTCCTGTCTATCGCAGACCTGACCCCCGCTGAGTTTGCCACCCTGGTTCGCAATGCCTCTTCACATAAGCAAGCCATTAAGTCCGGAGCTATTCCGACAAGTCTTATCGGCTCGCTCTCCGGCAAGACCGTCGCCATGATGTTCAACAAGCGAAGTACCCGTACTCGTGTTTCCACAGAAGCTGCCACCGTTCAAATGGGTGGTCACCCCATGTTCCTGGGCAAGGACGACATTCAACTTGGCGTGAACGAATCGGTCTACGATACCTCCGTCGTCATCTCGTCAATGGTCTCCTGCATTGTCGCGCGTGTCGCAAAGCACTCCGATGTGGCTGATCTGGCCAAGGATTCTTCCGTTCCCGTCATCAATGCGCTGTGCGACTCTTACCACCCCCTCCAAATTATCGCCGACTTTGTCACTATCTACGAGTCCTTCACACCCAAAGCGCATAACGTCTCCAGCTTGGGACTGGAGGGTCTGAAGATCGCCTGGGTTGGCGACGCCAACAATGTTCTTTTCGATCTGGCTATCGGTGCTACCAAGATGGGTGTCGATATGTCTGTTGCTACACCCAAGGGCTATGAGATCCCCGCAGATATGCTCAAGGTTATCAAAAGCGCCGGGGAGGGTGTGCCTACTCCGGGCAAGCTCACTCAGACCAACGTTCCCGAAGAGGCGGTCAAGGATGCCGATATTCTGGTCACCGATACCTGGGTGTCCATGGGCCAGGAGGAGGAGGCTAAGAAGCGCATGAAGGCTTTCGAAGGATTCCAGATTACTTCCGATTTGGCCACTCGCGGCGGTGCTAAGGAAAACTGGAAGTTCATGCACTGCCTGCCCCGCCATCCCGAGGAGGTCAGCGACGAGGTCTTCTACAGCGACCGATCCCTGGTATTCCCAGAGGCCGAAAACCGCTTGTGGGCGGCTATCTCGGCTCTGGAAGGATTCGTTGTCAACAAGGGCAAAATTGTGGAGTAAAGGCCAGGAGCCTAGGGAGTCAAGTACTCCGATATTCCCAAACATATTCCGGGACTGACTATGGCGGGGATACTTTACTTTCAAAATGTACTTATTCGCCATCAAAAAAAGCATAATTCACCGCAAGGGACCATTACCTAGAGACATCTTTGAAGCTACCAATGACAAGCCTGATGATTGTAATGATTCAAGACAAATGCATTCAATTTCGGCAAGTTCGGCATTGATGACTTGAGGCGCTTTCGGGTCGTCTGCTGAATAAGAGACATTCATCCGATGCCGGTGGAGCTTTCGGATGCGTCAACGCCACTTAAATGGCGGGGCTTCCGATCCCCATGGTGGAGAGGCTACCGTCAGGTTCTTGGGCTGAAGCAGACCATAATTGTGTGAAAGGAGCTTCCGGTGCTTCAAACCTTGTTCAAAGGGTGCATTCATGGGCAATATTGTACAGATGATGTCTATTGCGCATAAATGCAGCATCCGGTTAGTTTGCATCAATGGAGTTCGACAAGGCAATTTGACAAAATATTCGAATGACGAAACATAAGAAAATGAAGAGTATGAGCATCAGAATAACGTGGGTTTCCATCCACTGCAGTTGTAGTTCACTTCTTCGTACGCCATCGCTCGGGATATCCGCAGGTCCATACTCGGAAGAGTTCTCAAAGAAGAGAACAACCCCACACTCCCCACGCTCCGAAAGCCACCTCCAGCCTGACGTTAATCGGAAAGGTCAAAGTCCAGGCGGGGGAAGCCGATAACCTGATACATAACAAACATAAGACGAGCACCTTGAAGATACCTTTTCTTCTTGATTTTATCTGAACAGTGTACATTTCCAATCAGTATACAACATGGGATTCGAAGATAAGCGCATCGCCATCGTCGGCGGTGGCCTCGGCGGCATGTCGTTCCTTAACGCAGCCTTGTATGCGGGGCTGAAGGATGTCCAGCTTTACGAGCAGGCACCGCAGTTTGGTGAAGTCGGCGCTGGTGTCAACATTACCTCCAATGCCAATCGTGTCTTGGACGCCTTCGGTCTGCAGGAGAGCATGACACGCCGTTCGTCTCGCAAGCTGCCCTGCTACATGGAGTATCACAGCTATAAGACTGGTGAATATCTAGGCCACATTGAAGAGTTCTCAAAGCCGCCTGCTCGTCTGCTGCACCGTGCAGACCTATTGGACTCCCTCAAGGAGCGTGTGCCCCAATCGTCCCTCAACCTCGGCAAGCACTTGACCTCGATCGACCGCAGCACTCCCGGTACACCGTACACTCTGCACTTTCAAGATGGCAGCACCGCAGAGGCCGACATCATCATTGGATGCGACGGCATTAAGTCCAATGTGCGTCGGGATATGGGCCTAGGTGACTCGCCCAACTACTCGGGCCAGGTCGTGTATCGGGGGTTCGTCGACTACAAGGACCTTCCGGAGGAGACCGCCCAGCTACTGCGGAAGACTGTCAACTTCCGTGGCCCTAAGCGACATGTCTTAATTCTACCTATCGGAAACAAGGAGACTAATAGTGATCGAGCTGCTGTCATTGGATTCATGACTGAGCCACTTGAGGCCTGGGATTCGGAGAGCTGGATGTCTCGATCAGATATCGAGAGCCTGCAAGAGCATGTTCGCGACTGGTGCCCGCAGGTGCAGGATATTATCAAGGGTTTGCGTAAGGCCTCACCTGACGGCAAGATGCTCAAGCAAGCTCTTTACGTGCGCGATCCAATTGATAAGTGGTACGAGATGGGCCAAAAGGATGCCGGTATCATCCTGCTGGGTGACTCTGCTCACTCCACTCTCCCGCACCAGGGTAAGTCCTCCGTTATAATATCAACAGAAGCTTTACTAACTTGTGTCACAGGCCAAGGAACTTGTATGGCTATCGAGTCGGGCATTGCACTTGCGACTATCCTGCGTCATTGGAAGGGAGAGGATCTGGAAGGAGCTTTCAAGTTCTATCAAGATTTGCGCAAGCCTAGGACCGATCGTGTCACACAGACTAGCTACGAGGCTGGAAAGCTTGCTAGCTCGGACGCTCCGGATCAGATGACTGACAATTTCAACCCGGTTGCTTTGGGAGAGCGCATGAGATGGATTATGGAGTATAACGTGCTGGAGGACTTGAGAGCCAAGGGAGCTGATGTCCTGGATTTCCATGACTCCCGACTTTGAATATATCAGGGATCAAATGGAAGTGCTGTATATATATTGGCATTAGCATTTGTATAAACGATTAAGCATTCATGTTCAATTGAAGAGTTTGAACTATGTTTCGTCATGCCCAGGTAAATGTAGGACTCGTAGAATTGTGAAATGTGAGTACCGCTCGATGCTGGTGACGTAGGTGCCAGAAACAAATTGACAAAACCATATGCTCCGAACGTCGATCATGGCCATACGGCTGGATAGTCAAACATTAGTAAATGCTTGGGGCTATGTCCTCCACGTATAGCACTCCGCGTACATTTCGTGGCGTTGCATGATCCTCGGTCATGTCACATATGAGCTCTGATGTATAGATCGAAACTTTGCCACCCATCCCAAACCAGGCCACCAAGTCCGGATTGAACAGAGTATTCGGAAAAAGATAAATAAGCAACCACAGTCCTTTTGGTTTATCTCGAGCTAGACAAGACTTTGAGCAAGAAGTCGACCGAAAACGCGCACGGTCACTTTCACATGCCAACACGTGCGGCAACTCCGCATTTCCACGGTTCTCCTCCTTCTTTTCCTCTAAGCTTCTCTTCAACCCAGGCCAGTATGGATGTAAGTATACCAACAGAATACCACATTGTCATAATGAATCCCAGCTCATCCCTTTCTCAGTTCAACAACCCGGGTGGCTTTCGCTCCCGCCGCTCCTACCCCAACCTCCACCACATCTCCCTCGCTCCACTCACTCCGCGCTTTCCAATAGACGACCTGGAACCAACAGACTACTTCTCTCCACGCGACGAAACAGAGAATCTTCGAACGTCATACTTGTCCAGCGTCTCAGTACCCAGCACTCCACCCATACTCTCCCACTCACGCAGCAATTCCCGCACGCGCCACACTCGAAGCAAGAGCTCGACCCGCTCGGGCATACTTAGTGATTCAAACCTGCACAGCAAGAATGTAGCTCTCCCGCTTCACCATCAAATAAAGAAACGCAACGGCACGTCCCACACACGCCCATTCAGCGAAAGCCAGACATCCAAGTCAGATGCAGAATGGATGCTCCGCGCAGGAATCGCACTCGCCTCGTCGACCCGCGAGGAAAAGGGTCAAAGCTGGCTTTCCAAGCGCGAGAGCTCAACAAGTCTCGTTTCAATGCCATACGAGACCGACTCGCCTCGCCACCATCACCGGACTAAATCCAGCTCATCTGGTAAGTCGAGGTCCGGTGCTTCTACACCTGCTCTATCGCGCCGAAACTCTCGCTCCCGTGGCGGCAGTAGACGGGGTAGTCGGGCTGGACTGGCTATGACATCTCTGCCGCTTTCGTCGGGTCGAGTTTCCATTCCTGGAACGGGGACCGCTAGCCCCGAGGTGCGCGGACGAGGTGGAATGGAGCCTGATTTCGTGGATGAGGGGATTCGCGCTGAGATAGCTGCATTGCAGCGGGAAAGAGGGATCTCAGATGAAGAGTCAGAGTACTGGGACGGAGAAAGTGGTTCGGAGGATGAAGAGGATTTCTCGGATGGAACACTGGATGACATCGACGAGGCTGATTTGCAGCGGCTTACGCGTGAGCGTGGGTTTGGCCTAGGAACTTGGATTGATCGCTTGGTTGAGTGGACGCTGTTCGGTGTTGACGAGTTACCTGCTCCTGTTGTCCCGACCACGACAAGGATTGGGGCCGCAGCGACAACCACTACGGTTACCTTTGAGGAGCCTTACTCGCGCGAAAATGATGAGCTACAGCATGATAATTTGTCGCTGGTTTCGGCAGGGGATGAGGCGGACAGTCTTTCACATACGGATGGGGAGTCGATTGCTGAAGTCGAGAAGCCTGGTGCACAGGGTGGATGGGAGGATGCATCATGGTTATTGCGAGTTGTTAAACGGGCATTAATATGAGTTTACGAGAGCCATGGAGACTAGGAACCCCGTTCACGCCTGATCCTGAATCTATCGATCATTTCCATCCTTTTGGACCTTTTATCAAATGACTAGATTGGTGTTGGGAGAGGGGAGGTCTTTCTACGACTCGGCCTGAAATACGATCTGAGGCCTATATTCTTCTCTCGATTCAAATGATTTCTAAAAGCAAGCTTCATAGTAGCAGGGAGCCGATTCATGATCCTGGGGAATTGCGTATGACTATCGAGGGGATGCCCAACGAAGGTCTCTTCTGACTGAATATATCATGACTGCATCAGATATACCAAGAACTGCACAGCTGCGCAAATAGATCAAGAGAAAAAGAATCACAAGCGAAAGGATATACAAGACTCCCGGAAGCGCCGAAAGGGTCAGAAAAAAAGAAGTTTGCCGTCCGAGGTTGCGATGAGATAAAGCAAGTAAAAATAAGGAAAATGTGGAGCGAGAGACCAACCAGGATCAAGCCGCGAGGCAAAACTGGGTACAAGATAATGAGCAGAGGCGCAAACAAATGAGAGAGGAAAAGAAGTATTCGGCTGGAGAGTGCAATGGGAATTGGAAAGTCAGGCAATTCAGGAAGTCAGGAAAGTCAAGGTAAGGCAAGGACACAATTCAGCTTCCAAGAAACCTGAGCAGCAGAAGAGAAGGAAGAAAGAAGAGTGTCAGGTCATTCGCCTTTGCATACTATAAACGCCAATCTGAGACCAGGTAGTTTCTCTAAGGTCATGCAGGAGGTATCATGATCGTGGCATACGTCGGTATATTGTGCGGTCGGGGACGTGAATGAGACCGTCAGGCACGAGGCGAAGCCGGGAAAAAAAGTTGTGGTTGTGACATGGAGTGCGCGTGTGGTTGTGATGTGAGGTTTTGCGTTGGGTCGTCATGTCGCTTATTGAAAAAAGGAGGTGGCTGATTTGCGTCACCCTTCACCAGGGTCCAACCTTGACCGGCGTTCCGAGGCCGTAGGTCCCGGACAGGAGCTGATCACGTATAGAGCCAAACTCATTGCCACCTGGGCCGTGAGATGGTGAATCTGGGCCGTTAATCCATCCCAGGCTTGAGCCGATCTCGTTGACGGCACTCTGAAGCTTGCCGCCCGACGTTTGGTTATGCTTGGCCAGCTTCTGGTCCCAGCCACCGTACTGCAGCTGAATGCCTCCGCCACGCTTGGCTGCTTCTCGAATCACCAGGACCCAAGCCTTGCCGATTTCGTCATAAGCCGAGTCCCGCTCGATATTGTTCTGTGGTGTGCTCCATCGTGGCAAGGCGTGAATTATATCAGTCGCCCCGTCGAGGTAGCTCAGTGAAACCGAAGGCTGAGACTCGTTGGGAGGGAGGAAGTTGGGTGTGAAGTCGCTCAGGGCTTCAAGAAGGTTCGTGAGTGGCTGCCGGACTCGATTATACGCATAATCGGACGCCGTGTTGCCACCTAGGGGGAATGACGACTGTAGTGCTGCCTGGTAATTTCTAAGCACCTGCAGCGTAGACGAGACACTAGGTCGTGGAGAGGTTTGGGCCACCTCGTCGGCGAGCTGAGGGTGGCGCTCGCACATGGTTCGCACCACTGTTCGTAAGGCATCGGTGTCCAAGGTTTCTAGGAGGCGGGGCAAGGAGAGAGGCCTGCCTGAGACGTTGGGTCGAGACCGCTTAATATTTCGGAAGGAAGGGAGTTGGCGAGGAGTGAAAGCAGGCGAGTTGGTGGGAGAGGCGGACATGCGTCCATCGTGATCATTGCCATCGTCGTCGGCTTTCCGCTTTCGGCTGGTATAGGATGACGAAGGCGTAGACACTGGGGGGTTTTAAGTCAGTTAAAATGTCCTCAAAGCTACTTCCAAGCTCTTAAAATCCACAAGATTGACAAGGGGATGCCGTACTTATTCGGGAAGGAGAAAATCGAGGGTTCTCGTAGAAGTGAGGAGGGAGAGGAGGCGTGGCCACCAAGCTGTTCATGATGACAGCCAGATGGCAATATGATTATGCTGAGCTGAATAGATGACGAGCACAACAGGAAAGGCTCGAGAAAAAAAGGTGCCCAACACAGGGTGAGGTGGGGAGGAGAGGAGAGAAGAGAAGCGGTGGAGAAAAGAAAGGCGTTGCGGGCGGCAACACAGTCCGACTGCGCAGGTTCAAGGTGACTTCTCGAGGTTGCAGGCCACGTCTCCCTGCAATACGAGGCAGAAAATGTCTATAAATGAGCCGTCGACTTCGCCAGATCATTCAGTCTGCTTACTACCTACAATTCTACAAATCGGGAGTATTACGTGTCAGGTGGTGGCTGCAGATTTGATGAAGTTGTAGGTAGATGTACCGAGCGAAGAAGTTTCATCTAGAACCCTTTCGAAATCTCTTTATCCATTTTTTTCGTCCCTCTTTTTTGTTCAGATTTTTATACGTACTAATATTCCTCTTATAAGGGACTTGTGTCCAGACATCTTACTAGGACACCACACAAAGCGTTCTTTTCCTGCCGGTGATACCCGCTCAAGCCTCTGCGTTCAGGTGACATACATTGGACCTATCAGTAAGAAGGAATAGGAAGCTCGGCATGACCATGAGATTGTCATTGAATCTCTTTTTGACTCCGTGAAAACTAGCAGGGGATATCGTATCTACAGGTACAAAGATTGGGCTGCCACAATGTCGCGGCGCACCTTGGTGAGCGCCTCCTCGAACTTGCTCTCCAGGTCCTCGCTGCCCATCACCTTGGCAGCCTGTGCCATTTGTCGAAGGCACTCTTCCAGCCGGCGGAACACGCGGATCAAGCTACCCTCGTAGACATCGGTCATTTTGCTAATGTTCAAGTTAGTGGTGCGCGACTCATAGAGAAAGGGGTGGATGCTTACCAGATATCAGCAAAGCCCTTGCCATTGGCCCACTCGTAGATAACTTCCATCAATTCCCAGTGGAAGCTCTGGACGTATTCATCTTCATTGACAGCCATCTTGGACTCCTGTGACACCTTGGCGATGATGCGGGCCTGGGCTTGGATCTCCTTAAGAGGCTTCGCAAGCTCCTCTTTGGACAAGGCCGGAGCTTCCTTGACTTTTTCCTCAAAGACAAAACAGCTGATAACGGCCGCACACTGCTCAGGAGTAAGGTTGTTGAAGAAACCGTTGAACAGGAGCTCAGCAAGCATAAGTTCGTCACCAGTGCTAATCTCACAAGCAACACGAGCCTTAAGCTGCACCACCTCTGCCTCGTTGATGAATCCAAATCGGCGAAGCACACGTTTGCGGCACTTCAGCTCGTCGAGCTGGATGATAGACATGGCATCGGTTATCTTCTTCTTGATCTCTTTGATCTTGGTTCCAAGGTTGACCTTTTCGGCGTATTGCTCATACAGCTCCGGCAAGCGTGGCGAACCGTGCAAGGGGTTGCTAAGCAAACGGGACTCCAGAACCTCGACTTTCTGTGGCACATATTAGCTCATTTCCTATAGAACACAGGCTTACTACTTACCCGTAGCAGCTTCTTGAAAGATTCGTCCTTGATGCCCATGTTTTCGATGGGGTCTAGAAGGGCGTAGCCATCGGGGAACCGCTTGGCTACTTCATCCAAAGCTCTCTTCACGCCATTGCGCGAGTCAACTGAAGTCAAATCTTTGGGAAGGAAGATGCGCAAATGCGCGATAGCATGTATACAGCCAATTGCAACGGGAACCACTTCCATACGGAACTTTTCACCCTCCTTGGCCGGTCGCACACCCGGGGGAAGATCTTGGAACGTCTTTGTTCCCACGGAAGGCCCATCGGCAATCTTTAGCAGGACATCCACAATGTATTCCTTGCTTGGGGGAATCTCTTCAGTGGAATTCTTGGGGGGCTGTCTCTTGGTGTACTTCACAACGGCGCCCCAGCCAAAGTCTTGGTCTTTATCCTTGACCTGGACGAGACGGCCAGCCTGGAAGAAGGGAAGTGCGTAGTTGGGGTGGCTAATGACGGCCTGAACGTCCTCAGCGAACCCATCCAACTGCTTGCGCAGATCGTAATATTCACGGATGGTCCCCTCATCTTCGATGGCCATATTGGCCTTTTGCTCTTCAAGTTCATGGAGCTCCTTCTCTAAGCCGGAAACATTGCCGGTGTTCTGGAACTGCTTGAAACATCGTTCCAGCATAAACTCAGGTGAAATTCCTTCCACACGCATCAAATTGAGAATCATATTGTAACCCAAGTGGAAAGCAGAGTTGAGGTGATCTTGTTCACCACGCACGATCGTCTTAGCAACCACAGGGTCCATCTCCTCACCGACCATCATGATGACAATACCACGCTCATCGAGACCACGACGTCCAGCACGACCAGACATCTGAATGAACTCGGAAGGGGTGACCCAACGTTGGCTAGTTCCGTCAAATTTCCTGACACTAGTGAAAACGACAGTCTTGGCAGGCATGTTGAGACCGATAGAGAAAGTCTCAGTGGCGAACAGGACCTTGATGAGACCCTCCTGGAAGAGAATCTCGATTGTTTCCTTGAGAATAGGCAGCAATCCTGAATGGTGAACACCAACACCTCTCCGAAGAAGAGGCAAAATGTGCTGGATCTGAGGTAGTGCCCGATCTTCCGGCGAGAGCATCGCAATGGCGCTGTCGAATACCTTGGACACCATCTCTTTCTCAGAATCATCGTTGAATGCAAGCTTCGATAATTGAAGGGCACCGTTCTCACACTCTCGTTTGCTGAAGCTGAAAACAATGACCGGGTTGTACTTTTTAAGCATAATCATCCGCACGATTTTGAAAATGTCGGATGGACCCTGGTTGCCACCCTTAGCGATCTTCTTGTCCTTGCCTCGGCCCTTCTGCTTCGCATTGGGGTTAGCAACATCCTCGCCCTTCTTGTCCGCAATGGAACCCATTGCTTTCTGGAAATTCTCTTCACGGAACACTCCCTTCTCATCCACGACAAGATGGATACCCTCGGCACCAGTGGGGAAGAAGTAATGCTGGAGGGGGTGGGACGGTAGTCGGTGTACACAACGTGAACGGGCTGGTTATGCATCTTGGTGACCCATTCGGCGAATTGCATAGCGTTGGGGATGGTGGCAGACAAGAAAACGTAGCGGACCTTATCCGGGAGAAGAATGATGGTTTCTTCCCAAACAACACCACGGTTCTGGTCACGCATGTAGTGAATCTCATCGAAAATGACCCACTGAACTTCACGCATAATCTCGGAACCGCGATACAACATGGATCGCAGAATCTCAGTAGTCATGACCAGACAGGTAGCGGTTGGGTTGATAGTCACATCGCCAGTCATCAAACCAACATCACCAAACTCTGCCGCAAATTCTCGGTATTTCTGGTTGCTCAGTGCTTTGATTGGACTGGTGTAAATCACACGCTGATTGTTCTTCAAACTTTGCGCAATCGCATATTCGGCAACCACCGTCTTTCCGGCACTGGTATGCGCTGACACCAGGACGCTCTCCTCACGCTGTATCGAGTAAACCGCAACTTGCTGGAAAGGATCGAGAGTGAAAGAATAAACCTTCGCGGGGTCTGCTGGCGGCTGATGTTGCGAAATCGGGATATACGGGTAGTTTGGGGGAATTGCGACTTGATGACGGACTTGGTGGGATACCACCATGTGTGTTGAATCTTCTGTGCCTCCCAAGCCGGCGGCGGTTGCGATTTCGCGTTCTTGCTCGGTCTCGAAGGTGTCGGCAACAACGGCGTCGGGAATTTGATCAAGACGAGGGCGCTTCATTTCCGGCGGCGCAGTCTCGGAAGGACTCTCTTGAGTATCTTTCATTTCAACGTCAGGCGCCTCAGCCGGACTCTCCTCTCCCACTGGTGGTGCATCAGGGATCTTGACATCGCCGTTGGCTTGACGCTTCTTGCTCTTGTCCTTCTTGGCACGCTTCGGCGCGCTGCCTGAGGGCTTGGGCGCCTGAGGCGTATCCTCAAAGACGTCAAAGAGCTCGTCCATCTCCAGTGGTCAAAATTGACAGGGAACCACAGAAGTTGAGTTGACGATAGAGAACTGGCACTTTTTTTCGATGAAAAATGAAAGAGCCAGATACGGAAGGCGGTGGGAGATAAACAGCGGATGACGCTAACCTATATCTGGCAAATCACGGGATGCCAAGTCCCGTGACATTGATCGTCCCATTCCGCACCTTGCGATGTTCACTCTGGCTCCGTCCATTTCCGATCGTCCGCTCTCCTCTCACATTACCTCCACGGTAGGTGCTCTGAATCGCAATTGAGACAACTGAAGTCACGACAATCTCACTGACTCTACGAAGATGTACGCCTCTGCCGCCGCTCGCGCCCGTCTGGCCACTGTTGCCCGTCGTGGTTTCTCCACCAGCCGCGCCCAGCTGGGCAGCCCCTACCACTACGCTGAGGGTCCTCGCACCAACATTCCCTTCAACCCCCTGACCAAGCACTTCTTCTGGCGCTACTGGGCCTTCATGGGTTTGTCAACCGCCATTGCCGAGTATAGTCTCTCAGGACTGACACAAGATTATCTAGTCACTGGCTTCGGTGCTCCCTTCGCAATTGCTGGTAAGCTCCTAGTCTTCTGGTTCTTGGGCTTAAATAAATCTAACGGCCCTTCTTTTTAGTCTGGCAAACCTACAAGACCAAATAAATGGTCTTACACGCTTTCGTCACCCAAAAGCAGCATGAACTATTTCGCGACGGAAAACTTAAACCAGACCCGTTGAAGCTGTTGAATATCATGTACAAAGTTAGAGAATAACATTGACTTTTCATTTCCTGCACGAACCAGTCAATTGCAGTTGCGTAGAGTTTGTAAAGCGTAAATTCAAGGGAGGTTGAAATATGGATGAAGTCATTGGCTGAGCGGATGTGGAAAATCAAAAATCTTTGGTTTGGCGTTGATAGACAGCTCGCTGTGAGCAACAATCCACCAGCTCCACGATCATCACGTTTCATCCCTCAGAGATCTGATCTCTCTGATCGTGAGCTCTTTCAGTTCTTCGCTCCTAGATCTCCCTGGTCCTGCCATCCCATGGCGGGGTAGAAAAAAGGGACTTGGTAGAAAAAAAAGTGATACCCACCACCGAATATGCGCAACCTCAAGAGCGTGCGTCTTCAAGAGACGCAAGTTGAAGGCCAACTTCCTTTGACCGCTACAGCTTGGGACACTTCTTCTGACTCGATTATTTGCGCCTTTGGCCCGTCAGAGCAGAATGCAGTCATTGAGCTGCGCAGGAAGCGCCCTGAGGTGACTTCCGCGGAGCCATTGAGCACGGATGTATTTGAGTGCCTCGCATCCTGGGATGCCCCAAGCCCCTTGCCAGACCTGGCGTGTGACCGTGTACTTTCTTTGCATTACTTTGCCGATAACCTTTCAGCCTGTCTGGTGCTGGAGGGCGGTGATATCATCATTGTGCGCGAGGAACCCCTCCCTGGCGAGGACAAAATTGAAATCTTGGGCTCTGTGGATGTTGGAATCACCGCTGCTTCATGGTCCCCGGATGAGGAGCTTCTGGCTATCACGACGAGAGCTCGGACGCTTCTGTACATGACTCGGGAGTTCGAGAATGTGGCCGAGATTACCTTCACTGAGGCAGACTTGAAAGCTTCCCAGCATGTGTCTGTTGGCTGGGGTAAGAAAGAGACCCAATTCCAGGGCAAGAGAGCTAAAGCGATGCGTGACCCCACCGTGCCAGAGCATGTGGATGAAGGAAAACTGAGCAGCAACGACGATTTCAGTACCACTATCACCTGGCGCGGCGACGGCGCTTATGTTGCCGTGAACAGCGTCGAGGAAGGAGCTCGTCGCGCCATTCGAGTTTACTCGCGAGAGGGCACTATTGACAGCGTGAGCGAACCTGTGGATGGACTCGAGAGTGCTCTTAGCTGGCGTCCAAATGGGAGCCTGATCGCTGGAATTCAGCGGTTGGATGACCGGATCGATGTTGTGTTCTTTGAAAGAAATGGTCTTCGTCATGGCCAATTCACCCTCCGTCTGACACAAGAGGAACGGCAATCATGGGCATCGCAGATCCAGCTGTCATGGAACGTCGACTCAACCGTGCTCGCTATTCGGTTTAAGGACCGTATTCAGCTCTGGACTATGGGTAATTACCACTACTATCTCAAACAGGAGATCCCCATAGTGACCGAATCTGATGCTAAGCACCCATTTTCCTTTGACTGGCACCAAGAGAAATCTCTCCGCATGGCTATTGGATCTAGAAGCTCCATTCTGGATATTGATTACGTTTTTGACATCCATCATGGCTCCACTGTGATTCCGGATGATGTTGGAGCCGCTGCGGTAATTGATGGGAAGATCTTGAAGCTCACACCCCTTCGAATGGCCGGTGTCCCGCCTCCAATGGCTCACAATGACTTGCCTCTCGACTCCAACATCATCGATGTTGCCTTCAGCAAGTCGGGCGCTCGTATTGCTGTTCTCACGGAGAAGAGCTTCTCCGTTTTCCTGTGGTCCCTCAAGAGCCGTCCGGTCCCTATGCCAATGCTCGAATCCAGCTATCCTTTGTCTGATGCTCCGGCTATGCGGCCCAGGCAAATTGCGTTTGTTGGCGAAACGGAAGTGTACGTGCTCAAGGATAGTGGTCCCAATACTGACCACATTGAGCGAACCACTCTGGAGACCAGAGAATCTCGAATCGTTTATCAGTCAGTAGAGCCAGAGCAAATTTCCTTCATCTTTGCCGGTATCGGACACCAATCTTTGTGGTTTGCACATGCCTCTCAGCATGGACGTCCTGTCAGTTACTCGAGCATTGGTATCATTGAGGGAGAACAAGTCAACATTGCTCCTTGGCTGGAAGGCCCTATGGTTGACACACATTGGGCTCGTGCTGTTTCAATCAGCGAGGAAGAGCGCGTATTGATCTCTATGACGAGGACCGGCACCTTGTACGCCAACAACCGAGTACTGGCGAAGAACTGCACGTCCTTCCTAGTGACTTCGGCCCACCTGATCTACACTACATCGCAACACTTGTTGAAATTCATTCACCTGAACCACGTGAACGACATGGAGGTTCCAGAGGATACCCCAGAAACCGATGAGCGCTGCAGAAGCATCGAGCGTGGGTCGAAGCTGGTCTCGGTTATTCCTTCTATCTTTGCTGTTGTTCTGCAGGCACCCCGAGGAAACATCGAAACCATCTACCCTCGTGCCCTGGTCTTGGCTGGGATTCGCACTTTCATCGACCAAAAGAACTATCGGGCCGCTTTCCTGGCATGTCGTAGCCAGATGGTGGATATGAATATTCTCCACGACTACGCCCCTAAACAATTTATGGAGAGCGTTCAGCTCTTCGTTGATCAGGTCAAGAAAATTGAGTTCATCGACGATTTCCTCTCACGCTTGAAAGAAGAAGATGTTTCACAGACTTTGTACAAGGACACCTTAAGGATATCCAAGACTGAATCTGCGGTTGCTGCTCAACCCGATAACCAACCGTCTCCAGGTCTGATGAAGCAATCCAGCAGAGTCAACAAAGTCAACTCCATTTGTGATGCATTCCTTGAAGTGCTTCAGGATCGTGTAGACACTAATCTGCAGAACCTGGTGACTGCACATGTGTGCAAATCCCCGCCTGACCTGGAAGCCGGTCTGCGCCTGGTTGCTCACCTCCGAGGTATGTTTTTGGTTCTCTTATGATCCAGTCTGGTATGGACGCTAACGTGCAGGATATAGTGCAAAATCCCGAGCAGGCGGATGATGCTGTTGAGCACATGTGCTTTTTGACAGATGCTCGCCAGCTCTACTCCCATGCCTTGGGATTGTATGACCTCGAGCTGACTCTCCTGGTTGCTCAACAAGCGCAGATGGTAAGCAGTGGCTTCCAAAAGCACGTGCTTTTTTCTCACTTCTTTACAGGATCCTAGAGAGTACCTTCCATTCCTTCGGAAGCTGCAGACGCTTCCTGAGATTCGGCGCCAGTTTGAAATTGACAATCACCTTTCTCGATTCGCCAAGGCTCTGCAACACTTGTTTGCCATCAATGCTCACGAAGAGATCCGCGCCTACGTTGTTCGCCATGTATTGTACAAAGAGGCTCTTGAACTCTACAAGTATAACCCCGAGGAACAGAGAGAGATTACTCAACTGTATGCCGAGTACCTTCAAGGGGACTCGAAACACAAGGATGCCGCAATAGGTGGGTCAATAATTCATTCCCATAAAAGAAACATTCTAGCTAACATAGTATCCAGCTTATGAATCACTCGGACGTTACGATCAGGCCTATCAATGCTACCATGTAGCTCACATGTGGCGCGAATCGCTCTACTGCGCGATGATGGCCGATCTGTCACCAGAGGCTCTCACTACTCACATCAACGATGTAGCCACGAACCTGGAAGATGAAGCACGCGACTACGTTGGTGCAGCAACTATTTATGCCGAGCACCTCAATGACGTTGTCACCGCTGCCCGGCTCCTGTGCCGCGGCTCCAAATTCGCCGACGCAGCCCGCCTTTTGACACTGAATGGCAAGAAGGACCTTGTTAAGGAAATAGTAGACACCGGGCTGGCCGAGGCCATGGGCTCCATGACCGATCTGCTCGCCGACTGCAAGAACCAGCTCAATGCCCAGGTTCCCCGAGTCAGCGAACTCCGTGTGCTTCGCGCTGCCGACCCTCTTGCTTTCTACGGTGGTGACCCAACTGGCGGCGAGGGTGGTGTCGATATCCCCGACAATGTCTCACTTGCTCCCACCGAAGCTACTACCCTAGCCGGTCGTACCATGTTCACCCGGTATACGGGCAAGACAGGAGCATCTCGGCAGACGTCCCGCACTCGACGACGTGAAGAGCGCAAGCGTGCCAAGGGAAGAAAGGGTACTGTGTACGAAGAAGAATACCTGGTCAACAGTATCCGACGACTCATTGAGCGTGTCAACTCGGCTGTGGGGGAGGCCTCGGCTCTTGTGGATGCACTGCTCCGTCGTGGTATGCGGGAGCGTGCAGCAGCCATTGAGAAGGCGTTGGAGGATGTCTTGAAAATGTGTGCTGATTGCCGAGACGACGTGTTTGAGGTACCGCAGGTGGAGAACAAGAATCAGGAGGATGAGGATGGAAACCCGATCGAGCCTCTGCCCCCGCTTTCCGGTGGTGCGCGCGTTCTTGCGGAGAGTCTAGGCATTGTGACGGGCGGCACTCCCAAAGCAGTACCTGTCGTGAAGGAGATGAGCAAATCGTCTCTGCTTGTTTAAGCCGATAAAAGGCATTCAAATAATTAAGACGTTGCATGTTGTGATTGTATCTCTCCGGGCTAATGCATAGTAGTCTTTTGTCAGGACCAGGGACCCTTGAAACTCCTCGTGGCTGTCTGGGGAAAGCGATGCAGAACGCGATCAAAGTTGACCTACATAAAGAAGACCCTTCCAAATTCAGTTAGAGGTTCCCAAGATCGTCAATCGCAACTTGTATCAAATCCCGAGGTCTTCAAGATCCCACATTCCGTGGCCGACTAAGCAATTGTAACATCGCGAGGCCAAACGAAGTAAGCCAAGCAATTTCCAACCCAGCCAAAGCCGTTGGAAAGCCGGAATCCCCAATGCTGTCCTGGGCTCCCAAAGGGCTCGCCCGTCGGAGTTCCGCCTTGCATAGGCCCGTGACCCTCAAGCAGGTCTTTCCCCTGAAGATAACCGCGACGCAATACGCGAGGTACACCATGCAGGATCAACTAGATCACCCAGTCGGAGCGGGGTGATAAGACAGTTAGCAGACCTGGGCCAACGAAATCCACATCGCCAACCCGCTAGTCCGCCGCGCGCGCGACCTCAGTGGCGTGATTTAGTACAATGCCCCGCTGGAGGATGCTTAGCTCTCACGCCACGCGTGATGCTCGGTTGTGGATGTCTCATCTCCCATGCAGTGAGTACGCCCAATCACCATGCATCATGGGAATTAATTATCCTGCCCGCCTTCCTAAGGTGGGGACTTTTATCGGTGGTCTGGAGATTGTGTTGATGTCGGTCCTGTGGGGTGGCATTTTGTATTTGAAGGGCCTCTAGGCCCACCCCCTGTCGGTGATGATTGTAGACAATCCATAACGACTCGGAGATGTTGGTACATCAGGTTTGTGTTGCGCTGGCCATTGTGGCAGTGACGGGGGCCATCCCGGCTCCTATTAAACATGTCTTGCATGAGAAGCGAGACAAGCATGCTTATGACTGGATCAAGGGTGCACGTATTGAGAGTGATGCGGTGCTGCCTGTCCGTATTGGATTGACACAGAACAACTTGGAGAAGGGTGATGAGTTGCTGATGGAGGTGTATGTAATCCAACACTTGTCAATTACTGGGTAAGGTCTCCTACTAAACCTTCGCTTCAGGTCGAGTCCGTCCTCTGCCCGATATGGACAGTACTGGTCTGCTGAAGAGGTGCACAATCTGTTTGCCCCTTCTGCTGAAGCCGTGGATGAGGTGCGCCAGTGGCTTCATGCTGCTGGAATTGACAAGGCTCGCATTGTTCACACCGACAACAAGGGCTGGCTGGCATTTGATGCGTACGCACACGAGGCCGAGAAGTTGTTCAAGACCGAGTTCTATGAGCACGAGCATGTGAGCACGGGCAGCATGAAGATTGGATGTGATAGGTAAGACTTTGTGCATTGAAAGAGGCAAAGGCACGAATTTGACCATGCTATAGCTATCATGTCCCAGAGCACATTCAGGGGCACGTCGACTATATCACACCAGGTGTCAAACTGAGCCCCGTTGTTAAGTGTTGTAGTTCAAAGGAAGATATTGTTATTCAGAGGGAAACTTGAGGCTAAATATATACAACAAGAAGAACAAGTTGATTTCCAATCAACTTAGTTCTTCCTATAGATACCTCGGGATTAATTCCGATGGTTCGGCTTGGTTCCTGATCTGCACCAGCCTCATATCATAACATTCCCCCTCAGGATCGCTTTGCTGGCAGGGCGATACTGGATTTGCGCAGAGCAGTCAGGCCTCAGTAAAACCACTCAAAAAACCTTCGTGGGAAAATAAAATGGAAAGAGCGCCTTTGCTGTCATGCGTGTTGCCTTGGAGTCTCTGAGACGTCGACTCCTAAGAGACTACAAAATTTGGCAAAGGACGTAGGCCCCAATGGCTTGGTGAGGCCATCTGCGGCCTGTTCCTCAGTTGGCACATATTGAAGCTCAATCTCGCCTGCATCCAGCACGGCTCGCTGATAGTGAAATTTCACATTGAAATGCTTCGTTCGTTTATGGAACTCGGGATTGCGAGACAACGCGATGGCGGACTGGTTGTCAGCCATGATGTTAGTGACCGGAGACCGATACAGCTGTGTTTCGGCAAGAAAGGTACGAAGCCATTGCAGATGTAGAATGGCATTGTACTGTCCGATATATTCGGCATGAGTTGTAGACGTGGCGACTTCCCCCTGTCTCTTGGACGACCAGGAAACTGGGGCACCTGCAAGCTGGAATACATAGCCAGACGTTGAGTATGCACCGTCAGTGACGACAGAGCCACCAAAGTCGGCGTCCGTATAACCGATCAGCTGCCCGCTGCGGTATGTAATACGATGAGATTGCGTGGCTTTGATGTAGCGAAGTAATCGCTGCAGAGCGACTTGGTGGTGCGATTGCGGCTGGGCCGTGAAGCGACTCAACATGCCCAGCGCAAACGCAATATCCGGTCGCGTGCCAACCATTAGATACATTAACGAACCAATAGCGGTCGCATAACGAGCTTTTGCCTCCTCGTCCAGGTGTTCCTCGTTGGGACGATGATTTAGGATTTGCTTGGGATTCATCGGCGTAGACTTCGGCTGACAGCTCTCCATGCCAAAGTCGGAGAGCACCTTCTGGATGTACTGGTGTTGATGAATAGATACGGACCCATCGACGTGATGATCGAACTGGATCCCAAGGAACGATTGTGGGGTGCCCAAATCGTTCAGTCGGAACTCTATTTGCAAGGCTCGTTGGACTTGTTCAATCTCATGCGTGTTTGCCGCAGCAACAAGAAAGTCATCGACATAAACACAAACGACGCAATCCGGCTTGTAGAACACACAGTTGTCCGATTGGGCCATGGTGAAGCCATGAGAAGCTAGGACGCGGTGGACGCATTGGTACCAAATCCGCGGGGCCTGCTTCAACCCATACAGTGAACGGCGTAATCGACACACGTACCCTGGTTCTTCGAAACCCTCCGGCAACTCCATATAGATAGACGAATCGACGTCTCCATGGAGAAATGCGGTGACCGCATCGTATTGGTGGAGTTTCCAGCCGCGCAACACAGCACTGGCGACAATGCAGCGGACCGAGTCCATCCGGGACACAGCAGCAAACGTTTCGTGATAATCAATGCCATGTTTCTGCCGGTAGCCTTTGATGACCAATCGCGCTTTGCGCCTTCCGTTGGCTTTGGTCTTGAAGACCCATTTACAGCCAATCACATGATCTCCGGCTGGAACGTCCTCTCGCCGAACCTTTTCCCATGTTCCGTGTTCGAGAAGCGACGCATATTCTTTCTGGATGGCGGCCCACCAGTCCAGCTGGTCTGGGCCTGATACAGCTTCGCGAAAGGTCGCCGGGTCGACTTGTCTGGTCGGTGCGGTATTCAATGCGCCTGCAGAGTAAACCTTGCCAAGTGATTCCAGGAGACGCCGTGACGGTCTTCGTCTGCGACCATAGATTGAATACCCGAGATCCGTTGTCAAGTCGGTTTCTTGTTGGCTTGGATTAACCACTGCGGGTGTCTCCTCCTCTCGCTCAAATGGCGTTTTCTCTCGCCCATTCGACGGAGGTAATGGCGATGCAGGCGGTGTTGGCAGCCCGCTGGCTGAATGTGGCATTGATGGAAAGACAGGTGATGGAGGAGCGTTGTCCGGGAGGTCGTTGCCTGTTTCCCCCTCGATGAGTGGCGCCACTGGGGTCCTCTCATCGAACTCGACATCACGGGAAAAGACTGTCTTTCCTGAATGGATTTCATAGAGCTTGTACTGATTCGGTTCACAATAGCCTAGCAGTCGACACTCGGATGATCTTGGTCCGAGTTTTGCTCGATGCTCTTTTGGTATTAAGACCCATGCACGAGAGCCGATCCGTCGCAGATGCAAGAGCGAGGGCGGTTTCCCATATAGGATTTCAAACGGTGTCTTCTTCTGTAAGATCGATGCTGGTGCACGCAGCTTCAAGTAGACCACTGTGTCTACAAGCTCGATCCACCAGGAAGGAGAAAGGTTCGCATCGGACAGGAGCGTGTTGATCCGCTCCCGGATAGTACGATTGGTGCGTTCGGCCAGCCCATTCTGCCCTTTGCAGTATGGCGGCGATGTGTCGAACTCAACTCCCTGGGATTCGAGGTGTGTTCCAATTGGCAGATATTCTCTCCCATTATCGGTGAGGAACCTTCTGATCTGGGCGCCGAACTGTCGGTGCACCCAGGCCTCAAAATCTCGGAACTTCTGGAGCGCTTCATGCTTCCATCTCATGGCATAGGCCCACGAGCCACGAGAATAATCGTCAGTAAAGGTGATCACGTACCTAGAGCCATCTTTGGCAACGGGCATCTCCATGATGTCCGAATGGATCAATTCGAAAATTCTCGTTGAATGCAGACGTGGCCGTCTTGCACGGGAGTTCCTCTTCTGATGCTGCTTACCCGACATGCACGCCGGGCACTGCGGCGTTGCCTGCAGCTGCGCCTGCGTCAGCGGTCGGTACGGAGTGCCGGTCTGCCGGAGGACCACCCTTAAGTCGCCCCGGTTCAGATGTCCCATCCGAGCGTGCCACAATGCTTCGGAGGCCTGGTCCACTCCTGTGCACACATCTTCTTCGAGTATCACAGCTTCACCACCGAGTTCAGAGGTTAACGCTGCGCATTCTGCGTCACTTGACTCCCGAGGGTCGTCGACGTCCATGGCCACCGCCTGCGGTTCCAGGGAATCTGCATGGTCATGGGTCGTCGGTGCCCTCGCCAGTTGGACTCGCTCTCGAGATCTCTTGCTCACATGGCACCGCAGGATCAGTAGATCCTCCTCCGCGTGGTAGGCGGTCCCCACAGTCCGTCCTCGGCGTTGCACAAAGACGTTCTGCGGGTGCGCCACCACCGAGTAGCGGTCTCGCAGCAACTTCGGCACGCTGATCAGGTTCATCCCGACGCGTGGCGCAAAGTACACATTCTTTAACACCAGGGGTTGGTTGAACTTCCCCCGGAGCGTGAGCTTCACCATACCAATCCCTTCGGCTTCCACTGGATCGCCCGCCGTATCCAACATCTCGCGGTGAGGCCGCAGACTGCTGAAGCAGCTCCGGTCCCAGCAGATGTGGCTGGTGGCGGCCGAGTCCAGGATCCACCGGGGTTGCGGTGCGTGGGTATAAAGAGTCGTCACCCTCGCCCTCACGATATTGATCCTCGGTCTCTTGGAAGTCGGAGGGCCCTGCCGATCTTCCACCTGGCTTGATGGTATCCTTTGTAAATTATTTCTTGGTGAGCCGGAAATACTCCGTTCAGTCTTCAGGGCATGGTCCCTGGACGACTGTCCTTCTCGCTGTTTCTTCCAGCACTGCGCGACCACATGGCCGCGCTTTTTACAATAGTTGCATTTCTTGGCAGTCTGCTGCACCGTATTGACAGACGGGCCAGATGCTGCCTGCAAGGGTGTTGGAGCTTCTTTTCTCCGAACCGTCTGCTCAGCATTAGACAGACGATTTCCGATCGTGGTCGGATTCACCGGATCCTTGTCATTCTGAATGGCATCCACCACGAGAATGTATTCCGGTCCGATCTGCGTCAGTAAGATCGCAATGTGCGTTCGATCGCCAATGGATCCGGGCACGATAGCATTCAATCGATGTACGAGCAACCGTACCCGATCGACAAATTCGCGGGCACTGCCGCAGCGCTCGCCAGTGGTTTCACGAAGCTGCGCAAACAGCTCGCAGAACGTGGCGAGTTCCATTCGCCGGTACCGTTCTTCGAGTTCATTCCAGAGGTCGCGAGACGTCTCAAGTCCCGCAACATGAATGCTAATGTTGGGGGACAGATACCGGAAAATGGTGTGGTAAGCCTCAGCTTCGCGGCGCGACCATTCACGGTGGCGCTCGAATGCCTGGACCTCCACTTCGAGGCGCGCCTCAATGGCGCGCTGTCTCACCGCCCCCGCGAGGTGCGGTTCCACCAAAGGGTGGATGTCAGCCGTAATAGGCTTGGCGTACTTGAACAAGCAGTCAGGACGCTGGAGGTTGCCCGACACAACATCCCAGACCTGCCTGGCTTTGAGGTAGGAGGTCATGAGACGTTTCCAGGTTGCGAAGTTGTCGCTGCCTGTCAGAGGCTCAATGGCCGTGACGGCTCGGTCGGGCGAGTCGTGGACCAGAGCCGACATAGTGATGATTGTAAAGCGGGGTAGATATAATCACGAAAGGTTAAGATAATTCCTCAGATGAGTAGAGACGGCACCCGAGATTTTGCTCCCGGGCTCATAACCTGTTGTAGTTCAAAGGAAGATATTGTTATTCAGAGGGAAACTTGAGGCTAAATATATACAACAAGAAGAACAAGTTGATTTCCAATCAACTTAGTTCTTCCTATAGATACCTCGGGATTAATTCCGATGGTTCGGCTTGGTTCCTGATCTGCACCAGCCTCATATCATAACATTAAGAAGCGTAGCCACACCAAGCGAGCTTCCAGCCTGGCTCACTCTAAGCCAAATGCAAAGGCTGTGTCGACTTCTGACAGCCACTACCAGGTCCCTGCCAAGGCATTGTCACTTTCCAAGGACCTGCAACTCTGTGGCTATAACATGACCCCTACCTGCATCAAGGCCTTGTATGATATCCCCGATGCTACTAAGGCCAGAAAGGGCAACTCGCTTGGTCTCTACGAACAGGGAGATTACTTCGCCAAGTCGGACATCGACCTTTTCTACAAGGAGTACGCTCCTTGGGTTCCTCAGGGCACATACCCCATTCCAGCAATGATTGATGGAGCAAACTTTTCCGTACCTGCTGATAGCTCGTTGAATACGGGTGAATCTGACATTGATATTGATATGGCGTAAGTCTGATGATCTCAAGAGTCTCCAATTCTTGATTCCTCTGCTAACGGAAATAGTTTTGCTTTGATTCACCCTCAGACCGTTACCCTGTACCAGGTTGATGATCAACTTTACGAGCCAGCAGAAGTTGCCACGACTAACCTTTTCAACACCTTCCTTGATGCTCTTGACGGCTCCTACTGCACGTACGAAGCCTACGGAGAGAAGGGTGATGATCCCAGTATTGATCCTGTCTACCCGGATACTCGTCCTGGTGGCTACAAGGGAAAGCTCATGTGCGGCGTGTACAAGCCTACCAATGTTATCAGCGCTTCCTACGGCCAAGCCGAAGCTGATCTCCCCATCGCCTACACCAAGCGCCAATGCAATGAATTTATGAAGCTCGGTCTGCAGGGCCACTCGATCCTGTTCGCCTCTGGTGATTATGGCGTTGCCTCGTTCGCCGGCGATGGCCAGGCCAACGGCTGCCTGGGCCCCGACTCCAAGATCTTCAACCCCCAGTATCCGTCCAACTGCCCGTACGTGACCTCCGTCGGAGGCACCATGATCTATGCAGACCAAACAGTCAAAGATCCTGAGAGTGTCATGCACGTCAACCTTGGTGGCACCGCCACCAACTTCAGCACTGCTGGTGGCTTCTCTAACTACTTTCCCCAGCCCTCCTATCAGAAGGAGGCCGTCAAGAAGTACTTTGAAAAGGCTGATCTATCCTACCCCTACTACTCTGAGTTCAGTGTGGATGTCAACACCACGAAGGGGCTTTACAACCGCATTGGCCGTGCGTATCCCGATGTTGCGGCTAATGGTGCCCAGTTCCGTGCTTATAAGAACGGTGATGACTATCACTGGTATGGATCTAGTCTGGCCTCGCCGTTGTTTGCCTCGGTTCTAAACTTGGTATGTGCAATATTTCAATTATGAGAAGTGTTTGAACGGTGCTCATGAAATTCTGCAGATCAACGAGGAGCGTCTCGCTGTAGGCAAGTCACCTGTCGGCTTTGTCAACCCTGTTCTCTACGCTCACCCAGAGGTCCTCAACGATATCACCAACGGCACCAACGCCGGATGTGGTACTAATGGATTCGCTGCAATTGAAGGGTAAGCAATCATATCTTGAAAGAAAACTCTTGGCACACCAGAAATGTTAACAATGATTCTAGATGGGACCCCGCCACCGGTCTGGGCACTCCTAACTACCCCAAGTTAAAGAAGCTCTTTATGAAGCTGCCTTGAATAAGTCTTCCATTCATTGAGAATTGGACAAAGGCTTTGTTCAAGTTCCAGATCAAGTTGGCTATGAAGCATCGTTGTGTTCAAGGGAATGTGTTTGCGTCTCCCAGGATGACGTACCCAGCGAGTGGTCAGCAAAGATACCGAAATTAATTAAATCGAAGCTTCCTCGCCTTTTGAATGGAGGTTTCGATGCAGATGAATCAAGATCGCTTTCAATAAAATCTGCCTAATGTCCGATAGCAGTGAAATTCGTAACAATGAATCATGTTAATGGCAGTGATTCTCTAAATATATACAATGTATGTCACGTAGCATGATGTATGTCAAGGTCTAAAATTTATATATTTGGTCCTTTTTGAACCCCAGACGGCCGAGAACGCCCTCACTCCGACGCGATCCAACCAAAGAATCTTCCATCGCAGGAGGACCACACACGAAAACATGGGAGTTCTCGTTCGACCCCTTCATGACATTCCGCAACAGCTCCTCATTGACATATCCCTTGGGCAAAGAGGAATCCGTCTCCGTCGGGTGACTAACAGTGTAGGTATAGTTAAAGCGGTCGGGGAAGCGCTGCTTATATTGTTCCAATTCTTCCCTCAAGAGCAAATCCTTTTCTGTGTTGACACCGAATACGACATTGATTTTCGTTTTGTCGTTCGGGTTGTTGAGGATGCCCTGAATCAGCTGGTAGATCGGTGTGATACCAGCTCCGCCTGCGATGAGGTAGACTTGAGAGAACTTGTTGGGCGTCCATGCGAAGCCTTTCAAGGCTGTGAGGAACGTAAGGGTGTCGCCCGGGACCAGCGAGTGCAAATGGGTGCTGACTTTGCCATTTGGGTAGTGTTTCACCATCAATTCGAGAGAACCTTGTCGATCTGTTTCAATTCGTTAATGGAAATTGTACAAATATAAGAGTGGACTCTTCATCTTACTCAGGTCGCTAATGGGAGTATACGGGCGGGGCACGGGAAACCAGCTTCCCTTGGGCCAGGAGATTGTGAGAAGCGCCGCTAAAATATCATTAGTATATACGTCGTCTTCCACGCCAAGAATGGAACATACAGGTCAAGGTTAATCCGCTTGTGGCGGTTTCATCAGGAAATTCAAACACCAGGCGCTTAGTGTTGTGATTCACTTGTTTAACATCTTGTAGGCGCAATGTGGTGAATCCAAAGCCGCCAAAGACCTTTGGGGTCGTTGTAGACTCGGCATGTCCTGTAGGTAGGAGAGAGGATCGAGTGCTGTAGTAAACTCCTACACCGGCAACCGCTACAGCAGATGCTATGAACGGCTTAGACTGGAACAATTGCCAGGGAAGTCGTGAAGAAGCCATTTTGCTTTCAATCTGTGATTGTTGAAGAAATTCTTTTGAAAAGACTAGGTGTATTATTTGCAGCTATAAGACGATCTTATATCTGAATGGGGGCCAGCTTATTTCCAAATGCGGTGTCTGCACAAAGCCCGGCCAAAAGCCAAAAGCCAAAAGCCAAAAGCCGATAAAGGCCGACCTAAGCTTCCGGGCGCAGAGTGGGCCCACAGTGGGCCCACTTCCCGGCATCAAAGAGCGTCCAAACTGCGAGTCGGCATGTACAGCGCCCGACACTCCGTTGGCTCATGCTTAATTGACGGTTCCTTCCCTGCAAAATCCCCATTTGCTCCAAGTCTATCATTGTTTCAAGATACCGTTGAGTATTCTCCTTCCACATTTCCCATACACGATGGCCTCATACCCGCTCGGATTTCGACTGGCGCAAGCTATTGGTTTGACTGGCGCAGCATGGCTAGCAGGTAAGCCCACTTCGTTACTTCTTCTTTCCATTTCTTTTCTGCCGGCTATGAAGATATTCACTGCAGACCACCTCAATCAAAGAACAGCGGAAGAGTCAAGACGCATGCTAATCCAACGTTCTGTTACACCTGGACAGGAAACATTAGTGCGCTAAGCAGTATATCCACCCCAGCCCTCGTCAAATCCTATCGTGAGGGCAATATCCCTTCAAGTACGATCGCCAAGCAATGGCGAGGGCTGTATGAGCTCGGAAAGGCCCAAAACCCCCCTATCGCGGCTGCGGTCACCCTCTCTTTCGGCTATCTCGCTTGGTGCGTCCGACCGGGAAGCCCACTGTTTCGGCAGACGCCCATGAGCCGCACGGCGCTCTTTTCCACTGCGGCGATATTGACCGTGGGAATCATCCCATTTACTGTGATTTTCATGTCGAGCACAAATGACGCGTTGATCCGGAAAGCTTCGGTCACTTCTGAGGCTTTTGAAGAAGACACTATCGAGTCAGTGATGACGTGGACTACTCTGAATCAGCTTCGAGGCTTCCTACCTTTGGCTGGTGCTTGCTGTGGATTGGTGGCCTCTTTCATCTAAGGACACTTAACGATCGACGATGCTAATTTGGAAATTTGCATCTTTTCGGTTTTGGTGATTGATGATTCAGATGCACGTGTGTCTTCTCCAAGTTATATGAAGCCTTCTCTTGTTCGTACACCATGACTTAATTGTAATTACTGGTTTGAGCCACCCAATGCACGGCCTTATTTTTAATTCTGGCAGTATTTTGGAGTCTCTCCTGTAGCCTCTTGACCCAGCGTATGCAGATGCGCTTGCTAATTACCAACGTAACTAGGCAGTTGCGATTGTCCAAATCACATAGTTTGAGCCTCTAAGAGACTCGGCATAGCTCTGAACCCTCTCTTGTTTCATTCCATGGGAGCCTCGGCTTTCTTCTGGAAGAATACCTCGAGATGTTCTTATATACAAATGGAGATTTTCATTTCACAAAAGAAGAGTAGTTCTGACGGGCACTCCCTCGTGTACTTCTCTTTTGTGCCCCTATGAGTTGGTACAGCAGACACTGACTTGTAGATATTGCCGGGTGATCTGGAAACGTGAGTCAGAATATTTACTCATCATTATGAAGCATTAGGAGAATCAATTACTGATCTCTCGAAAACCCGAGGGATATATATCTGTCTTTGCGTATCTTAAAATTTACCACTCTTCTGTCAAAAGCTTATTTAGCAGCATACTTACCGTCAACTAGTGCTTGAATTGAATAATTTATTTTCACTTTTCTTTCCCAAGATGATCTCACAGGCAAGGTTGTTTGATACTTCTTCAGACAATGCATCTCTCAGCACAATCATCACGACCGTTCTAGTCTTCGGACTTTGCAGTCTGCCGTCATCACAACGAGACATACATTTCATGGGGAAATTCGACTACTCTGCCATATGTGTGACCAATTGGGGTCGTTTATGAATACTCATGTGGGTTCCTAGGCCGCCACTTCTGTAGAATGCAGCCGAAATATTTCGCTGACACCCTCAGCGCCTAGCCGTGGATTCAAGTGTTGCAATGATTGTGTAGCATGTCAAACATGGGCTTCCTCCATGAGAATTTGGTAAGAGATACATAGACATGTCGGGCTACATCCTTCATTTGAATCAGTCGGATTGTTACAGAATTGCCATTGAAAACCAATTAAGATTGTAATATCAAGAAACTGGTATTTTTACTGCGAATTATGTTCTAGAAAGCGGAGGGAAAAACAAAGATGGAAAGAGACATCATCTTTCGCCATGGACCAGATATGGGCTCTGCAAAAGGAACTGGGGTATCTTCCAAGCTGTCTTAGCAAGGTCGCTGTATCGTAAATCTCATATCAGATCCTTTTACTGGGAAACAATCTCGCCAGTCTCAGTCACAAGGTGGTCCTCCACAGTAATGGGACCCTCACCAACACCGGTCAAAATGACACGGCTGACACCATCCTTGAGAACATCCAGAACACGAGAGTCAATGTTTTCAAGAGCAACGCCAGGGGCGGTGACATTGGCCAATCTCTCGTAGAAGGCACCCTCCCAGCCAATAGTGTTAGCCCCAAGGATAGCCTTGACGGTGCCAGCGACCAGCTCAGAGTCCTTGTCCTCATAATAGATGACGGCGTTCGGGCCGGCATCGAAGGTGTAAGCGGCGACGGTCCGGCCGACAGCGCGGTTGATGTCGTGCACCAGGCGGACAGCGGCACGGGAAACATCGTTCATATAGAAAATAGGGGGCCAAGAGTCAAGGCAAGTGGCGTGGAAGGTGTTGGAGTCACGCATAGTGATCTCAGCAAACTTGGGGAAGTCTTTATCGCGAATAGCAGCCTCAATGGCATCCATGCGCTGGGGAACAACCGCCTCGGCGCGCGTGGCAAAGAGGTCTGAAGTGTGCACGGTAGTCTGCATACCCTCGGTGCTGGGAACATCCTTCTTCTCGGCGCTCACAACCAAGACCAGGGCGCGCATCTCAGGCCAGTGAGAAGCGGGGGCAACCTCCTCAGCGAGACTGTCGCTGCCGTCAGCGAGCTCACCGGTGCGCCAAGCGACATAACCACCCATCAGGGACCGACAGGCAGAGCCAGATCCCTGGCGCGCGATGCGGCTAAGCTCGCGAGGAGATTGAGGGAGTTCGTAGAGGTTGGCGACAGCCCGAACGAGGGCAGCGAAGCCAGCGGCGGAGCTGGCAAGACCAGCAGCGGTGGGGAAGTTGTTCTCGGAGACGATGCGTAGGGGAAGAGCGGAGAGCTTGGGCAGCGAGGCGTCGGCATCTTCAAGTGACTTGCGCAGGGCACGCAGGTTGGAAAGACAGGCGAGAGTGCGCTTGGAGGACTGGATCTCCTGGGGCTTGCCGTTCAGGGTCAGGGTATCCTCAGAGGGGTACTTGGTGGAGCAAGAGGCGGTGGTCAGGGTGCGGAGAGATTTCTGGGAGAGAGTGACCGAGAGAGATGAGTTGGTAGGCAGGTTCAGTGTGGTATCACGCTTTCCCCAGTACCTGGAAACAACGCCGTTAGCAAAACAATTCCATTGTTGGGTCGATCAAGAGGGGTTGAAGGCGCAGCTTACTTGATGACGGCAATGTTGACCGGGGCAGTAGTGGTAGCCCGATAAACGGACTGGTTCGATTCAGAGGCCATGTTTGCTTCAAATTGAAGGTATAGGAAGGTTTGCCAACAAAATAGGGGACCTCAATGCAATCAGGAGGGGCGGTGAACTTCCGAATTGAGCGTTTATACGATGGCGGGCGGTGAGGGCAAAATTATTTGGCGATCGCCCGCTTACTTCGCGGTCGTCAATCTTCCTCACAAACCACGATTTACAATGGGTGCCGGTGCCAGTACTCTCTCCACAGAGCCACCTGCGGCTTCATGTCCAGTTGATCACAAGACACGCGAGATCTGGTTACAGCAGCACAAAGATTCACCACACCCTCCCTCCGTTCCCTCCGGCACCGCCGAATCAACACAAGGCCCGGTCAAACATCAACGCCCGCTATCTACAGACCGCGAAGTCAGCACAATACCTCGAGCCGGAGAAGTGGGTGCAAAAGCCTGCCCCGAATCTAACAAAGATTCAGCCACTGCCCCTTCACCATATGCTGCCTCACATGGATGTCCATCCAATGCCGAAGCCGAGACTGGCCACGATGAAGCCTCCGGCAACTGGATCTATCCATCCGAGAAACAATTCTTTGAAGCTTTGATGCGCAAAGGCAACACCCCGGGGTCCACATCATCCGCTTCTGAACTTGCGACATCTGTCGCATCTATCATTCCCATTCACAACGCGGTCAACGAACGCGCATGGCAACAGATTGTCGACTGGGAAAAGAAAGCCCCTTCATCTGACCCAGGAAGCAAGAAATGTGGAGGGCCAAAGCTGTACTCATTTCGGGGTCTAGGAGTTGATCCGCAGTTCTTGAGTCCCCGTGCGCGAATCAATGGATGGCTCGGCTATCAGCTGCCTTTCGACCGACATGACTGGGTCGTTGAGCGCTGCGGGGGAGAGCGTGTTGAATATGTGATCGACTTCTACCAGGGCAAGACCGGAGCTGGGAATTCGGGCGGCTTGGCAGGCAATGCCGGCCCTGGGACATTGAGCTTCTACTTGGATGTTCGGCCAAAGCTGAACTCTTATGAAGGCTGGAGAATGAGATTCAACAAGTTCGTCGGCCTGTGATGCGGTCCAATTCCGAAGCATCAACTGTATAATTCATGTATAACCATTTGTACGATATTGCACAACACAAGACCTAGAGGTAGCGATGTTCTCCATTCAATATACGTCAGAGTCAAAACTGGTAGAAACTATGAAAACAAGAGAAAATGTTCAGGGCAAACCATGAGTGCATCATGCATCGGGGATATCGTGCGAGGACATAAGAGAGATAATCGACCGCCAGGATGAAATCATAACAGAAAAACGGTGATAAAACCAGGTCTATCCGAGAACAACAGCAAGAATAATAATAGTCAGAATAACAGCAAGAATAACAAGCAAGCAGCATGCCTTATTGCGAGCGTTCTTCTGATACCGGCTGGCACTGCGCAACTCAGTGTTTGCCCCACGGGTGTCCTGAGTGACGTTCTGGACGTTCTCGCTGATGATATCGAGCTGGCCACCCTGCTCGTGAACAATGTGTGCGACGTCGCGGAATAGTTCGTTCAATTCGCCAACGCTCTGTTCAATGTTGCGGATCTCTGTCTCTCGCTCGATGATCAGAGACTCCTGGAAGTCAACCTCGCCCTGGTTAGCCAAGCGAGACTGCTCTTCCAGTTGTTGCTGCTGCAAGTGACCCTCGCTATCTGCAACTCCAGGTTCAGTATCATCCATGGCAGTTCGCGCGGCAACTGCGGAGGCACGCTGTTTCTCTAAGGCACGCCGCTGGACGGTCTGGAACTCGTCCAGGCTTGCTTTGAATTCGGATGACAGCTTTTGCTGAGTCCATTTTTGCGATGGCTGTATCGAGATCAGTCAGATTTAATCAAATTATATGTAAGTGCAGACATGTACATACGTTCACGTCCTCCCAAGTCTGGATCTTTTTAAGGCCCTCTCCCACATCTTTGAACCCGGTTCGAGTCTCCTCCAAGAGATTATGGACCCTTTCCCGCACTCGTTCAGTATCTCGCTTTGTTCCCAAGAGTGCAATCTGGTTTGACAAGCGAGAGATATTAGAGGTCAGTGTGAACAACTGATCAGAGAGCGATTCCGCGAGATGGTCGAAGCCAGGGTCATCGCGGTATACTGAGTCTTCTTCACGGCGGAAGCCGGACTGAGCCTCTAGGGAGCTCAAGCGGTCATAGGACATAGTGGGCAACGCTGAAGAACAAACGTAGAATGATGAGGAGATATGCACAAGGCACGAGACAAGCACCTTGCTGCCTCCCGGGGACTGCGACTCACATGACGTATCCACCCTAGTCTATAACAGTGTTAGCCTCATGTGCCACCGGCTCAAGCCACGATATCACCTGACTTGTGGCTGGTGTGTTTTGATGCCTCAAAATATTCCATCATGGACTCAGCTTGCTATTGCTCCCAACGGCACTGCGCGACCAGCTCCCACTCGTCTTGACTCCCGCCAATCCCGTCGCTGAACCGACGACTACCACCAGCAGGTCTTAAAGCTCCTGGGATGGTCAATCTGATCATGCTCTAAGACTGTTCACATTCTCTCTTTCAGAGCCATCCCACTCCAGCTAGCATGATGGCCGCCCCTCAAACTCGGCCTTATAGGCGCATCCTGACATCGGCATTGCACCGTCGATTTGTTCATGCATCAGCTTTATCCCTACTAGTCTCATATGTTGTCGCAATTGCAATCGGCGACAAATCATCCTGTAAGTTTTGCGGCGCTGCGAAAGCTTTCCAATCCGCTTCTGAGCTTCCGGCACTAACATAGATGCCTTTTGCAGTGTTCTGGTCATGGTTCCCCATTGGTGGAGCTGGAATCCGCGCGGTCTTACTCTTCGTTTCATCCCTCGCCGTCTTCGTACTGCGCGTTGGCCAACTTCACCTTGGCTCGCGAACGACGACATCCTCGATCGCGACCTTCAGATATCTTTTTCCCCTTCAAGTTGCGCAGACTTTCGGATGGTATCTTTTCTCAGCTTGGTGGTTCACCGAGATCTACTTATGGTCATCCTCTGCCGAGGCGGCTTTGGAGATGGTGAAACGGGGCAAGTACGTCGACAGTTATCAAGGCGACCTCCAGAGCAAGCGCTAATGAAAAGTTCAGGCTGCACGAGCGACCATCGCTTAACGAGCGCCCAATCTACATTCATACATTCCACGTACTCTTGGCATGCTGGCAAGCTGTGATCCATCTCGCCAATGATTACGATCGAGTTCCAATCCCTACCGTGAAGCGAGCTTCTGATGCGCTTGATGTGCGGACACACCCTATCCCTGCCACATCGAAACACATTCAGGCCCTGCTACCCCAGACACTCATTGATGGTCTCACACGAACCATGTGGGTCGCTGTTGTTACTCCCCTCGTGTATCAATTTGTGCTTCGACAGACCGCGTGGAGCTGGTCTTTGTACTTCGCCAAGCTCTTCTGGAACATCCCAAGATCGTCCGCGGAACCTGCTTCGCTTCTTCCCCCCGGTTTCATTTTCCTGATTGCCCGCTCTATTTTCTCTGGCTCTCTGCTTGTCCTGTGCTGGCAGGCGGCTAATCTATTCTTCTCCATCTTCATCGGCAAGGAACCCCTGAAGCGTGGACAGCCACTGACCTCTGAAGCCAAGGACCCTAACGGCAGCTTGATCACTGGATTGAAGGCTAAGAAGGTCTCCGTGAAGACCTTTGCTTTCTGGGAACTTGGACTCATCAGCCAGCGCTTGCCAGAGCGCCGCAAGGCTATCTTCAATGAAATTGACCGAGAGGGTGGCTCTACCTGGTCACAGATGTTGGCCTGTATGACGGATGTGATCAAAGGTGTTAATACTCGAATTGAAACATTCAAAGCTCCTGCTCCTGGTGCCAAGCCCGCAGTTCCAGCCGATGCTCCTCAGCCCATTCTCCAAACTCTGCCACGTTTGACAGATGCGCCGAAGACCGAGAACGTCTTTGCGGCGTCACCAAAAGCTAGCTCGCGCCAGCAGCAATTCGGCGAAGCTTTCAGCTCAACGGCCAAATCATATGGACAGTCCGCAGACTGGACCCCCATGGCAAGGGCTCGCGCTCGCCAGGTTATCGACCAAGCCTCCTCGGCAATGCTTAGCCCTGAGCGTAAACAAAGGCTCATTGCCACCGGGGAAGACTTGAAGTTGCTCACGGGAGGGCCTTCTTCAACATTCAAACCGGAAAACGTCAACCCTACCATCGTCCAGATTCTCCGCTCCCCCGTTGGCCAACTCTTCCGGCAGACCTACGCCCAGCGGGCGTCAAGCATTGTTCTCGGCTCTCCAGATTCATCTCTGAGTCCAATCATTGATGCCGTAGACTCATTGGCTCGCCTTCTGATCGCCAGTCTGGCAGAAGATCAGTATGGTAGAGTCCAGGCCGATGTGCCGGATGTGGTCCGTCTTTTCACGCAAACCATCATTACCCTAGAGGCATTTGTGCACCAAGGCGGCCTCGACGCGCACTGGACAGACGTCAACTTCCCATCATCTAAAGATCCCGAGGCTCAGGCGGTAGCCCGCCGGGTGCCGGAGGTGGACCTTGTTTTGGATGCTCTCAAAAGTAGCCTACGCGATTTGTTGTCCTCCTTCAAGCCGTATCTGCGGGAGATCGGTGTTGTGGGCAAAGATCTCAGACTGGCCAAGGAGGCGGCTGGTGTCGACGAGGAGTGATTTTCATGATGTATGATGGTTTCGTTTTGCTCAAGATTCATTGTTGTGTATTAATTCGGCGTCGTCAAAGGCGATGGTCGCTACCTCGCCGCTAGATTCCCATTGGGGTTGGCTTCAGTGGACAAATGCATGGACAGGCGTTCGTTTCTCATTGAACACGAATTCATCTTAACTCCAAGAATAAGGTAGCCTACACATATGTGTACAAACATCCGAAGTCCATGTCAGACATGCCAATGTTCTTGAAGTTTTGTATTGTGTAAACGCTTCGCTTCTCGACATGGGTCACATGACAGCCATCGCCGCGAGAACCTCATGTTGAGCCCCTCCTGAATCTGCCCTCATTGCCAAGCCAGTCACCGTGTCTTTTGTGCCGTGCACATATTGACAACACATTGAAGCTGTTCACGCTGAGGAAATGTCGCTGCTGACGAATGTCTATCATCTGCGCCGGGTCGCAGACACCTCTTCAAAAGCATGTTTGATATGCTACAAGCCGTCAACCAGCGTGTTGATCACGCCAGATAACAAGGTATGGTTTTGCTAGCCAATTGAGCCGTCTATTTATGCTCGTCTGAATCATTTCAGAAACGAGTCTATGTATCCAATGGCTGATTCAAGATAGGACTTCTTCTACGTGTGCCCCGCACACTTACAAGACCGGCATTTCTGCTCGCCTATCATCAACGCAGAAGCAGAAGAAGCGCGTCGCAAGGAAGAAGAGATGACGAAAGAGATCGAAAAGGTCAAAAAGGAATATGAGGAAAAGCAAAAACGCAAGAAGGAGCGAGCTGCTAAGGATAATAAGGAGAAGAAAGATAATAAAGAGAAAGACAAGTCCGAGGAAAAAGAGAAAGATGGTAACTCCAAAGACGATGAAAAAGATCGAGATGAAAAGGTAGCCACTGGAAATAGAAGTGGGTAAGGCTGCTATGGAGTTGGCTAATGCTTCACAGATTAATTCGATTCGGAAAGCTGGAGAGTCTAAGGTGGATGATTCTCAGAGAGTATTTGCTCTTCACAAGCAAGTTTTCGTCAAATTGTTGTGCTTGACACTATACTAACAATATCCTAGGAACTTCTATCAGATGCGCATTGATCGATTGCGAAATATCGAGATGGCCAAAAGGAACCAGGAAAGAATGAAGAACCCTGCTTTATTCCCCTCGGTCCCGAAACGTGAGCTCTAAGTTAGAATTCGTGAACTCATTATCGTTTGACTCAGCCTAACCAGCAATGTCTTGATGCTGCTGCGGGGAACGTGACACTCAACACTTCTTGACTCAAGCCACGCTTGCAGTAATGAGTCTCGTAGAGACGTCACACCCCTTCTCAGACTGTGCTTCACCCTTCATAAATGGCCCTCAATCAACGGTGTCATAAAGACGAGTTGCGAGCTCTAGGAAAAAGTGAGTCCTTTCTCGTCACGCAAAGCAATCCATCCTACAACACTGCGAAACATTCTCGTATATGGGCTCTTCGCAAGACATAAGCAGAACCTTATTGTTACAGTGTGAATGCAATCAGCAAAGCCTGAGCCACCGTTACAGCAGTATGCCTTACCATGAGCCTTACTCCAACGTCCTCATACGCAAAGACCCGATCTCAGACCCGAAGTATCTGTATACATGAAACAAACAGGGTTTGCAATCCTGTAGGAAGGATATTCGCGGTCTTCCGCCGGGCTTAGACGTTCCTTTTGCCCATCGAATATCACTCATCTGGCACCTCATCATTTACATCGTCAAATGCAAAGTATCTGCAGGGCCTTCTACATTCGCCTGTCCGCCTGACCCGACCCTTGCCATCTCTAGCAGAACCATTGAGCAACGTATCTCACTGATGACATAGTGTGACCACCTGTATGGTCATGCCCGCCGCTACGTGTTACATGAGCTTGTAGTGGGGTACATTTAGAATAAGCACTAGAGCGAACCCCTCTTCTAGAATCTAGCCCCCATCTGCCTATCAGCCTTAGTGGGCTAACGCAATGTCATGCTCGATTCCAACTGCTTTAGATTGTTTCTCGGCGATGCAAATGCTACTCTGCGAGCCGAGCAAAGTTGTACGCCTGAGCCGGGCGTTTAGTTGGACGGCCCTAGAAATCTCGTGATGCTCTGATGGGGGCGGAGTTTACATGATGCGATCTAACCCGGATAGTTCCTGCCCAGGTGCTGCCTAGTGCAACAGAATTAAAGTTGCGTCAAGAAGTCTATACCGCTGTAATTCTAGATTGCGATTTCCAGGGCCGTCTTATTCCGGGGATGTCAGTCGTGTTCGTATTCGAGCAAGTATCAACTGATAATAGCTCCTCACCCAGGTCAACGATCAACCCCATGTTTTGAGATATGTTATACAGTGATCCAGCTGCCTAGCAATGCCTCAATCTAGACCCTGATCTAGAGGCGTATGCAGATGCGTCGATGAGCCCCGCGTGCAGATTGGGTATCTCGCGTCGAGAGATGCCTAGCAGGCTCCCCCCCCCCCCCCCCCTATCCAGGAATAATTATTAGCCTAGCCCTACGAGCTTTAGCGTACCCGATAGCGCAGTCAGACAAGTGTATCAGCCACTCCTTGGCCATAGATGGCTGCGTGTCACATGTGGTAAGGCCGACGCGGATGTAGTTCCAGTTTGGCGATGTCAACATGGAGTCAGATAGCTCAGCTCTGCAGTTCTCTTGAATAACTTTGACGAGACGTGATTGACATTCCCTTTTCGCTGGGCTCAAAAAAAAGCTCCAACAAAATATGAACAGCTTACCTGCGCACGATCACTTCATAGCGCAGCTTGATTATCAGATCCGACCCCCTCCCCCCCTCCCGAAACAGCCTAAGTTCGCAAAGCGTCACCGATTCATGCAAGGCGATCACATTAACCCTAGCCGGATAAGGAGATCCAGGGGCGGTACTTTAAGCACTAGCCTCACTAAGCGAGGGTTGAAAAAGAAGCTATGATATCAGCGTTGACCTCGTTCATTGTAGGCTGGAAGTATGTAGGACTCCACCATGAAGCTGAGAGCTTCCCCTGCAAGGCAGTGCACTGCCCCACCCCCACTAGGATCTACTCGCCAATGGACATGTAGCGGCGACATTCCTGGCCTTGAGCCAATCGACCTGGGATTCCCGAGGATTATGCGATTCGTGGGTCGTAGGACTGACACTAGGGCTGTAAATCATGTCAATTACCGGACAATTGAATTATTCAATCAATCGAGGATTAAGCTTCCAGCAATGAAATCTAGGTAAAAGGGACGGACCCCTGGAGACGGGTTTTGGCACGGTGTAAGTAATAATCCAGCGGAACGGGTATATAACAAGTATTACGAATACAAGCAGCGCAGCGAGAAACGCCAATCGGGAGGCATAGGAAGAAGACCCGCTTTTGCACAGCCTCCTTCTCTGTTCCCAACCTTGGAAAAGTGTCTCCATCCACAAGGGGGAATTAATTACCGAGGTTTTTCTGGCGTCATTGGCGTCTGTGCTGATCTGTGTGAAACGAACTGACAGGTTGTGTGGAGTCATGTTGCACTGTGATCTTCAAGTTGTTTGGTCTGGCGCGCGACTAAATGGGTTTCATAGACTTGGGTTTGCCAGGCCCTTGGCCTCATCGCGGTGGGCGAGGTCGCGATTGGCTGGGCGGAGTTGCCCGTCGTGCTTCACGATCGTGGGGCTCTCCTCTCATGGCAAGCTAGTATGAGGCTGGAACTGGGAATGGATCTTCCCCACAGCAAATACTGATAACTTGCATATGGTTGGAGAGACGTGAAATCTTGATTTGTAGATGGCTGACACCGTGGACTTCCTTTGGAGATGTGACTGCTCACTAAGGAAACATGGTTCGCGAATAAGAACCTGCAAGAGCCGCTAGTGTGTGCTCTATTCGGGTCGTCTCGCTCTAGAAGCCTCCCTAGCTTTGACTAAAGACATAAGGAGCTGAACAATGTATATGCGCATGAGACCTTTTCAGACAGCCATTTGCTAGGTCTGAAACACCTCCAATGATTGTCCAAATGATGGTAGTCGCGGAGCTACGGCGGAGATAGAGCCTCACTGTTGTCCCTGCTGACATGAGTATACCCACCGTGGACCAGGTACAGAACGGAGTTCAACGTAAGGTGATACTGAGCGAGCTTATCGCCTCCACTGACGCAAGTGGCCGGAACATGGCCCGTCCCAAAAGGATGATAGCCCGCGGACAACGACTGCAGGGCTGTGAAGTGGCTTCAGAGCACAGTCATTACGATTCGTCATTGGCCTGTGGAGCCTCGTCGATCATCTGGCTAATATAATGTATTCTGTATAGCATGCTCGAGTAAAGAGTCCGCAAAATAACAGAGTGGATGTGTATGTCCTTTCAATTGAGAAATTTTATCGCTCGAAAAAGCTACCATGCATGCATGCCATAGGATATTGTAGATCGTAAAAATCATCTCACGTGTCATATCTCACATCTTACAGGTTCCCGCGCCCAGTACCGTCAGTCGCTCCAGGAGCCCGCATTCCTGGAGGCATACGGATGCCTAGTGCGGGTGGAGGAAGATTTCCTGCTCCGCGAATGGGAGCCTTATTGGCGATGTCCACTCGAGCTTTGGCAAGGCCAATGGCCGGTACCACCCACTGACCGCAATTACACTGCAAACCTTGCCATGCGAACTTGCCAATGTTGGCACCACAGGAAGTGTTGGGGCAGGCCAAGCGGCCAGTCAAGGGAGCATCACCCTCGTAGTCATTAGGGCCGGCCTCTGGGAATAAGCTGGGACGCATCCACTTCATAGGATGTAAAAACACGTGAGCACATTCCTGGTTGGATCGATACTTGTTGCTCTCTTTCTTCTCCTGATCATGGGAAATAATATACTTGGAATCCGCGATTCCACGTCTTGGTCGGAATTAGCCTCTCAGACTTTGCCGCATTGGGAAGGGAATACGAACCGGCACTTGCGACACTTAAGCTCCACAACTTGAGCGGTAGGTTCTTGAGGCCGCTGGGGCTGCTCGTCTTCAAATCGCACTGACTTGAGTTCCGGGGCACGCCCACACGCCACACTTTCCTCCACCTCGCGTCGGTACAGCCAGCGCTGGTACACCGGGTGATCTGCGACCTCGTCAGGGCAGCCCATCTCATAATAAAGGTTGAGCTGCTCCATAAAGCCATCATTGGGCTCACAAAGCGGCCGTGATTGGCGGATCAGCTCCAGAGCGGACTCTGGTGTGAGCCCACTGCGCTGCTGGTGGAGCAAGTAGGCAATGCAGACAGTTGCGGATCGGGACTTCCCCATTGCACTAGATCGTCGTCAGTTATTGCATTGCCGCAAAAGGCTGGCCATTTGCCCCTGTCCGTGTCGACACATGGAACGCGATAGAAGCAAAGGGACACGGGAACGATCCAATGGGCCCGTGTTGATGGAAGTATGCTTCCGCCACGTGCAGATCCCAATGGACACCGCACGTGATGACGTAGGAGGCAGGCCGCGAAACGACAGAGAAAAGTGCCGAGAAGCAGAGACGGCCGAGAAGAGAGAGGGGAAATGCAGGAGGCGCGAAGCAGGGTAAACTTACCAATGCACTAGGACGCTGCCGCCCGCGTCTAGGCCGGATTGAATAAACCTGACCGCGGCTGGAAGATGCTCAAGAAGGTTCTCATCTTCGACATCATCAATATCGATTTTGTGCTGCTGGAAGTCTGAGAAAAGATTTTCAGATGGAGCCAGTCTCAAGACAGACACCACATGAGTGATATTAGCCCGGTCAAGGGCCGCTTTGTTCTTGAGGCAAAAGATGCTACAAAGTGGGGATGACGGTCAGCGATACAGAAGACAAGGCGACATGGTTCAGCACCAGGCCCACTTCAAACGAGGCAAAGCCATCAGATAGCAAGCTGCAGGGCGGTAGACTCACCCTCCAATGTAAATATTATGGCCAGGAATCTGGTTCATCGCCATGGCGCTCACAAAGACAGGGTCTGCCTGCACAGGAGACGTCATGGAAGCTTTAGTATTGTCGACTATCAACAAGAAGATCTAGCTTCAGCAACCTGCAACTAGAACGAAGTTGGAGCCTCGGCCCTGCTAAACTCAAAAAGTCTGTTAGGGCAAGGGCTTAGTCAGGCCAGGTGACGATTAATGCCTCAGGCACGACATGTGTGAACCTTCCGAAGTGAACCCCATGGACGATGCTATTCTATTCAGGGTCTGGGAAACGCCCACAAAAGTCAAGTACAGGACTGTACAAGCGTAACAGCCAATCCCCATTATCGATATGATCAACTACGCAAATTACCTGATGTGGATCAACCCAATGCTCTGGAGCTACCCACGAACGACCGTCACTCCGCATTTTGGGGGGTTGGATCTTGGACGCCGCGCACTTCCGAATGGAATGGACCAAACACCCTCGAACTACGTGGTTTTGGCTACACCAATACGTAGCTTCCCGGCCAATCATCTCCTCTTTCATCCGAGCCTCGTAAATACTTACCGGAAAGAGAAAGTTCCAGAAAATCCAAATCTCGGTGTGAAAGCTGACGAAAGTCCTAACCAAGCGGTTCTCACCGCTGTGGAGCCTTGGGCGGTACAATGAAGCCGATTTGCCAGGCTGCAAGGGGTCTGGCCCCCCGGTGCTTCTAATTTGCGGGTAAGTTGGAGCGAAGACAGGAACAATGAATCGCCATCAGCTCCTGACGTCTCCTGGACCTGACTCAGTGAAATGGTCACATTCACCGAGGCATTGACACCCACGCGCTCTGAGAACTGCAGCCTTCTAAATAAGGCTGACGCCTAGCCCAGCCTTGTCTGACTGCATCGCTGACCGTGCCATGCCAGTTAGTCAAGAGTCTGATGCCGTGCAGAATACCGATCTTGGATCGTGTAGGTTCCAGTGAATGTACAGTCCCGATATGTACGAAATTACAGAGCAACTAGGAATTGACTATGATCCGTAGGATGCGGGAAAAGTTTATTGTGTCAATAGACTTGGAGCTTCCCGGGGAAACCGCAAGCCACAGCTCGAGGGGAACCAGTGATAATAGGGACAATGCCGAAGAGTATACGTATTGTCGCCATCCTGCCTCGTACGACCGCGTCTTTTTAGGGGCAACTGAGTCAATGTCTCGAGTGGTATCAGGCGTTCCTCCATTTGGAGCTTCATGTACCGAGCGTCTCTAATAGTGGACGTTCAATAGTCACGCAAAATGACCATAGGGCTTACCTAGGCGGCCCTTCGGCCTTACAATAAGAAGGGGGCCCACCGACTGAACAGGATAGCCCCTGAAATGAGAGGTGTGGACTATTACTGTAAGCAAAACCCATTTACTCTTGCCGAGCTCCCCCTTTCAAAAAAAAAATAAATTTGGGTGCTGTGTAGCGAATGATGAACCAGGGATAAATAGGAAGCAGAGATTGGGACAAATTGAACCATGACCCTCAAGCTGCGACAGGTGTGGAGCACAAGGGAATGAGTCAGCACCTCTCTTTAACGTCCAACGTGAAGGTCGATCTGCTGTTCGCGCTAGGTAATGCGCGCTATCATCCGGTATCATCAAAGTCTGACGATATTGTCGGGGCCTAGAAACTACCAAAGACTTTGTGATGCAAGTTTTCATTCTCTTGCCCTCCATGCTCTTTCCAACGCTAAATGACAGCGGACCAGCAGTGTGGCAGTGCATGCATGCATGGGCCCCAAGTGGAGTGCGCTAGTAAATCAGTGGGTCGGCTCCCACGACTCAGCATTGTCCGACTCATGGAAGGAATGTTCTCTCTGGCTTTTGCAAAAGTTACAGAGTCCAAAGACAATGTCAAAGTGAGGAATCCGTGACTCCGCTCATGACCGAATCAAGAGCGGTCATCCCTGGACAAATTTTGTCTGGTACGACGTCTACAGGACTTTCTCGTAACGACAATCCTAGCAGATATAAGCCTACTGCCAAGGCTACCAAGACTCCACGGTGCATTACTTTTGCTTGCTGTACTGTAAATTTGCTCATCCGCATCAGCCTGGTCATCGATTTGCTGTCCGTTGTATTGGCCCGATCCTGGACATCAGCCTAAGTGGCCACGCTTACCGTGGTTCTTCTCAGGAGAAGTGTCTCGATCCCACTACTAGCGATGTTCTATCGTATTTCTCGGTACCCAGAAGAAGCGCTCTGCATGCGACACCCTAACTCTCATCCTGGCAAATGATGCAACATTCAAGTAAATCAACTGCCCCTCCCCCCCTTCCCCCCCCTCCACTCCACATACAAGCGACGCCCGATCATCGCGAGGCGTCCAATATACGAGACTTCCAAAAGTGACACCCCACTCTGGCGTCTAGTATATTGTGTGCTAGAGTCAAGGGTCATCGATTTTATTTCCCCTCGGGATGATAGTCCTGGGCACCATTCACGAAGGTATGAGATCACCCCCAGTTGAACATTGAGGTCCAAAAGAAGTCGTAGGGATGGGGAAAAAAAGGGGTCCAAGCCCAGAACGTCTTGTAGCTTCGATCATGCCAGTTTCTAGAAGACCAATGGCCCTAATTAGCTGAACCACGGATGGGCCAGGATAGTCCAGAGCGTACGGTTGGGTATCGTGCCTGGAGAACCCGAGTCAAAATTACGGGACGCCCGCGTACTCCTTAAGGCTGACGGGGGGGGGAAGGCAGAGTTTAATCCCAGCCCTGTGCCCTATTTACCAGGGGGGAAAGACGTAGTGTGTCATTTCCAACGTGGCGACCACCCACGCGGGTACGACAGTAATCGAGATCTGATGATCCTATTCCAAAAGTTCTCCACCCGCCAACGCTCGTACTGGTATGTAAGTCTGTAAGTGGCTTACATACATATACCCGTACCACTGCGCCTTTACCAAAGTTGCCTCTTTTCGCGCCCACGTCAGGCCCCAGGCAGGTTAAGTCCGCATGAAGACCCATCGGCTTTCATGTTTCGATCCTCTTTTGCCTCTTTGTAGGTTCCAAGTTCTTTATTGTGCCCACTACTCCTACGCTGCTTCCCGAGTCTTCCCCCTTTCTTCGGTCATCAGTTCGGTGAGGATGAGATCACCGAGATCGTCTCCCTTTCCATCTTAAGTCCGCTCGAGCCTTTGGATCCAATCAACTGGTTGCACCGCCATCATTGCCCGAGCCTTTCTAACTGCCCGATCTCCTCTTCTCAATCCCTCCTTTCCTTGACCTGACTAGTGCCGGAGACTTGGGGGTTTTTTTAGGGGGCTTTTTATTCCCCAGCTGTACCATTCCTACTAAGCCCAGCCCTGAACATACCAATTGTTCAGCTGGTGGCGGGGTGTCCGCGCTAGACCTTATACTCACGAGTCGCATTGCCTGTCGACCGAGCACGGTTATGTACTAAGTGGGAAAAAAAAAACCAAAAGAAACAAAAGAGCATGTGTGAGTCCGATCTCGTGCACTGCCATTGACTGGGCCTATGGAACACAGACTGAGGCTGTGTGTCACTTATTGCAAACGTTTCATCCCATGAGGCGAATCGCCTAAGGGTCCCGAGGTGTGTTTCTCCGAATCTCAGCCTTATTCCTTGCGCGCGCATTATCAGCTCCGTTCCACCAGTCTGACTTGCAACTAGTTCCCAGACTGCATGAGAAACTATTCTTGACAGCTCTCGCCACTTTGGATTTGCATTTAGAAGCTGGACCTTCTATCAGTGGTTAGTCTGCTTAGGATTCAGAGTTCCACGACCGATCCTTTACACTCAACTGGTTTGGGTATTGCTGCGTGAGGATCTCGATTCGATCTGCTGCTTCCCTTGAGGTTTTCTCTCGCCTCTATTTTTTTTTCTGCGACTTTTTGGTTTTGCCGTCTCAGCTTCAGCTCGCCTTATGTCCACGCGCAGCGCCCCATCGAATGCGTTCTAGAATGGACCTTCGACTTGACCCTTCGCCGACCATTTTTGAATCCAAGGATCTCCACCGCCACGACAATAGATCTCCTCACATGATGCCCGATTTGCCATTCTCTTCTCACGGTCCGCTACCTATACCGTCCCGTCCCGCCATGAATACTGCGCCCCCGCCACTTCCTCCGCCCTCGAGGATCCGCGATTTGGAGAACGGTTATGACGCTGGCTGGGTGCATGGAAATCCTGGACGATCGACGAATGCACTTCCCCCAATCAATCCGAATTCGAGTTTATTTGGTGGCCATCGAAGGCCCGATGCGGTACCTAGAAGCGATCCTATGGCGGTAGATGAACTGGAAGGAAGGCACCGCGGAGTGCCAAGCACACGCAGTCCTGAGGCGCAGATTAAGATTGAGCCGCCTCCTCCAACAGATGACGGATTCCCAAGTTCTATAGCTGTCAGCTCAACAGGCCCGATTCTCAAGGGCGAGCGAGACTTCTCATTGCGAAGTGTGAAGGACTCGTCAAATGCTTATGATCAGCATCTTCTTTCGAAAATTGGCAACTCGCTTTCGCCACATGGATCCCTCGGTCACGGATCAGATCACCGGGGCTCGATTGACCACCGAGGGTCCATTCCAGCACTTACTGTTCCGTTGCGTACATCGAGCAATTTGCCCTCGCCGGGGCCATCGGAAGGCTCAACTCTCGATGTTAAGTGGTACAACAGCCCTCAATCGGCTGGAGGCGTATCTCCCAGGAGTAAGATGAGCTGGAAGGAGTATCTTGAAGGCGGCCGCAGCCCAAGTGTCGAGAGTACTGCTCCTTCATCGGCAATGGACTATGACTCTACATACATGCGAGATATTGGGCGACGGCGATATCGAGGAACGACACCTTCCCGAGAAGACAGCGTCAGCCTGCCCAGTCGATCAAATCGGGGAAGTTATGATCAGGCCGTATTTTCGGACATCGAAGGTGAATTTGCCCCAGATGAGCCCGCGCCGCCGCGACAGTTCGTACTCCGTGAGCCTACTCCTCCGTATTCGGAGGGCTCGAAGCAGGGCATGAAGCGACGAGCATCCTCGCCTCCCCGGGAGCCTAATAGCGACGATAGAAATACGCTTCACTTGGCCACGAGCAATGGCGATCTGTCTCAACGCAGGACGACCGGGCATCCATTCACGAATACGTTGTCGGTGAACAACAGCGGCTATCCAACTAGCCAAAGGACTCTTTCCGCTGCATCCTCCCTGAGTATTCGAACTTCCGGTTCTTACTCGTCTGCGCTGTCCATCGGAGGAAGCAGCATGACGAGCCTCTCGCCGTACGACCGACCCTCTCCCGGGGGACTATCTCCCAACTCCGACCTCGATACCTATCACGAAAAGTCCATCTTAAATCCTAGCTCCCCAGTAGCACTCGTGACCATCCCACGGGGCGCCAACTCCCTCGAGCCTCCTCTTACAGATTCTACCGGCAAAGTGCCCATGGCACCCATCCTCAGCATTCCCAAGCCCCCTCTGAAAATTAGTGGTCTATACATCTGTGATTGTTGTCCCAAAAAGCCCAAGAAATTCGACAATCCAGACGATCTCCGGTAAGAATTTCCCCTTGCGCAATTCCTCTGAACACCTACTAACCCCATTCCAGAGCCCATGAGATGGAAAAGCAATACGCGTGCCAATACTGCAGCAACCGATTTAAGAACAAAAACGAAGCTGAGCGCCACCAAAACTCCCTCCACCTCCGTCGCCATTCCTGGTCTTGCGCCGCTCTTCGAAGCTTCCAAGCCGCCTTTCACGGCTCCGTCTCATCGTCCTGCCAAACTCCCGCTGGACCCTCGCACGACACATGCGGGTACTGTGGTGAAGAATTCACGAATTTTCCACGTCCCGATTGGGATCGTCGATTTGAACATTTGACTAGCGTGCATAAATTCGGCGAATGCAATAACGCAAAGAAGTTTTTCCGTGCGGATCACTTCCGCCAGCATTTGAAGCATAGTCATGCAGGAACAAGTGGAAAGTGGACGAACATCTTGGAGAATGCTTGTATGAAAGAGGAAGCGCCGCCCGAACCAAGAGATAGGTCTGGTTCTAGTGCAAGTGCGGCTGGTCAGGCGCAGCCGAATTCGGGGTCTTTGACCTCGAATACTATCGATGAGGTTCCCAGTGAACAATGATGAATTATATTCGTCAAGGGCTTCTCAGGCCTGTTGTTGTGGCTAGCTTTTTCGACTCTGCTCAAGCATGAACGCCATTGGAGCCAAGCCAAATATGACACGTCCTGGTGTTTCCCCCGATTTACATATTTCACTCTGTGCACCTTTCTCCCATTATGCACATTCACCTTCCTTCATCTCTCACATCATCACCTCACCTCACACTCTTCTGCACCGCAGCAAGATTACTACTCTCATCATCAACTGAAATATCCCACCTTCCCTCTCAGCGAAGCGAAGGACAGTCCAAGGATATCACGAAGTTACACGAAATCATTTTTGCCATATTGTCGGAAGGGAGTTCTGAGTTTCCTAGGATTTGGGTATCTTATACCTGGTTGCATTACCTGGGTGAAACTATCATCCTCCAAGCGGAGTCGCTTTCTTTTCTTGTCATCAGTGGAGTCGGATCACGGTGGGGGTTGGGTTTTGCGTCTTCATTTTGTTTATACACACATCTTCCCCTTAAGATCCTTTGGGATTTCTCTTGGCCACACTATAAATACACGTGGTACGTCAGGGCGACTGAGACGTTGTATATATGGTATGTTACTTATTACTTCGTCGCTCTAAAACATTCGAAAAGAACGAATCAAGAAACTATACGCGGTCCTGACTACTGTATTTTTATTCATTTTGTATGTCTCATGTCTTGTGCAGGGTGGGAAGCTGGAGAGTGAGGATGCGGATATAACCCCTGACATCGCCAGCATTTTGAAGTTATTGGGACTGAGCACACAGCCAGGGACTTCATGTTTGCTAATAACCATCGAAACGAGGCCTTTATTTGCTTCTGGGTCGTGTCCTGCCTGGCTTAGAACCTTCAACTTGCAAAAGAAAACACAATGGGCCTCCTTGGAGGCCGGAGGGAACAGCGACATGAAAGAAGTTTTCACCTGAACCGCCTCATAATGAACAGTTCATGGCCTCTTAGAACTCACATACTGGCATTGCTCTCTAAACCGTCCCTGATATATGTCCTACTTTCTCGTAATCAGAACTCTGCCTATCGCTCCGATGGTATCGACTCATGTTCAGGAAGTTCTTCTGTCCATCGTACTTTCCACATCGCATCTTCCACGCCGTACGGTCCAATGTATTTCGTATTTTCCTTTCCCTCACAACTGCGCGTTAAGCGAGATCAATTCTGGTCATCTAGAAAGAGTCCCTCATGACAAAGATGCCAGAACAATGGTGAGCAGCGCCGATGAGCTGTTACTGCGTTTATGCTAAGCTACTTCCAGGAGGGTTTCTGACCACAAAGATGCGCAAACGACCTCATCCTCCTCTTCAGCGCGAAGCACACCTGGCACCGAAGTCGGAGAACAAAGAAATCCGACCTTCGAATATAGTCTTCATTACACTGGTCCAGTCTCAATAAATCGTGCCGTTGCTTTGTTGGCCCGCGAAGCAAAAGATATGAAGCGGAGCCGCTCGAGCCATGGATACGATAGACACCAGGAAAGCCACACTCAGATCCAGTCACCTCGGAGCGTGGCAGATCACAGCGAGTCAATTCAACTCGTTCGATCTCGAAATCGGTCAAACCGGACAACTCGAAGTCAGAGCCAACCGCCGCATAGCAATGGCCGCGAGGGCCATTACGAGAGCAATCGACACCATGGCCAACCATGTCTGTGTAGCCATGATCATGGAGATGGCTGCGATCCCAGTATACGAAAGGAACAAAGGAGCAGTTGGAGCACGCTATCGGACACCCTTTGCGACGATATTTCTTTATATGCAGTGACTAAAGTTCCACTAGTCATTGAACGTCCTGTTCCCAGGATTGAAAGACGCGGACCAAGCCTCTACATTGTCAGAGAGGCTCGTGGACGCACTCGTCGACGTGCTGGGACTCCAGATGATGATCCTCGTACCTCTTGTCGAATTCTTTGAGGGGATTGGAACTGTTGAAGACCCACAATCGTAAAACTGCGGGAACTGTCGTTTTAAGCCTTTGAAGCTGAGCCATTTTGGTCTTTTTTTATTTCTTCCCAATTGATTTTTCACCGTGTTTTGGGGCTTGAGCTTTCCAATAGCCGGGGTGCGGAATTACAATAAGACTAACAAGGAAGGGGGTATTGACGGTATGCAAATTGTGTCAGAGTGTGCTGATCATCTTCTGGCTGGCATTGGTTCATCACTGGTCCCTTTCATGACCGGAGCACTTGAGGTTTCAAGAAGAAAATCTTATCGAGTGAATTCAAAATATAGCTGAAGAAAGCCCAATTAGCGAAAGAAGTCCAGCCACAGAAAGGAGTACCCAATTGACCTAACGTTGATGCAATGATCAAAGATTCGGTACGGCTGTACAGTCTATTGCCAGGTTCTGAGTCACGACCACTCCTGTGTCAAAGATGATTGATAGATATCTTGTTCCAGCAGAAATCATTATTTCCATGTTTCCTCACTCTCTGTATGGCACTGCCGAGGTTTTCAGATATCTATCAAAGTTCAACCCCCAGCCCTGTATTAGTAATTTACCAGGGGTGAAAAGATTGTTCTGGCCTTTCTCTAGCGAAGGTAGGTTGTGTATCAGAATGCAATGAGTAATGTGCCTTCGATTCCAAACCTGATCATATTATCGATCACTTTCTTAGTGATACTTTAAAGTCTTGCAATGGCAGAAATGAATTCGCTTCTGGCTGCTATCTGACGCAAGTATAAGGCCACCATGAAGAGTGACTCTGCATTCACCTCGCCCAGTATTTCCGCTCCCTATAAGATTTTTACAATGGAACTTACCGCGGGGTGCGCGTGAGTGATTAGCCCACGTCTGGCCTAATCAATCAATTCACAACATCGAAGGAACATGATTGTCATATTGACTTCGTGGATCAAGATAACACTATTCACAGCTCTACACGGCAACAAAATATGAATGGCGAATTTGTATTCCAGACTTCAGAGTCTCTTGTCTATTTTTGTTTAACAAGTGTCGACCGGGGTGAAAGTTTGATCCTTCTCGCGACATTGTCAACGGCAATATCTTCCGAGATTGTACATCGTAAGACTCCGAAAAGAGCTGAGCCCCGATACTATTAGTCAATAAACAGATCGTACTAAAACATTCTAATAGTGATACTAGACCCCTAGCATACGTAAATCTACTCAGTAACACTGTCCTGGATACTCCGTAGCGCACTGCTCTTGTGCCCAGGATCAATCGCAGCCGCATTCCTCGCCCTCCTCCTCGCATCCGTCCAGAGCATAAACTCCCCGTAACTCTTCGGCATGACGTTGACATCTCCCTCAACCAAGAAAGTATAGTTGAACATACCCGTCGACTTCTTCGTTCCATGCTCCACGTCCCGAACCTTTGAATCGACGCGCACCTGCACACGAGTGAACTTGCCCCCGTCTTCACGCTCCTCAGGCTCGGTATACGCTATCGTCGCGCGGAGATAGAGCACGCTGCCGACAGGAACGGGGTTCTCGAAAGTTGAGGGGTCAAGGGCGAGGAAGTTGGGCCGAGCGTGTGCGAAGGAGGCAGCGCAGCAGAAGGCTAGCTCAAAGGTCTGTTTCAGGAGGAAACCACCGAAAATCATGAAGTTGTGGCGGTTGCGGTCTTGGGGTTGCATTATCATGGCGGATTTGAGAACGGTGTCGCTCATGTAGACTTGGTTGGTTGGGCGGGTAGCGGGGACTTGGGGGTCTGTAGTTGTTAGGAAAACGTTGGTGTGGATTCTGCTGGATGGGTTGCTCACTAAGATAAGACATCTCTTTTGTCCACATTGCGTGGATTAGGTCACTTTCCTCGGCATCAGGAGACGTCTCAAGGAGACTGCGAGTGCGGAGAGCCTTTTTGGCTTTGGAATTCTCTTCGCCCTTCCTGAAGAACTCTTTCTCCTCTTCCGTCTCGATGATCAGGGGTGCCACAGGAACGGGCCTATCAACGATTAGTATGAGGTACATAGTACCGACTATGAACACTTACTTCTTAGTAACCGGGTCAAGCGACACCATTGTGAAAGCACAGGTTATCAGAACGTCTTCAGGCTTCGCAGGTTCACCCTCTGCCCGAGCCTTGGACACCTGGCATGAAATCTCCATACTGGATCGTCCCGTCGCATAGGATACCCGACCAGTAAGCTCGAGATCGCTTATCTCCATTAGCGGATGCTCAATAGTGATACGATCCACAGCAGCAGTCACAGTACTGACGCCATCACCGGTGTGGCGGTACGCAACAACACCAGCAAGAGCATCGAGGTCCATCAACAAAGAGCCAAGTCGGATGTGGCCGCTAGCATTGAGATAGTGGTCCAAGAGCCACTTATCTTGACCCAAAGGCAATATCTGTATCAATAATATTAGCGAAAGAGTTTTAAAGTTTGAACATTTTGAGAATACATACAGCACTGTAAAAGCTGTCGGACATCTTCTTCGGCGTTAAATCCGGCTTCACTCTCGGTGCCTCGGGCTCACCATCCTTCGCAGCCTTTGCGGCTTCCCGACTGGCCGTCAAAGCATCAATCCAAGCCGTCTTGACGCGCATCGGCATCCAGGTAGGTCTGAACGCGGCATTTGTTGGCGTGGAGTGGAAGTCCCGAGGATGCGAGCTGGGCAATTGCGTGGCGGCGACAGCGCGTGCAGGCAGCACAACCGCCGAAAGCTTCTTTGAGCGAACAATCGCAGTCCTTCTTCCTGCGAGACTAAACATTTTGCGTATATGCTGTGCAGATGCAAGAATGAAGATAGCTATGACGATGAAGCCGAGAGATGCCCACGGTCGCTCCTAATCGGGTTAGCGCTCGGCAATCCGGAGATTCTCGGGGCCAAAGTGCCGAATATTTCGGGTTGTATAGTTCTCGTTGGTAATAAGGTGTGAAAAAATTGGGGTAGAGCCTGGATATTTAATTGATATCTAAACGAGGAGAATGTTTGATCCATTTGCATTACGGTCTGATAGTTTGCTGTGATTTAGTAGAATACCAGCCGCAGATCTCGGGAATCAGTCAACCCAAATCGGCGTACCGGCAGTCCACCACGGCTTACCCCTGTGCGGCGAAAGCTTGACCTGTGGGGAGAAAAAATATATGCTTTTATATGTATATGCGCTTGTGTGTATGTCCATTTGTAGTCAGGGTTCCTCAACCGTGAAGCTCTCAAACGAGATTCTCAACCGAGTTCCGACTAGAGATCATTGATCAGATACTTCCAAGAGCGTCTACCTAAAGTCAATCAAGACACAAAAAAATTTATTCCCAACAATCTTTAGCTACGTAAAATCCCAATCCAACCATCTCAAGTTATTCGCAATCATGAGTGATCCCACCAACCCGAACATTAAGAACAGAAATACTCCCCAATCAGGCCTGTACCAGCGCGAGAACTTCCAAAAGGTCAATCAAGGACAAATACCACTCTTTGACACGGGCGAACCGCCATTTGCGATTAGGGGGGTTCAGCGTGTGAAGGATGCGAAGAAATGTGTTGAGCTGAGAGTGGACGTTATTGTGGTGAGTAGTCTTGCCGGAGGGCAGATTTATGGGGCTGTTGCTAGTCTTGAAGCTCAGAAGGAGGTTTTTGAGGTTGAGGTCGCTGGGGAGAAGACTTATATTGTGTTTGATTCGGGGGTGACAGGGGTGAGTGATGTTTTGAAGACGCTTGCACTTGGCTGCAAAAGTTTGAGTTTGTGAGCAGGCTGTGCATTTGGGGATTGAATATGATGGGGAAGGATGGGGTGAGACCTGTCATGAAGAGCTTGTTGGTGGACTGGAATATGTTGATGGGTGTTGCTGGGTCTACTTCGGTGGAGAATTCATTTTAACAAAGAGATTCTTGGTATGTTTCCTCAGCCGAATCTATATGCTAATGATTGTACAGAGTCGAGTCCAAAGTCTTACTCGTTGGCCCGAGAAGGTTCTGCGATGGTCTTGAATTGCAGTAGATAGAAGTCAATATCTACACGTGTGCTTTGTTTCTATCAAGGAGATCCTCTTCTAATTGTACATTGTGACATGGTGGGCCATTCTAAGACATGTGAAGTGTTTGTAATGTGTGCAGAGAGGCTGCAGCTCTTAGTGCAAGAAACGAAGGTATTATCTCGCCCGAGATTTTCGGGCGGTATGTGCAATGGGTATCACCCACATGGAACGAATGTCGGTGAGCAGGTCGAGATGGTCTCGGAACGTATGCGCCAGACTCAAGGGTATGAACAAAAAACGCCGGTATGAACTGTGGACAATGTGCAATGAAATGTTGAAGACCGAGGATGGCAGAGGCTGCAATGGTAAATGGCGAGAATGCGATGATTGAGATAGGGGAGGTGTTATGCTTATAGGAACAGCATAGATGCAACGGTCATGAGCAGCGAAGAGCCCAGGCCGAGAGAGAGATGGGAGGCCGAGCCAGTGGCAACAGCCGTCGTGGAAGTCGAGCCTGACACAGCAGCAGTATTCGTAGAGCTTTCAGTGGCCGCCGCTGTAGAACTGGTTTCGTTGGTGCTGGTGGAAGACAAGGTGCCATTTACAGACGTTGAATTGACCAGTCGTCCTCCAAAGCCGATCCGTACGTTATCGAAGTCGAAGACGGTGTAAACATTCTTCAAGAAAACGTCTCCGACAAGCCATGTGTCTGCTCCAGCAGATTGGTGGCCAACAATAGTTGAAACACAACCACCAGTGCTGGAGGCGCCGATATAATCCTCCGGCTCAATAGAGTACTTGATACCAGAGAATTCAAACTCCAGAGTGGCCTTCGTATTACAAGGAATGATATAGTTTTCATCCGACTTCGAGGAACCGGGGATAAGGGCGAAGAGAGAAGCTGCGTCAGCCGGGGGGATCAGAATATAGGTGGTGCCAGTGTCGATGGTGGCGGACTTTCCGCTGAACTTGACACCTTGGCCGTTCACGTAAACATCATCGAGGGGAATGGTCCAGCGGTCTTGATTGGTCGCAGTGTAGCTGATGTTACCATCAAACTTGGTAGTATCAATAGTACCAAAATTGACCTCGCCGTCCTTCGGATCGTCCGCAGCACGCGACAAACTAAAGCCGACAACGTTGGAGCTAAGCAAAGCCTTCGAGGCAACGACGTCCATGAAGGAAGGAATAGTCCAGCCATCGACATGCGATCGCCCCAAGCCCAAGATACCGTCAATGGGGTAGTTTGCAAATGACTTGGCCACCGACCATGCCGATCCGAAAGTGAATGTCACATCCATATCCGCAACAGACCATATGTCCTGCCCCAGATCCATCGAAACATTTCCGCTTCCGTAACCGATGCTGTAGGAGGAGCTGTTCGAAAAGTAGCTGCTCGACTCAGACTTATTCCATGTATGATGACTAGTACAGACGCTGTCCGTACAGCTAGTGCCGAAAACCCAACTACTGGGGGAACCGGTATCCAAGGCGAGCCACATTTCCTCCTTTTGTGAGCCAACTTGCACTACGGCGAAGTAAGAGTAGTCCAATCCATCTTGATCCAGTGGCGCACTGTGCGGTAGAGTCGGTGTATTGGCTTCGACGATTGAGTAGGTGTCGCGACGAACGGAGGCTTTCTTGATGTCGAAGGTCAGTGGCTTCTTGACGGAGATATCATCCTCGGCTGAAGGAAGCAGAGTCCATGGCATGAAGCGGCGCAATAAACCAGTTTCCACTTTCAATTCCCACGGGTAGAAGGCGTGCACGCCGGTCGAGAGGCCGGCGAGGAGCAGACATGGTGAAAAACGCATGATCTCGAGAAAAATTTAAAGGCGCGAGAACTCGAACGACATTGGATCAAGAGATAGCAGCTTCGGTGAGGAATCCCTCGAGCTGCGAACTGTTGTGTAATGGCTGATGGGCAAGCTAGCTTGGTGGTGATGATCAGCGGAAAATTCGCGAGCTCGGTCCAGAAGATCGAATCGAGAATCACGCAATAAACAGACGGCTGAAAAGCAAGACAACAAGTAATAAATACAGCAAAGAAAAGGAATGACGAGAATGACGAGGTTTGGAAGTGAAGTGAATGTCGAATTGCAAATGTGAGGGGGAGGCCAGTTGGGTCTCCCCATAAGCAGTGGACCACTGAACCACCGAGCCAGTGCACCTGTGCAGGAGGCAAATGCTCCCCTGACAAGTCCGCTATCGCCCTGAATGGCCTGGTGCAGTGGGTCTCTAAGGACGGTTCAAGCTGTGATCGTCTGTTCGGTCGGAGCTAGCCTGGCACTAGACCTCGTTACTTTCTTAGGTCTCTAGTAAAACTTGGAATTTCGGGCTACAAAGGGCCTAAGAGAAGGACTTTAAGATTGCTTCTGCGGTGGAGACCTATTCTGACTGATTTCCTAGATCATGATAGTTCTGAGCTCGAGTCTGGAGGTGGTACAAGTGTTCATGTTAACGTTCAACCTTGCGCACGGGTCCACGGCTTCTTCAGGGGTTCAGTTCCAACTTCCACCATTTCCTTGAACTGGTCATTCCCGCATGGGCAGAGGTCTAGACTCGCTTGAATAGATCATCAGCACTTGAATGCTTCATTGAGCTGAAATTAGACCAGTCGTGTAGCCTAGTTGCTTCCAATTCATTGCGTGGCTATGGGTCTTGTTCCCCCGTCGCAAACTGGCTAGATGCAGATCCTGTGCGACGATCTGTGTTTACAACCCCGAGTCCGAACGCTGCTCTTGGAGCTGGTCGGAAGTTCCAATTATAGCTTCAGGCGACCGGTGTAGTTTTGCTGCCTACGGAGAATCCTGCGCCGAGGCTTTTTTTTTGCCATCATTATGGGGCGCACTCGCCGCCTGAAACATACGATTGATCAGGTTACGCACGCATAACTCCACCGGTAAGCTGGGCACCGTAAATCATCAATGATGATAGTCAATAGATATTGTCAAAAATGTAGCCACAATGCATCACAATGGAGAAGCTAGTATTGAACTATCAAAGTTGGGTAACACAGATAACTCGGTGCCCCATCCCCGGGTGCCCGTCTAGGCCAAGAACAGGGGGTCTAGACCACATCCCTAGATCAGTTTGACAGGTTCTAGCCTAGCAACAACCCAGGCCTAATGTCACTCATCTTCAATGGCGTGTCTTGGTAACTATCTCATCGATTTAGGGTATCTTTTTCCGCCCAGGTAAGGCGCTAGTCTAGCCTGCGGAAACGCGCATGGATCGAGTTTCAACGTTTGTGCATACACTATTAATTCTCAACGACATCGAAGACACTTTTCTCATACACCATTGAAATGGGAAGTGAGCCTCACAGGACATGTCAGAAAGTCAACGCAGATGATGTACATAGGCTACCTGAGGCTGCATTGTAGGACAGAAACCCCGGAGCCGACATCGAGTGCATATCGACGCTGCAGGTAACATAGTCAGATTACAGTAGATATAGCCACCGAAGACCAGTCTTGCAACAGTCTCGAGGAAGACTCAAAGAGCCTAAAGACAGATAGAGGTTGGTCACACAGCCTTTAAGTCTAATTGCCGGATCGGGAGAGACCGGAATGTCACCTCAGATCTGAAGCGCTAGGGTGATAGAGTGACCATCCATTGAAGGAACCACACATGCACCCATCACTTTCAGAAAAATCCTTTTCGCCCTATGATAAGAGAGAACACTCAACGGCTTCCCATCCCTCAGTTGTCCCAATTTCAACGGGAGTCATTTGTTCGGTTCAGCGCCACGCTAATTATAGTGCCTATCTATGAATCACTCCCAGTATTCACAATCACTCGGGGAATCAATTGAAAATTGGACATCTGCAAGTAACTGTTCTCTTCAAGTAAATACATACCGAGGCAATCGACCTCCTTTCCCGACAAATTTCCTCTAACCATTGAAGAAGCGGATCGCACCACCCCGATCTTCGCCCGTCTGATTCCACAACCTCGGAGGAGCGTAAATAAAAACCCGCCCTATGACATACCTGGGAGCACATTCCTGAGTCCGCAGACACAGAAATGGCCGGACCCTACGTCACGCCATACTCGCCTAACCGAATTCATCCGCTTGTAGCAGTAAATCGAGCCAATTGGATAGTCTGAAGACAGAACGTCCCGAGTCTCATGACCTCGGGACCGGTAGCTCGGGTTGACATAGAGTATAGTCTAGAGGTGTCGGGTAATTTGTAGATCTTTAATTGCGTAGATCGTTTCGGAGGCTAGTGTGGGGTACCTCGGTAACATGAAATTTGGCAGACGGCGCGAACATTGATGGGCTAATCACAGAAAGAAAAAAGAAACTTTGGCGAAGGGATAAGAGAAAGCTCGACATCGGAAGAATATTTCCATTTCGGTATTTAGAAATTTCCTATGTTTAGAGGTCACGTTGGAGCTTATTTGTGGCAACCTTGCGAGGATAGTAATGGATTGAAAGGAAGAGAAAGATAAGAATAAAGTGATGGAGAAGAAAATTACACAGACGCTAGTTGAACAGACCCTCTTAACGACATAGAGGTGCCTCGCACAAATATAAAAAAAAAAAAAAAAGTCATCAAAGGCCGTTATGGACACACGCAGTCAAGGTATCAAAGCCCCTACTTACGCGCGACCTCCTTGGGCCCGAGAACATCATCTAAAAACCCAGTCCACAACTCCTTGATGATGCCCGACTCGGTAGGTTTGCCATTAGTTTGGCGCTGAACCTCCTCGCCAACGCGCGAACGACTCACAGCCTCAGTAAGTGAGAATGGGTCGATATCAATGGAATGATTGTCGACGACTTCACTCATCGGAGAGGCCGCGACGACGCCGGTACCGGAGACTGTGTAGATCTGGGGCTTCATGGGTGGGGCGGAGGTGGAGGGGGACTCGTGGTGTGAGTAGAGATCGGGAAGGACCGGAATTTGAGTCGGGCGGGATGTGCGGGTTTCCATGTCGGACATGATGGGCATGTAGACTAGATCGACTGTGGAGGAGTCACCAACTGCTTTGGAGGAGCGGGATGTGTTGAATTGGCGGCTGGATTGACTATTTCCAAGGGTTAGTGATGGTCTGAAGAGGAGGTATAGGGGATTGGCCATATGAAGTCATGTGGAATTGATAGAAAATTGGTCACTTACTCTGCGAAGGCATTGCTATTGATGCGGCGCATGGCAATGCTAAAGGCACGAGACTGGAGGACATCGTGGTTGGAGAGGCGCTCGATCAGCTGTGAATTGGTTAGATGGCTGACCATGACGTAGGACAGATGAACAAGATACGAACCTCGGACTTGCTGCCGGCAGCACGGAGAGAGCGTCTTTGGCATTCGGTCTTGAGGTCTGGAAGGCTGCGAGCAGCATAGAGAGAGGCCTTGTCGGCAGGGTTGGCGGGCTGAGCAGACTGAACGCCAGTGATGTGAAGACCACGGCGAGCAGGGGCAGCGATGGGTTGCTGAGAAAGCTGGCGCAGAGCACGCAGGGATGTATGACGAGGCGCAGCCATTGTGAAAGTGATGTAAAATGTATAGAGTTGCCTAGATAGGCCGGGGTAGGGTGAAGCACAAGTAGTTATAGAAGGAAGTTCCGGGAGAGATAGGAAGGACCGGAAGAAAGTCCAGTGGTCAGAATCAGAAAAATCTTAGAATGGACGGAAAAGGAGAAAGGACAACAACAGGTCTCCTTTATAGCTGTGAGTAAGAGAGCCGGGGGAATCGTTGGGGAGAGCTATGAAACCCACTTCTTGGCGGTCTGGACCCGTTTTCCGATAGCGTGGATCCACGGAGAGTGAAGTGTTGACGTCTTCTACACAGGGGTAGTATCGGTGAAGACTCGAGATAAGCTGAACCAAGGCAGAGACCGAGATGAAAGAGGGGAACCCAAGGTTTAACATGCTTTATATAGGGGAGGAAGTACAACATCTCCCGATTCAACAGTTCCGGTGTAATGAGATCTACGGCGTAAAAAAGTACCGGATACCTGATCCTCGGGAGGGTGTCTACGGGGTACACTATGTACCCACCCTAGGTGACCAGGTGACTCGATGTACCGGGTACTTCTCCTACTTTCTGCGTACTTTCTACTCCGCGCGCATCCTTTCCACTCTATCGCGGATCCCCACCCTCCACGCCTATTATTGGGTATTCTTTTCCCGCTCGCTGCACGATGCAGCAATGACTCCCCCTAGGGAAACCCGGAGAGCCTTCCTTCCCTCCGGAAGTGGCCCTGATCCCCAATCACCGCCCTGCAACTGGCTACGAAGCCTTCAGAAACAGGCCCTCCTTCCCCGCCCTAGAATCCGCGTCAGCCATTCGTGATCGCCCCAACCGTCAAGATCGCCTGACTTTCAAGCGGTGAGACACACGTGTCGCTGGTGACTCGCCGTGCTTCATACTTTTCCTACTGATGTACTGAGTACCTAAACACTTAGCTAACAAAGCGCCGTGTCTCTTCTCATCAGAGGGCGTCTCCGTCTTATTGACTATTGCAGTATCTCGGTGAGACTCTGCAGATCTTCGCGGTCCTCACGGATGCCTCGGATTCCGATGTCGTGATCCCCAAATCCTGGACCCTACGGTGGCGCAGTCATCGTCATTCTGCCGTGGGCTAGGGGTAACAAAGTTGCAAGGGCAACTACCCTCTTGGCGGGATTCCAAGCAATCCTCCGGAGATTATCCCCCTGGGTGAAGCTATCCCTAGATTGAGGGCAATGCACTTGATTGGGGAAGCCATGCAATGTGTGTGTGACCCAAAATATATACTCTAATCTTAAGACCAGTCGCTTGGTTTTGCCAATCGCACCCCCGTACTTTCCTGCTCAGCTGATCCGATCTCAAAGCTTGGCTCCTCGCCCTTTAGCTATGGTCCGAGCGTATGGGTGCGAGCGGGATGCCGGAACAAGATGATCGATATCTCCCGTGTGCACAAACTCAGGAGAGGCCTGGTTCAGGGATGTGATGCCGATGTTTCGCATCGCCGTTTCTAATTCATCTCGCATGACTAGTGGGTCCAATTAGATTCGCATAGTCTATCGCGCCACACGCTGATCTTCACTTACTATCAATCAAATGCTCCACTCCTTCTTGGCCGTAATTTGTTGCGAATAACATGCTTCGTCCCATACCTACGGCTGTTGCGCCCAGGCATACGGCCTTAAGGATGTCGGTACCGCGGCGGATACCGCTGTCCACGTAGACTTCCATCTTCTCGAGCACTTCTGGGCATCGTCGATGGATTTCAAGGAGAGTGATGATCGACGGCGGGCTGGTATCGAGGTTTCGGCCGCCGTGATTGCTGAGTAGGATTCCGTCTAGGCCGGCTTTCATGGCCAGCATGGCGTCGTCGGCAGACATTACACCTTTGAGACATACCGGCTTGTGAGTGTGTTGTCGCACCCACTCGAGATCTTCCCAAGTCAGGCCGGGGTCGATGAAGCCGGCCATGACTCGCCCAAGGCCGCCTCCTTTCTTGTCGTTCTGCGCCTTAGAGGGCGACATGGGGACCGACAGGCTCTCGTCAGCCTTGACGCGTTCGTCGGCTTCGCGTTTGCCGGGCCAAGCAGCATCGACGGTCACGAAAATAGCTTTGATGTTGGGGTTGGCTGAACATTGACGTAGTAGTGCAGCGGACTTTTCACGGTCGCGATTGACGTATAACTGGAAGAAGAAGCTGGCAGAAGGGGCAGCTGTCGTCAATTCGTCCATGGTATAAGAAGAATTATTGGAGATCTGATGGAGCGTCAGTACAATCGATCCTTGGAAGTTTCAGTCCGAAGATACCTACACCCTGCATGATGCCTTTAGTTTCACAAGCCCTCGCTATAGCACACTCCCCATCGGAATGAATCAGTTTTGCCATTGCCGCCGGGCTGACGAAAAGTGGCAGCTTGTAATCGCCTCCCAAAATCTTCGTACGAACGTTGACCTCGCGAACATTTCTTAGCACCCGCGGACGGAGCCATATCCGGTCAAAGCACGACTTATTAGCATCTCGTGTGATCAGATCTGTCGCCGCACTCGAATAGAACGCCCATGTTTTGCTATTCGCCGTCTTTGACGCGACAACCTCGAAATCATGCGAATTGATCAGTGTTCCCAGCGGCGGCTTCTCGTTGTCCAAGAGCACTTGTGGGTTCTGGTCTGGTGGAGGCTTAATCCATTCTTCGCCGATTGTAGACTCATCAAGGACGCCTTTGAGTTTGTCGGCGCTCAAGTTGTTCTTTAATACGCTAGGCGCGTGAACTTCTGAATAGGCTTCTGTTGCGTCTCGACCTGCATACTTCAAGATGACTGTTGGTTCCATCAATCAACTAAACTTTGTGTAGTGAGATTCTGCTGAAAGATGCGTACTTGTAGATCCACCGGGATGTTCGTCCAAAAAGTCGGTTACGTCCCACACCAGGTTATTGACCACAATCCAGCAGTCTTCGGGGCTGTTGTGTTCTGCGATGTGCTTCGCGGACAGAAGCTTCTGGTCTGACATTTGGTTGAGCCTTTGTTCCTCCACGTTCGAGGTACTTTTAATCGTACTGATAACGTTTCCAGTCCCGAGTGTTGGAAATGCAACGCAGACGTTGTTTGATGACGGACGATGAGAGGAATTGGGAAGAAGGCAAATTGAGCCAGCCATAGACCACTAAATACTCAGCAAGGACCTCTTCCTCCAAGAAAGATGTGATCGCGGTCGATCTCCGTGTGGCCACCGTGGGTCCACTGCGGCAATGTCCCCGGACTTACCCCCGGACTTGCCTTCACCTTTCGTCGCAATGGATGTATCTTGCGGACGCTTGAATATATCTCTGGTGACCGATACTCCCATCTCTGCCTTACTATTGCAACGGGACACGTTGTGCTCGGCCACTTCGAGACTCGTTGAACCGCTTTTGACACGATTTCTTCCAGACTTTCTCCACAGCAAACATCCGAAAGTCTTCCTTCGAGAAGCTCGGCATTCACTTTCCTTGGAGTATCATCTGCAATGTGGGGAAGAAGACATTGACCACCAGGCTCGGGGTATCACCGACCGAATGCGGAGTTCTCTCCGGGTTTATGACTGCTATGGTCGCGTCCCAGGGGCAGATTACATAATAGGTGATCATGGCATCCTTTTCAATTCCGTCGCACCGTTGCATGGCAAACACCAAGTCGTCGGGACCTAAGAGCCCCTGCAAATGTGATTATATCCAAGAACTTCTGAACGCTGCATATTGACCGTTAGCTGTATGGCAGCCATCGGAAACCCTTGCTGAAGCCTTCGTTCATTCGTTCTCTATCATATAGATTCACCCGGTTACTAGATCTTCGAATAGTGAAATACTGGACCGGGATACGAAAGGGTCTAGAAAATTGGCGGCGGTACCATTTTCTCAAAAAAGGGATCAAAATTACTTAGAGATATACCTCTGCAAAATAGTGCGACATCGTCTTAGCTATGCTTTGGAAGGATATATAGAGCCACCTAAATCATGATGGTAGACTTCACAAATTGGTGCCATTGACTTCTTGCCCTGGCACACATTACTAATGCAGCAAACTTGCATCTGTAAATGCGAGCCATGAGAAAGACGAAGAAGACAGGAAACCTTTTCCAATCAAGCTTTCTTCTTCAGCACACCCCAAATCCTTGGCAAGCAGCTATAGGGGTCATCGGCCACCTCAATGTCACCCGGGTTCTGCCACTCTCCAGCAGCAAGAATATCCGCCTTGATGTTCCGATTCAAGCAGCACCCAACGAGTGCGCTCCAAGCAGGATTCAAGCAAGCTACCGTCATATCAGCCCCTCCACAAATCTTCCAAAGCAAGACGCCCATCAGGATGAAAAACACGTACCTTGCGTGATAGCCGTAGCAGTATCCTTGTTCTTCTCGTGCTCCCAGAAAATAAAGCTACCTCCGGGTTTCAACAACTTCCACACCGCCGTCATCACGCTTTTCACATCCCTCACTGAGCACAACACCTGAATACTTAGCACGGTATCCATACTTTCCTCCGTTATTCCTTCCATCGCCAGAATGTCACTGTCCTCAACACCACATGCCAAAAGCTTGTATTTATCCTGTAGATCAAGCTTTTTGAGCTTTGCGGCAATTGCGTCTCCGTAAAAGGGATTAGGATCAACGGCGTAGATGAAGTCTACACAGGATGGATCGAAGCGTTGAATCTGGTTGCCTGGTCCGGGCCCGAGCTCGAGAATCCTGCCCTGAGCGGAGCGGACAAGGGAGGGAACAACGGTGGTATTTTCATAAGCTATAAAGCCGTTGGCTATATAAGAGACTTAGTATGTGGGGTTTAGCTCGAGGAGAGGAAACTCACAATGCGTGATAAAGAGTTTTGCTACAGCAGCGTCTCGAATTCGTCGAGGATGTGTGAGTGAGGCAAGACCATCTTTGCATAAAGCGTCTTTGAAAGCGTTGAAATGCACTATATTGTTAAATAGTACGTTGGTACGGGCGAGGACATGGAAGAAGGGAGTAGTCACATTGGATGGATAACCAGATGAGCTGGAATGGTCTGATGATGCCACGAAGGCGGTCTTCAAAAGTCATGGCGCTTTGCTGGACATAGCTTAGAAGCATAAACATGCTGAGATGGTAGTCCAATATTCACTCACGTAATAAAATGACTGAGGGACTTTGTGTAAGAAAATCAAATGTGTAAAAAAAAATGTACCGAACTAAGAGGGTAGCGCAATATTTATGGAAAAAGTGGGGGAGAAATCTCTCAGAATAATATCTACGCGGGCCACCATTCTGCTCTTACATGGATAGGTAAGCTGAAGCTGATCGTGCCCTATTGGTTCGATTATAGAGGCGCGTGCGGTCAACTCCCTGTTCAATCCTTATGTCACCCAGAGAACTTGGCTTGAATGGAACGCTAACAGTAGCGTGTAGTAGACCGTCCATCTTCACGCCATTCGTACGGCTCAACACGTAACCTTCGCAAGCCATGAGTCTTTGAGTGAGCTAGCCTTGACGGAAGTCTAAAACTTGCCTGTCATAGAGTCCCACACGGCCTTATCATCGGTCTGTCATCAACCAATTGACAGTGTTCCACGCCGTACCTACAAGGACTTGAAAATGAGGCCACAAAGCATGAAGGCCATAATTGCGCCTTCCTGACACAACTTTATTTGCCCTTCGCTGATTCAACTAGGCTCATGATTCGAATCAGAGAATCTGCCCAACACAGCCTTGGTACTTTTAAAGCGCGAATTTCTCGGACAATCAACAAACATATCAGTTAGTAGCTACGGGAGGGTTGAATAGAAAGCTTCAAAGAAGTGTCAATTGTGTTTTACAGCCCTACTGCTCAAGTCATTGAAGCCGACTTGGCTTATCAATGCCCCGCAGATCGAGTTGATGATCAAGGAACGCAGATGAAATGTTAGATTTTGGCAAATTGGAAAAAAATTGGGTACAGTTCGATATTCAAATCGTTTTATAGAAATTTATTAATAACTGAAATAATTGTAGGTTCTTAAAACATGATGATGAATGTTTGAGAAGAGGGTGAGTATATATATTCCTGGTAGATGGTGAAGCCATGCACCCCATATGGGAGGCCGGGCGGTCTGATCTGGCACAAAGCGAGAGCTCACTAAGGCACCCGCGGACTACTTAGTAATGCCGCACAGCCACAGGTCCGCGGAGTGCGGCTGATAACTTCAGTTCCTGAGTCAACATAAAAAGTTTGTCGCTTATACAACCCTGCATGTGTTGAGTCATACTTCTCTGACAACACTGCAGACCTGCTTAGCCTTGCGTTTCTCTCATGCACATTTACTCTGTGCGAGGCTCAGTCCTGAAGACTTTCGGTGATTTTCAGAATTCGATCATCAAGAAAGCGATCGAAGATACATCTTCTGTGTCGAGATTCTTGACTCTGGATAAATTGAGCCGATCAGGTAGGTAGAGGGTATAGCGGTTCTTAAGATTGCCGTTCAGCTCATTCCCAATTCTTGGTACTCTGCCATGGGGCTTACAGAATATTTCATTAATCGCTCCCTCAGGAATTACACGAGACAACACTTTTGTTCGTCCTTTGCGTCCTTGTTCGGGCTGCTGCATTACGAGAAAATTTTCTTCACTTACAAAAAGAAAAGCCCCCGCAAGGATGGGTGATTCTCCTAAGCCACTGCGATACGTTGATGTATGTTTTATCACTAATCCACGTGTCTCAATCTCTAACAGTTTTGATATCTTAGATCGGTATCAACCTGAGCGACCCCATGTTCGCTGGAACATACCATGGAAAGCAAGCTCACGAAGCTGATCTTGACGACGTCATTCAACGTGCCAAGGATGTTGGCTGTGAAAAGTTCATGGTCACTGGGTCCGACCTTGTCGAATCCGAGGAAGCCATCAAAATAGCGCGGAAATATCGTAAGTTTTCCTTCTTATTTTGACGTTGTTAGGTCGCTAACAAATTTTCTGCAGCTGGCTTCTGTTACGCCACAGTAGGCGTACACCCATGCCAGGCTAAACTTTTCGATGAGTACCCAGAAGGCCCATCAAAGATGATGGAAGAGCTCCGCAAAATGGCCATCGAGGCAAAGGATGCCGGTCTTGCTGTTGCGTTTGGCGAAATTGGCCTTGATTATGACCGCCTTTTCCACAGCGCCAAGGAGCCGCAATTGAAGTATTTCGAGGCACAACTGGACCTGGCCATTGAGATTCAGATGCCACTCTTCCTCCATTCCCGTGCGGCCAGTGATGACTTTGAACGCTTAATAGCCTCAAGACTTGATAGGCTCCCCAAAGGCGGCCTGGTCCACAGTTTTACTGGAACGATGGAAGAGATGGAACGCCTCGTTGCGCTGGGTCTTGATATCGGTATTAACGGCTGCAGCATGAAGACCCAAGAGAACCTAGACGTTGTGAAGGCGATCCCCTTGGAACGGCTTCAGATTGAGACTGATGGCCCATGGGTATGTCCTATATCCCTATCCGCGCTCTGTGTATCTCCCAGTTGACTCTGTGTTGTAGTGTGAGATTCGGCCGTCACATGCTTCAGCGAAGTTCCTCGAAGGTGCTCCTGAGCTGCCTAAGTCCGTCAAGAAGGAGAAATGGCAGAAGGGCATGATGGTGAAAGGTCGCAATGAGCCTGTCGCTATTGCTCGTGTTGCACACGTTATAGCTCAGGTCAAGGGTATCTCCGTTGAGGAAGTCTGCGAAGCGTATGTCTTTAATTCGCCTGCGAAGAGATCAACACTGACAGACTATACAGTGCTTGGAACAACTCCATTAAGATGTTTGGTCTTGGACTGCAGTCTCAACAGTGATGCACGGAGATCATGCTACACCATATGTTGAGGTTTCATTGTCAGGTCGTTCTATGCTAAAAGATTATCGCGATCGGAACCTAGATGCCGGCAAGTTCGGCTGTCCAGTCCTCGGCCAGTACTTTCCATGCATTTGGATATGATCGTTGACCTTCATGCAAGCCTGCTCGTGGACACTGCATTTCATTTTGAAATTCGATCGTTTGGAGTCATGCCATTTTCTAAGATGCTGCTTTCACAAGTCAAACCTTTGACTCCGGGCTTTCGGGCTACATCAATTTTTCCTGCTTGGGAAATGTCGGAATAACATGGAGATTACCCCTCGAGGAGACATTTTCGAGATGACTGCTGGAGAAAACATTTGAGGCTTCTCCTCTTACCTTTTCGTGTCCTAAAAGGACACCACGTCAGTGATGCGATGCCTATTCAGGCTCGGCTCACTCAATTACTACAGGGTATCTCAGATTTGGAAAAGCCTGCAAGTTGGGTGCTCGGTGGTTTCCATCATGTTCCAGATTACAGCTGCCTGTTGTCTAGTCTTGGAATACCTTTGCCGCATTGAACTTTTCCTCATTTCCATTTGCTTTCCTTATCTTGCATTTGTTCATTCCAAGTTTTAGCCACGATGATCTCAAGGTGTGAAGACTTTCAAAACTAATCGTTTCGATCCATTTCTCTTTTCTAAACCCTACCGATGAGACTGTGGTTTTCAAGCCTCTTTTCAAGGTCACAGCATCGCCTTGGACAGCTTATCATGGCATACAGATGACAAGTAACAATCAGTAACATGAAATAAAATAAAGGTGATCTAGACTTCCAGTGCATTTTTTAGATAATATCTGTGTAGTGCAATACGCGCCATCAAATTCACTAGCAGGTTTCAAGAACTATGATCAAATAGAAGCATGTCGGTATCTCTGTGTTCTGAAAAGCAAGGCTCGAGCCATTCGGTGTTGTCATTCTGGGTTGCTGGTGTGGACTCATCGAGGGTCTCAAAAGATGATTCGCTGGGAGTCTTCAAAGGCAGGTCTTCGTATTCGAATAAGTGGTCCATTTCGTCTTGTTCATTATTGTTGAGATTGGGATTGTCCAAGTCAAGGGGATCACTGTGAAGCGATAAAAACTCTCCGAAATGTGCCAAGCCTGGAGAAACATCTGGGTATACTTGTGGCAAGGGAGACTCCGGAGCAAATAGCGGCTGGTTTTCTGGGCTTTCTTTGCGTTTGCAAATCATTTGCTGGGCAATACGCCATAAAGATGAATGGAGGGTCAATCTCAGACTCTCTTTATGCGGCACTGTCTGATCGTGTTCTTCGTTGGAATGATCTGATTGTTGTAGCAGGTACGAAAGTTTGGACTGGATTGTAGGGCTCCTGCTACTTGTAATCATAGATGCCACAGATTTGGAGATGATAGGAATCGATACTGCTCTTTGATGTACTGCCTGCATATGGGGATGAGATCAAGGAATCACCCATGTGATAGAGGTTCAAGCTCACCTCGCGATATCTCGGGTTGAAAATTGCAGGAGCAAGGTCAGATAAGCTCAGAAGGGAGTTGTTATCATCGACCCTGATTTGGCGATCTCTTGCTCCGGACGAAATGATCAATCTTCGAAGACCAAAGTCAATGAGTCGTAGCATGGCTCCGAATGAGTTGTCAGTTGAGTTGCACTGTAATGATGGCAATCCCATCTCAAGATCTGGAAGGAGAGTGCTGTCCCTGAAAGAAGATATTCTAGGCTTGGGAGGAGACGATGAAAAGGCGACCATTTCCGAGTCCCCTAGATGCGTCGGGTAGTAGCATCCTGCAGAAGAGAGGAGCCATTGAGGTTGGCTCATGTGTCTGATGTGAAAGTGCATCGGTTTGTGAGCGTTTTGTCCCCCTTGTGAATATTGGTAGTCCGCATATATATTGATCGCAGTCAAGGATATAGTCGGCACACCGGGTGGAACATGGGCATCGGGAGGGTTGCGGAGCATATTGGGCAGGGTCCGTCCTTTTGTGAGATTGGAGGTTGTGGGAATGCGACAAAGTCCAAACGTGATCTGATTATCGCCATGCCTCTTGAGCACGATGGCAAACCCTAGATCGGACCAAATCTGAGGTGGCATGAGCGTAAGTGAAAGACGTCCAAATATATATGTATACGGTACCTTGGAGTTACAGAGCATTTCTGACAAGCTGGAGAGGACCCCAGAAAATGCAAGCTTCAAGCATGTATGCACGCCAAGAGAGAGCCGGATTTCTAGTTCTGGGGCTTCGGTAATCCAAAATGAAGTTTGATCGAGCCCTTGAAAAGCATCAATGGGTAGCTCAATGAATTCTCTGTTGCTTGAATGGATGAAATGCGCAACCGCGGAGAACTGAAGCTGTAGAAGTGAATCGCTAGCATAGAGGAGGCATTGACCCAAGTCGATTGTCCGGCTCATTTTGCTGTCAGTTGGTCACAAGTTCGTTCTCACTCTGGTATTGGCAGCTTTCAACGTATGGACTAAGCATAATCGAGTCCCGGGGAGAACCGTCAAGTCGAGTGCGAGCGAAGTGCGACAGTGTTCAATGTTCATTGAGTTAGGTCTTCGAGGCCTAAGGCTCAACCTGAAGCCGAGGTACCCCATGACGTCGACTTGCATTGTTAAAGTCGATTGGGAATTCATTACCAATTAACAGACAACACAGCTTGGAAATCTTCTGAGCCTCACAATATTGAACCACGTATTTCCTTCTCACCTGCACCCGCTATCTCCATCATTTTAATTGATCTTCAGTCTGTATGGTCCCTCTGCTTTGTACTGGGTTCCACAGGGCTCATCCGTGATCTAGATCTCCAACGTCCACGCATAGGGAAAGCCAAATATATGTATATATAGCCGGGTGCCCTCGAGTATCTCAAAGAATCTAATGCCAATGTATTTAGGATCCACTTGAACGCATTGAAATGCACGAGTGACAGGAAGTGGAGCCGCTGATCAACAAGACTCCAGCCGCCTTATCGATAACCAAGATAACGATAACGATCACGTGGATTTAAATGAAAGTGGCCTCAATCAACGACCTTCATTCCTGACTTCACACGGTCAACCATGCCCCTGGAGGAGGGAGAACATGATTCTCTGACTTCTCAAAATGATCAAAATGATCATGAGGCGAGTTTCGTGCTCTTAGCGAACACTCAAGAGCAAGAAGGCCTTATCGTCCATTCTGATCCAGCCGGTTCCCCAGATCCCGCCAACCGCCCCCGACCCAAGCGCCAGTCCTCGATATCACAGCCCAATTCAGACGGACAACGCCGTACTCCCAGGACCACCAATCGGGTTCGATTTGTTGAGGAGTTTCCAGAGGATGAAGACGATCAGATCTCAAATGGCCGCGCCCACAGCCCCGATGATGGGCGATGGCTCGACGAAGAGGATTACGAGCTGAATGAGCATTTGGAGTCTGGCAATCATCATGGGGGCCAATCAGTGCCTCTACTGACAAATATTGAAGCTCCCAGTGTGACCTTAGCGACTTCAGACGACTTCTTCCCCGAAGATCACCTTGAAAACGCGCGGCCTCGAAGCGGGATGAAAATGGCATTCATGAACATGGCTAATAGCATTATTGGCGCCGGTATTATCGGTCAGCCATATGCGCTTCGCCAGGCGGGGTTGACAATGGGTATTCTGCTCTTGACAGCCCTGACTGTGACGGTGGATTGGACTATCCGCCTGATCGTAATCAATTCGAAGCTCAGCGGAGCGGACTCCTTCCAAGCTACTATGCAGCACTGTTTTGGAAGAAGTGGACTTATTGCTATATCAATTGCTCAATGGGCATTTGCGTTTGGGGGTATGGTCGCGTTCTGTATCATCGTGGGTGACACGATACCGCACGTTTTTGCCGCCCTCTTTCCCTCGCTGCGCAGCATGTCTTTCTTGTGGCTGCTGACAGACCGTCGAGCTGTGATTGTTTTATTTGTCCTCTGCGTCTCATATCCGCTTTCGCTGTATCGGGACATTGCCAAGGTGAGTTACTCGTCTCTCTTTTTCTTATCCGCGATTGTTTACTAACAACTCCTCAGCTAGCGAAAGCATCTGCTCTCGCGCTAGTCAGCATGATCGTGATTGTCGTCACTGTCATTACTCAAGGCTTCCGGGTCCCAAGTGAATCGAGGGGCGAGTACAAGAGTATTCTTATCGTAAACTCGGGCTTTTTCCAGGCCGTTGGTGTGATTTCCTTTGGTAAGTGATGTTCATTTGTTGTTGCTTGCGCACTTCGCTAATATGATGCAGCCTTTGTTTGCCGTATGTTACCTGTCCGTGTATGTCGTGTCATTTGAAACTAATGTCTCTCAAGACCACAATAGTCTCTTGATCTATGGATCCTTGAAGAAACCCACAATGGATCGCTTTGCCAGGGTCACACACTATTCCACCATAGTCTCCTTGTGCATGTGCCTAGCGATGGGCCTCGCGGGGTTCTTGTCCTTTGGATCGAAGACGCAAGGAAATGTTCTCAATAATTTCCCGGCTGACAATATCCTGGTCAACATTGCCCGACTGTAAGCAATCGCTGTCATCTTTTGGAACACACCAACGCTAACATGCAACAGATGTTTTGGCTTGAACATGCTCACTACGCTTCCACTGGAAGCATTCGTCTGTCGATCAGTTATGACAACTTATTACTTCCCAGATGAACCATTCAACCCTAACCGACATTTGATATTCACAACTACTCTGGTTTTGACTTCAATGGTACTGGCATTGGTGACATGTGACCTTGGCAGCGTCTTTGAATTGATCGGTGCTACTAGTGCTGCAGCTTTGGCATACATCTTCCCACCACTCTGTTGGATCAAACTTAGCAGTGCTACTCGAAAGGAAAAGATTCCCGCATATCTATGTGTTGGATTCGGGTTTGTTGTCATGGGTGTGAGTGTGGTGCAAGCCGTTGCAAAGATCATTCGAAGTGAGTCCGCCATATGCTTTGGGCTTTTTAGGTACCTTCCCACTGCGCAAAAGCAATCATGCTAATAATATGACAGGCGACGGCGAGGGTGGTTCTTGTGGAGCTTCTTAAATGCACACAATGAATGTCTCACTTTTATTATAGACTCAAGCTATCATCGATAGGAACAATACCCTTGTATAAATAACAACAAGTGCTTACGGAAGTACTACTATCAATTACATCAATTTCAAACAATCCCCTAATTCGGGCATTGATCACTAGGCGCACTCATCACTAGGCCAAGGAATCTTTGGGCGTCTTCCTCTTGAACACACACACCAATGGGAACTCATGGCATTGAAGCACTATGTAATATTGGATTCACTCACTTCGGATGATCTTATTGGTAGAGAAAACGTCAATCGAACTGGTGGCAGCATTACAATAGACGATTCCACTCTCATAAAATCAAAATGACTCAAGGGTATTATTCCAATGGTTTATGATATGATACTGCCGCGGAGATGTGGACCTATCTAACCTGTTGCTAGTGTGGAAGCGCTGTGATCTCAACCAATGCACTGGTAATCTTTCACTCCTGATCGGTAAAATTGCCTCTGGCAAATGAAAGAGCGACCTTGTTCAAAGCAGATTTCCTTGGCTTTTCGCTGTCACGATTCTCATGCTCCACGCCCGTGATCCGCGGCTACATTCAGTCTCTATCGACACTTTGCTTTCTCGTCTCTCTCCCTCCACCTTTCCTTCTTCCCAACTTTCTCCATTTCCCGTCGGCAAGGCCTCTTTACTCGTCCCCATCCTTCTGCTGTTGTGCATGAACACCGGCCTTCCGAGAGACGTTCTCAGGAAAGTGAGATGATTCGCGCTCTGACCATTCAACTATCGGTTTTCAGGACCATTCTTGAACTCCGGCTTCCCTCCTGAAACTCATCTCACGCTGATTCTCCCCTGCAGAATGTTCTTTCCACCTTCTCAAGGACAAGTCTCTTCTAAACTGGTCAGCCCAGGAACACGAAAGCAAAACTGCGAGCGTAGCCGTCAGACGGTATGTTATCATGATAGAAACGCGCCCTTAATTCTTGTCTCTCGCCATTCTAACCATGCTCCTCTCTAGGATGCCAATGGGTCACCTCGCAGTCCCGGGCAGGGCTCTGTTGGTTCCATTGATAAACGCTCTGAAGTGTCCAAAATGGCAAGTCTCCCTTTACTCTGCGCGTTGCATCTGACAGTCGCTATGCTAAATATGAGCATCTACAGGAAGACTCTGCTCATGACCAGTCTAACAGCTCGGCCGAAGCGGCCAAACAGGAGCGCCTGATGCGACTTCAAATGGTTCGTCACATTGTCAATCTTTGTGTCAGTCATCGTCTTGCTAAATGCATTCTCGCATAGGATGATCTGGGCACGGCTCGCCGTGAAAGACTTTCCACCGAAGATGACCCCAAAAACATACATCATGTCCAGCACCAAGTTCTTGAAGCTACTCGGGGGTCCAATATCCCCGGTACGGAAGCTTACAGAAAAGCCAGCCAAAACCGGACCGCACTAGCGGCTTGGGCAAGTATGTCATTGACACACCATGCTCTCGCGATGAATTGAACTAATATCTTTGATCTAGACGTGGGAAAGATTGTTGCCTCCCAAGAGGCAAGCCACAAACAGCTCGCAGACATCGGCGGCGGCCAGTCTCATCGTTCTTCTCTCAATGCTCGTCTGGCGGAAGCCCGAAGCTTTCACAAAGAATCCACGCGTACCGACTCTGCAAAACGTGCTCGTGGGAAATCAAGAGCCGGAGCTCAAGTTGCCCAGTCTCACCGTCACTTCAACCCTATCACCACCAGGGTCAGTACGATGCCCGTGGTGAGCCACTCTCGTCCCCAGTATCCTCCGGCCAAAGTAATCACGTCGGGCAAGGGACAAATTACGAAGAGCTCCGATAGCTTATCCCAATCGTCTTCTCAAGAAGGTGGCTCCCTCGGAGCACGCGGCCGCAGCCACACCTCCCGTAGAACTCAAGTTTTAGCTGTGAGAGGCCGGCCTGACACCTCGTCTCACAGACAGATAGGAAATTGGGCAGACAGTCTCTCAAGCCCGCAGGTTTTTCTGGACAATCTTCGACAGCATCGCCACCTAGCATCTCCACCTCCTGGCACTCGCACACCATCTGAGCCAGTCCAGTGTACCCCTCAGCCCAACCGGTCAGCTTCTCGCTCCCCTCATGTCATTTGGACGCCGCGTCGGTCGGCTTCGCGCCTTTCTCAGTCTGTTCCACTGGGTACTCGGAGTCCTCCAGCGTTGACCCAACCTGATCCTCATCAGCCTGCACTTCAATCTGCCCCTCAGCCTATTTCTCAGTCCAGTTCTGAGTCTATTCATCCTTCGGCTCTGAGTGGAGTTACAGGAAACCTCGTTTCGGACTCAACTATCAGCGACGTGTCAGCGCTTGGCACTTTTCGCCAATCTACACCTCTGGCCCAGCGGCGAAAGTTGGTACCGACCCCTCGTCGGCCACTTCAAAATGACATGACTCAGTCCATGTCCGATTTGTCCTCACGGGACAATCTTTTGCTGGATCTTGAAGAGGAGGTCCAAATACCTACGCTAGACCAAGAACGAGTCCTCAATTCTGTTTATTCCGAATTGACGGGCCTGGACTTCGACGAACCTCCGCTTCTCGACTGGTCGACTTCTGTCACTCCAGCTAGGCCAGATCAGACGCCTGCAGACATTGGAGCTGCGATTAGGGCTGAAGCTCTTGACTTCAATCGCTCTCGTGGCCTGGGCGGTTCCCACCTTCCTGACAACAGTCCTCCTGCGACGCTCACGTTTGAAAGAAGCCTTTCCGGTTCTGATACTAGAGTCATTCCAGTCGCGAATGATACTTTCTTTCGATCGACCTCCGGTGTACCTACAACCGAGGACGTCTCGCTTCAAGCCAGCCCTTTCTCAGTTGTGACTCGCACGGGACAGAATAACAAGATCGCTGTCCGCGATACTCACTCCTCACTCACATTCCAGTCTCTTGATCAAACTCTCTTTAATAGCTATCGATCCCCAGATGGTACTCCCTCCTCCCGGGAATCCAAGAAAAGTAAGACTCACGATATTCCTTCGCCTTCGTGCTTGTCACCCAAGAAAGTAAAGCGAGCTGATTTCAATTCTGGTTTTGAGAGATTGCGTGTTTCGGAGTCTCCTACATGTGCGCCTGCAGCTTTTCCTACGCTCGCTGCCGTCCCTACGCCTGCCGATGGCCCTAAGGTTGTTGGTACCCTCCGTCACTCTCGATGGGCAGAGCCTCGACTCAAACATCATGAAATTGAAAATTCAAAGTCGAAGGTGATCGGCGTACGTGCTTCCCTGGAGCCGCAATATTCGGCTCGTCACCATTCTGTCTGGGAACACCCACAGACGTGGGATCCCAAAGCAAAGATTCCACGCACTGCATCTAGGTCTGCTGGGCCTCGTCCCCAGCTTGAAGCACCTCACGCTCAACTAATTCCGACCACCACGCTTTCGAATGATTCAGCCTTACCCCGTGCCCGCCCTCAGGTTGTTGGCTCCAATCAGGAGCCCGTGAGCGTGGAATTCCAGCAAGATAGTGATTTCAATAGGATGTCCCTGCCTTCCCTGCCTAAAGATCGGAACACTTCTGTTGGTGGCATCGTTGCCAACACCAGATCCTCCTGGTTCACTCCCACTGGCACATCTAATCAGGCTAGTCCGAGACCCGAAGTCCAGGCACTCGAGCCGCTTGACACATCGAGCCAGACAGCAGCTCAGTTCCAGCAGCAAGCTAATACCACCATGCGCTTGAATAATCCAAATCTACCGTACGCTCTGCCTCGGGTCATCGGACCTGCTCCGGGCCCTGTGAGTGTGTGGTCCCAGAGACAGGATGATCTCAACCGAATCGCCTTGCTTGAGAACCGAAAAGCATCTACTGTCAACTTCGCTCCCACTGCTAGCTCCACTCACTCTACCGCCCCGCGCGTCGAAGGTCAAACTGTTTTGGAAGCCAAGCCCAAACCCAAGGGTCTAGAGCCGTACAACCCTTCTAGCAGGAGACGTGACCACTGAAACTTACCTCCCTGACACTGAAATAAGCCAGTTATCACGACTCATTTAAGAGCCATCTTGCAACGTCGGATTCTAAGATGCTCTGCCCAGCCAAAGCCCGCCATTGACACCTAAGAGTCTGAAGGCTTTAAATAACGTGATAAGGGCCTCTGTTTTCCCAGGCATTTCTCCTTCGACAATGTCATCCGCAACTCGTATTTTACTAACGGAGCATCACCTCCCTTTCATCCGTTTTCTGTACCCAACTTCACCTTTTGTTTTTTTTGTGTATTTTTAGGGTTTCCTTTCATTATTACATCTGCTCTACTTTGGCAAATCGCTTGCACATTTGTTGCTACGGTTCTGCCAATTTCTTGCGTTACTTTTCTACCTTCAATGGAAAGAAACACGAAATCAAGTTATTTCATTGCACTTCGTGGATCTTTCGCAGCCCGCACGGTATTTATCCCCATTAAGCTCGCACTCGTACCAGCTCATCATTAATTTTCGTTTTTAGACATCATGGGTGAGCTCTGTCAACGATCGGATTCGGATTGAGGCATGAAATTAGCATGCGGATTCGGCCCGCTTTATCTCCGCCTCCGCCCCTCCTCGGGGCCCGGGGCCCGGGCCAGTGGACCTAGAAACCTAAATCGCGGATCTGGAGTTTAAATAAGATACCCGTTAAAGTTCGAGAGAAAGTACTCTAATGATGTGAAGGAAATGCTGCTAGCTGAAGGACTACTGATAGACTTGCTTTGCGATTTTCCATTTCGCACTGCTTGGTGCCTGTGGAAACTCTGCTCATGCAGGGGTAAAGCATTGGCCATCCGCTCGGATGATAAGCTTCCCTGGGTATTAGTGAAGCTCTTTTCCAGTGTTCATAATACGTAGAATAGTTCATAATATAACCTGAATTCATGCTTGACTACACATACATTGACACAGCAAAAGTGTCACTCGTCACCTGTGAATAAATGGATGAGCTATCACCGGCCTGAGTTCGTAATACAAGTACAGGTCGACGGAGTTGTAAGGCGAGGCGCGCTAGTGTAAATTAGGTGGCGTCAGGTACACCTGATCAAGTACCTTAGCACTTGGCAGCGCATGAACTTCAGGGCCACACGCACCTACACTTCCAATAGCCTCGCAGTACAGTGCGTCATTCTTCCTGCATAAGCGTATTCTGACAGTATCCTCGCCCAAATCAACTTTCCCTGTCAGTGGTCAGTTGATCGTCTGATGTCAAGGCTAATTCCCGACCTAATGGTTCCCAATCAAATAGAGGCCCGTCATTGTGGTGATTGGTCTGGTAAGGATGTGAGGTACTTGAGACAGTTCTCGGGCGCTCATCTTGTCTTCAAACAAGATCACAAGGCCAACATGCCCAAAGACTGTTCGCCCACTAGCTGTCTATGTACACGTAGATCCTTAATTCCGTGCCCCGAATGCCTGTTCTGTTAATTTCCACGGATGTCAAGCCCTGAATTGAACCCTCCAATGCGAATTAGGTGGCTGGAAAATCCATGCTAGAGCATATCTGTGCGGTGACAGGTGGGGAGCGCTATGGGCACAGATAACCGATGCAGGCGCTCTATTCGGTGACTAGAGTGCATCAAACTTATCATGCTGGGACCAGCGGAAGCGATGGGAAAATTTCGAATCCGCATCTGAGCCCCATCGGTGGGTCCATACCATTCAGTCAGCCTTCGTAACAACTCCACTTGCTCATCATTACTTACAGGTTACCGACACGTTCGTCACTCGAAGGGTAGAGAAGCTGCTGCGTTCTCCTTGAGAACTAGAACCGTACTAGTGGGAAATAAAGTGAGATGTACTTAACTTTACGAGGCTGCAAACTGCATAAAAATGCAGGAACCGCTCTTGTCAACAAATGGCTCGGCTCGCCTTTTTCTGTCATACATTTTCTCCGACGATTCCTGAGCCATATACTTCCACGATCTTTCTCAAATTGTCGGTTGTCGTATCAAATCCATTGCTGGTTAAAGAGATGTCTAGGCAGGACATAATTGAAAAGACAGAGGGTTGAAGATTTAGCTCTGACTCAAACGAAAAACATGAGCGTTACCCGAAGCTGGCCCTTGATAACTTGTCAATGTAGACACGTGTGTCCTCACCTCTGTACGACTAGATCGGAGCCCTTCTTTCAATTCATGGGGCCCGCGCATGCACCAACGTGCTCAAGCCCCCGGGGGCCCCCCGGCGGAGTGTCCCCGTCGTTTCTATGAGGCGAGAGTGTTCCAGGTCAGCAAATAGAGGAAAATTCTTCCGAGAGTACAAAGAGACTCGCCTATGGGATTGTGCCTCGAGTGGGTACGCCAGTCACACCGACATTATGACCGGGGTAAAGAGTGGCTCAGCCCCCCGACGCTTCCAACCTGGGCGAAGAATGGGCGTCAATCTGTATCCTTGGCCAAATATGGTCTAGCAGTTTCTATACGCGCCAATTCTCTACTGCCCTGATTCAATTGCCCGCACTGAAACAGGACCCCCAAGTTGCGCTCAGAGTCAGATCCTAGTGGTCCAGTAAACATTGGGAGAAACGCCAGCCGATTCCTTGTTTTTCATTCATTTTCCGTGTCACGGAGGCGAAGCTCACTTCTCTTGTGCCCTCCTATAGTACAAAATTTTGTATCCCATTGATGTAAATATATCCCAAACACGAAAACCATACGCTGTATATCCTCTGGTAGGAAGAAGGCATGCCTATTGTCAATTCTGGCTTGTAATCATCTGTCAAGTCTGATCCGTCATAGAAACCTTTCCGATTCCACCAGTCAATCATTCTAGTCATCTGGCAAAGTGAGCTTCGATCTTGGGGAGAGGAGCAATCTTCACCTTACCATGATAGGTAAAGGGTTTCCGTTGTGTGGGTTTAGAAGTGATCGGGGGCAGATGAGAAGTACGGCCCTCCCACGGAGGGATGTGAATCGGCTAGTAGATAGGTGGCATTAGAACTATCAGGCAGCAGTCAAATCTTGAGAGCGACCGAGTACTCACCTCCGGTTGAGAGCGTCGTCTGAGGATAATCAACAGCATGATTATCCCTGCCAGAAGCGCCAGAACAATAAAAACATAGTTGGGGATGCTATTCGCTAAGATGAAAGTCATTCTCGAGACAAAAAGACCAAAGGACGCTTGAGTAACTCGAGAAACTGTTTGCAAAGGTTGAAATGGTGGGAACTCTCGTGGGAATGAAAAACACCAGAGACCAGCCGACCTTAAATAGAAAGCCCTTTCGACGCGTCTGCGCTGTTATTTGGCCTTTCGGTCAACTGGAAATAAATCGAATATTGTTCTTGGATATTTCGGGGAAAATGGAAAAAATCGACAGTTTCTAGATTTCCTGAGGTCATCCGGTATCTGTCATGTTGAATTGACTGGTGGCCAAAACACCATGAGCTCCGGCCGATGGACCTGACAGGGACTTTTGAAATCTACTCCGCGGGGACCAGGACCATGTGCCGGGACGAAGTGACAAGCATCTGGCTGTTTTAGCTCGGCTTCGCTCGATTCAGTCTTGCAGGTCCCTCCGGGTCCCTGACTCCCGTCTCTCCCCACAGGAATGGGCTCGATCGTGGCCCTAAATGACAGTATCAGGCTTGCGTGACATGGCCATTCCCATCTCAACATGATATTTTACCGCATGTTATGGGAGACTTGTTCTATCGCCCCCATATCAAGCTACTGGCCCGAGGTCGCTCGGGAGCATGGTAGGCGCAACCGTTGATGTGAATTATTAAAGTAAATATTCCAAATAATCATAATAAAATTGATAATTTATAAAATAAAGACTTGCGCAACCAATCCGCAGGCTGCGCGAAGAAATCCCCCGAGACCAGTCCCGATCATGATCGGCCACTAGCTAAAGGTCAAAGCGCATCCCTCGGGCTTGTTTATGGCGGTGAAGATACTGGGGAGACATTATCAGCCATAGTCTAGGTTGATGACACCGATTCGTGCAGGGCGACGCTGCAACAAAACTCAGCATCATTGGTCTGGGTTTGCTTGGCGGTAGCATGGGCCTTCGCCGAAAAGGGAGAAGATGCGCGTAGGCAAAGAGATGTCCTCGACACGGCGCTATATTCCCTGGTCTTCGATTGGATCGTCTGAGGATTCTGGGACCCCCTTTGGAGAAACCCCCCAGTTCACTGGAGACCCCCGTTGAGTAGAGACCCCCGTTGAGTAGAGACCCCCGTTGAGTAGAGACCCCCGTTGAGTAGAGACCCCCGTTCACTACAAACCCCCAGTCTCGCGGCCCCCCCCCCTGACCCGCTGAGCCCCCCCCTTTGGTAGCCAATCTCATCTCAAAGATCGACAATGATCAATACAAGCGGATCTGACTCGTCTTCTCGTTCTCTCAACGAGTATGAGAGCCAAGCACACAGAAAACTGATAAGGGAGTCTGAAAGTGGTCGATGTTGGTTCTTGGTTGGCTAGGGTTGAGCTCTACGTACCAGCGTCTTCATGCACCCGCAACCGACTCGATGCTCTTAGGACCGGGTAGCTTTATTTCCGTTTCTCCACTTCTAAAAATTCAAATCAGTGATATGGGGCTAATTGAGATGTGTGTTTTGCACATCTTCGACAGAAGTTGAAGTCTAGATATCTGCAAAACCATACTACTATGAATGTTAACAGGGGCAGTAGTTTTCTCAAAAAAAAAAAAAAAAAAAAAAAAGGCAATTGTGACTGGACGCCAGCTAGAAAGCATCACCCATTAGGACAGTCTGCCCCTGTGGCATTAGAGACCAGTGCATCACATTCTAGAAGCATCGATCCGGCGAACTGCGGCCACGTTCTTAAAAGTGCAGAATCTGACGTATTTGAAATTGTCCTCGCTTTCACAGTCCCGGGTGGCCTGGAGACTAAGCTATTCCTAAAATGATTTTAGTGGTTTCGTGCGAAATCGTCAAAATGATTTTAGGAATAGCGTGCCTTGATCTGTCATGCAATTAGGACGGTTGCTGCCTTGTTTTATCCCGGTTGGACAGCACTCCGTCCTCCTTGTCATCTGAGCCTATGATGGCTCGACAACGGAAAATGAGGCTTAGCCTCACGTCGCGGCCAAGTACCATATGTATCTCATGGAGAATGACAGCGGCGACATGATTGGATTTATCAAGGATTCTTCCGCTTAACAGTCGGATACGAGATCTCGCGGGAAAATCAAAGGTACTTTCCCGGACAGAAGTACAAAACATTATTTAAAATTCTAAAACTCGATCCATAAGCTATGTCACACAGTAGACTTAACATCTCATAATAAATATGATTTTGATCTATCATATTTGAAGATCACCAACATTTTACTGTGACCACTTTCCGGTGTAAAGATCTCTCTCCCCCTTGATCTTCTTCGGCTCCGAGTCACGGCTGGCCGCTGTCTTATCGGAAGCATAATAGTAGCCCAACTGGGACCGAGACCCGAGGAGTCCTACCTGAACAGCAAGTGTGTGCTCCTGAGAATTCATCTTTTGCTCTTCTCTCTGTTCTTTCTCCGAATGTACATCGGTTGAATATCGTGCTTTTCACCGTGATTTATGCCATTGAACCTCTCTTTGTTGTCAGTCTGTTGATCATGTCAACACCAACCTGGCAGAAGATCACACTCCAATCGAAAAGAGATCGAATTAAAGGAAGAGAGGTCTCAGATCTGGTTCCAAGATCTAGTTCCCCGCCGTGTATAGTTTTTTACCAGATACAAACTTCTCATGAGGTCTGCTCAACACGGCGAAGTAGGCAAAGATGGCGCGAACCGCGAACCAACTCTGATAATTTCTTGCAATATCATTGTCCCCAGAAACTAGATCGCTGCCGTGGTCTCACGACATGACTGATTTATGAATATGATTGACCCTTTGAACAAAGATCATGAAAAGCTCACATGATGATAAAATACCCGCTAATAAAGAAGTAACAGCTCAGCCCATCTCAGGAATCAAAAAGCCATTTTAGCATTTACTTTGCCTGTGGCGTTCCCTGCCCGGGTGGACCGTCAGACATGCGAGGTCGCTTGGGTTCATTAGGACCAGGAGGAGGAGCGGGGTTCACGCCAGTCGAAGTTGTAGCATTTGTGACATCGTTCAAAGGAGGGCGCTTCCCGTTCAGATTAGGCGGAGGGACACTGCCTCCTCGGCTCGGAGGCCCGGGACTTTGCACATTGGGACGAGTCAAGGGGCGATAAGACGAGACGGATGGACCTCGCGAAAGAGGGCTGGCAGCGGCACCGGGGGCACCGACTCGTCGTTGCAGATCGGTTGCTGGGTTCACGAAATCGCGTGAGTTGTTCGGTGCAGGTGAGCCTGAGCCGCCGGCGAGCATTGGCCTGGAAATCGGGACGCTCTTGGTGTGATCGACACCGGCGGTCTTCCGGATAGACGGGCTCTCTGCGTGTGGATCAAATTGACTACCCTGTATTGGGCCGGCATTGGGGTTATCACGGAGCATGTCGGCTGCTCGAGCGGAGAAGAACCCGACTGATTGGGAACCTGGAGGTTGGTTTGCGTCTTGGTTAGGAGCTTGAAGAGGTTCTCTCTTAATTTGTTGCGGGCCGTTTGGATTGTGAGCGTTAGGGTTTGAGACGGGATTTGATTGAGGAACCACAGCCGGTGTAATTTTGGGATTGTTATTGGGCAGCCCAGGCGCAGCCATCGGTCGTGACGGACCAGGGATAGCTGAAGGAAGTGCATTTTGAGGTAACGATTGTCTGGCGGCAGCATTCGGCCCATTCCAGCGTTCTGGCTTCGAAGGCGTCACTGCATTATTATCGAATCGGCCTCCAGGAGGCCCCCTCGGTGGAATAGGTCGATTCATTGGGGTAGGTGGTTGCCGTGACGTTTCTGGCTCTAATGATATCTCGTCCGGGTTTCCTGGATTCCCTACCACAAAATCTGCTTCATCGAAGAGATCGCCTGGGCTGGCTTAGCTGCATTCTTCACGACTGCTGATATGCATCACTTACTTCCGAACTCCCCGTCGCCATCGAAGGCGGCTTTGATCTCAGGAACACTGCTCTTAGCTTGTTCATGTGGACGTGGTGGAGGTAGATCATCATCTTCTGCCATTCGTTTGGGTGGAGGGAGCTTTCTCGGAGCAAAGTCAGGGTGACGGTGGAGCTCTTCGACGTCCCATTTCCCAGGCCCTGCTTTGACCTTTGTGACTTTGGTCAAGTAGTCTTTGTCGTAGACGCAGTTGCCCAATACGTTTCCAAAATTACGCAATGTACGTTTCAAGGCATCCGTTGTCCCTTCTTTCTTAGATTTTTCGAACGCAGCGGCTTTTCCCTTGCAGTTTTCAATATGACCGTAGCCAATGTCCTAGAGTGATCAGCCAATGCCATCATGAACCACACGGTCAAGCTTACCTCATGAAATGTCCCATCTCGCAATGTAACTCTCACGATAACGGACAACCCTAAGCTGATTTTGCCCGTGTTTTGATTTTCCTCGATCTTGTCAAAAGATATCAGCACAAACCCTCCATTCTAAATTGGTCCACAGTGACGCACAAAGTCGATATCAATCTTCTGGATTGAGCTGGACCAGCCATTAAACCCAAATACTTCGTTTGCAAGGTTAATGCATTTGTCCGCGGAGAGATAGTGTACTTTCTGCCCTGCGGCACCGGGTCGAGAAGAGATGTACTCGGGTCCCAACTTTTTGTCGAGGCGTGCTTGCAGTGTGGCGATTTCTTGAGCGGTGTATTCGCTGATCCGGCGCTCAGGTTCTTCGAAGGGATTCGTGACGGCACCTGGAGCGTTGGGCATCCCGACGGATGCGGGTCCGCCACGGTGTTGGTCGCCCACACTGAGGAAGTCAGCTTATCGGCTCGGTGAAGTAGATTTTAACATTTGATAGGTTTATCTCACGCTGGCATTTTGCAAGTGGGCTGTGTTGTTGGCTTGACGTTGACGAGAGCGTGTCCGGCGCGTCCAAACGACGCGGGCGATCACGACATCACGTGTTGATAAGACCGTGATAACGAACTGATAAGCAGGCACCCCAACAAGTGCAGAGCCTCATGTCAGATGTAGCTTTCGGGTTACAATTAGCATTTACAGTGTCTACTGGAGGTTGATCCGGAAATTTTCATGTCTCAAGACATTATCATTCGCTATGCCCCTGAAGAGCTATGTCGTGTTTCGTTCTCTGTGAAGCAATGTGCACCCAAAGGTACCCCGTGGAGCTGCGCTGCCAAATCATTGAACGACAAGGCTTGCGCTGGGCACAAGTCCAAGCTCCTTCAAGGTCTCTCCAAAGAATTCAGCATCATATACCTTCCTTGGGAAGTTCTGCACGAAGCTTTGAACCTCAACGCCATCTTCTTTGAGAGCAGCAGCAACCTCAAATAGAGTTGTCGTGACGGGCAAAGTCTTCATAATGTTTCCTTGGGGAGTCTGGAATCTCAAGCGAGCCTCAGTATAGGCGGAGGCCGGCTTGGACGCAACTGGGCCCGACGATGTAGGAGCTGGAGCCGCAGCAGGCTCCGGGGGAGGGGCCTGGCCTGCACGCTCTGCACGTTCCCGCTCAGCCTTACGGCGACGTTCCTCCTTGTCCGCCTCGATCTTGGCTTTGATGCGCTTGCGGGCCTCGATCTCGTCCTGCTTCTCCTTCTTCTTGGCGGCGGCTTCCTTCAACGCTTCTTTTCGCTGAAGCTGCTCCTTCGCGTCCTGGTTCTCCTTGGTGCTCTTCCGTCGAATTTCCTGGATCGCTCGTCAGCTAGAGCTTCCCACACTTCTGGGCAATGGTGTACATACCTCATTGCGCTTCTGATCCACCTTGTCCTGCTCGGATTGCATCGCCCTCTTTGCCGCAAGCTTCTCTCGCAGCTCATTGAGGCGCTCTTTCTTTTGGTCCTCGCTTAATGGTGCGAGCTCCTCAGTGGATTCTGAGAAGTCCACATGCTGAGACTTGGAAGCGTGGAACTCGGCCTGAGCGGTGGAACGGAACTTCTTGCCACAGTCATTGCAGACTAAGCTACGAGGCTCCTCGCCAGGCTGAAGGGCCGGACCCTCTTCATCCCAATCCTTCTCCGCTTGTGCCTTGATCTCCTCCAGCGATTTGTCCTGGTTATTCTCGAGCCATTCCAATGCGCCCTGTACTGAGTACTTTATTAGTTTAAAGGGCCTCGGGGGATCTCCCATACTGAGTGACTTACAGCCACCGGTTTTCGTAACTGCCAGCTCAGCTCGCTCCTTGTCGAAGCCCATCTCAATAAGCTGATCCAGGTCGGATGCCATGGTGACGGTCAGAGGATGCTTACGTCTGAGCAAAGCGAAGGGAAGGGAAATGTTGTGCGAGCGGATTTGAATCGCAAAGAATTCCGCTCCTAGGTTTTCTGCCGAAACTTTCAGGTACTGAGAGGAATGGAGCAGATGGTTTGGTGTAGGTGGGAGATGAGCTTGCGGGTGACGTATCTAGAAGGCGGCGAGCGATAAGTGGTGTGGACCGCCCCCATACAAATCTCCCTCGTATACAGCACTGTCGATTTATCGCATTGCACAAACTGGCCGTGGAGAATGTTAATATTAATAGCGCCGTAAATTGCAATTTTAGATGATTTTTTCAAAGATAATCAGAGCTGAGTTTTTTTTGAAATATCCAGCGCTGGAAAATATGCAGTCTTGATGAGCAAAAGTCATCCTACTTTCCGACCAATAATAGGTCTAGTATAGAAGTGCTGACACATTCCCTGGTTGATTTTATGAGGGCATTATATCCTTAACAGGTGAGAGCCTCTCTGCCTAGGTATGAAATAGTCCGCATATGCGTGCCATTAGCCCAGCACGGCATGTAAATCGCCTACCAGAAGCTAGCAGCGGGTATGAACATTGCATAATATTGAACCCCAGATGTGCGCAGAAGAACTATGTCCAAAAACCTGGTGCTTGTTCAGCAATGATTCTATTTTACCCTCATGCCAACGTAGTCGACAATGTTTCTTATCTTGCAGCCCATACGCCGAATCCCATGTTATTTTGCTTGACCGAATTTTGAAAAATAACGATTTGATCTTTATATTAGGGAATAAGACCCAGATCCTATATGTAGGACATTCTCGAGTACCTTTTCTTGTGTTATGTCACACGGCCAGTGATTTCAAGCCACTGACATCGCAGGTTAATTAAACTTCCCACCGGCATATGCCGAGAAAAGAACGCCCGAGGAATGTGCGTGGTTTGGCATTCAATGCCTCACACCCCTGGCAGTAGACTCTTCGATGGTGCCGATCACATATTAAAAGAAAATTGTTGCCCTAGATGTCCTTTGGTTCTTCCACGCCGTAGCAAAGAAGCAACCCCTCATCATAGATCACTCTGATCGGACGGAGAACCCCACCGCGGATAACGTCACATGCAGCAACAGGCGCATGTTCACAGCCCGAGGATGACCCTGCGGTCACCGAGGTCACACCCAGCCAGGTTTGAATGGCCAAACAACTCACTGCACAATTGACACAAGAGAAAGTCCACAGTCGATCTTTTGAAGGAGAGGAGATCTAGAACAAAACAGGTCACGGGCTTGCTTAGTCAGCCTATCCCCAAAGTGGACAATAACCAACTCCTGAGGCGCCAGCTCCCTTGACTCGATAACCCTCCCCTCGTATCTCTCCATCGCCGGCGCGTGTTTGTCGCAATACTTCCATATCTAACGCTCATCCCCGATCTTCCCTCTGATCAAACCTCATCCACAATAATCATGTCCGTCGAAGTTGACCCGCCCGAGCTGGGCTTCAAGCGTAAGTCCGCCGATACGGGTCTACAGGACCGGAAGCTAGCGATCAGAGGCGCAACAGGCTGATCGTGGGGATGAACAGGCCCCTTTAACCAAGAAGTTTGCCAGATCCTTCATCTGCGCAACCCAGGCCAGGAAGCGATTGTCTTCAAGGTTCGTTTACATTCCCGCCTCCGTGTTTGTTGGGCATCATCGCGACTAACTGGGCTCTGTTTTGATATCCAGGTTAAGACTACCGCCCCGAAGCAGTACGTGATACCCGCAAGAGACAATGCGACTCCGCTGCAAGCTCGCAAACTGACTTTGTATCTAGCTACTGTGTCCGTCCCAACTCCGGCCGTGTCGAGCCCGGCAAGACTGTCGAAGTCCAAGGTTCGACTTGCCACCATACTGTTATAAATCGTGGAATTGAGCTGACGAGACTGTTGCAGTGCTTCTGCAAGCTATGAAGGAGGAGCCCCCGGCGGACGCGAAGTGCAAGGACAAGTTCTTAGTTCAGTCCGTTGCGGTCGGTCGCGATATGGAGTTCTCAAACGTCACCGCTATCGTACGCCATTTGCCACAACCACCAGCCATGTCACCCCAGCTAACAGCGAATCACAGTTTGAGAAAACTTCTAAGTCCGCGGTCATCGAGAAGAAGATCCGAGTGAACTGGCTCCCTTCTGATGCCAACCTTGCCGCTGACTCGTCTAAGCTCGGCGCAAATGACTCGGTTCGTACCCCGTGGGAAGCCCAAAGGCATCAACTGACAAGGCTCGTCCAGGTCCTGGAAGAGGAACCCCCGGCCTACACATCCCCCGGCGGAAACTTTGAAACTCCAGCCCCAGGCAAGAAGATCCCCGCTGAGCAAGCATCGCCAATCCCTCCCCCCGATTTCTCCGAGAAGACCAAGTCCGAGTCCGAGTCTCCCCAACCTAGCGAGCCCGCTGGCGCTTTCGCAACTGCCAAGGCTGCCGTGATCGGCGCCATGCCCTCAAGCGACGAATTGAAGGCACAGCTTGCCGATGCGAACGCACAAATTCAACGACTCAAGGACCGACTGGCAGATCAGGGCTTGCGGCAGCGGAAGACCGGCGGCGAGGCGCCGGCCGCCCCCGCTACAATGACGCAGCAGCACGCTCCTGCCGAGTCTGGTGTACCTGTGCAGATGGTCGCGGGGTTGTGCCTGCTCAGCTTCTTGATCGCCTATTTCTTCTTCTAGTCTTTGATTAGTTATGGAGGTATTCTGGCTTTCTATTGCTCCTCTGATCACGTCGCGACGCCCCGCTGAGTTCCCCATCTCCTTTCCTTTTTTCTGAAGAATCTGCCGTTTTGTTTTTCCCAGCATCAGCCTTTTTCTTCTGTCTTTTCTTTTTCGTACTCCCACCGGGTATCCATATTTTCTTTATTCCATTGTGATGTCAGCTTTCGATTGTGTCGATTCAATCGAAAGCGTCTCTGCCTCCACCTATCCTTTTCTTTTCCTGTCTTGTCTAATATCAAGTTACGATGAACGGACTTCATGTCTCGCTTCTCTTTGTGTGATAAACAATGATCAAGTCTGCAAGATAATGCATACTCTTGCAACTGAATTTGGTGTCATGTAGGTCAAATCTTTGACTATCAACACTGCCTCATTTGATAGAGCCCCCAAACCTGTTGTAACCTGCACTTTACGTATGTGGAGATCATTAGACCCAAACTCCAAGAGAAAATTAATCTTGATTCCCAGCCGGTATGTACGCCGTAAAAAGAAAAAACACCAGTCCATGATCACAAGCGCGAAAACCCCAGCTAACACTGGATCTCACTTTCTTTCCATCCATCACCTTGCTCACCGGCCGGACCCGCCGACGCAGCTGAGATTCCTTCGCCTCCACGGCCATTGTATTCCTTCTGACCTGTGCTTCCACCGCCGACAACACGCCCACCCTGCGCACGCTTGACACGGCACCAAGGTCCGACATTGCTATCCAGAATAAAGGTGTAAATAACCCACACCCAGCTCCTATGACAAGGCAGCGGCCCGTAGAACTCGCTAGCGATAGAATGCAACTTGTGCAATCTGGTCCAGGGAATAGCAGGGAAATCATGGTGTTCATTGTGCAAACCCACATTATATGTCAGGATGTTCAGCGGGCCATAGTAGGAGTAGGTTTCAGGCGGGGCCAGGTCCGCAAGGGGGTGGGGGGCTTCGGTTTTGGAAGCGGGCTTGGTCTTTAGGTTCTTGAGCTCAGTGAGGGACTCTGTACCACCGTTCTTGACGTTCGAGAAGAAGTAGTGCTCGGCGATGAAGTGACCTGCGCAGGGGTGGAGGGAGCCTGCCAAGAACGAGCTGGCTATCAGGTAGTAGATTGGTTGCCAGGAGCCGGCGAAGCGGACAAAGGCGTAGTCGAAGCTTAGTTGCACGACAAGGTTGAGAAGGTGGATCAAGGTGAATGGCGGGCTGTAGATGAACATCGGCCGCACGGCGTAGAAGAGGATTTGGAAGGTGCAGAAGAAAGTCTTTCCCAGAAGGGAGTTTAGGAAGAAGGCTTCCAGTGCGGTAGGAAGATCGGTGTCCAAGCCTGTTACGCCGAGGGACTTGTGGTGCGTCAGATGGTAGGGCTAGGATTTTAAATGTTAGTATTCACTCCGAACAATTGGCATAAAATTCGAATTTGCGAGGTGTAAAGTACACCCTTCAGGTTTAGGCAGACATACCCTGAACGCAGCGCTGTACGGCAATCCAATGGGGAGATTGGCAAAGATAGCCAGTAGGCGGTTTGCCAATGGCGAGCGGAATGCCAAGTTGTGGGAAATCTCGTGGATGGCCAGGAACAGATTCTGGTTGGAGGTGGCTCCGATCACGTATGCTGTAGCCAGGAACTTCCAGTCGAGGATTGGAGTGTTACGGAGGAGGTATGCGCAGGTGATTTGTAGCGAGACGACGCCGAGGACAACCCATTTTGTGACAGATGTAGGGCCGCAGAGTTTCGTAACCTTGAGCAAGATCGGGTGTCAGCAGCTAGGGATGTTGATGAATTGTTGGGACCAAGGAACCAGGAACCAGGAACCGGGCAAGTGCCAGGTACGCCCGAACTGCCCGAACCAGGAGCTTCACATGGGGCCAAAGCTAGGTTGAAACTGGAGCATACCTCTGGATGAGCCTTGATAATTGCCTGTCGTCGTGAGCGGTGCGGTTCTTCAGTGTAGGTCCAGAAGAAGTGGTCGTCCACGGAGGAGGTCTCCGGCGGCGGAATGCGTTGCGAGGTTTCTTGGGGCGACTTCTTTGCCTTTGCGGCGGACACTCGGAGGTGCGGCGACGCAGTTTCCACTACCGAAGACATTTTGGGAGTAAAGAGGGAGTGTCGTGAGGAAAGAGTGAACTGCGGACTGCGGACTGCGGGAAAAAGGCGGAACACGGGCTCCACGTGGGGCGACACGGCCAAGTTGCGTGGTTGGATGGTTCGATACACTTGGCATGATCTACGCTTGACTTTACCTTACGATTCTTCTTATTAATTTGGCCTTAGTCATTGCTTTTAATTTGAGCGTGGCCTTGGCCTGCGTACACTCTATCACATCCTAGTAATCGTCTCCACGACTGATGACCTCCTTCACGTTAGGACGGAGCACGATGGTCTGCAAACAAGGTTAGATACGGCGTGTCACTATCAATGGGCGAAGAATCTTACATGTTCATATTGGGCAGTATAGGAGCCCTTGATATCGCAGAGAGGGGGATAATCCTGGACAATTCCAGCCGACACAAGGTTGTTCAGCTATATACTAGTCAGCATATACCTTTGGTAGATTTCAGGGGTCAACATACGCCGAGCAAGTACTTATCTTGGCCCAATCTGTCAAGATAACGTCTGCAGAAAGGCAGTGTGCCGAAATTTTTGTGAATTACGTTGAGCAGGTTCTTGGCCGATGACAGGCGGAGGGGAACGTTCGGCGCATCGGCTGCGAGGGCGTAGTGAGAGCATTCCATCTACAAGAGTTAGTACTTGTTCGCTTCTTCCTAAAATGAATGTACTTACGTCTTCCCGGACGTAACCTTTTCCGGTACTGCCGAAAGTCTCAATGGCGAAAACCTCGCCTTCCTCCATCTTAGTCTGGTCGCTGCCCTTAACGATGGGCACACTCTTTCCACCGTGAATAACATGTTGTTCAATGTTGTGACCGTTCAGGTTGCGAATACACTTGACGGGATACATGGTCCCGTTGAGCTCAATTTCGTAGCTCTCCATGGCTTCTTGGATGGCGGCACCAATGTCGCTCATACGGACATCAATACCGGCTTCCTATAGATAGATTAGTATCGCCCGTCTGTCTGATTAGGGGGAGGGGCAAACTAACCCGGATACCGGTGTTCGTCGCATCCTTAACGGCTTCCAGCAACGGGTCGTAGACCGGGTCGAATGTCATAGTGAACGCACTGTCAACAATGCGACCATTGAGCTGCGCACCGAAATCAACCTTCATCACATCTCCCTGGTTCAAAACCATCTTGTTGCCCGCGTTGGGTGTGTAGTGTGCGGCGCAGTGGTTGATGCTGAGACCGCAAGGGAAGCCCATGCCACCCTTGAGGTTATCGCCTTCCTCCAGACCGGAGTGCCCTGTCAGAGCACGCACAGAGTCCTCAATGCCCTCCGCAATCTCAATCAGAGTCTGGCCAGGCTTGATGTTCTTCTGCGCATACTGGCGGACTTGACGGTGAACCTCGGCGCCCTGGCGGTATTCTTGCAAGAAGTCATTGTTCATGCGATCAAGGTAGCGCTTTTCCTCGTTGGTGGTGCGGTAGGCATTCTCGCCGACGTATTCGCAGATCTCGCCCTCGGGATATTGGTTGTTGGGGAAGAGGTTAGAGACCGGGACTCGGGGCGGAGAGCTCTGGACCTTGGCACCACCCTTCTTCTTCTTCTTGGACTTGCGCTTCTTCTTTTTCTTGGCGGCTACCGTACGATCATATTAGCGGCCTGATTTTCATTGCCCTCGTGCGGGCAGGGCTAAAAAGCGGGGTCGTGCGCGCGGAGCACACGACACCATCACTCACCTCCGGCAGCCCCAGCATCTGGACCACCTTCACCCTCCTCCTGGTCGTCATCCGAGTCATCCTCGCCTTCATTGGGGGCCTGTTCGGCCGCCGGGGCCTCGGCTTTGGCACCGTTCTGACCGTTCACTAGTGGATAATCAGTTTTAGCATTCGACATGAGCAGGACTATTACGCACGGTCAAGCTCCTGCAGCTTTTCTGTTGTCTGAGCTGCCATGGTGCGGTCTGGAGTGTTGTGGAGTGGAAAAAGAGGGGAGGCGTACGATGGAAGGACTCGGGGAAAGATTTTCGGTACGATAAGATAAGGCGTTTGGTCATGCAGCACAGCGTCTAATTCTTACCCTTTCACTTACTTTTATTTCCTTTACAGGGTGTTTCAAGCTAAGAGTAAGGCTAAACGATGACTTGGATGTATATTTTGAAATGAAAAATCAACATTACTGAGTGGTGTGATGGGTTTTGAAGTAACGGTGGCACGAGCTGAAGTTTGTACAGCTCGACCGGCAGAATGATCTAAAGGGACCTCCGCGCATTTTTCTTGGCTCTTGTTGACATCTTTTGGTTGCCCGATAGACATAATAATACGCTCATGCTCCGGCTACAAAGTAAATTGCTTTGCTGGATTTGTGGAGTTGTTTTGAAATTTGAACCAGGTTTTCTAAAATAATTCATTATATTGCAGAAGACCTTTTGACAACTTTTTGAGTCGTCCGGGATATGCTACTAACATAGCTCTTGAAAATACACCGTTGAATACGTCGGTTTTGATCGAAAGCAAGAGCAAGGAAAAGATCTGTACATGTTGACTATGAATCTCGAAGTTTACAGGAATCCAAACAGTGAAGCCGCACTATGAGCCTGATCGGTTCGTAAGCTCATCTCCAATTTACGCTCGGCCGTACACTCTCCCATACTCAGACTGGAGTCATGGAATTATTCATCACTGCGAAGCCACAAGACAAACAAGCTTCTCGATTTCTCCAATTCCATCATTTCTGAATGGCTCCCATCAGTTGTTTCCCTACAAATCAGCCTGTGTTCTCGGCCCTGATGCTCTCGTAAGTTAACTAGCTCCTGTGTCTGGACGAGTCCAGAACATTCTGAAGGCGATAGAAAGAGTATACTTTGCAAAGGAAAAAGGGCCGACGAGACAGTGAACAGTGGTGACCTGAGCCCTCTAGGAATCAGGAAATACCTCGTGTAATGTTAGGTTAGAATCAAATCTCCAGTTTTGAATTCCATCGCTATCTTCCCCTTGATGCTGCGCGTCAGAGGATGCTTCCATTTGGGAATCTTGCCTGGATCACATATTGAGGCTCGTTTCAGCACCAGTGGTTGAAAGAGCCCTTTTGTCTTTGCTGAAGCTCAATCTTCTTTTCTTTATCGGACTCAAGAGTTTCGTTTATATAAAGCCTTATTTAATTGGAGCTATTTCATGACTTTTGGACTTCCTGTCTTGTAACATGATAATCAGGGCCGTGCATTGACCGACGCTCCCTGTTGTCCCAGCGCTGAAAAATGCACGCGGGGGAGGAAGTGATATTTCCATTGGTCCCGGAACATGCATCTCCGCGTTCATACCCAACATGCTATAAAAGCTGTAGATATAACCCCCGGAAGATGACAAGATGGGCGAATTGAAGGGACGGAGTGGCAAATCCAGGTGCTATGACACACACAACAAGTGGTCGTATCGCGGTTTCAGCACCTGAAACTCAGCTCTATGTAATAAACATCAGGTTCTCTCTTTTCCAGCATGATTCAGGCCTTCACAAATAGTCTACCCCACCAGTATACCACTTCCCGTTCAACTCAAGATTTGCCCCGATGACGTCTGTTGATATAGATCGGAATCACGTGCAGATCATACAGCCCGCGATCGGGCCACCCGGTTGGTGGCGAGAACCGCTAAAAAAATCTCCCCGATCAACAAGCAAGTCCTGCAATCGAATATGGAATGATTCAGGCGCCCCTGCACTCGACTTCAGATTTCGCGCTCCTTGTTCATATCGATACCCTGTCGAAATGAGCGCGCTGTGTCGTCTGCCGCTACGGGCATTCGTCAGTCCCGCCGCTGTTATTAGTAAACCGCTTTCGAGCACCGCTTCATTCCACACCATTGCGAAGCCCTCGCTGCGTTCGTTGCCTTCTCGCGAAAGTATCACACCTTCAAGGAGTCGCCATGCTGCGCGTCAGGAGCTGTTCACGGGCCGTTGGTATTCGAGCCCATCTCAGGGCGGGTTAAATGCGGAGAAGATTTCGGAGAACAAGTCAAAGGACTCGGGCTCGAGTCAGGGTCAGCGAAAGGCGATCAAGTATTTGGCTGTCTTTGGTGCACTTGGTTTGGGCGCAGTGGTCTTTTCCGATCAGTTAATGCATGCATACCGCGCGGCGGCGAGAAGTGGTCGCGTGGTCGGCACCTTGGCTGTCTGCATCAACGAGTAAGTCAAGCTGGGACTCACAAGCCCTCCTGTATACTGCATATGCAGGGTGCGAACTTGCTGACACGATTTCGTTCCGTAGTTACCGTGTCACTCTCAACAAAGAAGCTTCCTCCCCTGAAGAACGTGAGGCTCTGATCAAGGCTTGCCATAAGCGTTGTGCGGAGCGCACTCTGCGCGTTCTGGAAACCAACGGATCGATATTCATCAAGCTGGGCCAGCATCTGAGCAGCATGGGATATCTGCTCCCTATCGAATGGACCACAACTTTCATCCCGCTACAGGACAAATGCCCCGTTTCGTCGATTGAATCAATTGGCGAGATGTTCCAAAAAGATACTGGTCAGACTATCGACGAACTGTTCAGTTATTTCGATCCGATCCCCACGGGAGCTGCTTCTCTGGCACAGGTGCACATCGCAACGTTGCGCGAAACTGGACAAAAGGTCGCAGTCAAGGTCCAGCACCCGGCGCTCGCTGAATGGGTCCCTCTGGATCTGGCCTTGACTCGCTTTACTTTCTCTATGCTGAAGAAATTCTTCCCGGAGTATGACCTTGAATGGTTGTCTCGAGAGATGGATCTATCCTTACCCATTGAACTGGATTTCCGCTGTGAGGCTCAGAACGCCACCAAAGCCAGTGAATACTTCAAGAAGCACCCTGACCTTCCGCTGATTATCCCCGAGGTAATGTGGTCTCAAAAGCGCATCCTTGTCATGGAATACATCTCAGGCGCCCGTCCCGACGACCTCGCCTTTTTGGACGCAAACCACATTGACCGTGACGAGGTCTCTGCAGCCTTCGCCCACATCTTCAACGAGATGATCTTCGGTGACGACGCTCCTTTGCACTGCGATCCTCACGGAGGAAACATCGCCATTCGTTTGAATAACACTCGTCGCCACCCGAATTTCGACATCATTCTGTACGACCACGGCCTGTACCGCAATATCCCGCGCGACCTACGCCGTAATTACGCCAAGCTCTGGCTGGCTGTCATCGACGCTGACATCCCGCGTATGCGCGAGTACGCTCACAAGGTAGCCGGTATCACAGACGAGCAATTCCCGCTGTTTGCTAGTGCTATCACGGGTCGGGATTACAGCGTTCTCAAGAAGAAGAACGTTGCCTCTATACGCACGGCAGAGGAGAAGAAGGAGATCTCCGGCGCTCTGGGAGAGGGTATGCTCCAGCAACTAGTCGAGATGCTGGGTCAAGTACCCCGAATTATTCTACTGATTCTCAAGACAAACGATCTCAGTAAGTCCACAAGTCATATCTGTACCCAGATACCTCTCAACATGACCTAACGCCCTGAAAGCCCGCAGTCTTGATGAAAATCTACACACCCGCCAAGGCCCCATGCGCACCTTCCTCATTCTAGCTCGGTACGCCACGCGCTCGGTCTTTGAAGAGCAAATGGAGTCGATCCGCGAATCCGGCGGTGTCCTTTTTAATTTCCTCCGGTTCATCTCCGCGTGGGCTGGGTTCCTGCGCGTCGAGGTGAAGTTGTCTGTGTACGAGACCGTGCTCTCATTGAAGAGCCGTCTTGGCATGATGACTAGTGTCTGAGCCTTACTGTTAGGCGTATTCTTCTCTTTTACTTTATGTATATATCCCTGGTTTTGGTTTGGGCACGGATTGTCTTCTATCTGTGCATCAGCGGAGGCGTTTTCTTTCATCTGATAATCCCTTGTACAAGCTTTGGATCACCCTAGGATTTTCTTTTTTTATGGATCGCGACTGATGCCCCAGTTCTGGGAGAGTTGCGTCGTCTTATACCGATAGATTCATAGATAGATAGCGAAGACCATAGATCATTTCTTGAGAACCTCATATCGACCACATCCTCTTGCCAGTTCACAAATATATGGTTGCTACGAAGTGAGAAACAAGTCTGTTTTTAATGGTTTCATTAGAAACTATCACGGCGTTTTGAGTAAGTAGAGTAGTCCTCGATCGAGAAGAACAACCGAGACGCCGTCACAGAAAAGAAAAAAAAAAAAGTTCTCGCGAAGGGTAAGAAAGAGGAAAGAAAAAGGAAACTCTGTACAGCAAACAAACGTATGAAAGTTGTTTGGAAACTGGCTCAACCCGAGCCAAAGCTCTGCAAGATCGACTCGATCAGGCTAAACTGAAAAACGTCTGGAGTATCACTGCTCGTAAATGAAAGTTGTCACTGGGTGTCTTTCAACCCACGTTACTGGCAATTTGATTTTCTTTTAGAGGGAGGCGGCGGGGCTACCAGACTCGATCTTGACATCGGGAATTGAAGCACCCGTCCCGGAGAGATCGGTTGAGCGGGCGTTGGGGTTCTTGGTGTAGTAGTCTGAGATGGCGGACTTGATGGCATCCTCGGCGAGCATAGAGCAGTGCACTGTGTACATGTTAGCCAGCTGTTTCATCAAAGATGGAAAAGAGTGATAGACATACGCTTGACAGGAGGAAGGCAGAGCTCCTTAGCCACATCAGTGTTCTTGATCTTACCAGCCTCCTCCAGGGACATGCCGCGGACCAGCTCGGTCAGGTAGCTAGAGGAAGCGATGGCACTGCCGCAGCCGAAAGTCTTGAAGACAACGTCATCGATCTTGCCGGTGTCCTTGTTCACACGGATCTGAAGCTTCATGACGTCGCCACAGGCGGGGGCTCCAACGAGGCCAGTGCCAACGTCCTGGTCACCCTTCTTGAAGGAGCCGACATTTCGGGGGTTGTTGTAGTGGTCGAGCACCTTCTCGTGATATGAGCGACGCTGGACGGGAGCAGGGGCAGGGGCACGGCCTGCGGACTGGATGGACTGGAGGCCGGAGAGAGGAGCGAGGGAGCGAGGCGCGATAGCGCCGACGCGAGGGGCGACGGTGACGAGACGCTTGAACATCGTGTTGATAAGGTGTGTTATGTGATGGATTTGGTTTCACTGGTGATGGAGGAAGTGCAGAAGTGGAATAGTGGGAGATGGCGAAAATAGATCTGATATGGGAGGGAGGAGGCGATGAATTCATTGCTAAATAATCTGATTCTTAGTAAAAATGACGCTAACCCCGATTCGGGATCTGCGACCTCGGAACCGCCGGCCATCGGAGCTGACTCATCCGACATTCTTTCGCTGTCTTTACGTCTATTTTTCTTCAGAATTGGGGATACAATTATCCTCCCTACGTTTCATGGATAATATGTGAGTACGATGATATCAATAAGGTGGGGCTAGGGTGGCAAAGGTGTCGAGGGGCTCTATTCACATTGTCCGCGGTCGACTCTGGTGAACATCTTGTTTCCCGATGCATGTCCGCGGGCCAATTGTGTGCCAATGATATCCAATGGTGGAGAGTGACGTTCATAGCAATGATGGACATGCCAGCTTTGCTACGTTCTGCAGTAATTCTGGACGCTCCCTTTTCATCAAATGTACGGCCCTGCCAGAATCTTCCTTAAATGTCTCGCGTTATACAGAGCCCGGACTCGTACTCCTCGTCCGAGGCCGCTCGGAGATAAGCCAAATCGGTGTATTTAGCGGACTCCGAGGTCATCGCTGTCCTCACGATCTCCGATCATTTAATCAGACTTCTTCTGGTGTTCCCAAAGCGACTCGGACCATTGTCAAGTCCGACCGATCGCAAGTTGATCAGCCACGCGTCGCGTTTCGGGGGATGTCGTCTGCGGCCTACGACCATCTCCATGGCCATATAATTGGTGCCGAGGCTGTCTAATCGAAGCGAGTCTTTGAAGCATCGACATTAATTACCGAGGAGTATGATGCAGTCGCCCTTCGACGAGTCTCGATCAATAGTCACGACATTCGTGTCATGTCAAAAGTGTAGTTTGGATAGTTCCATAGGCTAGTTTGCTATGATGACAAAGACCCCAGAGTCTGGCCCCAACGTCTTTCTTGGCGTTTCTTCGTCACTCAACCCGCAAAGTCAATATTGGCCGTCTTTTGAGCTATATATAAATTTATCGCGGATATCTATTCAACTCATTTCTGACCTGATAGCTCATGATACCATCAACTGGTACATTATCTGCAAGAGCGTTGGGCTATATGCCAAAGTTCTCCCGAGTCGCTGGCTGATTTACGGAAATCTCGAATTTATATGAATGCGACTTGCCAACGCGAATCCCGTCCTCAATTCTGGCTCCGGTGATATTTCACACCCAACCAAAGAATGACGCAAAAGAATACACCTAATCCCAAGACTCTCGGCCGGTCCGCAGGGGTACGTGCATCCTTCCCGAAGACCACGGCTACAGCCTCCAATTTGTGGATGTTCAAATCATGGTCTCTTTCTTGTCAATGGATATTGATTGGCTAATTGTATCCTAGTCTATCAATGCGCCGATCGCAGCCTTTACAATGGCCGTCATTCTCTGCACTTACTGTTTCAGCTCTATCCGCACGGCAAGGCGCGAGGCGCAAGACAAGTCGCCCACAGAGCCAATTTCACAGCGATTGTCACGTCAAGAGAGAAAGGATTCGTCGCCTACATGGATTCAACAGGCTATTGAGGAGAGTCACGCCGATGCGGGCAAACAGGGAAAGTCGGGTTGATAGGGACTCGGCAAGTTCATTGACCTTGCGTTACAGTCACATGTGAAGATACCAAAATTATTTTGCACCTAGTAAATCTACTTGAGTTCAGAGCACGTTGAGGCTTAATATCTGTCTTGATTTGATTCTAGAGCGATGATAAACTTCGAATAGGGAGAGTGCAAGGGTACCACAAAAAGGATTCACTTCATCATCAATCAGAATTTTCAGTGTATTGAATGATCATACCCAGGAGTCCAAGTGTGTGACAACCTGGTTCAATATTCATAAGAAAGATCATCATGTGAAGAATGAGGTGAATCCGGTGAAGGAATAACACGCCGGAGGACGTGTAGATGTCCATGGTTCTATAATTGACATCGCATGTGTCGCAGCAACTGATTTCAGTTCATATTTTGCGGCCACAGGTAGCGTGAGTATGATTGAGTGCTTCGGTTAGTATGTTGACAGCTAGGTGTCGCCGGTTTCAACGTCAAGATCATGGCGCTGCATTCAGAACCATGCAAATGACAAAGAGCATGGAATATCGAGTGAGATGGGTGTATGGTCATTGACAAAACACCTTGGAATCAAACATCAGATTCCTCGGATGATTTGTGAATGAGGGAGTTGTGGAAGAAGAAGGGAAAACCGAAGCGAAGAAAATTGTGGTCGATCACTCACGTGACCATCAACATGGTCTCCACCAGCAATCACGAGTTGCTCACGAGCTACATTTGCTTCACTGACCGAGCATCCAGGTCTAAGTGAGCTCAATATGTCTCCTGGCAAAGGTCGCTTGAGGGCAGGGCACACAAAATCAAGAGAGGGGTGCAAAACATGCAAGTAGGTCAATTCTACTTTCAATCGTATCGGACGGGTAACCCATACTAAGCGTCTTCTAGGATAAGGAGAGTCAAATGCGGAGAAGAAAAGCCACAATGTGCCAGGTGCACCACCACTGGTCGCAAGTGCGATTATGAGGGAACATTTTTAATTATTGACAACCCTGTTTCATCATCTCCGAACACAGTGTGGCGAGAAAGGCGCTCCTTTGCCTACTATTTCCAAAATGCCGCATCCTCCATTGGCGGTGGACTAGACGGTGACTTCTGGAACACTATCGTGCCCAAGGTTTGTCGCAATGAGCCTGCTGTTTGGGATGCCATCATCTCCATTAGTGCACTCTTCGAGAGTCCCGAGCCATGTCCGGAGCTCTTCTCCGTTCGCCGGGGTTATTTACGCCCTTCCAATGCCTTTTCCCTCAACCAGAACCACCAAGATGCGTTGAGCTGGTACTCGCGCTCGGTCTCTACAATTCGCCAGCGGATTGAGAGTGGTCGTCTTGACGTCTTTGTTGGTCTAATCACTTGTATTCTATTCATTTCCATCGAGGCCCTTCAAGGAGGCGTGGAAGAGGGCTTGCAGCTGTATAATCAAGGCGTGCAACTTGTCTTGAATTTCCGTGCTCAGATCGCGACTGGCACAGTGCCTGTGACGGAAGCCGCCTGGCTCGATAACACCATTGTCCCAATCTTGATTCGTCTAGGATCCTTCGGCCTCCCTCTTACGAAGGGTCCCTTGAGCATCCTATTATCAAACGCTGAGTATGACCCCGAACAACAGTTTGACTCGCTCAGATCTGCCCGAGAGGCCCTTGTACTCTTAAGCGCAGAAGTGCAAATATTCCAAATTGCCACCGTGGAGTACACACGAGAGCACGGCGCCTTAAAGATACCTCAGGACCTCAGAACCCAACAAGCAAAATTCCTAGCCAAGCTGAAAAGCTGGCACACATCATTTACCAAGCTGATGACTGCTCTACGCTCCATACCGCTATCCTCCCAACAAATTGGCATGGGCTCTCTCCTTTTCGCGCACCACGAAGTCATATACATAATCCTCTGCACGACCCTCACGACATCCCAAACCATCACCGACGAATATATACCCAACTTCCAGACCATAGTCGACCAATCCGCCCTCGCCTTCACCGCAACTGCCCAACCAGATGGTACTCAACCCCCCTTTACATTCGAAATGAGCGTTGCCAACCCCCTCTGGTTCACCTGTCTTCGATGCCGCGAACCCCGAATCCGCCGGAAAGCACTGGCCCTCCTCCGTTGCGCACCTCTGGTCCAAGGTTTCTACAAGACCAAATCCGCCATCTCATTCAGCGAGCGGGTAATGGCGCTAGAGGAACAATACGGAATGGCCATAACCGCAAGCCGCCATTCCACCCCCGAGTCACCTACAAGTGAGAGTTCTTCTCATTCGAACTATCGGAGCCCGGGGGCGTATCATCTGCCAAAGCTTGACTTGGCGGATTTCCTCAAGTTGGACTTTAAGTATTCTACGAGTCTGGAGTCTATGCCTGTTGAGTTGGAGATGGCGCCGACATCAGAGATCATTCCTGAAGAAGCGCGCATGGGGCCTATTAATATGTTTAGGCCGAGAGATGGGCTGCCACGTGGAACGACAGCGGCAGATCTCGCCAAGTGGAATCCGAGTTCCGATCAGGTGTTTTTGCGATTTTCTTGGAATAAACGTGAGCAGGATAGTGATAATTGGGCTATAGTTCACGAATATGTCCCACTTACTCTTTAAATTACTACGATTGATGATGCAAACGACCAAGGATGTGAGAATAGTTAATATTGGGAAAGAAAATCAAGGTGCCAATAAACCTGGTGTTGGTGCATATGTACAGAAACTGGCATGCAAGTAATCATGTGGAAAAGATGATAACGAGCTCGGATGAAAACAAGCGCTGCAAGTAACAGAGATAACGCACGGAGCAAATGCTAAAATCTCTGACATGTGAGCAAGGTATGGTTTGGGGGGTTCACATGCAAGAGCCTCCGGATAAAAGTGCAATCTATGCCGAGAATTCTCGACTGACAGATTTTGATGCAAAGAGCCTTAACGCTCACTCGCTGAAAAGAGCCACCAACTGGAAGATGGTCATTTCCAGATTCTATACAAGGCTGAATGAGGGGGGAGGGGGTAGTATGAGAGAGGCACTTGGAGGTGCAGGGAGGTCGGCGGTGGGAGGGTGGATGGAGACCTCTTTCTAAGCCCATTTAATGAGCCTTTATCATATCGTGCTTCCAGCATCGGCACCATCCCCTTCCATGTCCCGCTTCATCGCGCCTTCATGCTGAAGGTTGTGCATGAGCTTCCGTAGGTACTCGTAGGTGAGCATGGTCGTCATAGCAGCCGGGACGGCCCGGAACAGGTTGGTGCCGATCCCGGAGTAAAAGGCTGTCCAGCCTTCTTCTTTGAGAATTGTCTGACACGTGCGAAGCATTCCTGCATATCGAGGACGAAGGCGCATCCCGTCGGAGGATGAGAATACCCGGGGCTGACCACGGTCATGTGGGTGATGCAATCCACCGCGGAAAGCAATTTCTTCTGATGAAGGGGCGGGTGCGGTACGCTGCTGGGTCTGCAATCGTGTGCGAAGAACTTCGTGGGGGTAAGTGATGGTGCTGGCACAGATTTTGCTCAGAAATGTAGCGCATGAAATCCCAATCCAGTGGGAGCTGCCGGTGTTCGGGTGTTCTCCGATACTATATCCGGTGAAGGCCATCTTCAAATATTCGTAGAGTGGGAACTGGATGGCGACATGACTCAATCCCAAAAGAGCGGGTGTTAAGCCTGAATAGAATGAGCGGAAGCCCTCAATTCGGTACATCTTGCGGGCGGCATCTAGAGTGCCTGAATATTGCCACGGTGCTCTCGCGCCTTCGTTGTTCTGTTTCAAACTTTGCGACATGAGCCGTGTTTTGATTACCCAGATGGGATTCGTCACGATCGTTGAGCAGGCTCCGGCTGTGACTGAAGCATAGCCTCGCGATAACCACCAGCTGCCTTTGAGAAGTCAGTAAAACAATCAGAGCATGTCTGATACCAAGACTACTGACCTGTTTCTTCGTAGAAGTATTCTCGAGACTTGTCATATACCGCCAGGTAAACAGCCCAGGTGGGGAGGTACCCCATGAGCATCGGCCCGAGCCCCTGGTATAAACCACGCAGACCATCTTCCCTAATGATCATCTTTCCGGTTCCTATCATGCCCCGATATAAAGCTTTCGTCTCGCCGGACTGCGCCACACGTCGGGCAAACCCACCTTGGGCTTGCAGCTTGGTTTTGATGACATCAAGGGGGCAGGTCACGATTCCGGAAGCGACACCTGCAAAGGCGCCGCAGACAGGAGCAATCCACATATCGGGAACTTTGGTCGAGAGCTTCTCCAGGCGAGTGACAAAATCGGAAGTAGGTGACGCACCACCGGCGGGCACGTGGGGAATGGACGAAGGTACATGTTCGCCTTGATTGCTGACAGCTGCAGTGCTGTCTTCGCCGTCGGAGCGCATTGTGGATGGGCAGGCGCTCGCGCTTGTCTGTCCGTCTTGATCACCGAGAGCTCCCGAACCCAAGCATATCGGGTGCTCGATCGATCTCCAGTATCCCGTTCAAAAAGAGTATACGATTGCTAGAGAGCCGTGGTCGAGTGAAACGATGTTGTGGAATAGAGGAAAAGCTGTGACGGAAAGATAGAGGGGGGTTCGTGCGAGGAGAGTTTTGGAGCCGATGGTTACCGAACCGGTGATGCGACTGGTGTCTTGCTGCACGAACTAGGTGAGGGGTGATAGGCAAAGCTCCCCTGTCGCAACGGGGATCTGGCAATGCTTTAGGATTCAGGCAGCCCCATCATCTAATCGAGCAAGAGGCAGGGAGTAGGTCAAGCCAAAGAGCGGACGAGTATTATGACATGGGGAATTGAGTGGTGCGCGGTGGAGTCGCCGATTGGCATTCCTCCCCGCGGCCTCAGGCAAGGATCGTGAATGTCACGTGTTGACACCCGAAATACCGGGCTGGGAATTACCGCATCTGGACTAGTGCCGCAAGCTCCGTTTTGCACAACCCTCGCAACATCGGGTCATCTCGTGTTCAGCCGGACCGCCCTTTTCACTTTCCCAATCCTCCGCTTTTCTGGATATCCGGGATTCAAAATGTCTGCCCCTTCCATCACCAACTACATCGTTAAGCGCCCTTGGCTCAAGCGGGCCATGACCCCGCTGGCCAACTGGTACACCGACGCCGCCGGCTACAGGAAACTTGGACTCAAGTAATTATCGCCCTCTCTCCACGCCACCAGTCTTTTGCCGCAGACAATTGAAGAGGGATCGAGGCTCCTGCGCACGCGACAATCCATTACTGTCGCCCTTGATGGGTCAACGATGCTGGCGTGTCGCATCCGCTCCCGGTCCCTCAGATATCGCCCGCGGGTATATCAGTCCATGACCCAGTTGCTAATCTCTTTCTAGGTTCGATGACTTGATCCCCGAGGAGTCCGAGGTCGTCCAGAAGGCTATCAAGCGTCTTCCCGCCAAGGAGGCCTACGACCGTGTCTTCCGTATCCGCCGCGCATTCCAGGTTCGCCCAACCCCCTTCCCATTCATTTGTCCGCCACAAATCTAACAAGTCGTCAATTGCAGTGCTCTATCTCCCACACCCTCCTCCCCGCTGCTGAGCAGACCAAGGTTTCCGAGGTGAGTTCCTGACCCTCCTGTCCAACATCCGCCCTCCCCGCATTATCTTCGAATTGGCCAATCCCGTTGCAAGGATTTGTCACTTGGAGACATGCACGCCTGGTACTAATCACCTTCACTACGAACCAAATACTGATCCTCGCTCCCTTTAGGACGTTGAGTACCTCAGCCCCATCATCCGCGAGATTGAGAAGGAGAACAAGGAGCGTGTCGACCTCGACAACCTCGTCGTCCGCAAGTAAACTCCTCCACGTTCGACTTTTACCCCCTACTCCAATTGAATTCGAAAAGCCGGGATTAAGGGCGACATGGACATGGTTGTTTGCATGATATAGACGGTTTTTTGGGCGACGATTCCAGCCGTTGTCCGGGGATGTCTGGTTAATTCAAGTGAAGTGTACTGATACTGTACAAATCGATTTCTTCGTTTACCTGAAAATATCTGTCGCATTCTTTCTCGCGGTTGAATTCGTCTGAGTAACCGATTTCCCATGTCGTTATGACTGCGTGACTCACGCTAATGTTCGCTCTGCCTGGTGGGACATGACGTACTCACACGCCTGACTCGACTCAAGAGATCAAATATGAGTGATGCTCGAATTTTCAATTGCTAATCACGCGCACAACTCCCCTGTACTTTCATTTTATAAAGTAAGTTCTCATGTTTGGAACAATAGACATGGTATACGGCCATCAAATCTTCAAAGTCTATCAGCCACCCAAGACGGCGATGTCAACATCCTCGATCCGCCACATGTACCACATGAAGAGGCTCCTGTGTATCAGCTGTTAATGATGAACCAGTGCAACAGGCAGGGGGTAGTCACACACCTATACGGCGAGAATTTGGCCGCCAATTCTAACATATCCTTCTCCGCCATGTACTTGAACTTACCACCTCCTTTCCCTTTCAACTTGGTCACATCTCGACCAACAAATGCCGCACACCCACGTCTATATACGTGTCAGTCCACACATCGGTCAATGATTAATTTTTGAAACACTCACTGCACTCCAAGATCTCCCGTAGAAAAGACATCAGTCCGTTTCAGCGCAAACACAGCAAACATTTCAACAGACCATTTCCCCAGTCCCCGAACAGCAATAAGCTTCTCCAAAAGCTCCTCATCACTAGCCTTCGCCAGCATTCTTGCACTCAGCTCCCCACTCGCAAATTTCTCTGCCAGTCCCTGTATATATTCCGCCTTGCGCTGACTCAAGCCCGCCGTCCTTAGCGTTGGGAGATCAACCTTCGCAACTTCCGCTGGCAAGGGGAACCGTGAGTGAGCGATTCCGGCCGGATCATCGATATTGAACAGCGCTAGGAATTTATTGCGAATTGACTTCGCCGCTGCGCCGGAGACTTGTTGCCCAATGATACTGCTGACCAAGCTATTGAATGGGTCGATTTGCTCCGCTAGACCCGCAGGCGAGAATAACGAGCATGGATGCTGCTCTATGACTGACTTCAGGCGAGGGTCTGTGGCGATCAGGTGGGCGGTGGCTTGTTCAAGTAGTGTCCCTGTTGTAGCCAGCGGGGGCGGCATTCCTGTCTTTGAGGGCGAGGCATCTTCTAGTCTGGAGGGATAGGCTGTTACTGATGAGCCGTGGGGGGTCAAAAGGGTCGCGTTTGTTCGGTGGGGATCCACTGGGCGGTCCAGTGGTGGTGTGCGAGGTCTGCTGTTCGTGTCGTTATCAAATGCTTGGTCATCGAAGCCGTTGGTCGAGGGCCCAGTCGGAGGCTCTGGAGACCAGTATGAACTGCCTGTGTTGGATTTTGGATCTGTGGAAACTCTTGATGCTGCTTTCTTGACCGTAGAGGCTTTGCGAGGCTTGGTGATGCCGTTCGTCGGTACTCGAGTCACCTTAACCGTGGCTGGTAGTTGTACCTTGATGGTTGGGATGGAGTCCAACCGGGCTGACCGCCGAAGTGACATGCTTCCTCTCCTGGCAGGAGAAACGATTTTGTTCAATTGAAATTCAGAGACTCTCGGTGTTCAGGGTGTTGTCACAGTCAAAGCTGACGGTCAAGTCGAGACCCCGGATTTCTAATTGACGCATGCCAAGCCCAACGATAACCAATCGTGAGGCTCCATAGTGGGGAAGGCCATCGACCTTCGTCCTGAGCGACCAGTGCATCAAGCAAAACGAACTACATTGAATTTGTAAATATTCCCTATCTAGTCTTCATGTATTAAGGTTTCAATCAATGGTGTATGTACCGTCTACGCTTCTTCAACGCGAGCTTAGCTATTTTCTAATTCTTATTTTCCCGCTCTCTTCAACATCTACTCAACGATCCTGGAGTTGATAACATCGTATACAACTATAGTACGGCTTAGCTGCTTCAAATATATAGCTTTACCTTCTCGGATCTTCTATTAAGACTTCTATTTGTCCGCGATCAACATGTTATGGGATTTAAGGACATGGGCTGTCTTTCTTTACGATTAATTCTGTATATATGGCCGAGCATAGCCCCAATGAGGGCTTGTTTCTCCTCAAAATACATTGTTTTTGTTGACCTAGAAGATAGGCTTTAGCTGAATGATGAGCACTGATTGGGTTGTGACATTCATCGTCAATGTCGATCAGAATCAACTAACGAGGTCCACATTTGCCCTGGGAAGGCGGATCGAGGTAAGTGAGAATCGAGTAACCAGGACTGTATAATTCAATTTTCACAATCTTTGAGCAAGTTACTCTTCTACTCTGCAGGGCACCTTAAAGAAGAAAATGCATGGGTGCGGCATGCTTATACGAAATTAAGAGGCATGGTCGTGCTAGACGAGAGCATGTAGCAGCAGGATGAGGGCTTTCAAAAGAGCTTGGAGTATCTCAACAATGGAACTATTAGACCAGAAGTCTGGAAACTCCTTATTGACAGGATATATAGGTGACTGTGCAATTAACGAAATCATTTCATGGCGATATTATCTTCTAGAACCTAAACACTCTCCTCAATCCAACCAGAGCTTCCCAATTCTGTTCTCTCCTTTCTATCACGATGAAAATTGTCTGTAGGCCTGAATGATCGCCTCCCACCCGCCAGGGTGATTATATTCTGTCGGATTTGACTCGCCATCAAGAATCATCACATCCGTCTTCCGCGTGCTGACAGAGTACCAAACCAAATTCTTCGGGCTGTTGGCAACCCGCATCATATTAGTCTGACAATTCCCATCACATTGAACGTTATAGTTGCCCGTCCATTCACCGTCAAAGAACGCCCACGCAGCACTATTATAGAGAAGCACGTCCTTGCCACCGTCAACATTGGTTGCCAAGGACGTACGACACTTCTGGTCATTGCCGTCACACCAGGAAAAATCTGGGTCGCCAATGGTCGATTCGGCTGTCCAAGGCGCTGGAGCAGTTTGAGTAGCACCGCTACCTTGCATGTAAGGGCTTTCGGTCTGCAGCATACCGGCGTAGACATTTTGCGCCGAGTGGAAATTGTAGTTGTAGAGCCAGTTGTGCTCGGATCCGGTACCTGTCAACCAGGTGCCCTTAGTGGCTTCGACTAGAACACCGCGTCCGGTAGAAATGACAGTGTATGCTGATCCTCCATCCAAGTTGTGGTCGGCTGTCCAGCCCCAGAAATTCTCAATATAGGCTGATGATGAAGATGTCAAATGCATCATCATGTAGGCTGCCATGCATTGAGATGTGTCCTGTTGATCGCAGACATCTTTGATGCTGGTCTCTGCAGTTCCTCCCACTGTGACCAACGTATTCCACAACGCGACATCTCCAGGGTTCGTTCCAGCTGCGTTGATCTCGAGAATAGTGGCACCGGGAAGAATCTCTCCGACACTAAACCTCATGTCTTGAATTTCAATGACCCCTACATCATCAGGCTGGCCCACTTGGACAACCGGCTTGGGGTTTGAAGCATCTTTAAATGCGTCACCAGCCCCGGAAATCACGGCCCAAGCTTCACCGGCAATGCGTGAGCCGACGGGGATCTTCAGCGTGTCTTTGACAGTGTACACGCCGTACGGGAAGTAGGTAATCTTGCAGTTTGCAGCATTTGCCGCAAGAATAGCATTAAGCGACTCCACATCGTCTGTGGATCCGTCGCCCTTAACAGTGTAGCCATCAACAGCTTTGACATTGACCACCTGGTCTGAGGCATACTCGGCGTAGGTTGGCTGACTGCGAGTAAAGTACTTGCCATTGGAAAGGAGCTCGTCGGGTCGACTAGTGGAGAATTCCGTACCAGTCGCATACTGGCCCGGTGTCACATTGCCCCATGTCCAAGTATCAATTTTTTCGACCGCCGCAAGCTTCTCGTTGTTGTTGCTGTCCACGACGATGGAGTTTTCAGTATCATGAACAAGATTTTGAATAAGCAATTGGCTGTTGCGGTTACCGCTGTCATTGGAGGAGTCATAAAGCTTCACCACAGTGCCCGAATTTGTAGAGTCAGAATCTAGCAGCACCATACTTCCAAGACTGTTGCTGCTCATGTCGATGCCAAGACCAACTGTGTCGAATGTTGCTCCCTGAAGAAGAGCCGTATGACCCCCCGAGGCATCAAATGCAGTCGTGCATTCTTTGAAGTATATGTTCTTGAAGTTGACCTGCTGGTTTGAATTCCTGATACCAATGGCACCACCGGTGATGTGCACATCGGTGACGGCGATTGTGGAGCCTTGGTTTATGTCGATACCGATGTGTCCGGTAGAGCTGGTGGGCATGTTAATTTTGACATTGGTTAAGCCAGATCCTTGAGCGACACCCCATTGCAAAGCGGTGATCTGCCTGTCCGCACTAAGGGCCGTTGTATCGATCACTACATTGCGCATGAGAGTCATGAAGCTCGTCTCTGGCGCCCCGTTGCCACTGTCATACCCATTGATCAAGGTACCATCGCTAAAGTCCGCGGACGCCTTGAGCACCGGCGGGTTCAATGGGTCACCAGTAATCACGGTTCCGACGCGGAGATTCAAAGTGCTGCCCAGCTGGTATGTTCCTCCGGGGAGAAACACCTCAGCGGGGAACTTGGTCACACCCTGACCTTGACGACTGCCCCCAGATCCATCATCATTGATCGCATTCTGAATGCTGCTAGTTTGGTCCCCGGATCCATCGGCAGAGGCGGAATAATCTTGCACGTTGCGCCACACGGGGTAATTCGGGTTCGATGTCACTTCAGGGGCGTAGCCACGGGCCCAACCAGTGTGGTCTTGTTCCAGAAGCCAGTAGGAGCTGGGAGAAGAGGCGGCGGGTCCTGTGCAAGTCTCTCGTTGTCGAATCTCCCTACACTGAATGTTAATTTTTATTTTATTTTTGGTTATGTTGGAAGTCAAGTACGTGCCCGAGAGGAGAAGGGACAGCCACCGCTGAAGCCAAGGTTACAAGGCCCGCTACAGCGGTCCACTGCAAAAGATCACGCATGATCTTACGTTTGCACAGAGAATAATATATACAGAGGCCAATGCCCCAAAATAAGGTTTAAAGTGAGGGAGAAAGAAGGACTGTAGTCTCTACAAGACACCAGACAACGATAATGTTTGATTTATATTCGAGATCAATATTATGGTCGTATTCGCATCCAATTTCCGACTCAGTAAGTTACTCTTCAGCACTCTCCGATTTGGGTTAGATTTCAGGAAGCTGAAGGTGTTCTGCCCCGCCTGTGGGACTGACCGATGGCTCAAGAGTGCACTGTCGCTTCAGGGGTTTGGGGGCTATTTCCCAATTGGGGAATTGGTTGGCCATCACCGGGCCGTCTTCAAACGAGGACGTGGCGATCGTCGTGGAATCTAGCCCGATTGCCTTGGATGATGATCGGTTTGGGTTTCTAATATGAGGGTCCCGACATTGTCAATCACTATTCCTTCGATTCTTTCTCACCAAATGCTACTTTCGGTTGCTCAGGATTACCTCTTTGGCAAAGCGACATTGCTTTATTTTCTTTACTACCAATGAGCTTGAATATTTGAGTATATTCTGTATTCACCACTTTGGCATGGGACTCGTGCAACACGTGGGAAGCCAATCACCCCTCTGTGGTTTCACACACACTGGGGATGCCTCGGGCCCATGGCCTACGGGAATATAGTCCGTCCTTTACACGCACGACCTTAGCCGAGGACACGAGTACTATATAATATAAGCAGCAGGATAGATTGCATCTAGACTAAGGTTTCCTCCTTCGGGGGAAGGCCCATCAACTAATCCATTTCATGCTCGCACCTTAATGTGTTATAGGGAAGGCCAAATAGTCACCTTACTGTAGAGGGCCTTAGGAGATGAAAATCTTGGCGTCAGTTTTGAACGCTCTACTAACAAGGATCACGCGAATGGACGAATGTACAGCTCTACATGTAATTGCACTACAAAGATCGCAACAAATGGGGGACTCAACTCTACTGGTTAGCAGAAAACGCCAATCAAACAAAGAAAAGGGTCTTAATTCTCACAGCTGCGTCTGCAAGACCTTGAGAGTGCTTCATTTTTGCGCGATCTTTTCAGAAGCTAACAAAGAACCCAGCTGGTCGCATCATTTCAAGTCACCAAAATCCCATTGTGCCTCATGCAGAGCAGAGGCATGATCACATCGACTGGATCTCCCTAATCTGCTGTCTTCCAAGCTTGATGGTCATGGTCGGGCGTAAGCTAACAACGCTGTAAACTTTTGATGTGGAATTTTCTATGTTCGACGCCAAGACGAAATCAGTCTCAGTAGCGCTGATCAGCACCCTCATGTAAAGCACGCACCGAATCTCTTATCAAACCAGATCACTTCTCATTGAACTCTACTCAAGTACTTTCTCATCAACCTAAATGTAGTTCCATCATAAACATAAAATCTGTTTCGATTGTGTCTGCTACATTAGGGGTCTTCTTACAGTCAGGATTATTGGATATTCTGGTCATTCGAACCAGGTTTTTAAGCGCTTCGACAGCTCACTTCCTTCAAATAAGATACTCAATGGCTTTGTGCGTCTTTTAAAAGGCTATTACGGTTCAAGTCTCTCTAGAACCGAGCCGACCAGAGTGGGTCAGGATGTTGAGACGTCATGTGAGTTAACACTTCCTTAGGGCCTCGTGTACACTAGTCTTCCCCAGGTCATAGGCAATTGCAAAGTTCATGGAAGCTAGTATCTGGGCCACGCGTCTGGATTACCAGGATACACTTAATGTGCGATACACACGGGGTGGGCTGGCTTATGATAATCCTATGATGCGTGAGATCTCTGCTGTGGACAATGAGCGTAGAAATATGCATATAATGCGCTATGACTCGGACACTTTTTAAAGTTCAGGTATGGTAGAAGTTAAGTCGCTTTACTATCTTGCGGGAGACCTAAGAGCCCCAAAGATTTTTAACTTTCAACGGCCGAGACGGACTGGGCTGGAGAACCAGGCTTCCTCGTTGACCAAGAATTGTGGTCTGAATTAGCATTTCGTAACTACAACTATTTTAAGCAACCCACAAAGATTCGCTACCCAGATCTGAATCGTGTATTGAAAACAAGTTCATTGGCAGATAATGGGTAATCTGCATCCATGGAATGCAGCATAGAGTGTATGCAGACAGTTCTCGCGATTGGAGCCAATCTACTCCGCTCGGCCACCGATCCAAGGATGCATCTTCAGAAACCGGGCAAGATATCAACGAGAACCACGGTTGGTCGTACGAGCTCTTTGTTACTCCATTTAGGGAATGAAACTCAGTGCCAGTGGTCAACATCCAAATTCTAGCTGGCTGTAACGTATCTTGCCCCGAAAAAAAAGCGTCGTCCCAGTCTTGGCACTGGTCTATCAGCTTGCGTCAGCGGCATACGATGCCCTGGTAATTCAGCGTAGCGCCAAAACTAGTTCCCGGCCATGAAAAAAAAAACTAGAGTGGGGTTGAGATCAACGGACGCAAAATTGAAAGGTGGAATTGCCAACCAGGGTTGGGATTCTACGTGAGACTGGGAAAGTTGGGTTGGGTAGATCCCGCAGAGATTGAGCCGATTCGAAATGCAAAGAATAGTAAGTTTTTTGACCTGGTTCGGCGGTTCCGTACCAAGGAGTAGAAGAAGCTCGCACCAACCCCAGGTCTAGCCAAAAATGGGGGCTAATAGTACGGAGAAGCTTCATTCATTCCCAACTTGTCCAGGATACCCCAAGAAAGCATGGGTGGGAGTCTCGTGTTCTTGAGAATGTAGCCAGCCTCCCCCCTTTCCGTGTTCATAGTAGAATCCCCCACCCCCTTTGTGTACCATGCATTCCACGAGCAAAGAAACATCTAGGCGTACGTGGAATGTGAGTGAAAATGCCATGATCACAATTGAACAGACAGTACGGGACTAGACTTGACTGGGTTTCGAGGCCGCGCGGTATCCATAGTGGCGTGAGATGCACAGATCATTTTTACACCAGCTTCAAAACGGTCCGGTCGCGCTCGCGACTGTTCGGTGTCGACGCGGTCTCTACACCAGGCTAAAAACTCTTCAGCAGCATAAGCGACGGTCGGTGGAGTCTACAGTGGAGTGATGAGCAGCAGGCCCGAGGTCTCCAGGCGGAGAGGTTGTTGCTTCCGTGCGATCTGAAACATGTTTACTGGTACGAACGGTCAATACACTGTACCGTAATAACCAATTTGAAATGCGCGATGTGACCATGACCTTCATCGTTCATTGCTAGCCTCAATTGACGTTTGAGCGAAATTGGCCGATGGCGAATGTTCGACAGTAGGGTTTCAATTGTCAAGACCAGCCATTGAGTCCCAAGTTGGCCCAGAATCGCGATCAGTCCAGGAGACCTGTAATATGAAGACAGCGCCGATCTGGGACGGCAAAGCTCTAGCTTGGCGATCATCATGACTACTTAAAGTGACAGGAGCTCCGACGGATAGGTGCTCAATTAATTTCTTGCAGGGGCTTTTGGATCAGACTCTCCCTTCGACGCACAACGAGACCGTGAGACCGACGCCCAGCTATCAGCCTAGGTAGCGCATCCTGGTGGTGCAAATAAGAATGGTCGGGTCCTAACAAACGTCTGCGTCTCAGCGATCGCATTTTGCCACCGACTAGTATTGCCCATGTGCAGGGGGGCGGTGTCATGGAATTTTCGACCAGTCCTCTCGGGTCATCAAGTCGGCACAGGGGCGAGCTGATTTCAGTTAGAAAATGAGCATGACGGAACGCAGCGAGGATGGACATTAATCCAGGGCAAATCATTCCTGCGTGCCAATCAGAGGTCGGACATACCGGGGCCGTCGACGATAGCGGCAGGGGGCTGGCGGGTCCGTGAAGGCTTGAATACCTGCAAATTTAGATCGGCCATCCAAGCGCAAGGTCTAGCCGATGGTTTCTGCTTTGGGATCAATAGGGGGGGGGACAGGTGCGATAGGAGACTAATATAGTCTTTATATCGAGTCATGGAACGCATCACACCCGATTATCATGATGATAAAGGGGCCAAGTTTTCGAGATGATGACGACAGGCGATAGATAGCGTTATGGGGCTTGATCAATAGGGTAGACCCATCGAGATATACAAAGATCAACTCGATACTTACCGAGGGTTACTCTATGCGTACTTCGATGCCAGATTTATCGGCTCAGAGCCCTTTATGCAGCTATGTAGGTAATTGCAGTACTGTGGTGGACTTGTTTTTGTTGATGTGGCAAGTACCGCATTAGGCAAGATGGTATCACTGCTGTGCAACTATCTATGCACGGTGGCAAGGCACCAAAGTACTGGTACTCCAATACTTGAGCCTGGCTGCGGTCGTGACACCTGGGGTAGAGCAAACGCATCAAATTGATCTGGAGACAGCATGACTGGTGTATGTTATATACTTCAATTGCATCACATCCCTCATTACAATCGCAGGGTAGGTGTAGACCAAAGCGCAGAAACCATGGAAACCGACAGCACACGTGTATAGGAAATGAGTCCATTGTCGGATCCACATGAGGAGACACTGATGGAGAAAGGGGGCACCGCACGGGCGAATCGGTCATTGGCGAAGTGTTACGGAAACAGCGCTAGAGAAGCACTAAAACGGGCGGAAATCAGGATTGCGTTGAAACCGATGATACTAAAAATACCATGATACTGTGTAATAGGTACGCCTGGGTGCCTCCAGGTACCCTCAGGTACGCTCCTAGCCACTCCCGCATTCGGTACGATGTTGTTCATTGCGTATGGTAACAGCGCGGAAACCAGAAAAAAAAAAACACCGGACTCCACCAGCGCCTCCTTTCTCGACCCCCAAACTTCTTATTCCTTCCTCTTTCCTCCCCCAAACCTGTCCATTCGTTCTTTCTCTTTGAGTCTTCCCACCCTACCTCCGCTTCTCTTTCGCTGAAGCCTTTCCCCTTCTTCTTGACATTCGTTCCTACATCCTTTAATTCTATACGGTATGTTGAACCTTGTTGTTACTGCTGCCTTGATATTATCATCATAGACTGACACGGTCGCGCAGAAGAATCGCCATGTCCTTCGTCAAGTACCTCCTGCCCGCGTTGGCAGCTACCCAGCTGGCCTTGGCCTCCGACTGTGAGTAAACATTGGAAATTGAACCTGGACATTGGACTGACTTTTGGCTCTTCAGCCTGCGGTGATACTACTATCTCCAGCCAGTCCGATGCCGATGCCCTCAACAGCTGCACCACTGTCGCCGGTGATATCAAAATCAAGTCCAGCTTCTCTGGTACCCTTACCCTGAACGGTATCCAGAAGATCTCCGGTTCCCTGACTGGCAGCAACTGCACTGCCCTTACCGGCATCATCGCCCCCTCGCTCGTGACCATCACCGACAGCTTCACCTTGAACGAGGCCACTCTTGTCACCGAGCTGAGCTTCGCTGAGCTTACCACTGTTGGCGCGATCAACTGGGAGGCTCTTCCCGCTCTCCAGTCTTTGACCTTCCCCTCTGGTGTCACCGACGCTGGTGACGTTGTCATCACCAACACTGGTCTCACCAGCCTGAACGGTATCTCCCTCGAGACCGTTGGCAAGTTCCAGATCACCGACAACACCAACTTGAGAACCATCAACATCAACAACCTGAAGAACGCCACCGACCTGGTTAACTTCGCTGGTAACTGGAACAAGCTCGAGATTGAGTTCCCCAACCTCGCCAGTGCCTACAACATGACTTTCCGTAACATCAGCTCCGTCTCCATGCCCTCTCTGGAGAAGCTCAAGGGCCAGCTCGGCTTCTGGGGTACTGAGTTCAAGTCTTTCTCTGCCCCCAACCTGACCACCACTGCCGACTTGACCTTCAACGACAACTCCGCCCTGACCAACATCAGCATGCCCGTTCTCAAGACCGTCAAGGGTGGCTTCGTTGTTACCCGTAACGACAAGCTCGCCGACATTGATCTGCCCGAGCTCGAGACCGTCACTGGAGCTATTGACTTCAGCGGCACCTTCGATACGTAAGCTCCCCATCTACCGTCCAGGTTTCCAATTTCACTTTGTGTATTTGCTAACGTGCTTCCCATAGCTTGAACATGGGTGCCCTCCAGGAGGTTGACGGTGGCTTCAACGTTCAGTCCACCAACGGTACCTTCGCCTGCGACACCTTCAAGAAGATGCAGAGCGACGGTGTCATCCGTGGTACCTACAACTGCAAGGCCACCACCCCTGACCCTACCACCTCCAACGGCAAGTCTGGCACTTCCTCCAGCACCTCCAGCAGCAGCACCAGCGCCACCTCCTCCGGTGCTGCCTCTGCCCTGGCCATTCCCGCCACCGGCGTTGCCGCCTTCTTCCTCGCCTTCGCTCAGTTCCTGTAAGCGAGTCGAAGAAAAGATGACGTGAATCGGAGTGTGCAGAGTTTTGTTGTTCTCTGAGAGAGAGAAATTGTAGATGCAGAAGTTCCACCAAGCAACGGGTTCCATTTCGTTTTACACTGCTGTTCTTATGATAATAATTCCGTCTTTGTGAGGAAAATTCACAATTTGGATTCTGTCCTCGGGAGACAAACACCATCGCCGTTCATCGGAAAGGAGTTTTACTTTTGTTTATTACCCACCCCCTTGTGCTTATTGTCTCGATATGTTTTTACTGGAGCGCGACCGTGTTCTAATGTATTAGGTTGCTATTTGTAACCCGTCCATTCCCTGAACTCTGGCATCTCCTTGTAGGCATTTCATCGAGGTTTCTGTAAGCTGTAAAGTATTCACGTGTTCAGGTATTCAAGGCCTCACAAAGACCATGCCTGTCTACGGGTTGAACCTTGTGTGGTTGAGACCTTGCCAGCATGCCCGGCCTCCTTGGATGCGCCCGTGCTCTAGGATGAGATTGAATTTTGCGATCGTGAGTCAGGTTCGGGGTTTCGGTATTATCAGGTAGATACCGGGTTTACCTTTCATGTGCATTCATCGCCCTGTCTCGTGGGAATGTCGTGACTTCGTCAATGTTGTGTGATATATATTTCGAAATCAATGTGATGACTATATGGTTCTTCTTGGCTACATAATGACCACTGGTAATGTGAACTATATATCACACACTGGATATGGACATTACGCACAACAGAATTCACTGCCCAAGCGAGCATGGCTATAGTCTACTGAGATGAAATCAATTGTGTATTGGGTTCTACGTAGAAGACAAGTGCGTCGTACTCGACACATCTACGACGTCGTTGGGGTTTTCTTCGACCAACGTCTGTCAAGTGCCTATTGGGAACCAAGGATCCTTCGAATGGACACTTGAATACAGCGTTGATTTAATTGGAGGGACCCAAATACTCGAGTGTTCCAAGCCGAATACGCCAACCTTGAAACATTTCTTCCAACACTGGCGATCAGTGATATCAAGATTCAAGGCGCGATTCTAGACGTTTTGCTGATATCGTCGGTCTTCAAAATTCTGTCCTGATCTAGATAGTCGCATATTGCGAATATTCTGATATCATTCCAAAGTACTCAAAAATGGGTTCCTGACCAACTGAGCGTTGAGCACATCCTACCTGTCTCAACCGGACAAATGGACACAAACATATTCGCCAAGAACACAACAAAAACCCGACGATATGACGCACAAATGAAAATCAAACACCCCCTCAAAATACCAACTTTGATATCATGAAAAGACAAAAGCACCCTTTGCTAGCATATCCAAGTCACAGATCAGGTTCACCGCCTCAAACAACGATCTACAGACCAAAAGAACCCCTACAGCATCATCAAACTAAGACCACGAAAGGCGCCGATCACAAGCCACCCCCCAAAAGCAGACATGTTTCAGACGAGGCAATCCTCCGAGCCGAGGACCAGTATTTCCAAGGATTTCCAGGGTTATCCGAATCTGCACCTACTCGCAATAAGACTAATCGCTAAGCAATATACTGGACCCCGAGGTGCCCGAGGTACAAAAGTACAGAGAAGAAGAAAAGGGAAAAAAAAAGATGTCGATGACGACAACAGTAAAGAAGAAATCAATCCACTTCGCCATTTTGCAGACCAAAACCCCCCGCTCCCTGCCTAACACTACGCGAAGTACCCACCGAACAAGTGCTTCGATGTCTTCGATTTCATCTCGGATGAAATCGAAGATCTCGTCCAAGACAGGGAGGTAGATCACGAGTGCCGAGCAGAAAAGCAAACTATCATCGCCAAACCCGAGAACCCCGAAACCAAACTCAATCTCAAACAAGGACTTTGAACTTCTTTTTCCCCGCCCCGTGTGTCTCGACTGTGACACGCATCCTCTCGACTTTGGAAGTAGATAGATCACACCGAGCGGTTCGGGACGCCTAATCCGATTCGAGGGTCAAATGGACCATCCAGGCCCTGAGCCACTTGGAGCATTTAGTGGGATCGCGGCTCGAGGCGTGTTCCCCGGGGCTACGGTGATGGGACATACTAACCCAGAATTGGGATGGCGGTGGTGTTAGGGTGTGGCTAGGAGTGAAATTGGGGGCTCTAGGTTTGACCGGTTGGGAATCAGTCGATTTAGGTGGGGTTGAGTCCAATTACATTGAAGTGTTCTCGGTGAAAATGAGAGAGGGGGGAAAATCTAGAAATGGATCGAAGGGATCGTCAGTGGTGCTGGTGGCTGGGAGAGAGAGAGAGAGAGGGGTGACGGATGAATGTTTAAGGAACGGGGCGGACGGGTGTTTTAACTAAGCAGTCATATTTTATTTTTCATCTGATTTAGAATGGGAGAACCAGAAATATTGTTTTATTTGTCGTTAGATTGGAGATTAAAATGATGGGCAGGGGCTTGGAGGATACGTCGTGCCGGTAGTTTTTGTCCCTTTCCTACAGGGACGTACATCTGGATCGTGGCTGCACGACAGTGCGGATGTAGGTACACAGTAATGAGAGATCAATGCGATGGATCCGGGCGGGGGCGTTCGTGTATGTTTAGGGTTCTTTAGCTGTGATGATCAAGATGGGGCCCGCTGGGTCGAGGTTGAATCTTTGATGGTCGGAGGCTGGTCTGGGAAAGTGGGGATATGTTGGTTCAAGGCTCGACGTTCGATCTGATTCTTCATGAGCGTGTTCCTAGTGAGCTGACATTGTCCATTTTTTGTTTTTCAATGTATCCAGCCACCTCGGCACCTTCCTGGTCGGCAAAAATAAACTTTTGATGGACATGGCGCTGTCAACGCTGGACCCCGAATAGCACCGAGGTTGGACTGATTGGACAGGAAGCCCGGGAGTATTATAAGCTCCCTGTTAGTGTCTCCGATCTTGGGGATGGCGAGTCGAAAGATGCCTCTTTCGTGGGGGGGGGGAGGGGGAACTGTCCAGTATCAATCGGCTTCGAGATTATGGACTCTGGCCAGACACTCTGCAAACAAGGGTGCCCCTCGAGCTCGATACGCCTCCACGCACGTAAGTGCTGGCACGTAGAGGTTCCTGAGACAGAGGTCACAAATGGTGGAGCTGAGTAGATGAAGTGGCTTCTCGAGGAAAGATGAAGCAGGTGGCAAAGAGTGTACGTTGGCGTCGTCCCGCGTACTTTTTCCCTCGTTCCCTCTTGAAGGTTTCATGATCAATGATCAATGAATCAAAGGTCCCAATGCATCTGCAAAGGGTACCTGAATGGAAGTGTAGGCACGCACCCTGACCCACCATGAGATACGTTCGCCTTGCATTGGAGGCAACCTAAGATCCAGGTAATGGGGACTCGTGCCTGAGTTCGAGCGTCAAATTCTCGCAAGTCGTAAGAAGACTACGATCGAGGAGGGGATCCACGGGCTCGGGGAAGTGAGTTGGCGCGACATGTCAGATGCGGCCGATTTGAGTTCCTCAATATACCCGATTATGCGCCTTGGTGCAACTAGATATGTATGGTACCTGTGGTCCTTGCAGGTGGTGGCCACTCGGGGAGGTAAGATCTGGGGCTAATCTGTCGAGGACGTGGTCGGGTTTCGAAGGGACCATAGATACATTGTGTGTTTTGTGAAAGGAAATGAGCCAGATCTGAGGTTTATACTTTGATGAGTGCTTTAATCTAGGCAAATGTCAGGATCTTGTGGATCTGCTTGTCAATGTAATGGCTTTGATGGTTTCCTGGCCCTTGCGGCGCTCCTCTCATTATATCATGTATGGAGTGCAATTATCTGTGCGTCTCCCAGAATATCATGTTCGATAGTGGCAAGCTTGATTCGGCTGGTGATCATATGATCATAGCCTCATGGCAATAACGACGTCCTCGATAGCCCATAGAAGAGTCCATAGTGTACACATCCCCCGAGAACTTCATGCATCCCACTGAGTCTAGCACGAGTGATTTCATACACGCCACTTGACCGGGATGCTGGTGGCGGAAGTGATTTCCCCGATGGGAACGACTGCACGTACAGTAGCTCGAGGGGACTACGAAAAAGGAGATGAACGGTACGGAGACTAGAAAGCTCACTCTAAGGAAGATCGATCTGAAACTGAAGAATTTCATCGAGTCTCAGCCAATTGATTTTTCATTGTGTGTCCACTGGGCAGTGGGGTGTGGATGAGAGAGGAGCAGGGTGGGGATAGGTACAGTAGTCTGCGGTAGTGGAAGTATGATGGGTGGCGGTTCCAAGTAGTACAGTACTGTAGGGAATATGGATCTTGCATCGGGAAGTGAGATGCATGAACCGGTCCCATTGAACGCATATTTGGCGGATCTAGGCCCCAACATGTGGAGAATGAAGATCGCGAGCGAGTTCCAACCGAGATCTTGAGATCTCAACTAGAGATCGAGATGGGTGACACGATCATGTAGCACAGCGTTATGAAACTCACGGTGTAGCCATATTGCACTCCATATACGAGCCGCAATGTCATATTGCGACGGTTGAAACTTGACAGGTCAAGCGGGTCACGGCTGAAGTTACTACTGGCCACTATTGAGAATAACTTGGCGCGAGGAGAGCCAACAGCCGGTCATGATTCGTTCACCAGCTGCGGAGAGTACCTGGCCTGACACCGTGGAGGCGTCACTGATCAGGCCTGGCCCTTGCACCTGGAGCCGCACGGCCGCATGCTATATGAAGTGGAGAAACATGGGATTCAAATTCCGACCATACAGCGTCCGGTGTGGCTATCTGAAAATAGCCCATTTCATCTGTTGATCTGCCAAAGTAGATACAGTGGCTTTCTTGTAGCCCTCGAATCCGAAGATCGGGTTCAGACTTCTGATCGTGGATCCGTAAACTCAAAAAATATTGCCTGTGCTGTACCTGTCGGATTTTCGGAAGTGCTTCATCCTAGAGTAAGGTCAATGCACGTCACTCAAAATGGTAGCGGGACGTGATTATTTCAAAGGCATTTAGGCCTAATGGGTCCGGGGAAGAGCCGGAAGGACTGAGTTTGTGAGCTCGAATGGTTCGTGCCTGGTTGTTTTCCCCTCATGTGCTCATGCAGCAGCAACTGCTGCGTGCGGGCTGCAAACTCCTCTTTGGCATTTCCGCGGGTCCCTGTGAGATCCCGGATCGTATGCGGGTACTTGGTACGAATTGATGCAGCATGAGGTCGTGAGAGTCGATGGGGTGAGTGGCGGGGAATAGGGGAGAACGAGGATCTATACACTTGTCGTCCTGCCAACACAGCCTGACAGCCCCTTTTCACACTTTTCCAGCCCAGGCTAGAAGGGACATTCAACCACACCGTGGTCATAACATCTTTATTGGGAGTGTGCGAGAACGTGGGAACTTGTGCGAAAGCTGGGCCCAGACGGGATGAAATATGACAGCTCTGATCGTAGGAAACCCCGAGACCCACATCGAGCTCGTAGCGACCACGCACGGGATGCTAGAGCGTGTACGCACATCGATAATTTGCTGAGATCGTGCAGTGGATCTTGGTTCCATCAGCGCCGGGGAACGTGCAACTATTAGGGCTTGACCCCTGCGAGGCTGTCGTAGGCTACGGGCTATGGTAGACTCGCTCTGACTCGCCCCAGAGGCGACGGATATTAACGTCCGTGTGTCAATCTATCGTTTTTCACCCATTCCAAATCAGCGCCATTCTCCTGATTCGGCGACTGACAGGAAACGTATCCTGGTCGCTGGGACGCCGACCCAGCTCGGTGGTTGTCCCCGAGCGATCTTTTTCGCCTCGGGCTGCTTGCTGCTCGTGATTCGCCTACCCTGGAATGATATCCTGTTGAGACTGATTTGGAAGCAATGGACCCTTGTAATGATTTGTCGTGATCATCATGACACCTCCATGTCAATAGTTGATATTGTCCGTTTCATGGCCAAGAACCTTCTATAGTTCGCCTATCGATGAGCAACCTCCTCGCTTGTCGCAAGTTGAGACGTGATCCTTGCTTGATTACCTTTGCATGACCGAGGAATTGAATTATCCAGGAGCATCCTCGAGGGGGATCGACTGTGCGAACGAACCCCCTTGATGGTTCCTGCGACAGTCATAGAAGGTTCTCCTGAATATCGACGCATGCAATCGAGTTTGGAGGCGAAATGAGCTACGGTCAGCTACCTGAGATGCTACAGCGAGCGTTTCACGATGCATCAAGTCAGTGTAGCGGGAAATAACCGAGGTTGGACCATATGCACGACAGCTCCTGGGCGAACTCAGCCGATTGAACTCTTTTCCCCAGGGTCGAGAAACATGTGTCCCAGGATGGCGACTCGTGAATAGAGACCAGAGCACCCGGGATTGCCTCTGTGAACAGTCACATCGGAGGATTATTACATGGAATAATAAACGGTTCAGGTAAACATGGGGAACTAGAGAAAATGGCAGACTATTGATGCAAGGGCAGTGCCCCTAAGAGCCCATAGCCTCTTTCCACGACGTAATATACTTCCCCCGTGTCGATCTTGACACCAGCATGGCGGACAACAAATCATGGACTGCGGATCCTCGCACTGAACCTGCTGCTCGGGCGCGATCGCACCACAGTTACTGGTCGATCTTATGGGCTGCGACGAGGAAATCGTCCGTGCATGATGTGACAGATACCCTGCGATAGTGTTCGCCATGGATCATTCTGTTCATGCTCTGCCACTTCCTCCCAAAATGGCTAAGCTAGATGGTCCAGAACCCACTCGGGAGGTCCAGGGTCGCTTCCCCGTCGCCGTGGGTCTCTACGCCATGCATCATGCACATTATCTCTGTATGACATCCCGGTCTTCCGCCGAGTCCATGATCGGCCATGATCGTTCGTTCCCCTCTCTTGGGTCGGGAGAGAGACAGAGGGAGAGAGGTAACCTGGTCTCGGGCCTTCAGGGACACAATTTTGGATACTTCCAAAAGTACCCTGGTCCCCCTCTCGTCATCGACATATAAACATGCACCCAGCCCCGTCTGTTCTCGATCAGAATTGTCTCACTCATTGTCTTCGCCTCGTGGAGTTTAATTCCCCTCGCTTTCTTTGTTCATATCTACACGACCCCCTCCCCCTTGGTTCCTATTGTGTGTTGCGCATAAACATCGCCATTGTGTTCCATCATCAGCCTTCGACTTCGACTACGTACCATTTTGAAGAGCAACCGAGTGTTCTGTCCAGTACATAGTATCTTGAGATCGATTCAGCAATATCTCCTTGTTTCTGCACATATAGTTCACGCTTTGATTCTCAACGACACCTGACAATGAATGAGCAAATGGCCAACATGACTGACGACATCCAGCGACGCTGCTCGCTTCCGTGAGTAAACAAATGACAATATACAAGACAATACTTTGACTAACGGCATTGCCTCAGCTCTTTGAAATCATCCACCTCCGATTTGGGGTCTGGCCTGGGTGAGGACCGTCGTCTTCCTCCTTTGCCTCGTATGGAGCCGTTGCCCCGAGGTCCTTTCAATCCCTTCCACGCAAAGGAGGCCTTCGGTCCTACTACCCCTGGTCCCAACGACGCTTTCCAGTTCAAATCATCCTGGTCCGGTGGCGAGCAGATTGTTGGTCCTCCCTCGCCAGCTAACTCCGCCGAAAGCTCCTGGCAAGAGTCCTTCGCAGCCCAGAAGGCTGTCTCCTCTGACTGGCCTACCGATCTATCCCAGCCTGAGATCATGGCCCTGATTGCTCCTCAAAATATCAACCGCAAGGCTCCTCTACAACAACTATGTGGCCGTAAGCGCAAGAGCAGCACTGACAGTGGCGACCCCGATGACCAGCGTGAGAAGCACCGCATCGCCGAGGGCAACCGCCGCAAGAACCTGAGCCAGCTCCACCGCGAGCTTGACGCCCGGATTCATGACTTCTTCCTAGAACGTGCCGGCTGGAACCCATCCAAGAGTCTGCCTCAATCCAAGGAGCACATCGTACAAGGCGCCGTCTACTTGATCGACTTCATGCTGGCTATCATCATGCACCTCATCCGCCAGGAGCAAGTGACTCCCCAGCTTTCAGAGAAGCTGCAGCCCCAGGTCCGGTGCATGCAGCTGCAGCAACTGGTGACATCCCTCCAGCAACAGAACCAAACCGCACAGTCCCAGCTTCGCGCCGCAAAGGCCGAGAACGAGCTCCTGGCCGACCGCAACCGTGCCCTCGAGTTCCAACTCAAGTCCTACGAGCAAATGTTCCGTTCCCCCAAGGCCGAGATTGGTAGTCCCCGTCCTTTGATCGATGTCCCCGAACACAAGCGCCAGAAGAAAGCCCTCCCCGGCATGCGAGTCTTCTGTGATGAGATCAATGCCACAATGGGCCCCCAAACACCAATCCACCACGAACCCCTGCACAGCGCCACCTCACAGACCTTCAGCAGCTCATACTTGACTACTACGCCACCGGTGACTGGTCCTTCATCCCCTGCTTTCCCGACTTCGCAGTCCTCGTTCACTTTCCCGGCTTCGCGCCGCCAGTCTCTGATTCCCTCGCCGTGATCGGAGACTCATGATGCATGCCGATATTGATTTCTGATGTGATATGACTCTTCTCTTCTGCCCCGCTATAGGTGGCCCCCTTACAGACGGCGGCGATTTACCTTTTTGGCCCCCTGCATCTTGACAAACCTTGACCCTGAAAACCTCCGTCTGATCTCGCTTGCCTTGTTACTCCCTTAGCGTCAGCATTGTAACAATATTTCTTCTTTTTTTGGGTGACGTAGTCACTGTTTGGTTTGGTGTTGTGCTTTTCGTTGGTTTGCTTCCCTCGTCTATTTTTCCTTCAGCTCTATAAAAATGGGTGGCTTTTTTTCCTTCTTCACTTACTTTTTGGTTTCCTTCATCTCCTTTGTGAATCTTGCGGAGTTGTTCGCGATATGGATATATGATATGCTCGGTTTTTTTTCTTCTTTTCTTTTGCACAGTTTCTTCCCTTTGTCACTTGGTTCGAATTTCTTATTGTCTATAGTCACGACCGTCAATCAATGATCTTTGACAGGCATACTTGTCTTTTGTAGAATCTCGTAAGCTGATCAGCCTTTTTGGGGTTCAATCCCTTTTCTGGCGAGTCAGACGGTGTCTCTGAAAAGATGTTGGCAAAATCCTTGTATGGCGTGAGGCCTTACAAAGTCCAGAGCTGAAAAGTGGAGTCTTGTGTGGAGAAGTCGCAGGCAGACGAAATCTGCACAAAATCCGCCATGGCTCTTGGCAGAGCATTCAATAGTCTCTAAGTGGTTTGAAATAGGTCAAGAGAATGTTGTGAATATAGGAAAGTACCCAAGAGTTATGTATGTCGTGCTATAGGAGCGGGTAGAGCACCTTTGACCTAAGACGGAATGGACCCGGTCGAGGCCACGCTGTACTAACTGGGGATGTCTTACATTTGGTCCAACGAAGATTAAGCCTTGACGTCTTCGAAATAAAATCTAGACAATGCATTCATTTCTTCTTCTTTGTTATTCTCCTCTCACCTCTGTTATCCTCTACCCACTATCGCCTGGCCTACTGACGCCACGCCTGGTTGGAATGAGAAAATTGATTTGTTGCCGTTGGTGTACGTCGGGGACACGCAATGTCAGGCCAAAAAAAAAAAAGAAATACTCAGGGGCAAGACCACAGATGCGCGTGCTTCGTGGACAATGACATCCAACTACATATGAATACATTGAATCTGAAACGGCCATAGATGCTTATATCTTTTTGATCTCGTAGATGGCTGATCAGGCGTCACACGAGTCGCTGCTATAAATAAAACTTTCAGGGTGTCTCCGTGCTGTCAAAAAGTCCCCCAGGGATGAAGACCGGCCGCTCGTGGGGTTGTGACGGATTCAAGTATCTAGACATTTCGAAGATAGAGATAGAGATGAACAACGCTAGATAGATGCCAAATACAATGAAATTCTCTACAATCTGAATTATGTGTCTTGTCTCAGCGTTGTGGTTTTAGCCGTTCCCGCTTGGCAAATCCCCCGACGATCCCGTCCTCCTCTTTTCCTCCTCCCTACCTCTACCTTCATTCACCCCATCGCTCCACGTCCACGACTGTGGTCTTTCGTCCTCTCAGGCCTCATTCGTTCGGTCGGTAAGGGGTTTTCGACGGGCCTGCGATCGAGACCCCGGGATCGCCGTTTTGCAAGGCTCCTGAGTTCCAACACCCATATTCATCCACCATGTTGTTGCCAAAGGGCGGAGTTACCTGGAAGTCCGCCAGAGCCCGGTTACCACCGTGGCGGGCCGTCCTGGTTCTACTGACCAGGACGCGATTCCTCGTCACCATTGCCGTGACGGGTCTGGTTATCCTGCTATGGCGCGGCGTCAGCAAGTCCGCGTCGGAGATGCAAAAGTATGTACATCGTGTCTTTGTCTGGTCTGTGAATCCTGCGGCGTGTACTAACCTCGTTGATCTAGTTTCTACTGTTATGGCTCGAGCAAGTCACCGATGGAGATGTCCCTCAACGAAATGGTTGAGTGGAATGCTCACTCACAAACCCCCGTCCTGTTCAACCACCACGCACCCTACGAAGTGAACAGCACCTCTATCACTGAGGTCAACCTGAATCCTATCAAGTCTTCCATCCAGGCAGTGTCCAACCGCGAGCGTGTCCTTATCCTCACCCCCCTTCGCGACGCCGCCCCCTACCTCGAAAAATACTTCGACCTCCTTTATAAGTTGACGTACCCGCACGAGCTGATTGATCTCGCTTTCCTGGTTGGCGATTGTAAGGATGACACTCTGGCCAACCTGGCGTCCGAGCTGGATCGTATCCAGAACCACGCCGATGAGAAAATTCGCTTCCGCAGCGCTACCGTTGTTCGCAAGGACTTCGGCGCCGATGTCGAGATGACCGTTGAGGAGCGACACTCGTTTGCTGCTCAGGGCCCTCGTCGCAAAGCTATTGGTCGTGCCCGCAACTACCTGCTCTACTCCGCTCTCAAGGCCGACCACTCCTGGGTCTACTGGCGCGATGTCGATATTGTGGACTGCCCCGAACGCATCTTGGAGGATTTCATGGCCCACGACAAGGATATTTTGGTGCCCAGTGAGTGATATTTGCTTCTAGAGGGGGTTGTGGATGGTCGGGCTAATATTTTCGATGCAGATATTTGGTTCCACCGTTATCGCGATGGCCGTGATATTGAAGGTCGCTGTAAGTCATTACCCGTGTATTCGTTTCCTTCGCTCGTCTAACAGTTCCAATAGTCGATTACAACTCGTGGATCGAATCCGACAAGGCGATGCGCTTGAAGCAGACCCTTGACCCTAACGTCATTTTGGCCGAGGGCTACAAGGAATACGACACCGGCCGCACATACCTGGTTAGCATGGGAGACTGGCGCAAGAACAAGGACGAGGAGGTTGAGCTTGACGGCATTGGTGGCGTTAATATCCTTGTTAAGGCCGATGTCCACCGCTCCGGTAAGGAAAACTCCGATGTTCTTGACCAATGCATTCTAACTAGCCTGACAGGTATCAACTTCCCTTCCTACGCTTTCGAGAACCAGGCCGAGACTGAAGGCTTCGCCAAGATGGCCAAGCGCGCTGGCTACCAGGTGGTTGGTCTGCCCAACTACGTGGTTTGGCACATCGACACGGATGAGAAGCCCGGTAACCTGGGAGACCGCAAGGCGTACTAGATGGCATAGCCTGCACTTCTTTCGCCGGGAAGCGGTTGACTCGGGATCCTTATACTGAACCCCTCACCGCGTCCCCCATCATCCATTTCTCACCGGAGCAGCACAGTGTGTTTAACGGTGTTTCGATATCCCATCTGTGATCCGATCCACACCTCGCTTTCTGGAGGGATGGTCGACGGAAAGCCTAATGATTTCCATAATCCAATCTTCGTGTCGCGTTCTAGGGAGTGTGCGTGTATTTGTTACCTGGCGCTATTGGGGAAAATGTTGCTTGGCAGAAAGCAGGTCTATAGAGTTCCTCCGTGTCCGAAGACCTCATGTACTGAATTTGTTCTTACCCTGTGGTCATATTTACTTCTATTTTGGGAGAAGGACTCTTTGGTGATTGGCCGCGATCGATGTAACGCGCCTTTTCTTTTCTTCTTTCTTGCAAACTCCTCTAGGGACCGAAATCCGGACCGTTACTGTCATGTCGTGATCATTTTCCTTTTTCTCCCAAGTTTCCTGACCGGATCAATCATCTTTTATCTTTCTGGGTTCTACATAACTTTTCAATGGAAGGTCTTGTCCACTGTACGAAAAGCTGATATAAAGCTGCGCGGAAGTGGAACAGAATTGTGGCTTAACTACGTGTATATAATTTAAACAATTCTCATTTTGACTACTTGCCGATTTCCCCGACAATCCACTACCTCCGGACCCGGCTATACAAGCCTCGGAACAATCGCTGACCCCCTTTGGCTCTCTACCCTCCCCCGACCATTGGCCCACAACAATTCAGCGCAGCCTAGCCTCCCAATCGACCCAATCCTCAAGCAAAAACCGCCGCCTTCGGTTGCAACTTTCCCAATGCTAACCCACGCTGTGCAGCGCATCGTCCCCGCTTTCCCCCACGCTCGGCAGTCGTTCTTCCGCTCCCCCTCCAGATTCTCGAGTCAACCAACCACCTCTTCCTTCCTCACACCCAAATCATCATACATTCGCACGATGTCTTCCGCTCCCACAAAGAAAGAGTTCCTTTGCATCCTCCCCGACAAGCCGGGCATGCAGGCCAAGCGTCTCGAGGTCCGCCCGTGAGTTTACTTGCTCCCCGCATGCGCATTGAGACTCCGACGGAGTGACAATTAACAAATGTGATGCAGTGCCCACCTTGCTGGTGTCAAGCCTAACGTTGAGTCTGGTTTCATCGTTGCTGGCGGTATGTCCTCTTGTTTGCTTTTTGTTTTCCATGCTCGAATTGGCCGAGATCAGCTCCTGTAGCTGGTTGTATATTATGGCCGAAGTCGATAGGACTTGCATGCTAATACAAACCCGGGATAGGTGCCATGCTCGAGGCTCATCCGGCTGATGGCGAGACTCCTTCTTTTAAGGGTAGCATGTTGCTCGCCCTTGCGGACAGCGAGGCTGAGGTTCGCGCCTTGCTGGAGAAGGATGTCTATGTTTCTAGCGGTGTGTGGGATATGGAGAAGGCTCAAATCATTCCGGTATGTTTTATACTGTTCCCGTCGGCTTTTGGAAAGGTACTATTGCTAATTGGTGTCGCTGATTTAGTTTAAGTCTGCTGTGCGTGAGCAACTCAAGCTGTAAACGAGGATAGACATGAAAATAGAACATCCGGTAAGAAGCGAATAAGCTTTCAATTTTCTACCATAGTGTTGTTTAGTTGACAGTCACTCCAATAAATTGGATCTGTGGACTGCGAATATCTTCTTTGGAAGTAAACAAGCTTTTTTCAACTAGATCGGAAATCCCCATTGTCGCGAGCTGGAATGGCAACAGCATCGCCGACTAGGCCTCGGAGAGTGAGACAGTAGCGCAGCCATCATTGTACGATGAAGATGTAGATGGATAGCTATGCTAACAAAATTGAGTGACTCAAGTTGGTTCAAAGATATCCTGGGATCATCCTACCGAATACCTAGTTGATAGACAAGTGGCTAGTGAGTAGAAATTGGACTGCTTGGTCATACTAAATTCCATAAGCAAATAACAGAATTGCAAAAGAATTAATCAATGTCAGCAAGGTAGACTGGACTACATTCGAGCCATGAAGAGCCACACAGCATGCTTGGGGTGATATTCCTTGTGTAAGTCAATCTAGGTCCTTAGAGGTTCCTAGGGGCTGAAAGTACCATGCAATTTTGACCCAGTGTACGGCATGTTGAAAAACAAGTTTTTGAAAAGATCTTCGCCTAGAACTCAGCTCATATGGGTCTCATGCTAAACAAACGGTAGCACAAGAATGAATCACCTTGATAACGTGGTCGGTAAGCGAGTGGCCCATGTAAGCGAGTGGCCACCCAACCCAACTTTCTACACTTTCATGCATTTATATCAACCAAAACGCCTTTATATTGATCAAACTCTAGCTTTACATGCATTCCTTTTATGTCCGATCTGTCCGCAATTAGTGTATTAGGGTGGACGCCGCGTCTTCGGTGCTAGTGTGTCCCGCGGTAGTAGGCTTGGTGGAGCTAGTATTGCCTGCGAGGGCTCCTTATGAGCTTCCTCAAGCTCTAATGCTTCCCGTACGGATAGACCGTTATCGTAGGCTATCCATCTATTCTTACGAGCACGCTTTTGCTTTTGTGTAGCGTTTGCGGCGCGTAGTTACTTATTTTTTTGCTCGAGAAGGATACTATTTTGCATCGCGATCTAATAGCCTTTGATAAGCTGGTTTAATGCGGTTTATGAAGGCGATAGCGGACTATTTAAGCGTCGCTTTAGGAAAGCTTTAATTGAGGATGCTTACTTTAAAAGCTCGTCCATATTCGCCGGCGTATATAGGTAAAATGTGCTTAATTGACTACCGCGGCTCGTGGGAGGTGTTGGCGTTCGAAGTTGAATATTTAGCTTCAATAGCACTTATTAAGGATTAATAGGTATTAATCCTACTGCTCGGAAGCTATTTTGTATTATGTTTGATTTATATGCGTCGACGCGAGCTTATAGGTATATAAAAAGGAAATCAAGTTTGTCAATATAGTTGATCCCGAGCCGTATCTTCTAGTCGATTAAACTGCCGTACGAACGCTTTAAAATAGCGAAATATCCGAGGCTAAAGTAGATGCGAGGAATGCGGCGGTATACAGATTAGAATAATCCTATGATCCGCACAGATTTAATCGAACTCCGGTATTAGATGGCTTCCGTATCCGTTAAGGACTAGAAGTCGATATCGTCCACGCATACGATTATTTATTAACGGAATAAACTATTTTTGAAGCTAGCGAAGGCCTATCTCGTCGGTTATCTATCTATTTGCACTAACTTCGAAGCGCCAGTTAGGTGGAAGGTCTTTAAACTATGCTTAATTATATAGCTTACCTTTAAAAATAAGCGTTAGTAGAAGCGCCTACCCCAAAGCGTTAATTAACTCAATTATAGTCACCCACTCGCGGTTTTCGGGCTGTAAAACTAATCTCCGACCATAGTATTCTGATCGGGTAATCACTTTTTGGGCCGTACATAGGCCTATTGCGAAGCCAGTCTCATCAAAGTTATAGATATCGTCTAGTAGGATACCGTATTACTAGATTATAGCTTATACGAGGTCAAAGCACGCCCGAATAATCTTTGGATCCTCTTATTCTGCCCGCTAGTAATTATATCGTCAGGAAAAGCGAGCTTTAAGCTCTGGACGGCGCTAGGTGAAGTTATATACCCATTTTTCGCCAACAGTTTGGATAGGGGTAGAACCGCGCTTCGCAAGTAGAATATTCGCTATTTCTCGTACGTGAGCTTACATAGGGGCTGCACCGCGTAGATCTAGCGATAATATCCGTTGCTGGAGTATATCCTCTTCGATTTGGGTCATTTTATGGTTATTTGCGCGAGTATTCACGCGATTTGTAGTGCCAGCGATGCGGCGACGAAGGGTTGTACGGGGAACATTAAAGCGATGTGCAGCTTCGGCAACTGAGCGAATTTCTTTCTTTTAAATCGCTTGTATAGCAAGTAAGAGGCGACCTTCTTGCTGGATAGGATCCTGGCTTGATCCGACGCGAATTGGAGGCATGGTGCTTGATAGAAGATAGGTAGGTGCGCGGAGACACGAAAAAGTGGATTGGGTGGCCACTCGCTTACATGGGCCACTCGCTTACCGACCACGTTAGTGTGGCATCAATGCAAACGTGGCAAACATCCTCTTTATCGCAGTCATCAATGAATCTCAACCTCCGCACTTTCGCATAGCTCCAACAACAATCATGGCTCCCGAGTCAGGCCCGCCCAAAGGGGGCATGATGTCGCTATATGCAAACCTACTCGATCCCACCGCTGAATCCGCGCCTGGGACGATCTCCCGCGCACCCGTCGTCTTCAAACAAAGCTCCGAGACAGACGTGCAACCTGACGATGCGGCTGCAAAGAAGCAGCAAGTTAACGCTGGTACTTTTGAATTTCTTGGAAACAATCAGACATGATAGACTCACCTTCTCTCCACCTGATAGCTTCGCTCCGATTCCAACCTACCAGAAGACCACAGGTCGCGAACCAGAAACCCAAACCCAAACCTACACTGCCCAAGGCTGTGCTACCTGGCGCAGGTCAGGCCTCCAACTCTGCCGCCCCCGTGAAGACTTCTTTAGCGGACTGGGCGGGCACAGAAGATGATGACTTTGGGTACTATCAGGGCGAAAAGCGGCCGCGCGGTGGGAGAAAGAAGCGCAAGAAGAACCGCGAGCCGCAGGCAATCATGCAAGACTGGGGTGATATTTATGATCCATCGAGACCGAACAACTACGAACAATATCGACATAGCGACGAGAAGATCTTGGAAGTTCGTGACTGGAAAGACAGACTATATGCGCATCGGATGAAACGCTCCCTGAGCAGGGATTCGGACAGCGACGACTACGATCGACCAGTCAACCGTACGCTCATTCTCTTCTACAAGGGAAGGAATTATGCTAATATTCCAACAGGGCAATTCGCTCCCCCGAGCAGCTTTGCGCCTCCTCCGAATATCAACGACACTACACCTCCGCCTCCACCCTCTGTCCCTGACGACCCATCCGGAGAAGATGCCTTTGCGCGTCGCGCACGCATGAGCCAACAGCAGAACGATTACGACCAGACCCAGCCAGCACCACCACCACCACCACCACCACCACCTACAGAAGAACCTCCCGCTCCACCTCCATCCCGCCCTCTAAATGCCTTCCAACCCGCCTCCGCAACCATATCCCGCGCACCCGTGCGCTATACACTCCCACCAGCCCCAGAAGATATTCCCGCCTCAGAAGCCGAACTAGAACAAGTTCTCGCCGGAGAACAAGCAACTGAGAATGAACCTGAATCCGAATCGGGCGAAGACGCAGCCCGCTCTTTGCGGCCAGGCCAGAAGGGTTTCGCAGAGCGTCTCCTCTCAAAATATGGCTGGACCAAGGGCTCTGGGCTCGGTGCTACCGGCTCTGGCATCGTCAAGCCTTTGCAAGTCAAGGCTGAGAAGCGTAAGAAGAGACCGGACTCTGAAGGCGGAGGATTCGTGACGCCCGCTGGACGGGGCACGATCATCGGCGGCAAGAAGAAAGGCGGTGACGATACAGGAAAGTTTGGGCCTATGAGTGAGGTTATCATTCTCAAGGGTATGTTGGATGGAATGGACCTCGAGAGTGAATTGCATGCTGCCGAGGGCGGTGGCTTGATGCAGGAGATCGGAGAGGAGTGTAATGAAAAGGTACGTGCTCTTGTCTCCGCCCGGAGAAGGGTGAGTACTAACTGTGCTATAGTATGGGAGTGTAGAGCGAGTTTACATTGCACGCGACGTAGGAACTCCTGTTCCTGTCTTTGTCAAGTTCACTAGTCCATTATCGGCTTTGAGGGTATGTTTCACCTTGGGATATCTTCGGCATTGTACTAATATGAAGCAGGCTGTGAATGCTTTGGAAGGACGGATATTCAATGGCAATGCCATACAGGCCCGGTTCTTTGAGCGTGAGAAGTTCGAAGATGGAATCTATGTGGATTGATGCTATTTCTATTAAGCTTGGCACAATACAAAACACGTCAATGCAGAATTTGAAATATACCAGCTGTGTAACAGCCTTTAAGAGTAAGCCTTTCTATCAAAATTCTTGAAACGAACCTCCAACCTTCAGAACGTATCCCGATGAAACATCCGCATCTCCATTGTTCCGGACAGCCAAGCGCTTTCCCGTGTAGTCGCCCGACGCATTTGTATTGGAATTGGAATCCCTGAGCGCTGGGTCCTGGGTTGGGTTTTGGATCTGATCATTCTCCCAGGAACCGGAATGTAAGAGCGTCGGTATATGAGCACAGGCCGAGGTGAGTCATCATAGGAGGACATTGAGCCTAAAGATAAGGGAACCGACGGAACAGACTTATTGAGCCATCGCTCGACCATCTCGTTGGCATGGGTGATACTTGACCCGTAAAGCTCATCAGCATAAGAAACATCGTCACGGTTCCAGTCACCAAATCTTGCGATTGATTCCTGGCTCGCAAGGTTGATATCAGTTGTATGAGCTTCTCTGGCCTTTGTCGCCGCCAGAGGTACAGGCTTGACTCTTATATAGTTTTTCAGTCTAGGTCTAGCCTTGTGTTCACGTTTCTTCTCAGTGATGCATTCTCCGCATATACCAATGATGGGGAAGTCGATATTATGCGTACGTGGTGAACAGTCTGTACCTGCATAGATGGCATCATCGCAATATATTAAGGCTGATATTGCATTTTCAATATGACCGCAGAGGATATGGTACCAAGTGACGCTGTGACACATTGCTGTAACTGTTCTGGCTTCTAATCCTTTCCTAATCTCACGTGGTTAGTATGAGATCCGATGTAAATGTTCATATGTCTGCGGTTGCTTTGAATCACAAGAGTCATAAATAGTAGATATTTATGATCAGATATACCTAAAGAGATCCTTGGGTTGGCATTGTGTTTTATACGTGGAAATAAAGAGTCAACAGATCCGTGAATGCCATATGGGCCCTTGGAGAAAGGAAACTAGTGATGCTCCATGACTCGAGTTTAGGTGATTTCTTTCTTTTGCATTCATGCTCTAGTACTATAATGGCAGTTTCGCAGGTCGTTTGTCTCAACCAGAGACAAGGGTGTCAAGCTAGTCAAGAAAACATCCCGTGGAAAGCTGATCGTGACCAACTGAAGGCAACCGCAGCTGTGAACCCAATTGGGACGTACAGACAGCTTACTAAGCCAACCAGCGGGGCGAATTGATTCCATGCAGTTGAGAGTGTTGACCAGCTCTTCATCTATCTTTCGAGCATTTCCTTCCTTTCTCACCTCTTTAGAAACCTCAACTTCTCATTCTTTCGACCCCAGCGACATTACAACATAGATTCATCACTTTCTGGCCTGGACCCACTATCATCCAACACCAAACTTCAAGATGTCGCTTTGCCTCAATCGCCTCCAAGAGGAGCGGTATGTGATACCCCATGCGCTAGAAGACTTGAGCCGCGATTTTAATTTCAGGAATGTGCTGACCATCGTGGATTTCATAGTAAGCAGTGGCGTCGCGACCACCCCTTTGGCTTTGTCGCAAAGCCCCAAAAGACTGCGCAGGGCACTTTGGATCTCAAGCGCTGGGAGTGTGCTATCCCTGGCAAGAAGGATACCCTGTGGGAGGGAGGTATCTTCAAATTGGACGTGATATTCCCCGATGGTGAGTAGCATCGCGCATTCTCCGGGGCGATCTTAGTACTGATGCAGATAATCTTTTGCGCTTCCAGAATACCCGACCAAGCCTCCGAAATGTACGTATCTACATCGATCACCACTGGCTGTTCATATACGCGATCGCGTATATCGTGGTTCCAGCCAAAGACATCATCCCTATGGATTGCGCTGACCCCACGCACCTCTGCAGGCAAATTCACGCCCCCGCTGTTCCACCCCAATGTTTATCCCTCCGGCACCGTCTGCCTCTCTATCCTCAACGAGGAGGAAGCATGGCGCCCCGCCATTACCATCAAGCAGCTCTTGCTAGGTATCCAGGACTTGCTCAATGACCCGAACCCCGATTCGCCGGCACAGGCCGAGGCCTACAACCTCTTCAAGAAGGATCGCCCAGCATATGAACGTCGCGTCAAGCAGGTCGTTAAGGACAACCCGCCCATGTAAGCGACGGTAATCACAGCATTTCCCAGGATTTTTATTTGGTTTTTCGTATGGGAACCCGGTGTGAGGAAGACTTTACTTGGCATTTCCTCGGCGAAGGGAGCATCATTGCTTTACTTAGCAACCAGCGCGGCGTTTCTTAGCAAAATGGATTGGCGTTTTACCATGCAGCCTTCCTGCATGATTGATCTATCATCATACCCTATTCATTTATATAAAGAATTATAGCTTTTTGAACCCGGATAATTGCGATCCTTGCCAAGGGATGGAACGTTATCTTATCGGTGACTCAAAGAGTCCGACATCGCCCCTCGCCCCGCCGGGGGGACACGAAAAAAATCGCCATTGCCGGATTCTCTCCATAGAAACCCGAGCTTAGTCAATTCCTCTTCCTTTAACATCTCCCCCGCCAATTGACTCTATCATCCATCACTGAGAGTTCAACTGCCCATCATGTGTGGAATCTTCGCGTGTCACCAGTGCGTTGCATCCTCTGCCCTATCTATTCCCCCCCCACCATCGTCCCCCACGATGCGCGGTACTTGGAGTCATACTAATTGCGGGTTCCCCATAGTCACCCCGATGTGCAGAAGTTCAAGCCCACGGCTTTGCGCATGGCCAAGGCGTGAGTCTCTCCCATTTCATAGCTCTCTGCGCAACTGCATAGTCCAATTGTGTGAATTATTGCTAACCTGCCCCTCGATAGTGTGCGTCACCGCGGCCCCGATTGGAGTGAGTCACAGACTGGAAGTGCGACATACATTGAGAGCGCAAAGGGTTAACATAACGTTCCTTAACAGGCGGTAACTTCATTGGCGACCAGACTAGTGAGTATCTTGATGCGAAAGCCGTCAACTTGCGTCTAACCATGGTGTTCCGCAGTCCTCACGCACGAGCGTCTGAGCATCGTCGGTGTCGGTACGTTCTACCCCGAAAATCAATTGAGCCACAATCCCATATTCTAACGCCTAATCTTTCTCAGACTCCGGCGCCCAGCCCCTTGTCAACGATGACGAGACCCTCGCCCTCGCTGTCAACGGCGAGATCTACAACCACCGCATCCTCCGCAAGAACCTGCACACCAAGTACAACTTCAAGACACACTCCGATTGCGAGGTTATCATCCCTTTGGTAAGTACATCAATCGTCTAGTCATATCGCCCAAGAAGGGCAATTGCTTACATTAGTTCAGTATATGGAGCACGGTCTTGATGCCCCCAAGCACCTCGATGGCATGTTCTCCTGGGTTCTCTGGGACAAGAAGCAGGACCGCGTGATTGCTGCCCGTGACCCCATTGGTATCACCTCTTTCTACCTTGGCCGCTCCTCCACCACGCCTGGTGCTGTGTACTTCGCCTCCGAGCTTAAGTGTCTGCACCCCGTTTGCGACGACATCATCGCTTTCCCTCCCGGTCACGTCTATGACTCCAAGACCGACAAGCTCACCCGCTACTTCGAGCCCAAGTGGTGGGACCCCACCAACGTCCCCTCCACCCCGGTCGACCTCAAGGTTCTCCGCACTACCCTGGAGAAGTCCGTTCGCAAGCGTCTGATGGCTGAGGTGCCCTACGGTGTCCTCCTGTCCGGTGGTCTGGACTCTAGTCTGGTGGCTGCTATCGCCCAGCGCGAGACTCTGCGCATGCAAGAGCTTGCTAAGAAGACCAACGCCTCCTCCGAGGACCTCGTCGGTATTGACGACAACAGCGAGCTGTCTTCCCTCCCCTTCTTCCAGCAGCTGCACTCCTTCTCCATCGGTCTGCCCGGCGCTCCTGATACTGCCGCTGCCATGGAGGTCGCCAAGTTCCTGGGCACCAAGCACCACGCTTTCACCTTCACTGTCGAGGACGGCCTGAACGCTCTTTCCGACGTTATCTACCACCTCGAGACCTACGATGTCACCACCATCCGTGCCTCTACCCCTATGTACCTGCTCTCCCGCAAGATCAAGGCTATGGGTGTCAAGATGGTTCTGTCTGGCGAGGGCAGTGACGAGATCTTTGGTGGCTACTTGTACTTCCACGCTGCTCCCAACCGTGAGGAGTTCCACAAGGAGACTGTCCGTCGTGTCAAGAACCTGCACCTGGCTGACTGCCTGCGTGCCAACAAGTCTACATCCGCCTGGGGTCTTGAGGCTCGTGTTCCCTTCCTGGACAAGGAGTTCCTCGAGACCTCCATGGCTATCGACCCCAAGGACAAGATGATCGACTCCGAGCACATTGAGAAATACATTCTCCGCAAGGCCTTTGACACCTCCGACGAGCCCGATGTCGCTCCTTACCTGCCCGAGAAGATCCTTTGGCGCCAGAAGGAGCAGTTCTCCGACGGTGTCGGTTACAGCTGGATCGACGGCCTGAAGGATGCCGCCGAGGCTCACGTTACCGACGAGATGATGAAGAACCCCAAGCCCGAGTGGGGCTCCGATATTCCCGATACCAAGGAGGCGTATGTCTTTCCCATCCTGTGCTCTTTCAATCACTTGATACTAACATTCAACCAGTTACTGGTACCGCACTATGTTCGACGAGCACTTCCCCCCTTACTGCGCCGGGACCGTCGAGCGCTGGACACCTACCTGGTCCAAGCAGACCGACCCCAGTGGAAGGTAAGTTTCACTTAGCGTTTCGACACGGGATGTTACTAACCCTTAATGTAGATCGATTGCCTACCACAACCAAAAGTACCAGCACGTCGAGTAAAGCGTTTTTGTCGAGGCTATGAACAGGAGATTGAATTAGGGTCTAGCGATAGATAGAAGAGTGTATATACCCTCACTCACTCACTCGGTCTTTTCCTTCCAATAAGCGATAAATTAGATCTACACCTTGCACTGTAGTCATACCACCCAGACACCCCCAAATCAATTAAATCCTGCGAAGACCACTGACCGCCTTGGGTACTGCCAGCCATCGGCGGCCTTTCCCGGCAACCGACGGAGAACCAATGAACGGACGCCCAGCGGCCCGTGGACTGGAGCCCCCTTCCAACTATTCCCACCCTCCCCCAACATCATCGCACTTCTCCTTCTCCTTCACTCACCCTCATCCACAACTCATCCATCATGTCTGCTCCCGCTGCCTTCTCCGACATCGCCAAGGCGACCAACGATGTACGATTCTGCTGATGTACCTATGCCGAGGAATTGACAGCTAATCCCCCTCCGTTTCATAGCTCCTGAACAAGGACTTCTACCACGCCGCGGCTGGTTTGTTTGCCCCGAGCTCCCATGCGAGAACCTCATCCCGCTAACCGAAATTTTCAGCCAACCTCGAGGTCAAGTCCAAGGCCCCCAACGGTGTTACCTTCACCGTTAAGGGCAAGTCCGCTCACGAGGGACCCATTGCTGGCCAGGTGAGTTTTTTTTCTCTCTTCTCGGGTTCGATCACGAGACACAGAAGAGCAGTAGCTAATCTAGCTCCGTCCACAGCTTGAGGCCAAGTACGTCGATGCTCCTACCGGTAAGGGTCCCCTCCGGCGCAAACCACCCGATCCCGGCGCTGTCAAAGCTCAACCCATGACGTTCTTTTACTCATGTGGTGGGTTCGCATCGCGCCGGGTGACTTTTTTTGCTTTTTCCAATTCCTCCAGGCACGCAGTCAAGCTAATAATTCGTCCCCGGCCAGGCCTTACCCTGACCCAGGCTTGGACCACCGCCAACGCCCTTGACACCAAGCTCGAGCTTGACAACAACATTGCCAAGGGCCTCAAGGCTGAGATCCTCACTCAGTACCAGCCCGCTAAGCAGTCCAAGGGCGCCAAGCTTAACCTCTACTTCAAGCAGCCCAACCTGCACGCTCGCGCCTTCTTCGATCTCCTGAACGGCCCCACCGCCAACCTTGACGCCGTTCTCGGCCACGAGGGCTTCCTCGTTGGTGCTGAGGGTGGTTACGATGTCACCAAGGCCGCCATCACCAAGTACTCCGCTGCCGTCGGCTACAGCGTTCCCCAGTACTCCGCTGCCATCACCGCCAGCAACAACCTGTCTCTGTTCTCCGCTAGCTACTACCACCGTGTGAACGCTCAGGTTGAGGCCGGTGCCAAGGCTTCCTGGGACTCCACCTCCGGCAACGCTGTCGGTCTCGAGGTCGCCTCCAAGTACCGCCTGGACCCCTCTTCCTTCGCCAAGGTGCGTCTCTCCACTTGATTTCTTCCCAATGACAATTTACTGACAATCTCTACAGGCCAAGATCAACGACCGTGGTATCGCCGCTCTGGCCTACAACGTCCTTCTCCGCCCCGGTGTCACTCTCGGCCTCGGCGCCTCCTTCGATACCCAGAACCTGAACCAGGCTGCCCACAAGGTTGGCGCCAGCTTCACTTTCGAGGCTTAAGCGTCTTTCCAGACTTCCTGTGCAAATAAATAATTCTTCGTCGCTACATCAATCCTGTTTGGGCGAGATGGTGCACCACGAAGGCTTATCTATTTCGATTTCCCTATAACCTTGTGTGTATCGTAGATTCTGTGCTAGAGTACACATCTTGTATATCAAATCTCAAGCTTTTCCTTTGTTTGACGGGATGTGGTCCATATACAGTAGTCGTATGTTAGATGCGATTTTATGCGTGTATGTCGTAGCTTTCCAAGAGGTATAAAGCCAAGCTAGAGAATCAAATAGGGTCTTCGGCTCAACGCTGAATGCAAACCATAAGTCCAAAGCCAGCTCTATTCACCCCGATATTGTCTGAGGCTGAGCATCCCTCCTCCTTGTCCGCTCCGCCCTATTAGCAGTAGCCTTAGCCTTAGCCTTGGCCTGATCCTGCGCCGTCACAGCCGGCCCCGTAGGCATGACCCCCTGCACAAAGCCCCCAAGTAATCCCGTAATAATCAGTATCCCACTCACAGCAACCAATCTAAGAACTCTGATCTCCCCCTTCGAACTCGTATCCCGTGCCCCGTCCTCCCTCAAACTCGCCTGTTTCGCCCGAACATACCGATCCCTCCTCCTTAGATCCTCCGCCTTTTGCGTTCTAAAATGTCCCCTCGCATTAAAATGCCCCAAGGGATTCCGATCGATGAATCCCTCGTAGTGCTCTGGATCTCTCCTCTTCGAACTTCCGCCACTGGTAGACGCGGCATTCGCAAAGTCCGCTCCGGCTGTCCATGATCCGGTTTCCGTTCGGCCTGTACTGCCGTATCCGCCTTGCTCGTAGAAACTGGGCGGTGGGCCGTGGAATGTGCCGCGGCGTTTCGATAGACCAGAGGGTGGTCGTGAGCCGGCGTAGCCTTTGTGGAGGTTTGCGCTGTGGCTGCTGTGGCTCCCTGTTGGGGGTGTGCGGTGTTGAATGTGTAGGCCGTGGTCGCGGTCGTAGATTGCGCGCTTGTTGGCGTTGCCGAGGGTGTTGTAGGCTGCTGAGATTCGGGCGAAGCGTTGCGAGGCGTCGGGGTCGCTGCGGTTGCGGTCCGGGTGGTGGCGGAGGGAGAGGGCGTAGAATTGTCTAGCGTGTGTCAGGTTCGATGCTTAGGTTGTTTGTGATGTAGGAAGGGGGGTATGAGAGGGGTAGAGGCGTAGAGGGAGGTTGATGTGGCGTACTTCTTTATCTCTACTGCTGTGGCAGTTGGAGGTAGGTCGAGAATTTCGTAATAGTTTGGGTCGCGATATCGGCTTGTCGTGGATGAGAATGATGCGATAGATGGCTGTGATCTTAGGTTAAAGCAGGGTTTGTGCTGTGATCGTGGTTGAGGTCGCCTGTGGGTTGTGCCATGCTGTATGGAGGATGAGCGGAAGGGGCACGTGTGCAGCGATGGTGAGGCAACTCCGGGCGCCGGAGTGTGGAGAAATAAAGTGATTGTGCGTGACGATGGCATTGCCCGATTATAGATGGTTGATCTTGGTCACATAGAAGGGGAGGGGAGGGAGGGCAGCTGTATGAGTTGAGAGGTTGTGGAGTGTGAAGTGCGAAGAGCGGCAGATCGGGGAGTGGCGTCATCGGGGAGCTCACGGACAGATAGGCACCACCTGTGTTCCACGGTGAAGATTTTAAACTAAGGTACCTGCATCATTCTTGGAGATGATATTTGATAGCAATCAATTTCCTTATTTGTTCAATTCAGGAGATTTAGAGAAGTATTCGACTGCTCACGAGGGCAAGCTGATCATCAGATTAGATAACGGCACTAGGCCTCCTCTTTGCTCCTAAGTAAATTCAAGGCTCTCTTCCTCTCTTTCCGGGTATAAGAATCGTTATCTACTCGATCAACCCATCCAGGAACTCTTCTATTTAGTTTCACGCCATCAAACTCTTTATCGTAACCTGATGCCTTTCTACCGGATAGGCGGAAATAAGCGCCCAACTCACCGCGCGAACTAGAGAGGGGCATTGCCCAAAGTGGTACCCACATTCACCGAGCTCGTAAAGAAAGGCAAAGCGGATCATCAACCTCCGAACCATACTCTCGATCCACTGGCTATCTGGATGTCATTACCACCTGTAGACGACATAATGTAGCCTCAATTTGTGAAGCAGATCGCCAGTGTAGTAATACCCATTCCTGACTTCGAAATAAGCGATTACATGAAGAGATCAAATGTCTGTACACAGCCCCTTGATGACTGGCTGGAATCCTGAAGAGCCGTTTGGGAGGCATAAGAAGACCAGGAAATCCTATATCAGAGTCTACGGCGAGCTTTCTACCGTGGTTCTTTGTAAACAGCCCCAGGGCATGATCAGCGCATAATGTCCATATTGATAGCAATGGAGCCACGGTAGCTGGAAGTCGTTTGGGAGATCGTAGAAAAAAAGGGAATAGAGAGTAAAGCTGCAGGAAAGGGAAGCGAAAACAGGGAAAGCTATAAGGGAAGCTATTTACGCCGACAATTAGCTGACCAATGCCAAGTTTACAAGCATGATGACTATTCCAAGTATCGCCTAACAATTACAAGACTGCTTGACTCTTGTAAAAGCTAAGAAGAACGAGGTTTCAATTTCGAGCCGCCGAGAGGCAGCGGAGATACGATCTTGACAAAGAGTGGGGCCGCAACTTCAGACGTCGGCCTTCTTTGACGCTTGTTCTTCAGCCTCTGCATCACTCTTCCAACCATGCCGAGTATTCTCGATATTCCCCCCGAACTGATATTGGGGGTAAGTCGATATCTCGATGAGAACGAGGTCAATTGGTTCTGTCAAACGAATCGGACTTTCTATGCTTTATTAAACCCTCAGCTTTATCGGGGAGCTCTACCAAATTTAAGAAAACTCGGTGGAATCCCACCACTTGCTTGGGCCGCACAGCATGGAAAGGAAGCTTGCGTAAGGAAATTATTGAAGGCCGGCGTGCCACCGAACTCCAGTCAAAAGTCATGGAAGCTTATCATGTTGGCTGCGCAGAACGGCCATGCGAATGTGGTCAAAGTCTTTCTCGAATTTGGCGTGGATCCTAATCCACGGACCGGGTTCCACGAGATGAGTACCTGTTTTGGGAACCCTTTGACTGCGGCAGCAGAGAACGGCCACGAAGAAGTCGTTAGAGTGCTCGCTGATCATGGAGTCGATCTTGAGTTCACTGATATATATCGCTACAATGTCATCGCGGACGAAGATATCATAATCGGCCAACCTCTATTCTTGGCTACGCTGAACAAGCACGTTCCGGTTGTCAAGCTCCTCCTTGAAAGAGGCTGTAACCCTCATGAGCTTGGCCCTCAAGGTGACTCGGCAGCTTCCTGTGCGGCGTCGCTGGATTTTGACCTCTTCCAAATGTTCATGAGGGCGAAGTCAGATCTCAAGTTGACCGAGTACGTCCCGAACCCGCTTCAGAGTGCAATCCATAGTGGCAATACAGCGGTTGCCGAGTTCCTCCTCAAAGAAGAACCGAGTCTCTTGCCATCGGATATCGGTGCATTTCAACTCTTTAATCTGGTCGCGCCCCACTCTCCTGATTTTGCCAAGCTCTTGTTGGAGCGAATTGACGTGGATGAAGCAATTCGAAGGGGACGCCGGGATGAATACAGACATCTTGTGCTTGGAGCAGCCGCAGCAGGCTTGGAAGACCTGATGAAACGTCTAAAGGAAGGTGGCTGCCTTTCCCAGCGGACTCCAGATCAAGAGCTACATCAGCCCCTCTGTGCAGCCATCAGAGGAGGTCGAGTTGGGATGGTGAAGCTGTTGCTGGATTATGGAGCAGATCCAAACAGCCAGCGCTCACATCCCTTGGAAGAAGTCATGGAGTGCCCCGTACCTCGGACAGAGGAGCTTTCCAAAATTACAATGCTTCTGCTTCAGAGAGGTTCCAGGCTGTCACCAGATGACGACCTTGATGTTGCCTTCAATCATGATGCTTTGCACTCTTTCGAAACCCTCGACGTATTCAAGTGCTTACTCGAGCAGTACTTTCCAGGCGACGAAGAAGTGGATGAGGAAATAGATGAAGAAGTTGAAGACATCCTTGAAGATGCTATGGATCGAGGCGAGGATGCCTTTGAGCTTGTGCTGTCACACTTCAAGATCAAACTTCGACCGGACAATGAGGGACACCACAAGGCTCTCGTTTCAGCTGCAGCCCAGGGTAACCCAGCTATCATGAAGAAATTCTCGGATGCTGGGTTTGATGTAGATTCCCCCGAGATTAAGTCCTCCGCCTTGGTTAAAAATGAGTTTGAGTAGGGTCAGCCTTATGATTGGACTTGTATTTGCCGCGAGAAAAAGGGAAGAAAAATTGACTGTAGATGATGTATAGGGACGAAATGGCAATCTGGGTTGAAGGAGACTGAGTCCTCACTTATAGAAACCTTAGGAAATCATCATACCTGAGAACCCAAGGAAGCTCAATTATGAGAAACATGGTACAATACTGAGTTCACTAGCCTCGACAGGATCCAACAATATTTGATGTTTGGTTACAAAGACCTGTCGTGTCGTTGTACTTTCGTCCCCAAAAACAAAAGATTTAGGTCGGAACGAGCGCGCCAGAAGGGAATTCAATCTAATTTTGTGCGCGGAAGTGCGATTCCTTCAGACACCAAATTTGCATGCCACTGAAGCCCCGGAGATAATCAAAGATATGCAAGTAATTATGTCTCATTCAGAAGTTTATGTAGTCTCCCTATGTGCGACATCCAGTGCCCATTATAGCGAGGGAAAAAAAAAAAAAAGAAAGACCTTTTCACAAAAAAAATATAACCAATACCCCTTGCCACCAGGAGTTCACAACGCCACAATGAAGAGAGAACAAAGGAAACGATAGCATAGTTTGACAGAAAAGAAGAATGAGTCCCTCATGTCCAATCGGAATCAGCAATGGTAGGTTTTCGCCGCCGTGGAATAACTGAGGGTCGACGACTGAGTGAGCTGGGTGCTTTCCCATCGTCGTCTAGTAACTCGACATGCGAGAGTCGGTTGGAGGATATGCCCCGTGAGAGACGCGTTCGTGGCACCGCACTGCCGGTTAAGCCGTTCATGGCAGGGTTCAGAGATGAAGGAGCGCCATCCCGGCTACCAGGTCGTAACGCCAGAGATGAGCTGCTGAGGGCGTTTCGTGGGTGCCGGGGTGTGGCTTGGCCGTCGAGAAATGCTCTAGATTGGCTTGTGCGGTTCGATGATGGGGTTGAGGGAGTTGAGCCGGAGAAAGGATTGGGCGGGGTCGTAGAGGTGCTCTTCCTCCGGCTTGTAGGTCTGCGCTTGAGGCCGTAGGACTCACTCAGGTCACTTGATCGAATCAGCTTTCCGGCCATGTCTCTGACTAGAATAGCTGGGTCGTTTTCAAGTTCCCTGATGGCGTCCAAGATGCCATAAGTGGCGAGCAGACCACCTTGCTGCTCGCTGGAATCGCAAATGCTCGAAATGATACGCAGAAGGTTCAATCGAACTGCAGCTTTATTGTGGTGGAGTTTTTGACCGAGTCTAGTGAACAGATCCGGACGCGCAAGAGTGGATGCCACCGGGGGACTCAATCGAAGAAGCTTTTGCAGAGGCTCGAGTAAGTTCTCAAATGAGTTCGCTTTCGACAATGTCAAGCATCGCACGATGGCATCCGTGAAAGACATCTTGTCTTGGCGATTGTCCAGGAGATGCTCCTCGACCTTGGCAGTCTCTTCTTGGAGCCAAGTGAAGATAGCATCCAGGGCAGTCACCTGCCAGTAGGGATCTGCAAGAAGAGAGATGTAAAAGGCAAGTCCCTTATTCCGCCATAACTCTCGACGGCCAACCTTTCCAGACTGTGCCATATCACAGAGGATGGGGAGAGCAAACTCTTTCAAAGGTCGCTCTGTATTGACAATCTTCTGCAGCAATGGTACAATACCATTGAGCGCGGCGTCTTCTTGTCGGGACTTGTTCAAACGGCACATATTGTAAATAGTGTTGAGAATTTGGTTCGAGACCTCGCGAAAGTGAACCCGTTTCATTGTTGACCGTAGCAGATCGGTTAGCACATCGATGGCGTTGGAATTCTGCAGCGAATCTAGAGTGGTCGAAAGCATGGACAGATTCTTGATGAACTTGAGCATGGTAATCTGGTGGATAGGTGACATTCGTCGCAACTCTTTTAGTACACCTGGGGAAAAATTAGCAAATTGAAATTCCTGAAAGAGCTCAGGTTGTACTTACGATGCAAAACTGTTCGCTCAGCCACCATCTCCTTGACATGATTCTCGGCCTGCGAGAATATGAAGAAAATATTCGCAATGCGCCCCTCGATGACCTCAGCCACCTCGGTGTCTTCGTCCAGAACACGACTGAGAACAAGAGATAGAGGATCAAGAACAGAGTTACGCGACAAAATTCGACAGAAATCATTCTTCGGGGTTGAGCCCTGCAGCTCAAACACACTCCAAATGCCGTTTACACCAATCAAAACGAGATCGCGTTCGTCCTCATAATCGTCTTCAAGGAATTCGACCAAAACGTTCAGGCCACCAGCACTGACGAACATCTGCAGTGTCAGAGTGGAAGTTTGATACATCTGCTGCACAAAGGCAGCAGCTTCAAGTCGAATCTCACGAGGGTACTTCTTCGAAGCAAACTCGTTAACAATGGGAATACCACCAACGAAGCACAAATTCTCCTGAATTTCGTAGTCCTCGTAGATGATAGCGTTGACGACTCTGAGCAAGCAGAAGACAATATCGCGGTGTCGGGACGTGTCCAGAATCTCCAAGATAGGCAGCATTCCATGAGCACTCATGATTATATTCTTCGTCTCTGGAAGATCACAGAAGATAGTGAGAAGCTGCTCAGAGATCTCTGCCAGGACATCCTCATCTTGAGATGTTTTCAAAGAGCCTACTAAGCTCTCAACTTGGTTACGCAGACGCGCATATTTGTCACGCGCTATATTAGCTTCCAGATCCATTTCATCAAAGCCCTCTTCTAACTGCGCGAAGGGGTCGTCGTCATCATCCTGGTCTCCAAGCCATGAATTATTAGATAACTTGGAGTTAAGCATCAGGGTGCTATTGTCAGACCCATTGTCGCTCTCCGGTTTGTCCAGAGCGACTTGATCAGCCCCAATGATATCTGAGAAGTCCTCGTCGTTCTCGTTCTCTGCGAATTTGTGAATTTCAATTGTAGGTCGGTCACGCTTCACAGAAAGCTGTTTGCGCAACTGGGGATGTTGCCCGCTTCTATCGTCGTCAGTTGCATTGTATCCGCCGTGAGTAGGGGACGCAGGGTCTTCATCTGGTTCGTGAATGGGACCAAGTTTCCAATCCAAGACATCTTCGTTTGCTGCGATCAAATCCGTATAGTCCTCGACAGAGTTTTCCTTGTAAAGAACAGCAGGACGAGCTCGACGCGATGGGGGTACTGGATTTTGGGTTAAAACAGGAACATTCTGCATAGCGGATGCTTGGGGTCTGCCGGATTGTCGTCGAGTTGGACTTTGAGATTTTGTTGGCTCGACAGCTGATGGTCTGGAGGGCAGCGGCCGTATTGTCTGCAGTGAGTCGTTCTCTAGAGCATCTTCGAACTCATCAAAGCTATCATCTGGTCTCATCATGGTCCCATCAAGCGATGCGAAGGCCTTTAGGCGTTCTGATGAAAGCATACCACCAAAATTGTCATGCGGCCGCAGGTGAGGCAGTTGAAGAGCGCTTGGAGATATCGCAGTGGCAAAGTCATTGTCCCAATTGTCATCTTCAGCAGATTCGGGCGATCGAAACCGATCAGCCGTCTTCATTGAGGTGGGAGAGGGCAAGGTATCTACCAGCGAGGTATTCCGACCACCAGGGAGGGAAGCAGTGCTGGGGTCAAATTTGCTTGTTCTCCTAGAGGTCCCCGCATTAGGTGATCGCAAAGCCTCATTCCACTCTTGAACGCTCTTAACAGCCTCCTCGTACTCTGTGGATTTTTTGGGAATGACGGAATCGGTCCGGCGCGCATTGACAATCCAAGGGTGTTTAAGCAATTTCCTCGCAGAGACACGAAGGTTAGGATCCTTCTGGAAGCATTGCATCAGAAAATCTTTCACAGCCGGCGAGGCACCCTGTGGAAGTGGAGGGTGGTCATCGTTGACAATGCGGAACAAAGCTGGCATGGGTTGGAGATTATGGTAGGGTGGTTTTCCCTCCAGCAACTCAATGACCGTGCATCCCAAACTCCAGATATCGGAAGCGGTAGTTGCGCCTGAAAGTTCAATGACCTCGGGGGCCATCCAGTAGGGAGTACCGACGACGCTTGATTCGCTCAAGCCAGTCGTCCGACTCGCCACGCCGAAATCAGCCAGTTTCACCAATCCCTCCTTCGTGGTCAAAATGTTGGCACCCTTGATATCTCGATGGATAACACCTTGTTCATGGAGATACAGAAGGCCATGAAGAACTTGAGACATGTACAACCCGACCAGGTTCTCTGGAAATCGGCCAAAATTCTTTGCGATCGAATGTAGTGAGCCATTCTCACAGTATCTGCACTAATATTAGTCTTGCCGCCCTACTACGCACAATTCAGGGGGCACATACTCAAGGATGATGTTCAAAGTTTCAACAGACTTCACAAATCCCTGGTACTTGACAATGTTCGGGTGCTGTATCATGGTTAGTCCAAATGCAGCAAGTGTCAAAGGCAATGGCTTACATCGAGGTTTTTTAGGAGGTCAATTTCCAGCTGAGACGCCACAAATCAGTTGAGCTCCAAAGGCACGATTCAGCGACAACAGTACCATAATAACACGCAGCTCGCTCTTGGGAAGATCCGTCAGCTTGATCTGCTTCACGGCCACAGTCTCTCCGGTATTCCAGTTCAGCGCCCGATAGACCGATCCAAATGCACCTTTCCCCAAACAATCGCCGAGTTGCTGGTAATTCTGTCAGCATCTATCTAGGATTTGCCAGATAGAAGAATCCATTCGTACATAATCTTTCAGCTCCGCAACATCCTTTGCGGATGACTTGATCACTTTATCGTCTTTGGTCTTCTCCTCGCGCTTGGCCGGGCTTGTTTGCACTCGAGCCAATCGCGGCTTCATTGGTGTGCCGGGCGTCCTGGAGGGGGTGAGGGGGCGCTGCCCCTCACTCACATCACCAGAGCGAGATACCATCATGAATGGTCGAGAGGCCTCTGGCTGATCCAGTTTGTTTTCAATCCGATTGCCGGTCCCGGGGTCTGGTTTCAAAGTGACGGGTGTGGGGGCGAAGGTAGGCACGGAGGCAGGAGCCGATGACAACGGTCGTAGTGATCATATCCGCCAGGTCTGAGAAGATTTGGATGGTTAATTCAGCTGTGTTCCAATCCCCATGGGACTGCAAAAACCACGATAGGTATTCGTCTGTATGCAAGTGATGGGGGTGGCTGATGGTCTCACCAAGCGCACATCGATGGGAATTCAGCTCTGCCTAGCTGAAATTTGCTGATGTGTCGACGCGCCAGCAGCAAAATGAGTTCAAGAGCAAAAATAGGGCCCTAGGTGAAATCGTCGTAGCGACGGGGGCGCGAGGAGGATGTTCGCGCTGGGTTGTTTTGAACTTTCCCTTCTCCACAACCCGCTCGCCGCATCATGCAGCGGCTGTGCTCGACGCCGATCAGCCCTACGGAGCCGCTTTTACGTGTATGCGCTTTCCTTCTTTCCACATTTTTTTCTTGTCTTCCTGCTCAATTTCGGAGCATTCGAAAATTTATCCTTCATTATCATTAACATCCAAATTCTCGTCTATTTGCGCTTTTACATCCAAGGGTATCATTGACGCGAATCACGGAGCAAACGGTGCACATCAGAAACCAGGTACAGACTGCCGGCAATGACAAGCGGTCGGCCTTGAGAGATTGCGCTGGCCCACTCAAGCGCAGGCAGCAAATCTCCTTCAAAGCTCTTCACCGGCCCGATCTCGGGGATGGCCTGTATAGCTGATGCGAGTTCAGTAGCGTTGGTCGGCTTTACCCAAGGCATTCCATCCACAGAGCCGAACTCCGCTGTTGCAACACTGTCTCCTGGTCGAATGATCGAGCGGAAGACACCACCAAGGTCCTTGCCACTCGACGCTGCAATCACCCAGGTCACCCCACCCTCGGCTTCTGCGCGCAGTTTGCGGTCAACGTATCGGCCCAAGACATCGGCCGATTGCGGGTTATGAGCACCATCAAGCAGCACTTGCTGTTCGCGAGGTACAAGAGGCTGAAGAGAAATAAATTCTAAGCGACCGGGCCACTTGACATCTCTCAAATGAGGAAGTAAGGAGTATGCATCGGCCTCAGGCCGGATCTTGGAGAGAGCAATTCGAAGTGCGGCAACCGCACTACACATATTTTCCTTCTGATGAGGTTCAAGGTCCAGGTTTCGGAACAGCTGTGCCAACGGCGGGAGCTGCTCTTCTGCTTTGTCTGGGGAGACGAAGGTCGCGTCGATACCAAGTTCTTGGATCCGGGTTGACAATGCCTCCAGGACGGCTGCTTCGTTTGTATTGTCCACCACGCAAGGCACTCCAGGCTTCATTATCCCCGCTTTTTCCCGGGCTATTTCCTCAATTGTAGATCCGAGGAATGCTTGGTGGTCCATTCCAATCTTAGCGATGACAGAGACCAGAACATCGCTCAATATATTCGTCGCATCTAGACGACCACCCATTCCTACTTCGATGACGCCAACTTCGACCTTTTCGTGGTTGAAGATCTCGAATGCCGTTGCGGTCAAAAGCTCGAACTCGGATGCGCCAATGCCTAATCTTTGGTCTCGGAGCTTCACTTGGTCTTCGATCTGTCGGAACAATGATTCTTGAACCACCCGTTCGCCAACTGTAATACAGTCCCATCGATCAATTAGGTGTGGGGAGGTGAAGCGGCCGCATCGAACACCTTCATTTGACAGTAGGTGGGAGAGATAGGCACTGATCGAGCCTTTACCGTTAGTGCCTGCAATGTGAATAGCCTTCCATGTCAATGAGCTCTGTTGAAGAAGACTCGAGACGCGACTCAATCCTAGCTCAATCATCCCGTGCAGATAGACCAAGATGGGTCGTTCAAGTCAGAATGTAGTGCGCAGCTTATAATTGTAGCTCCTCATTGGAGAACGCCGATCACCGCCGCACGTGACTTTGTGACCAGCCTTTTCAATTCAGCCTCAGGCAACAAGTCCGGGGCGTTTGCCATCAGAAAGCCAAAAAAACGCAATGCTTCCGTTCCCCTTCCGATCTGGCTCCATCTTCCCCATCCCCACTAACACTCTCATTGGGGTCGAGTGAACTAAGCTTATCCATCCTTCTCGATTCCCTTCCGTTCTTTTAGTTCCATCTTTCAAAAATGGGTATTCCGTAAGTTACTCTGTCTCAGTTCGCTGCATGCTGTCGCATGCGCGCCACCTCATCGTCGCGACTCACTTAGAACACAGGATGTGGCGCGAACCCACCGAGGCCGAGAATATCAAAACTGCCCGGGATAAGGACGCCTCCGCCGCTGCGCGATCCACGATCCGGCGTCAACCCTCCCAGCGTCGCCCGTCACGCCACAGCTCCGCCCGCGCGCGTAGCAATATTCTGTCATCTTTTCATTCTCAGATCATCGATGAGATCTCACGCGGCATTGCTGAGCCTCAGCTCAGTGTACGCTCTCCTGTATTGAACCTGGGTGTCAGTGAAGACGGATTGGACCTTGACTCGAGTCGGCGCGAAGCTTTGAATCGCAGTAGCACGCGCCTTGGGGGCAACCGCCGACCAGATCCGTTGAGCCGCATCTTAAGTCCTTCCGATTCCAATCACCAATTTCCCATCCGTGACTCTGATACTCCTCCTCCGCGTGGTTGGAATCATTCATCATTGACGCCAAACTTTGCTCCTGCGGCTGGCTATCACACAATGGGATCTATTCCACAACAGACATCCTGGCGGGTGGGCGACCGTGTCTCCGCTCCTCCTCATCCCCCTGTCTTCCCGCCTAGACGTCGCAATCATGACCTTCCACCTTACATACCTTCCGTTTTGCTCCGAGACTATCGCACTGGCAGCGGTCGTGATCGGCCTCACCGTGAAAGTGCTATTGATGGCCTAGGTGACCGCCAGCGCAGCCTTAGCCCTAGTGTAGAGCGCGACAGCGACGACGCGTGGGAAACATTACTCTCGACTATCACTCCAGATACAACCTTACCCTCCGCTGATACTTCTTTCTCGTCTTCGTCCGCCGCCACGACGAACCATCGACGCAACCCATCGTCCCGCTCCTTCGGCACCACTTCGCAGACACAGCCATCCTCTCGCGCCATCCATCTTGCCCTCGATCCCTATCCTGATCACCTGAACCCTTGTGACTACTCTTCGGATGATGAGGATACCCCCGTCAACTACCACCGGATGATAGGACCGGGACCCCGGCTCTCACTTCGCCGCTCGCCGGGTACTTCCTCGACAATGAGTAGTCATCCTCCCATTCCCACGATCTCCTTCTCTTTCTCAGACTCGGGCGACTCGGATCTCCAGCAGATGCAGGCCATTCTGGACCGACTTGCCCGCCGTGAGGATATTCCTGATGACTGGTGGGCTGGCGCTGGCCTGTCGCGCACCATGGGCCGTGGCTTAAGTGCCAGTGCCGAGGATAATGATACAAATCGCACCGAGTGATCTTCTATTTCTCATACCATGGTGGTGTTTCAACTAATTTTCTCTGGGACATGTTTCATCTGGTGTTCAAAGGCTGGTCTCGTACCACGGTACTACACAGGAAGGGCACTTTTCTTTTCTTCCATCTTTATGGCCCATATGCTTGATTTCTATCCGCTTAGTTGGCTGGGGCTGCACGGGTTGCAGCGTCCATCTCATTTGCATGGGCTGATGGGGTAACTTAAACCACCTCACCTTCCGAGATTGTATTCCAGGCCCATATCTGATGATGTGCTCGCAAATTTTGAGATCTTTTGAGAACAACGAACTACGAGCGCTTGTTTTGATCCTGTAATTTCTCAATCTCGTACGAAGTAGTATGATCACTTAATGATTTACGGTCCAGTCAACACGCAATATTGTCTGACATGCGTTGAGCAAAATTGTGTTTATCTATGTTTTCTAAATATCATCAAAGCCTTGGATCACCGCATCTCCGATGTGGCATTCTACAAGCTTCAACTTGACGGGCCGACGACCGGGGCTTTGTGACGTAGACATCGGAGCAATGAAGTCCCCACCGGAAATCAGTCATAACGTGCCCCGCCGATTCGTTATCGCGCATTTTGAACAGACAAACCCCCGACTTGACAGAACGATCTTGTCCTCTCACAATAAATCTACTTGCCCATCTCTTTCCGGTCATTGCGTCAATTGCACACCTCCTTGGCGGAAATAAATAAAAGGACTCGCTCCGAAGTCTTGTACCACCGGGGCACGCGACAAACACGCCCACTCCGCCAAGTTCCCACCCTCCAGAGTCATTATTCTCTCCTCGACGGACATCTCGAGCCAAACGCCAAAATTTTTCACACAAATATACTCCCAATTATGGACGAACAGGTCGAACGCCTGGTCAAGAAGACCTGGGGTAAGTACCTTACTTTCGCTCCCCAGCTTGAACCAACAACTGCGCAGTCCATGCGATTCATGAAATCCCATCAAGTCAACCCACCCCGGCGGAACTCGAAAGCTAACCCCTCCAGCCAAATTCCTCTCCACCCCACCTGACGCCCGCCTCATGATCGCCATTAGCGGAATCCCAGGCTCCGGCAAAACCGAACTCGCCCGCATGGTCGCCAACCGAATCAATGTCCTCTATAGCGCCGAGAACCCCAACGCCGTCCCCATCGCCACCTCTCTCCCAATGGACGGCTACCACCTAACGCGCGCCCAGCTTGCCGCAATGCCAGACCCCGTCTACGCCGCCGCCCGCCGTGGTGCAGCCTTCACTTTCGACGGCGACAAGTTTCTAGCCCTTGTGCAGTCTTTAAGAGAACCTCTCACGACAAAAGTGGACAGTATCTATGCGCCTAGCTTTGACCATGCGGTAAAGGATCCCGTGGATGACGACATCCCCATCCCGGCGACGAGTAGGGTTATCTTCTTCGAGGGGAATTATCTGAGTCTCGATAAGGAGCCATGGAATCAGGCGGCGAAGTTGATGGATGAGCTGTGGTTTGTGGATGTGGATTTTGAGGTCGCGAGAAAAAGGTTAATTAAGAGGCATGTTAAGGCGGGGATCGCGAGGAATGAGGAGGAGGCGGATAGGAGGGCGAGGGAGAATGATCTGGTAAATGGAAGAGAGATTGTGGATAATAGATTGGAGGTGCAGGAGGTTATTTCCAGTATATATGATCCTGCTTGGGAGAAGTTGTAGATTTCCTTGCCTGCTAGATTTTGGGCATTTGTGGCGCAAAGGCGATTTATAGAAAGACAATACAGGTCAAGTTCAATCGGTATCAAATAATTCTCATCTAAACTTTACATATTAAAATGCGGATTGCTCCAAGGTACATGGTACATTCTAGAAGTCCGCAATAATATTTTTTTTCAACTTCGTGTAACTTCTCTCATAGTCAGTGGATTTATAGAAATATCGTGGAAGATGCTCCAAACAAGGCTTCAAGAAGACGCCAAGAAACCTATCAGAAATGAATCAGTGAATGAATTGTGGCGGCCCCTTGAAGCTTTCTCTTGTGCCGCCGAGATTCTGTGCATCAAAACGTGCTATGCACCAATTGTATGTCGGTCATACAAGACCCTTGTATCTATTGTTCCCCGTAATCACTTCGTCATGACACAAATGATATCCAGTGTTCCACGGATATGCGATAGTCCGCGCAAATCTTGAGAAGAGTAGAGGTTCCTCGGTTAAAAAATAGACCGCTTGAGTCTTGGAAACTCTCTGCCTTATCCTGTTCTGGATCGGGGACTAGAGGTATGACAACAACACTTGTAGGATGAGCATAATCCATCGTTGATACAATGATTGAGGTGTGAGGTACACATTTATCGGCATCAACTGGAATAGTCATTGCTAGAAGTAGCCAGCAGATAAAGAACATCGATAGGCTGTAATACGAGCTTGGACAGGGGTCCCTGACGCTATCCCCGATCAGGGACCAGCGCCATCGTGGGGAAATTGTCACGTCCATTACTAGTGTCATACAAGGTCTTGGTAGTGCATGTCCCATAGTAAAAGTGAGTGGAGTCCCTATCTTACAGGGTGCAAAACGCGCTGATTACCAGGGACTGAAACTGCATGCTAAGACCCTGTTCCCTACTCCTGGGCGCCTTCCACTTCGAGGTCCGCTTTTGTTCCCCTTCGTCACCCTTTGTCGTCTTCTACTTGCGATCACTCGTTTTTGTCGCTGCCATTCTTTTCACTCTCACTGTCCTTACTTCAACTATCAACTACTATCCAGCTTAACCAGATTCGCTGCGCGATCTCGTCTGAATCGAACTCGAACTTCAATCTGCTCCTTTCACTCCTCTCACAATGTTCTTCAACAAGTCTTCTCTCGCTCTCGCCTTTGTGGCTCTTGGTAGCATCGTCTCCGCCCACCAAACCCCGGCCTGTGTCCTGTCCGTTATGGGGTACGCATCTCCATGTCCATAAACAAGACTCAGCAGTCCCCGAACAACAATTGACAATTTCTCTCCAGTGACACCAACAACCCAGCTGATCTAGCCACCATTTGTGGTACTGATGCAAAGAAAACTGAGACTGCCATCAGCAACTCGTGCGGCAGCGGCGCCGAGGCGGCCCTGAAGTTCTTCGCCAACGTCTGCACCGCGGCCGGCCACGAAGTTGGTAAGAATCTCCCCACCACCTGTGCCTGATTTCGAAATTGTACGCTTGACTTACTTTTAATGGTAGACATCCCTTCCGTCACTGCTAGCAGCGCTACTGCTTCTAGCTCTGGCTTCGCTACCGCCGTCTCGACCTCTGGCTCCAAGGCGACTGGCTCGGCCTCTGGCTCCGGTAGTGGCTCTGAGTCTGACTCTGGCTCTGGCTCTGGCTCTAGCACCGGCTCTGGAGCTTCTCTTAGCTCCTCGGCCTCTACTGCTCTTCACACCGGTGCCGCCGTGTCTGATCGCCAGCTCTCGGGAGCTACGCTCCTCGGGGCTGCCGTATTTGCCGGCATTGCCGCTTGGCTTTGAGGCGATTTTGTCGATAACCTTTCTTGCAAAACGACTTTCGATCTGTTCATAAACAATTAGCTTGGATATGCTTTGTGTTATGGTTCTCTGCTAATTTGGTTCGTCTCGTTTCGAACTGCGATGAATTCGCTTGCCTGCTATTGTATCCATAACCCACACCGCTTGTTATTCTTAGAGCAAATCCAGTTGCTTGGTGTAATCTGAATCGGACAAACCTTTTCGGCCCCTTTGATGTAGATCTACCCGGCAGTCTGTGAGCCGCAAGGAGAGCTGCACGGACATGCACATTGCAGTGATGCCGGGGTAAGTGGTTTTAGTGTTCCGAGTTACTACGGAAACTAAGGCTACAGACTGCTACTACAGTAATTAAGAGTCGTTCGAGCCCGGAATGGCAAGTCTCCGCCGGACATAGCAGGGCCGAAGCCGCGCATGGCTTCGATGATCCACTTTGTCGCGTGTTCACGTGACTGTCGCGATTTAATATTACTCAGCATGGTAACCAAAGGAAACCAAATTAGGCCAAACACGAAAATTCGCGAGTAAAAACGCGTTTGCCCGGGCGACATCAAATATCCACGCCCCTCCGTTCTCTTCTTTCTTCCTTCCCCTCGTCCGCTACTCCCTCACCTCCCTTTTGACATCCCCCCCCTCCTTTCTCCCACTCACAATCCTCTCTATCTCACGTTCTTAATACCCCCTATTGTTCTAATCGTTCTTCCTTCTTCATCCTCCAAAATACCCAATCAAGATGTTCGTCTACAAACGAGGTAAGCTGCATCTGTCCTGCCTGCAAATTTGTGGCCTTTGCCGCGGGGTAGGACGTTGTTTCTATACGAAAAGAAGCTCCTAGACCTTGCCACCGACGTCAGGATCAATCACTGACATAGGAATCACCTAGATGGACGCAAAGAACGCGTTCAGTTCGATAAGATCACTGCTCGTGTCTCGAGGCTGTGTTACGGACTTGACCCCGATCACGTCGATGCAGCTGCCATCACCCAAAAAGTCATCTCTGGTGTCTACCAGGGTGTTGGCACTATCGAGCTTGATAACCTGGTATGTGGTTTCTACCACCTCGTTGACTCTTATGCTAATATCGATTCTTCTTCAAAAGGCTGCTGAGACTGCCGCGTACATGACCGTGACACACCCCGACTACGCCATCCTGGCCGCTCGTATCGCCGTTTCCAACCTCCACAAGCAGACCAAGAAGCAGTTCTCCATGGTCATCTCAGACCTCTACCACTATGTCAACCCTAAGAACAACAAACCCGCTCCTATGATCTCTAAGCACATCTATGAGATTGTCATGAAACACGCGGACGAGCTTAACTCGGCTATCGTCTACGATCGTGACTTCAACTACAACTTCTTTGGCTTCAAGACTCTGGAGCGATCATATCTCCTCCGTATCAACGGCCAGGTAGCCGAGCGTCCTCAGCATCTGCTGATGCGTGTCTCCGTTGGTATCCACGGTGACGATATTGAGAAGGCCATTGAGACCTATCACTTGATGTCCCAGAAGTTCTTCACTCACGCTTCTCCCACTCTCTTCAACGCTGGTACCCCCCAGCCTCAGCTGGCCTCTTGCTTCCTGGTTGATATGAGTGCCGACAGCATCGAGGGTATCTATGACACTCTGAAGACCTGTGCTATGATCTCCAAGACTGCTGGTGGCATTGGTCTCAACGTCCACCGTATCCGTGCTACTGGTTCCTACATCGGTGGAACCAATGGTACATCCAACGGTATTGTGCCCCTTCTGCGTGTGTACAACAACACTGCCCGCTACGTCGACCAGGGCGGTAACAAGCGTCCCGGTGCTTTCGCCATCTATCTCGAGCCCTGGCACGCGGATGTTTTCGAGTTCCTCGATCTCCGGAAGAATCACGGTAAGGAGGAAGTCCGTGCCCGTGATCTCTTCTATGCTCTCTGGACCCCCGATCTGTTCATGAAGCGTGTTGAGGCCAATGGTGAATGGACCCTCTTCTGCCCCAACGAGGCCCCCGGCCTGGCCGATGTCTACGGTGACGAGTTCGACGCTCTGTACGAGAAGTACGAGAAGGAGGGCCGTGGCCGCAAGACCATCAAGGCTCAGAAGCTGTGGTATGCCATTCTCGAGGCTCAGACCGAGACTGGTAACCCCTTCATGCTGTACAAGGATGCTTGCAACCGCAAGAGCAACCAGAAGAACCTGGGCACTATCCGCAGCTCCAACCTGTGCACTGAAATCATCGAGTACAGTGCTCCTGACGAGGTTGCTGTCTGCAACTTGGCCTCCCTTGCTCTTCCCACTTTCGTTGACGCTGCTCGCGGCGAGTACGACTTTGGCAAGCTGCACGAGGTTGTTCAGGTTCTCGTTCGCAACCTGAACAAGATCATCGATATCAACTACTATCCCGTCCCTGAAGCCAAGAAGAGCAACTTCCGTCACCGTCCCATTGCTCTTGGTGTCAATGGTCTTGCTGATGCCTTCCTGGCTCTGCGTCTGCCCTTCGACTCTCCTGAGGCCAAGCAGCTCAACATCCAGATCTTTGAGACCATCTACCACGGTGCTTTAACCGCCTCCTCCGATCTGGCCAAGATCCATGGCACCTATGAGACCTACCCTGGCTCCCCCGTCTCCCAGGGTATCCTGCAGTACGACATGTGGGACCGCACCCCCACCGATCTCTGGGATTGGGCTTCCCTGAAGGCCAAGATCGCCGAGACCGGTGTTCGCAACAGTCTGCTGGTCGCCCCTATGCCCACCGCCTCCACCAGTCAGATTCTTGGCTTCAACGAATGCTTCGAGCCCTACACCTCGAACATCTACTCCCGCCGTGTCCTGGCCGGTGAGTTCCAGGTCGTCAACCCTTGGCTCCTGAAGGACCTCGTCGACCTAGGCCTCTGGTCCGACAACATGAAGAACCGCATCATCGCCGACGGTGGATCCGTCCAGAACATCCCCAACATCCCCGCCGACATCAAGGCCCTCTACAAGACCGTCTGGGAAATCTCTCAGCGCACCATTCTTCAGATGGCCGCTGACCGTGGTGCCTTCATTGACCAGTCCCAATCCCTGAACATTCACATGAAGGAGCCCACCATGGGCAAGATTACCTCGATGCACTTCGCTGGTTGGAAGATGGGTCTCAAGACTGGCATGTACTACCTCCGTACCATGGCCGCTTCTGCGCCCATTCAGTTCACCGTCGACCAGGAGGCTCTCAAGGTTGAGGACACCAACGTCGCTCGCACCAATCCCTCCTACAAGAAGCGTACCGTCGGTGGCGCCAGCTCTTCGTACTCCGCCGTGCCTCGCGCTAATGGCGCTGAGGCTGCCGTTGCCAACGTCGTACCCATTCAGGAGAGTCCTCGCACCGTCGCCGAGCCCATCGTCGCCGCACCCGTCCTCGAAGTCGGCGAGACGACTGAGGATGCCGCCGATGATGATGGCCCCAAGGGTGATATCTTCTCGCAGGCTGTCCTTGAGTGCAGTATCGAGAACAAGGAAGCTTGTCTCATGTGCCAGGGCTAAGCTCTTTCCTTGACGATCTTGATGTTTATTTTGCTTTGGACTCGCACACGTGTGATTTCTGTATCTATATCATGAGTTTGATGGTTTTTTTTTTTTTTTTTCTCTTGCGATGGATATGGCGTGGATTGGTTTTTCTTTTCATGTTGGTTAATTTAATGACCTTGACGTTCACTCGATTCTTCCTGGGTGTAGATTTACCGTAAAATATAGTCAGTGCGCGACTGCTTGGCTTGCCCATACAACGTAGTACTTCGCCAGAGCCCTGCTGGTCTTAACAGATGTTCTGTCGTAACTCTTGACTTGGTTGCGCTAAAGCGGTATCAGGCTCGAGCGAAACTGAAGGTAGAAATTGTCCCAGAGGCTGACTAGGATGAGCGAGACGGTGAGTCTGGCGAAGCGCGAAAAGTTTAGCCGATTCGGTCACAAAGCGAAATTGAGTAATTGTTCGCTCGTGAGACATAGCGGGCACCATTTTCGGCCTCCAGCAAGAGGTTTGTGACTCATTTATTTTGGAATACTGTATCGCTCAGAACTTTGATACGAGAGTAACAGATCTTTACCTTTGGAATTAGATATCGTTGATCAAGCCACAATGTGCGCGAAGAACTAAGAACAGTATGTGGCATCCCCGAGCTATGGTGATGCCTTATGGAAATGGGAGCTCATTGCCTAGGTAGGCCTATTTTCAGCCTCACTCTGGTGTTCAAAGCGGGGTTAGATGCCAAGTCAGGAAGGAGTTCGTTGAAACCTGCGTAATTTGTGGAAATATGCTATTGACTTGACACAACGGTGATTCTTACAATACAATGTATCTTATCATTGTCCTTACACTAAAGGTGACTAGTTGATCGTTCTTACCTATTCCAGTCGCCGCCGTGACTCATGCGCAGAGCCTTGGGAAAAGGGAACAAGTACAAAAGAAGGCCATAACTCAGCGACGAGGACTTCTATTGAATGTTCAGTTCCAAGACCGCATCTTGCGACTAGCCAAAATGGAAAAAGTCAGGAAAACCTTCTTTGATCCGCTCGCATCGTCCAAGGCTCGCGTTCGTGAGATCCTAGAGGAGCTTCCAGTCGGGTCTGCACACCCTTTCAGTCCTGAGCGTCTTCTTCTTTGTCGAACAGACAATGGTATTGAAGAGATCGATATTTCTTCCTACCAGGACGACTACTTTTTCAATGCAGTCGATCTGGGTGAGATGGGAGAGACCCTTTTAAGGCGAATGGCTGGCTTCAAGTCTCACCTAGGTATGTCTTCTCTCGATTTCCTTCGTCAAACATCGGACAGAGAGTGAGCACTAAATATCAGCAGGGATTTTCGAGGACTTTCAGATCATGCAAGCACCAGCCTCTACATTCAAGATCCCAATAGTCTCAGACCAAATCACAATCTTAGCAGTCTCGGAAAGAACTCCTACCTATTACGATTTCTGCTTCGCTGATGCGCTATGCAACGCTTGTTGCTGGCTTGCGAGAAACACTTTCCCCGGGATTTCTCATAGTGGTGACATTCTCAACGGACAGGATCTTCTCGATTATGTCAAGATCAACAAAGACACCCTCACAGAGAAAGAAATCTGCGTCTTCATCTCTGGCTATCAATCCACCCTCATAACAAGGTTTCTGGGGACAAACCCTGCGCTGCTTGTTGCTGATCATGTTGAAAAGGTCAGTCGAATACTCTTATTGCGTTGACACGGACTAATGGTGCTCTGCAGGTTCTTTACATCATTCCGGTTCCCTTGGATGCAGCGACAATTGGAGACGCGACCATCTGTTGCCCGCTGGTGATAAAAAGAGATGGAGACTCCCTGATCTGTTCCATTCTGCCAAAGGCAACTACAGATTGTGGCATGATGTGTCACAGTAATAAGTTAATAAGCGCTTGCTTTCCGGAAGCAATTCAGCGCGCTGACTTTACCATCTCTGCTCCTTCAATCACTCGCCAAAGTAAGTAATGCAAAATCCATACCAATGTACATTGGAAAGCTAATGAATCTAAAGATGTCACCATGTTGAGAGACTCCCCCGACGAGGGAACAAGCTTGAACTCAATCAGCCTGGACCGGATAACCAAAGAGAACGCGCTTTTTATTTCCGATTCCTCTACTCTCCCTACCTTCATCGACCTGAAAAATACGCAAATCATACGCTTCGGGACCGGAATAGAGTTCGAGCTGCCCGACAAAAGGCTTACTTCGAAATCTGAGCCATCTGCGGTGGTTTTGCCATGCATTTTTGGTTCCCAACTGCAAGGCCCAGTGTTACTGGCCACAGGAACATGCCCAATTAATATTCCCTTCACCGATGAACTTGCTATCCAAGATTACTACAAGGAACTTAAGAGTGCTGTAGTTATCGTCGACGACCGGATGACTGATAATGCCCGCAACCTTGCAAGTCCGTACAGAATCAACGCACTGTTCATCGTGCAGCTCAGGCCAGAAAAACAACCCGAAAATACCGAAGAAGTCCTGGCATTATTGGATTCTACGAACATCAATGCGGTGACAGCACTCGCAGGACCACAGTCCTTGGTTCTTGTTCAAATCGCCGAGAAGTATTACTTCTATCGCGGCCTTGCTAATCGGGCGCACATGAACACGTCGCGAATCGAATATGGCACAGATGTGACGTCCATTATCGAGACTGTCGACGTCAAGTCTTTACTGGATCCGAGGATCGAGCGTATGGCTAACCTTTGCGATGCAACCCCAATCATATTGCCCACTTCAGGCAAATTCGTTCAGCCCAAACATCTTGAGAAGGTATTCGAAGACCTTTCTCTGGACCAAGTTCAGGAATTGGAAGAGGACATAGAAGCAGCGATTCCTCAGCTACAGATGCTCTTGAATCAAAAAGATCTACAGGAACTTTCCAAGGCCTTAGTGTCAGCACTCTCGACAAAGATTAGCAACATGACGGCTCCGCTGAGGAACAGCTACACTAAATTCCTAACCCAAGAGCACAACGCAGCCAATCCAGAATCAGTGAAAAAGAAGACTGATATGCTTGGAAAACTGAGAAAGATAACCAAAGAGACACAAGTGGCTCTTGAGCCACTGATCTCAAGCTTGGCCAACATGATGTCGTCCCAAACAACTTCGAAGCGAACCCACGATCTCAAGAGACTCGTTCGTCAAACGCAAATTCAGGGTAATGTCGATGCTGTGAAGTCCATGACTTTCAATACACTGGCGGGGTACCTTGAGACATATGCAGGTGATATGGGTGTTATGTTATTGAACATCGAGACAACATCCTATCACAAGCTGTTACGCAATTTGAACAGCAAAGCCATCGATGCTAGGTGAGTGAATCCTGCTTCCCAAAAAGATTTTCTGTCTTCTGAAAAGCCCCCCGATTACAAAAGGGCCCAGCGCTGACCTTCCGTTATAGTCCATGCTGCGATCTTGACTCAAGAATTCTACATCTCGAAGGATTCGACGCAGGAATCATCATAGAGCAGTCTCAGAACCACCATGACGGTCCACTTCAAAGCCAAGTTGGACCATCGCACCCAATTTTAGCGTTGCCATACCTGAGCCAAGGATCAGGAACAGGATCGATGTTAGCCTGGGTCTGCTGGGATGAATTTGTGAACCTCAAAAGCCCTTACACCGTGAGATGGATGGAGAAATGCAACGAGCAACATATTGCCGCCTTAAGGATCATCATGAGATCCACCCTTAGCCAAGCAGTAGCTTCCAGAGAGCATAACATCCAGTCTAGCAGCCCAGAAACCGGTCAGCTCATGAGCGCGTTGTTGATGGCTGCCATGGGGAAGCTTGCGGCGATGAGAACGACTACACCAGTTGTGTCAGAGGAAGCTGAGGACACAGTCACAAGATTGATGCGAGGACTCTTTGGTAACCTTTTGACAATCGCAGGCTCAGGTGTGCGTCCTCTTAGCATGGTCTGGCAGCTGTTTGGTCTGAATCCGCAATACGAGCTTCCAAAAACAGTCATTGAGTGGACTTGGTACGAAACCGTCGTCGCTTTGTATCCTTACACCGGCTGGCCTCTTCAGCAATTCTATGAAAATTTGGAGAGACTCCTCGACAAGGCTATTGTCCGGGTTGTTACCAAGAACGAAAACCTCACCGCAGTCAAATCAAGTCGCGCAGATGAGATGATCAAGTTCTGCAAGCTTCGAAACATTCAGCTTGAACATTCTCGCACCATCATCACCGCTTTCATGGGAATGCTAACAACGAACGATATTGACACCGTAGCCGCGGCAGCCCGTCTGCTGGAGAAGCTTCCAAATCAATTAGAGAAGCAGAGTCGGGGTTACACCGATATGATCAGATATCTCAAACATCTCGCCAATGGGGGTGAACGACGCGCCCACGATGACATGATTGCCGCCAACATCTACACTACGCGCTCAGCTGCATTTAGCACACTCAAGACCAAGGTGTCGGAAGCGTGCAAAAGCAGTGACTGGGCTAACGTGAAGCATTTCTGCGAGAAGATTGTGGACAAACACGCCAGCATCGCTTCCCTCTGGCACGTCAAGCCTGCATCCTTGAAAGTTCAAAACATGAAAGTGTACAATGATCTTCTGAACGCAGATTTCGGAGATAACATCGACGAAACTACCAAGACAAGAAATTTAGAACTCACCAGGCAAGTCCTGGGCGATGCAGAAACACGCCGTGTTCCTTGGCAAGTTGGCAAGAAAGGACAGTATGGCCACTCGATTGAGCCTCTCGATAAAGATTTTATACACGAAATTCTGATGGGAGAAAAGTCCGCATCCCTCGCAGCTGTTACTTCAGACGAGAAATCGGGCTCAGAGACAACGGCTTTGAGTAAAACAAAGACAGAAGATCAATTCGCACAGTTCAAACCGTCACTGCAGTCCACCTTCATCAACACAATGCAGAGTGAGCTTTCTGCTGAAGATGTCTGCAATATGATGAATGTTTCTGTCAGTGCGATGCGCGTTTTCATCAAGGCACTGAATCCGGAGTTTGTGTGGGAAGATTTGGGAGAGAACTTCAAGGAAACGATTCTGGGGTTGCTAAAAGATCGCTCGAACCGGGCCGAAAGCCGGCCTACCAAGAAGTTGCTGGGACTGGGGATTAATAAGGGAAAATTGCAGGTTGAAAGATGAAGGATCGGAGTTGTTTTGCGCAGGAATGGGGTCGTGAGGTACTTTTCGAATAATAATCTTCAAGTAACAAGGGTCGTAAGCAGCCATTTTGAGCGTTCAATTCACAGATTTTCACGTTCTATACCGTGCTTTTCGAAATCAGCTATACCCCTTCACGCTTCCTTGATTCCCGAGCAAGGTTACCATATGCGCTTGGTCCTGAAATTGGATGCCTATTTCCAGTCCGCCTTGCAGACCGCTTACTTAGCCAGTAAATTGAATTCTATATTACGATCCCAAACGATATGCTATGTAATTTACACGAAGCTGCCATACACATTCGGACTCCGTTCCCCCGCTCGTCTATTCTGCTCATCAAGCACTTCTCCCTCTCTATTCCCGACTCAAGTATATACTCTTTCATTTCCATTCACTATAAATTATATACAAGTACTTCAGTACTTGGCCCGATCTTGCACATGCGCCATAGTCTTATTATTGAGCGGCGCGAACACCCAGGCGTTATCAATTTTCCGGTTGACGTGCAAGATTTCCATGGGATCTATATTCCTCGTATTAACGCCAAAGGTAGCTGCACTACCGTCTGGTTCTTTTTCTTCAAAAGGCCACCAATAGCATCTACATTCAGGCAAAAAGTTTTTAGTTAACCTGTGACAATCCACAGGTAATGAAGTGATCGAGACTTACACGCATCCGCAATTCTCACAGGAATCGAATGACTTCTCTTTATCTCCCCAAATGTACTTTGAGAGTTTGGCGCCTTCTCTTATGTCAAATTTGACTTCATCCACTTTGTAGTATGCCCAAGCGGCTGCGTAGCGCCGACAGAGTGTACATTGACATTCGTTGATTTCCTCTGGTTGATGAGGTAAGATCACGGTGATGGCGCCACAATGGCAGGTGGATTTAAGGGATTTGTCTGCCATCTTAATCGGCAGCTCAGGATGAAGCAGAATGGAACAGAAAGGGGTGAGTTGGGTACAGGGACTGAGCTTTCTGGGGATTCTTTTTTAAGAGAAGCAAGCGAAGACGAGAGCTGTGCTGCATGTGGGAAGAATGAGGGAGGGGAGTAAGCAGGCGCCTAATCCACTTTGTGTCCCATGTAATTTTACAATCCTATGACAATGACTCGTGTATGGCAACATAATCTTTACGATGACAGTATTGCCGAGATTATGAGGCGGTCAAGCCAAATTGGGTAGTGTCCTCCGGGGTTTATTTTCTAGCAATCAAGTAGTAAGATTATGGCGGTATAGCTGATCTACAAACTACTTTCAAGGTCACCCGTCTATTCATTGGGCAGAACTGCTGTGGTAATGACTAATCATGTGAAAAAACGTATTTTGTCATAAATTGTACCAATACATCGAATCCAATCCCCTTGGTAGATGTGGCGAGCTGGCCAGAGTTGAGTGCCTACTTCCACCAGTCCAACATTTCCACTTCGTAATGAAATTTGTGATAGAGGCTCGGATCAAGAAATGAGCAGAAAGCAAAAATCCACGTGGCAAGCTAAAGTCTCCAACCTCTCGCTCTTGTGTCGAAGGCCGCACTAGGAGCGTACCTGTCTATTCCAGGACATCTTGCCGCTAGACCAGATTTACCTACTTATCCTCGTCAAGTCGTCGTAAATTACAAAAAAGGGGTCTATGGTGTCGGGTAGGATGATTTAAATCGACGAACTTGATATCACCGTAGCATTGTATATCTACTAGAAAATGAAATTGTTTGCTAGTTCTATATTGCCATCTTGTATCAAGAGGTATGGCCATTTTTCATCGAAACTTCCTCACAATCGTCGACGTCATCAAGTTGGACACCACACCAAAAGTCATGACGAGCAAGTTGCCTAGAATGGCACTCATTTTATCTACCCATCTGACCTTCAATAAAGACAAGCTTCGAATTCAGAAAGATCCCACTGTGCAATAATTTGTCTATCAAGATGTCGGTATGCCCAGTGACCTACTTTCAAATTCAAGCACGGTTGATAAGTTGGACCAACGAGCTTGAATTTCTGGGCTACATTCTTTGCGAGCTGATCGATAAAGAGAATTTGAACACAAAAGGATATTCGTATCATCAGGCAGCTGATCTGCCGACTATCATTGACATTATTCGTCTTCATTTGAAGGAGCCCAATGGCTGCCTCTCCAAAATGATGAATGAAGACGATCGAAAAATCCTCCGCCGCTTGTTGCGAAAATCAAAGGATATCAGGAATGCTATGGCGCATCATAACATCCGAACTGATGCGAGATTGCACGATCTCGAAAATGTTAAAGAGAGACTGAGTGACATGCTCGAATTCGCCATTCGGGGGGCTGCCTCGGATCGTGGAATATATCAGGTGTGCCTTGGTATCCATAAAACTATTCCGATAATCTGCTAATAGCTCTATAAAAGGTTCCTTGGTGCCCCTATTATCATATTTGCAAAACATATGTGGAAAAGAAGGGACCATTGATAGTCATGGTTCCACTTAATGAAGAATCACTGCTATCTTTTCGTGACCGGGTCTTTCGCGATCATAACCTCGAACAAAAAGAGGTGCTCTATCGGCGCGTCAAGCGCAAGGCAACAGAAGAAGGTCGTCAAAAGCAGAAAGATGACTATGAAAGTGCTCTTATCAGGAAACAGCAAAGGAAGGAGCGAGACATCGCTATGCGATCCAAACATCAATTTGAGAAACTTGGCAGGATACATCAAAGGTTCATTTACTCGCAGGAGTTGGGATATACTCGATTAAACAAAGTCAAATTGTGGATGAAAGGAGAACAAGAAATATTCTATAGACAGCGAGCCGAAGTTCTTAAAGATGGAATATTTCACCTAACTGCCGAGGAGGAATTGGTATTCATTACAATCCTTGCAGTTAGCTCGCCGCTCTGGCTGACAGTTGTTTTCATCTACAATATGTATAACAGAACTCGAGGCCGCTATCATCGCGCATAAGGGAATCTACTAAAGGAGTTGGAATTGAATCACTATTTTGATCTCTAGCACGTTTCCTTGCAGTCTTTCTGGATCAAGCCTTTGCGACAAGGGGCGCTTCTGAAGCTGGAGGTTATAACCATGGCCTGAAACAAATCCCATAGGAATACAACCATCTCTTCGAGGTCAAACCGGATTCTTAGAGAGTTGATCACAGACGGCTTCAATCATCAGGGGTGTCACACTGCATTCCGACCTAGTCGAGTTTGGGTTGCGTAGATGCTTCCAAATTGTTGGGAGTTCTTGCGGATACTGATGACTGTCTGCTTGCTGCATTCAGCCTGTTCGACCATTTCAGATGCGGTGAAAGATTCACTCTCTCTCATATCACAGATGAGAACAAGCTTCGAGAACAAGCATTGAAGGCGAGAGTTTTGGAACCATGTTGCCTGGACTAATGACGATAATCGAGAAGCCGCTGTGCAGGAAGATTTAGATTGTCACAAAGGGAGAGGAGAGGGGAGAGGGGTACGGAGGGAGCGTGTGTATGCGAATCCGTGTAAAATACATCGCTCACAGTACCGAAGACGTATTGTTAAGTACATAGACTATCGAAACAAGCGGTTTAGATCCGAGCGCTTCAAATAATATTCAAATAGAATTCGCATTTTTTGGATTTCTTTCCTGGGAATCATGCCTAAAGAGTGTGAGGTCAAACTGAATTCGAAAACTACTGTACCCATGTAGTACTTGTCCAGTAAAAGACTAATCACTCGGCGAAGTGAATCTAAAGGCTAATATCGCTCAGAATAGAGCCTTGAATGTGTGGAAGCTTCTTTCTTCACAAATGTCTCCGAAAGTCTCATTACAAAATTGTAGATTCTCAACCTCTGTTACAAGCCCGGGCCCCATCAGTCTTACTTGAATTAATACGACTTTGTCTTGGATAGTTCTAGAGCTAAATATTCTCTTTGTTCGGAGATCATGACCAAACCTCGAACATCCCGACAAAGAGAGTCCAGGAACTCCTCATACCATGAATTATATTTAAAGCCCCGGAAACCTAACTCAATTTGGGCTCATCAAATATCAAAATCACCAGCATTCGGGACTTTGGAGTAACAATCGCAAAACATATACTCCTAAGTACTTCCATTATGGCTCGTCGTCTGAGCGAGTTTGCCGGCACACTTATCCACGGTTTGAACTGTTGCTGCTGCCTCAGCAGCCCAGGCAGTGACCGAGGCTCCATTGAGCTTAATCCTATGATGGTCCCTCTTCCATCAGAAGAGAGCTTTAATGTCGCAGTTGAGAGTACAGCCACAGAGACCATAGAGAGAATCGCATCCGAAGGGAGCTCTTCAGCTGGAAGACCCGTCCTTATTGAGGACATCACTCCAAATGCTCTACCAACAACGGTCCAACTCAGTGAGTTTCAAAAACGCGGAACACAAATCCGCCGATGGATAGACAATCCTCAAGAACCCCATTGTCATATCTCCAAAACAACACTGACCTGGCCGCAGCTCGCAGACATGGGATTCTCGCTTCGCGAAAGTGACACGACAACCTTGGGTGATCTAGATCCCCACAGAGTGGACGTCCCTATTCCAGGTAACGTATCTCACTTCTACGCCTGCTCAAATGGCAATTTGACCTGCGTGTGGGATGGATTTGCCGGAGAAGGAGCGATTGCCCTCAACACCATCAAGAGACAAAAAGGCTGCACTGCGCCACATATCTCCGAGATCACGCAAGCTATCTATACCAGGCACCATGCGATTGATAGATTGAGGTATGTTTTTGTGAGAAATGTGGTTAATGAAGAAACTCTTGAGTTCGTCCAGCATCATCTCTATACTGAGGCTCATGGTCCAAAGTGGCCACATTGGGTACCGCGGGCCTGGAAAGTTGGCACCCCACGCTATGATGCTCTATTGGGGACTAGAATCGGTAAGGTGGTTGGGTATCTTGTTCTGGGTGCGTTTGATCGTGGGACTAGACGCATCAAACAAATTTACACTTGGCCTTCAATGTCTGGAAGTTCGGTCAATCTTCGCTTCGACATTGAAGTTATTGCATGGCTTTAGCTCCTCCTTTTGCTTTTGAGTCTTTGCTTTCAGTTTTTGCCTTTAGTTTTTGCTTTTAGTTCTTGCTTTTAGTTCTTGCTTTTAGTTTTTGCTTTTAGTTTGTGCTTTGAGTCTTTTCCATTGCTTTTCTGATAGAATCGATAAATTGATAGAATTGATAGAATGCATGTCGTTATTTGGTACTTCTGTATTCTTGTAGGCCGTTTCCTGCGACTGCAATGCCTCAGCGTAAAACTCATTTTTGGGGCTGAAGAAAACCCACTCTACCGACACTCGTCGACCTCACCACCATATCAACTCATCAGCGATTGTAGAATGCGCTCATCACTAAGTGTCCCATCCGAACCCCTCCGACATCTCCAACAAACTCTCACAATCCCACGGTTCAAGCGTCTCCACCTTCTATATCCGGCGCTGACACATCTGATTTAAAACTTTGAATAGAAGGATTGGAAGCATGGAAGAACATGAAAAATGGGGCGGCTTATTTCACCCTCCTCGAACCATTGATTGTGTTCGAACGGTCAACGAACTCCCCGGGAACTGTCAGCCAACGAACAGCCCACCTCCCCGCCGTTAGAAGGTATCCCGAACCCTGTTGCAATCGGACCGCTACCGAATTCATTTCTTTTTCGCCACCAAATTGGAGGTTTGGGTTTGATGTCATGATTCTAGCTTTTTTGCTCCTGGTGCCTTTTTCCGTTGTGTCGCTGCATCACTCAATTTTCGTGTGATTTCCTTGGAAATGGCGTTGAATCATGAGATGGTTTCGGGGATGGCCTTTTCGATTTTCACATGTCAAGCAAGGAAGAATCTGATTCGAGGTCTTAAACCTGTTTTGAGGTTGCGAACGGTATGTTGCTTCGAAAGGACTTTGCATGGTCGGTCTAGCCGCCGAGCTAGGATCTGAAGGTATGTGATGACAGCTGAAACGATCGCATCATCGGCATGCCACGCATACATTTCACATTTTTGATCGTGCCGTAACAGTAAATTATGTCTACCTCGCCAATAAAAAGAAGAAATACAAATCAAAATGGGTCAAGCTCAAAGTCCGGGTCACTTGTTCCAGCTTTCCCCAATTGCGTTATGTCTCGCAGCAGCGAGCTGGACTCTCACAGACCAAAATCTGAGTCAAGCAGCTCCCGGTTGACCAAGTTTGTACTCTGTACTCCGGACTCTACAGAAATTTGGCCGGGCGGAGTAGCAGTGACTGGGAGGAACAACAACGATGAGGGGTCGTGATTTGTTTGCGAAGGAATATGCAGAGCCTGGGTCTGTCATTGGTCTGTCAGAGTCCTCAGGGGACCCGGTTTGGTCTAGAACTTGGGCGGAGATTGGTCATTGTTTCATCTTCACCCGCGATCTGAGCCTGTCACATAGAGGGCTTCCCCATGGTGGATTAAAGATCTCTTGAAAGGTCGCATTATCGAGATTACTGCCATCATTAGTAGCTCAAAGAAGAAACCCGGAGTCTAAGAGACTAGAGACCGAGCAGTCCAGGGCATTGAAGATGATCGCCACCAGGCGCCACGGACCCACCGGGAATAAAAAAACGCGGTCCGGTGAGGGAGAAGTATTCCGCTCGGGGAACGTCATTAGGTGAACAGGGGTCCCTGTCATCTCAGGTCCGTTAGACGAACCAGTCTAAGATCTCTAGTTGTGTAGGGCTCATCTCGCCAATCGCATCTCCCCACAGTGACCCGCCCAGGCACACAAAGGCCGACTGCAGGGCTCTGACCAGTCCAGGGTAGGGCGTGGCCTTGGTTTTTCAAGGCAGCCGGCTTCCATTCGCTTTTCTCTGCGCATCATCGCGAGCGCGAGGCGACAGGCTCCAGGCTCAATGCGACATGGCCGGATCTGGCATCAAGAAAGAATAGGCTTCGGCCTTCTGCCAGGTACCCAATCTTGGTCGGTGGGGCCTTCTCCAACTTGCCACGATTGGATCGGCTGCTTCAGCCGCGGAGTTGTTGTGGCACAGATGTGCCCCTGCGCCATTCGCGTTGGCGCAACTTTGTGGTCCCAATCAGCGCCTTGGATGATTCCGGGCCCTCCGAGACCAGGGACGCTCGTTCGCAGAGAATGCGACAAGTAGAAAGTGAGGTAGCAAGTAACAATTGAATCAGGTAGGTATTTCACGAATATGACTGAGTGGGTGCAGTGGACACCAGTGGCTCTTGGGTGACCATGGGTTCGTGGAAGGTTGGTGGGTCTGTACCGAGTGAGGGTTTTGCGCGTCCCCCGTATTTAATCAACCCTTCTTCCTTCACCTCCCCTTCTTTCTCACCAACGGTCCCTTCCACTTCGTCTGTACACTCACGCTCCTTTTTGAGTGCTTTCGATTTCTTATCCTGCTGTGCAGTGATTCACTTATTCCATACCATCACTCTCCCTTGAAGAATTCAAAAATATCTCACGCAATGGCTCCCATTACTAAGACCCTCGCCCTCGCTGGCGCTCTCTACTCCGCCTTCGGTCTCGCTGCTCCCGTTGACAAGCGCGCCGTTGTGTGGGAGACTGTCACTGACATCGTCTGGACTACCATTGATGTCACCACCACTCTTTACCCTGGTCAGCTTGACGCTGCCACTGCTACTGTCGTCCCTGTGACCACCACTGCTCCCGCCGTTGCTGCTGTTACCACCACTGTCGCCGCTCAGGCCGCCCAGGTCGAGAAACAGCCTGTCAAGCAACAGCCTGTCGAGGCGGAGACTTCTTCTACCTCCACCTCCAGCACCTCGACCTCGACTGTCGCTCCTGCTCCCACTGAGCAGACCACTCAGGCTCCTGCCCCCGTTGAGACCACCACCAGCGCTGCTCCCACCACCACTGAGGCTGCTCCCGCTGCTACTAGCTCCACCACTACCGAGTCCACCGCCTCCACCTCGAGCTCCGGCTACTCCGGTTCCTGCTCCGAGGGCTCGCCTTGCACTGGCCAGATGACCTACTACGACACTGCCACTTCCTCGTCCAACCCCAGCTCCTGCGGCACCACCAATGATGGCGAGACCGAGCTCGTTCTCGCTCTTCCCGTTGGCATCATGACCGACAGCGACTGCGGCAAGACTGTCACCATCGAGTACAATGGTGTCACCAAGACTGGTACGGTCGTCGACAAGTGCATGGGTTGCGACAACGGCTCCGTCGACCTTTCCCGCGCCTTCTTCGAGGCCTTCGCCTCTCTGTCTGAGGGCCGTCTCTCTGGCGCCACCTGGTACATCAACTAAACTCTCCAGCCCACGTCGAGCGTGCGCGTTGGAGTGTGATTTTCTTGATTTTATGAAAATAAGGGCACGATCTCCGGCAGATTGGACAAGTCTCACTTCTTTTTACGGTCTCGATGACGATTTTTATGTTTTCCACTTCTTTCCCGATTGCTCCTCATTCGGGCCCTCTTCTTCTTTTCTCTCCGTCTCTACAAACACCCTTTTTTACACTGCGCGCCCAGTGGGTTGCGTTTTTTTATCCTTGATGATATTTTTCCTGTTCATAGAAACTACCTCTTCTCTGAGACTTGTGACAATACTACCTGCGAGATGCTACCCAACCAAAAGTTCCGCCTCCCCCTTTATCTTTCCAATGTATTGCGCAATGAGCGTGTCAAGACTGTCTTAACATGTCTCGTTGCTGTACGCAGGGGGAGTGTGATGATTTCTTACGAAGACCATGCTTATGTGAAATTGAGAAAAGAATGATGCAGTGCTCGACGAGTGGACTTATTATGACTAGCTCCAGTCTAAACGTTGAATCAAGTCCCCTCTTTACCATACAGTATCCCATCTTATTTCCATTGCGTAAACTTTTCTTCCGGTGGCTATGAGACATGTAAGACACAGCTGGAAATAGCACGATGAAAAGGGGCGAGACACAAAAAGGGTTCCGAACCAATCATCGGGTCGAGGCCGGTTTTCCCCAGCGACGGCTTGTGTGGATCGACATTCCTCAGCTCATGTGTCTGCCTAGGATGTATTTGAGCCTTGAGACTACCCCTTAAAATATATGGCTGTACTAGGCCAGGTCCATGCGGAGAGCTATCGATTCTTGGATTGGGCTTCTGCCGTCAATTTTTGAGTTTGGGCTTTACGGAGCTGAAAATTGGACTGCTTGAGGATGAAACCTCTGAAACGCAGTACATTCTACGTAGATCGTGTAATTCTTGCGCGCCCTGTCCACTATAATGTAGATTCCAACGCCATCGCTTTCGGGTCTTTGACCGGTTTCTAATGACCTTCTTCAGGTACGCACAGTCAATGCTGCCTACGCGAACTGGAAGCTTCACGGTGCCGCGGACGTAGTTCCTAACGAAGCCCGCAGCAGGCACCCTAGCAAAGATACATACATGATCAAAAACTGTCTACTGTTGGGTTTCCCCGGCGGGAATCATACGAGCGGTCTTGCGCCAGTCTTCTCCATTCAAGAATTACACTGGAAAAGCTTTCTCAATTGGTCATTCAAAAACATGACCTCTGTGCTTACGGAGTCGTGGTTTCGTCATCTGCCCATCTATCTTGGTATGGTATTACTCTCCTCGACGAGGCCTGCAAGTATAAACGCTCGGAAAATGTCGATATATCTGTGGATATGAGCGGCCTCGCAGATCGGTTCAAGATGGAATAGGCTGACACTCTCTTCACCTGCAAGGATAAAACACCAAATAAAATTCACGACTAGTGGGCGCTGCAACGATTTCGTTTGGCATGAGACAAGAAGGCTCCGTTAGCATCTACTACAAACCGGGCCGTTCCAAATTTGCTTGTCGCACGCGCGGAGTAACTCAGGCGGTCATGGAGTTTCGGCGAATTGCATTTAGCAGATTTATTGAGCACAAATGAAGCAGCTTGGTGAAGTAGCTTGAAATATCTCGATTCTTATAGTAACCGACCTTTAGAAAGAGTACGCTATAATCATTTCGGGAGTGTATCATCTATATGGGAAAATGAAGAGTATCTCTATAATTTCGAGACAGAAAGCGTAAACCATCAACTCTACACATTCACTCAAAAACAACACCATTCCTCAGAGTCCCGATCCCCGAAACCGACACATCCATCTGCGTCCCTGGCACAAGATATTTTGGCGGTTGAAGTCCAGCACCAACACCTGTCCACATTAGCCACCATTCAAACCCAGAATAGAAAAACCTGGAAACAGAGAAAGGAACTTACCACCAGGGGTCCCCGTCATAATAACACACCCTCTTTGCAGAGTCGTCCCTTGCGAAAGGTAGGAAACCAAATACGCACAATCAAACAACAAATCACTCACGCTTTCCTCCTGTCGAACCTCCCCATCAACAACGGTTTTCAAAGACAATGTACTTGGATCCGCAATCTCGCTAGCGGCAACGAGACACGGTCCCAGTGGTGCGAAGGTATCGAATCCCTTCGAGAATCCCCATTGCGGGACACGGCCTGCCAGGGCGGGGTCGCGTTGGAGTTTACGAGAGGATATGTCGTTACCGACTGTATAGGCTGCGACGTGGGAGAGCGCGGAAGCGATAGGGACGTTTTTGGCTGGCTCGCCGATGATCAAACACTTGAGGATTACTTAGTTCGGTGTCTAAGAGGAAATGAGAGTCGAGCGTGAAATCGGGATCTTACTAGTTCGCCCTCGTAGTCTGCTTGGTCATCTTGGGCGAGTTTGGGAATTTCGACTGGTTTGCCGTGGTCGTGGACTGTGGTGTTGGGTTTGAAGAATATGAATGGGAAGGGGGGTGGTGTTCGGCCGGCTTCTTTGACTAGATTCAGGACATATATTGTTAGTGATTCAAATTCGGGTGATTCTGAAATTGCACTTCAATCATGCATCGTCTGCCTGTGAAGGTGTTGATTTGCGAGGAGATTGGTCCTAGACTCACTATGCTTGGCATAATTCAACCCTACACATCGTAGGATAGGGACCTCTTGCTGTGTCAACGGCCCTAGGATCGTCTGCACGGTCACAATCTCATCCGTGAGGCGGGTCTTTCCTGTAGTGTCGAAGATGTCCTCTCCTTCAATTACCACGGCTTGTAGCTTGTCTTTTTCTGTAATGAAGCCTAAGTCTGTCGTTGGTATCGGTAGGATTGGTTCGCCCCGGAGCGTTCGCCCGTCTGTTGCGATGAAGCGGATGAGACGTTTCCAAGGGAGGGACATTTTGCCTGTTTGTCGAATTTATTGTAAGAAAGGAAATTAAAACTGTATGCTTGATAGCTTGCAGGAGACTATATTTGGGTTGTTGAGGGGTTTATGTGCTATTTGGGTCTTCGGGTGTACTGGCCGGGGGTAGATCGGGTGCTGTCCGGGTCGCTTCCGGGCGAAGACAGTCGGGTTCCGACCAGAATATTGAGTCCATTTCTGGGAGCATTGACTGATTGATTCTATTTGGTTATAGTTCCGAGGATGTATCTTTGTGTAGTCATATATTTTCGTGTTCATTTCGCTACCAGTTTGACACCTACGCCAGCTTTAGTAAAAATCAAGACTTTTGAGATCTCAAGTAGATTTATAGTACTCCATGCAGCACATGAAAATCTCATTTAATTTCAGAATTTTGTTAAACATCAAATAAAAATCTATAAACAACTCCTCCGCGCATCTCTCTCCCAAGCACGATCAATTTCCACCTCCGCATCATAATGGTAAGCCCACATCTGCGTCGCTGGATCACTCCACTGATTCGGGCTATTGCTAAAAGGCTCACCCCGCGTCTCTGGACTCATAGCCTTATCACGAGCTTGTTGAAGTGGGCCATCAGCAAAGTGCCATAACTTGCCATTTAAAAGACTCGCTTCTTGCATCTTCCCTGCTCTGTCCATTCGGACTTTCTCGAAGATGTTGAGCGCACGGGTTATATCTTGGGTGTTTTTGATTTTTGATAGAGAGCGGGCAAGAGCGACGCCGTCTTCTACGGCCATTGCTGCGCCTGCTTTTCAATTAGCAATCTACCGTCACAAAATCACAAGGAGTGAAGAGCCAATTCGGTCACTCACCCTGAGACATGTATGGTAACATAGCATGTGCCGCATCACCCAGGATCACGATTCGGCCCATAGTCCACCGCGCCAAAGGTGTACCACTAACAAGCGGCCATTTGATGGTCTTTTCAATCATGCCGATAATCTTTTGAAGCCTGGTCAAGTCAGCAGATATTAACACATGTTCCTAGGTATTTCATACTTTGTGTCCCATCCGTCAAACTCACGCTTCATATCGCTCAGCGCTGTTGTTTGATCCCATGTCGAAGGGTCTGTATCATCGGGATGCGAAAGAACCATGTTAAATGATTTCCCTGCTCCAATTGTGTATGTCATGACGTGTCTTTGATCACCGATCCTGCTCAGCGTTAACGAAGATGACTTACAGACGAATGTTTCCATACACACCAGATATTCAAATTCGGGCGTTCCAAAAGCCAAGAAATCTCCGGATCTGCCTTGATACGTGCGACATCAACTGTTGCACGATAGGCTGCGAATCCGGTCTGTTCAAATGCAGGCCCATCATCAACCAATCTTCTTGCGACAGACTTGACACCTGCAAAAGTTAGTAAATTGTCAAACACCTGAAGGAGTCCCCTACCATCAGCAGCTACAATTAGATCCGCCTCTGCAAAATATCCGCTCTCAAGCAAAATTCCAGTCTTAGCAACATTATACTCAGTGACTCTGGCTGCAAGCTTGACAGTCACCCCGAGATCCAGTGCCCGCCGATGCAGCGCCGTGTGGAAATTAGCGCGGTGAATCACATAGTACGGCGCCCGGAACGTCTCGCGGAAATTAGGAATCAACTGCGTGAGACCAATCACACGTCCGGACTCCCATCGTCGGAATGAGATTGTCTCGGGCTCTGTGATATATTTCTCAAGGTACGGGTCCAGGCCGAGTCTGCTTAGAAGGCGGGTTGAGTTTGAGGGAATTTGGATTCCGGCGCCGACCTATAATCTGTGAGTACGGGGGTTTGAGGTAGGATATGAAGGGGTGAGATACTTACTTCGCCAAGTTCGGGTGCTTGTTCATAGATTGTGACGGTGTGTCCGGAGCTGGCGAGGGCTATTGCTGTCGCGAGGCCTCCTAGTCCGGCACCCACCACTATAATATTGAGGCGAACCTGAGGTACCTGGGCCGGGGTCGGGATTGGTGGATTCAGGAAGGTGAGACAGTTGCTTGGATAAGTCGGGTTCTGTGTTGCTTGAGTTTTGAGTCTTTGAAAACTATGCTGTCCAACTTACTTTGAGTGAGCTACCTCGAGCAGCTTCATCGTGAGCTTCACTTTGAATTGCCATCTTCAGTATGCCGGCTCGATCAACGCAAAAAATAAAGCTGATTGTGATTTGATGTGAGATAATGTCACCGCTAGCTTATAATGCCATGCTTCCCCGCGATCTAGAACTGCGACCGGGGATGGCTCCCGGTGTATCCCCGTCCTGGAAATTGAAGGTGTCTACATGACAACTTTGTCAGAATATAACTTGGAAGAATTTAAGGTCGAGAGGAAATCGAATCTCCAAAACCTCTTGCTTGAGTTGTGAAATACCAACGTTGTCTATCACCTATTGATTTTCAAAATGTCATCGACAGCACAGATCACCACCACCGATTCGGAGGAGAAGCTTCTTGCTGATCTAGAAGCAAGCAAGACTCTTCCTCTGTGGAAGCAGATGGCAAGACTGAACCCGCCCGCTCCAAGTCCGACTACTATCCCCAATGTATGGAAATACAAATCTATCCGACCGAATCTCGAGCGTGCCGGGAATCTCGTCCCAGCGGAGCAAGCCGAGCGTCGTGTCTTGATGTTAATCAATCCTGCCCGTGGTGAGTGTATAGTTTGATCATACTGAGAGACCTACTGATCCATTTCTACTTAGATGCGCCATATACAACCGACACATTGTATGCAGGCCTACAGCTTGTCATGCCGAACGAGACCGCTCGTGCACACCGACACACGGCGTTTGCTATGCGCTTCATCATTGAAGGCCAAGGCGGCTTCACAGCCGTTCACGGCCGGCGCATAAAGATGCAGCGCGGAGATGTAATTCTCACCCCGACGTGGAACTACCACGACCACGGCAAAGACGGATCAGGCCCGATGGTCTGGCTCGACGGGCTAGATTTGCCCAATTTCCGACATTTCCCAGTTCATTTCGTCGAACATTTCAATCAGCCACGATATCCAGCCGAGGACGTTGATAGTACTACTTCGCCACTGGTATTCCCCTGGGCGGAGATGAAGGCCCGTTTGGATAGTTCGTCCGGCGATTGGGCAACGCAACGGTATCTCAAAGCAGATGGTCGTGAAGGTAGTTATCCTCCTTTTCTTTCTATTTTCTATTTTTCTTTCTTGTTTTTATTTGCAAGTTTTCCGCGCATTTAGTACGAACCGTGCAGCTGATCTATACAGTGAGTCGAGTTCTGGGCGGTTGCGCCGAGCGCATTTCCGCAGGTTCATCTGCGCCATCCCGGCGGGAGACGACCTCTTCTGTTTATCACGTCGTGTCTGGGAACGGACATTCGATCATCGGGGACGCGAAATACGAGTGGGAGGCCGGTGATACCTTCTGCATCCCCTCGTGGTACAAGTATCAGCATTTTGCGCACGGCGAAAAGGTGTATCTGTATCGATTCGACGATCGACCCATGTTAGATGCTTTGGGATTCTATCGGTCCGAGGAAATGGACGTGGAAGCGCTGGTGTCTGATTGAAATTTCTAACTCCTGTTGATCTCTGGATGATCCTAGCCGATCCCTTAGGGCTAGATAATGACAGCCTAGCAAATCTGTGTGACTGATCTCACTGGTAAACGTAGATGGTGTCTGCGAGCTGTTCCATGTCTCCTCGTTCGCCCCACTGTTTGACGGGGACAGCATGGGTCTCACGTTGTCCCCGAATTCTTACCCGAGGTTGGTTCCAAGGACCCGCGCGTATTTGCTTGAGCGCCAATTTTGAGGCCGGGCAAGATGCTCCGCCGCTTGCTCTGTGCGTCTACTGCGGGCCAGAAGACACTAGTGTGAGGCGATGTCTCGAGGATGTCGAGTGCAGGTACACAAATAGGTACCAAGCCACCTCAAGATGGCAAGAGTGTATACAGCCACCGGTGACTCTGTGTCATGTCACATTCAGTCGCTGGTTCGAAGTGTTCAGCCCTTGATGTTGATTTGATGTTGACCACTTGACCCGTAAGGGCTTCAGGGGCAGACCCACGCCGTACACCTCGTATCCCCCCTAAACAGAAACCCAAAAAAAAAGCCCGGCAATCAAACATTAATCTGCGTCGCGACTTCGCTACACACTGTGCGATCCCGTAAATTAATCCGCTATCACACTCACATGTAACCTGAGAGAAAAATCTAACCTCCACGGCAAAGGCCCCCAAAAGGGCCCCCGGAGGAGGCGATTGGTGGGCTCCTCCAAGCTGATGGCGGACCGAAGATCACGACACCGACCCAATCACCTTCAAATATCGGTCCATTCTATGCAAGGCCGCGGAGTCCGCTTGCGATAGTCAAATCAGCATCCCGATTCCCTAGTGATCCCTCACCGGATCCACCTGAAACTAGCGACCCCCCGCCCATCTTGTGCCCTCGGGGGACACTTCCAAGGCTGCCGTTCCTCAGAGTGGACTCTGCCCCTAGAGTAGGGTGTTTCAGCCTCTGCAACGCAAGGTGTCGAATGGCTGGTTATTGGACCGTTACGCGGTCCTCTGGAAAACTGTGTTCCTGGTTCCTGTGGAATGGCCCGAAGTCTCCACACTGAGCTTTGGGGCTTTGAAGTCGACTTATATACCGCAGGGATTATCCGCTCTTTCTGTTCTCCAGTAAGCAAGTCTTCTCTTTCACTCTCTTTTTTCGTGCTGGGCACTCCTTTCACAGCAAAATGTTCACCCTTCCACTCGTATGTCAATGCATCTATGTCGATGGGTCCCTTGAAACCCCTTTGAACAATGGAATTCTCGTCGCTAACCGAAATATGTCTATAGATTCTGGCTGCTGGCAGTCTCCCCCTCATTTTCGGGGCTCCAGTGCCTTACACTCACTCTATCAAATCAAAGGAGACTATCACTCATTCTCTCAACGGACGCAGCACCGACTTGTACTCTGCGGTCTTCGGTGGTGACGGTTTGGTGTCGGACGGCTGGCCCGCCTTGGAGGAATGGATCTCTAGCTTCGACGACATGTTCGAGAGCAACCGTGCTACCATCATGGAGAGCTGTGCTCAATTTGGTGTGGACAACAACACCGACGAGGAGACCGATAACATCAAGAGTTCCATCGCCTCCATCGCCGAATCGAGCGGTCTGGACTCTCGTTTCATCCTGGCTATTGTGATGCAGGAGAGCAACGGTTGTGTTCGTGTCAAGACCACCAACTATGGTGTGAACAACCCTGGTCTCATGCAGAGCCACGATGGAACTGGTACCTGCAATGACGGAACTCCTACCACGCCCTGCCCCCAGTCGGAGATCCACCAGATGATTCTGGATGGTGCCTCTGGTACTTCTGCGGGCGCTGGTCTAAAGCAGTGCATTGAGCAGTATGGCGGTACCGGTGACGTTACCAACTACTACAAGGCTGCTCGCTGCTACAACTCTGGTTCCATTGCCTCCAATGGTAACCTGGGCGCCGGCATTGCTACTGGCTGCTACGTTTCTGATGTCGCCAACCGTCTTCTGGGCTGGTCTACTGGAACTAGCAAGTGTTCGGAGAGCACCATTGCCGATTTGACTGGTAGCAACTGGAGCGGTGGTCAATCTTCCTCTGAAACCAGCTCTAGCGCAAGCGCTAGCTCTAGCACCAGCACCAGCACCTCCACCAGCACCAGCACCAGCATCTCCACCGCTGCTCCGGTGCCCACGACCACCTCTGAGGCTGCTCCCACCGTCGTCGCTACCACGACTCCTGTCATTCCAACCCAGGCTGCCGTGCCTACTACGACCGCTATCCCCACCCCGGCTGCCACTTCTAGTGCCACCTCAGCCGTGACACCCAGCGCCGCCCCATCGCAACCCACTGCCTCGTCAGCAGCTGCACCCATTTACCCATACGCCACCACATCTTGCACACAATACACCACCATCACCGGTGGTGAGTTCTGCGACTTTGTCGACACTCTCTTCGGCATCAGCGCATCAACACTTCAAAGCCTCAACCCCGGTTTGGACAGCTCATGCTCCAATCTCTGGCTTGGATACCAGTACTGTGTCAAGGCGTGATGGCACGTGACCCTTCATTTCGGTCCTTGATTTACACTTCGTTCCCACATTGGTTGGGCCCCTTCTTTTTACATAACCCTGACTCCATCTTGACGGTGGAAGGTGAACATTTCTCGAAAAGATGTCTTTGTAAGACAGTTGGCATTCTTTACTGCACATACAGACGGGGCTGGACTGGTTTCTAGCCCTGGTCTCTATTTAGCGAGCCAGCACGATTTTACGATTTTGATACCACTGCGATCTTGCAGAATGGATATTCAACACATTCTCTTCCATTCATATTGCTCATATGTGCTTTCTTGTAATTCTCGTCGTAACTGTCCATTCTAACATTAGGAAGTAAAATGTTGCTTTGATGCATCGAATTTATTTTTCTCCTGTGTGGAGGAGAAAAAGAAAACCCACGTTACATTCCTAGGCGTGTCTACCGGCCTTGCATCTGCATCTCTGGCTCTAATGCAGCTGAATGCATCATACGGCGACACCTCCGTTTTCTTCTGCACGGTTCTAAAAGTACCAGTAAGGCGTCACAATGTAGCGCAGAGAGTGGGGTTAGCGGGCGTTAAGCGGTCTGCTCTCATTCGATTTCACGTCATGTCATGCCACGTCCGATTCAGGCCAACCATATAGCTAAGATGCAGATTACGTAGATTCAGGATTGAAAGCGCGTGGCTCCTTTCTTCCGTTTTTCTGGTACATTTCTGGTTGGTTCTTCTTGTGATTTCGCTGTGGCTGACGTGGTGGTACTTTTCCATGCCGCTTGATGTGGGCGAAGTGGGAATCATGTAGAGTGAACCGATGCTAGTATGTCATAATTCCTGACGGACGAAGGGATTTTATATTTATACTTATGTTATGCCTTTGGTCTCTCGTCTTTTTTCTTTAATATACCAGTAGCATTCACCCTTCAGGAAATAACACATTCGAGCATAATGAAGCATGGAAGACATAGAGTCTATTGTCTGTTGAAGTGTTACAAGGTGTGAGCCTCACTGCTGCATCTAAGTAGGAAAAAATCGTGTTTCTCAAATTTATTATAGAAGGGTCTGGCAAAACTCTCCCCAAAGTCTAGATCCAGGAATGCACAGCCTTTGTGTGATAAATCCTCGCTTAGCTTCGTGATGTATCTTCATTAGTTATCAAAGAATTCATCGCTATTTACAGTGAGCTACATCGGTATCAGGGCCCTTTAAAGATCAACATGACTCTTGATTATGTCTGCGGTCAGGAAATACGGAGTAAATATGTACTTCCTACAATCGATTTAGTTGTATTCAGTACCATGATAAGAGGTGGTATTCTGCTAGGCAATAACAAAATAGAACTCAGGCCCCGAGATCTCGAATAATTCCAGCTTTTTTCTGCGCAACGTACAAATAGGCATTTCCTGGCGCTGTGGCAAAGAATAAATGGTTACGCATGGCCGCCCCTGAGAGGCGTACATCTCCCGGATTGTCTGGCTTCACAATAGCGATCTCTTCAAACCAGGGAGTAAGTGCCACAAAATCAGAAGTGAGAATTTGCAGGTCAACAAGTATCAGAGGCTGGAGAGCCTGGCCATTAGCGGTACTTATTGGCGTTGCGCCTTGCATGGCGGCACCGTGGAGTGCCGTATCGAACTGAAGCGCCATGAGATCGGACATGAAGAGAGTAAGCACGTTGCTTCCTGTATCATTGCATACCTAAGAAAGGCCGTGTCAAGTGTTCGCTGCCACCATACTAGAGTGGTAGCCTGACCTGGGCGTGCAGCTCGTTTGTGTTATTAATTATCTCAAGTCATCAATGATATAGCTCAGATTGTGAGATACCTGGTGCATATGAAAGGTGTTCGAATAAGGAAAAGTTTCCGACACAGACTGAACCATTTGCTGCGGCTAACAGTGAAAAAAATATGACATACGATTAGCCTGAGACGATTGATGATACCATATAGGGTTATATGATATTTGCCTGAAGTTCATGTTGCTGGATCATTTGCTGATATTGTAATGTCTAAAAATATCATTAGTATGAAGCAGTGGAACAAATAGCCCATGGGTCGATGGATATTGAACTACATACCTCACACCATCTCATTGCGTTCCTGGGTACCGACTTGTCTTTCCATGGGTCCCTCTCGACTCGTCGTCCCTCAACAAGGTAGACTGGGGGGTCGCTTCGTTGGCGTGGTCCGAGCTCGCCACTCTCATACAGGCGAATGAGAGCTTCGACATTCACTCGCTGGGCTTTGCCAAAATCAGTTTGCAGAAAAGCTTTGAGCTGCTCTACTCGCTCTGCAGGCTGGAGGATGTAGGGTATCGGACACGCGGGACTGAACTGGGGCTGTGGATCTGCCATATTGAAGAGCGCTAGGCAGTGGTTGGTGAATAGTTGGATAATGTGGGATTTACAGTGACGCAGCAAAAGTCCCAGCACCCCTCAACCCCTCGGGACCCACCTATCACACCGCCCGTGACAAGGCTCTACCTGCCTGCCAAACTGCTTACCAAGTCATAGTATAACGCAGCCAAAGTAGCTGAGGCACATGTTGAAAATCTATCAAGGCACTTTTCTGGTTAAAAGTGAAAGTTCTGGCATGTTAGGTATACACAAATGGGTTCCTGGCTGACATTGGATGGATTTGTTAGGGCCTCGAGGCACTTGAGGCCTATCGGGCTAATGTCACAGTAGTCTTTCCCGTTCACGCTTCGATTACTGAGCTCTTACAGCGATCAAAAAACAGTTCTACCTCCGGGAGAAAAAAGCGGCAAGAGGTGAGCAAAAGAATGGAAAGGGAACGCAAAGAAGTGGCAGAGAAAATCTAGTCCATAGGAATAATTTTGGCCCACCATTGAAAGCTATATATCCCCTGCAAATACCCTCTAGCTCTTGCAGGGCCTTCTCTCGGGATGAAAGTCCTTTGCATCTTCATCGTACAAGCTCCGAAATTTAGGATTGTTCAACATTGCGGGGAACTTTCCCCGCACTTCCTCTCTATCCGACACATCCCCGACTATGTCATTTGTTCCCGGCCGTTCCCCGACCACAACGAAGTAGTGTTTCCGCGTCAACCCCGGACTCTACCAGACACAGAGCTGGTTATGGCCCCGTCAGACTCACCCGATAACGAGAATGCACAGCCAGCGTCCAAGCGGCGCCGCGTTGCCGTAGCCTGCGATGCATGTCGCACGCGCAAGTCCCGCTGCGATGGCTCCCGTCCTCGATGTTCGCTTTGCATCGATCTGGGATTCGAGTGTATCTATACACCGCCTGTCACGGCGAATAACTTGATTGTGCAGAAGGATTATCTGCATGGGCTTGAAGAGCGGGTGAAGAAGCTTGAGGAATCGTTGGTGGCGGTTCGAGGAGATGTTGATGGGTTGGTTGCGAGGGAGAATGTGGGTGTTATAGGTGGGAGGAATGAAGATCGGAGGGCATCAGTGCCTGATTTGGTTGGAACAGAAGATGAAGTGGATGCGATGGGGGCTGTCACGTTCGCTGATGAACAAGATTCGGGATTCTTCGGTATATTCACCCCCCGTGTCTTTTGGGGGGGATTTGCTAATTTGTGACAAGGTCCCTCGTCTAATATCGCTTTCTTGAGACATCTGTCACGCGCTGTTGTGCAGCAAGGATATCTCTTATCGCCTGGTGCTGCGGAAGGTGGCTTGGTGAGTGCGTCACGGCCGCCTTCTCCATCGCGGAAAGCTGGCCGGGACAAGCAGGGCCAGGTCAACATCTTTGCGTTACCTCCTCAGTCTGAGACATTGGCTCTGGTTCAGAGATACTTCTCCAATACTGGACTATTATTTCCCTATATTTACCCGCCAGTGTTTTTGGAAACTTACCATGAGATGTCCCGAGAAAACTTCATGAAAGTCCGAAGGACGTGGCTTGGCCTGTTGAACATGGTCCTAGCCATGTCTTCCATTACAGCAGTCCCTGGTGGAGCCAAAGCAGACACACGAATTGCGGAATCGGACGTTTTCTATCAGCGGGGTCTGGGCTTGTGTGGGAGTGAGATTCTAAGAGGCACAACTCTGGAAGTTGGTAAGACTGCTCGCTCGGACTTTTGCTGCACACTGGTTGATGCTCACCTTTTAGTTCAATTCCTTTTACTCATGGGGCAATACCTTCAGGGCACACAAAAGTCCGTCCAAGCATGGACGGTTCATGGATTGGCTGTAAAGGCTGCTCTACAGCTTGGTCTACAGTCCAAGACCGCTTCCAAGTCATTCTCGCCCCTTGAACAAGAGACGAGAAAGCGCACTTGGTATGGATGTGTAGTATTAGACCGGTAAGAAGCCACAGGGGCCTGAACTGGAGATCAACAACTAACCTTTTGTAGAACCCTGAGCATGACCTTTGGGAGACCGGCTACCATACCTGACAACTACGTAAAACTTGAGCTTCCCATAAAGCGCGATTTTGAAAAGTCATCTGCATTCGTGGATGATGAAACCTCGTCACTAAGTGTCGGATTCTTCAATTCGACCGTGTAAGTCAGCCTCACTTCACCCTATATCTGTACTGACAACTCCGTCTAGAACGCTATACAAGCAGCTGTGGAACGTTCTCGACCTATTGTACGGCCAAAATATTGGCTGTGACTCCCCACTACCTGTCAGTGAGACCATGTCCCACATTTTCACCATGGAACAGCACCTATTCTCGTGGGAACGATCACTACCTCAAACTCTACAGCTCGTCTCCACAGCAAGCCTCGACGATATCCCTCTGCAGCAATTATCTTCTGATCCGCAATACTTCTCTTGGAAGTTTCGTGTGATTTTGACCCTTCGATACTTAAATCTTCGCGTCTTACTTCACAGACCAGTCCTAGTCAAATTCATCGCTGCTAGCAGGTCTCCTGATCGTGATTCGCAGGAGCTAAAACTCCTCCAGCAGATTGGGATAAATAGCATGAAGATATGTACCGACTCCGCAATGGAGATTATCGACATTGTTCATAAGATTATCACCGAGCCTGAATGGAAGCAGAGCTTGCTTGGGGCATGGTGGTTCTCCTTGTATTATAGTGAGTCTCCCTGATTCTACTGCGTACCGGAAAACTAACAAAAACGTGACTCAGCCTTCAACGCAGCCTTGGTCATAATTGGCGCTGTCTGGATCTACCGCGACGCTAGTCTCAGCGCCTCTTCAATGACAACACAAGCCAAGAAAGCCGCCCAGTATCCCAGCCGCGCTGCGACAGCACTTTCAAAACTTGATAACGGAAACCGTCTTGTTGACAGATGTCGTTATTATCTGGAACAATTCAACAAGGTTCTAATCGATCCAGGTAAGCTTATTTCCGTTTCCTCTGTGAGAGAATGGGCCGACTGATACTACCAGAAACCGATGATCCGACACCTACGTTTGCTCCTATGCTGGAGCGAGGGTCACTGCCAGCCGGTGAGTTCAGTCTCTCCCCATTTGGAATGGAACTTGGAGAATTCATGATGGATGATGATCTCGTTGCGATGATCGACAGACAAGCGCTTTTGTCCACTGATACAGACTCTACTTATCCAATTTGAGCATGTAAAATGATGTTCAGATGAATATATAGCAATGGAAAAGTGACTAATTTACTTGATACAATTGCCCTTATAATTCAACGCAACAGACACCTCTTATTCAAAGCTCCATCTCTCTAGCCAAACTAGCCCGATGCGCAATCTTCGCCAACAACGGCGCCATCCCTGCATGATTACACTCAGGCTGGAACCTCTTCCCCAGCAAATCCTTCCTCTCTCCCCTCTTCCCAAAACTAAACCCAGGCGTTCTCTCCACACAACTGAACTGCGCATCTGCGCCTCTCAAGGCACAAATCTCTTTACTCACACAATCCCCATTGCAAGCCGGAACCTCAAACCCACGCGTCCTCCTCGCCCAAAACTTTTCAAATAACCCCTCATCTTTCTCCATCGCCACAGTAACATTATGCCAAAACGCAGGGGTCAGTTCCTCCTCCTCAGATACTGACACATCAAGCCTGGCCCCATAATCCTTCTTCGCAGAGTAATAAGGAACCCACTCCGGCTCACCCTCAAGATCAGTGATATTCGCGATATACTGCGTATAATCCAACACACCAAAAGTGACAGGGTCGATCTCGTAGACTCTGAATGAAGGCGGCCCCGAGGTAGGCGTCATCGAAGGTGCAACGTACCCCATCGCAACAGCATTGTCCCAGCTCCGGTGCTCATAATCAGAATACGATATTTGAAATTCGTCCGTATGTGTATGCCCGTAGAATAATCCGGCGATGGTAGCCTCGTATCGCTGCACTATCTGATCAAAATAGTGCGAGTGGTCGCGGAAGTGGTCGACATTTCCACTTGGAATGTGTGAGATCAGCCAGACGCGCTCGGAGGCGGCTTCGGCGGCGGAGAGTTCAGAGATCAGCCAGGCGAGCTGGTTGTCCGGGTCGAAGAGCATTGGTTCTTCGTAGGAGAAGAAGTTATATTTGTAATAGAAGATGCTGTTGTAGGAGATTATGCGCAGTTTGGTGTTTTTGTGAACCGCTGAGTAGGAGCCGTGTTTTGTTGCAGTGGATATGGCTTGGTTGTTGTCGGTCAGGGCTAGCCAGTAGGCAGTAAGGGCGTCGTAGGCCCATTGGGGGTTGTATGTGCTTGGGGTGTTGGTTGAGGGGAAGAGATTCAGGGGTGCGGTGTCATGGTTTCCTAGGGCGGCGTAAACGAGGCCCAGATTTGATTCTATGGTGCTGAATGTTGCGTTGAAGTCGGAGAGAACTTCGCTTTTGTCGACTAGCCACACGTCGTGGGCGACTACGTCGCCCGTGTAGATTGAGAAAGATGGATTGAGGGACGTGATGGCGTCCATCATGCTTTGTTGGAGGCGGTGCGGTGGATCGCATTTGGAGTTACCCCAGGAACCGCATGGTGATGAGGTATTTCCCGGAGCATCCTGCTCAGTGTATGCTCGGCAGCAAATGGGCTTCGTGCAGTCGAAGTTGGAGCCGGTCTCGTAGGACAGGTCGACGTGGGTGTCGCTGAAGTGGACTACTTTGATCGGGGGCTTTCCGCTTGGTGGCGGTCGACTTATCGATGATTTTGCTGAAGGAAAGGGGAGTTTATATGGTCGAACAGCTGGGAAGTCACAAAGGCCGACTAGACTGGCACAAAATGTTTTGGCCGTGTGAGAACCCAACTTTAGGTTCTTGAGAGAGTAGTATACTGCAGGGCCTTCGTTTGCAATGATACCGGAGCATACGTCGGAGTCTTCGGCCTGGCTACTAGATTAGCTCTCGAACGTTTAATTATAGGAGAGCGCTTACACCACTGAGATCGCAAACTCCGGTCAGAACCTCCTCCAAAAAGGGTTCTCCGAAACCAGCAACTAGCTTGAGGCCACCAAGGAGAGCCTATTTTCGATAAAAAATATTAGCTGAGATTCGTGTCTCTCAGTCCTGCAATTTACCTGGCAGCTACCACAGTCCACAGCCTCCTTAAAATCATTCCAGATGGTAGCTATCCAGCCATCAGCCGGCTTGGCTTGTACACCAGTCAGAAAAGACAAAGGGGCAAATGTCGCGAAGAGAATAGCCTGCTTCATCTTGCTTGGAAGGCACTGGTGGGACCTTGTATAGAACTCTAAAGCAGAGTCGTGAAGTGCTTTTCCACTTCAATACAGACCAGCTTCGCCTGTAGTAAATTGAATTGGAGCTTTGCATGGCTTATATGCCTCCAATGAACCGAGGATAGCAAATGCCCAGATTCACAGGTGATCATCCAATTTGACTTGGAAGCGGAGACGCTCCTGCAGCTAGTTCTTCAGGAATAAGCGAGGCAACCAACGGGCCTATCGCACACGGGCATTGGCTGCGTCTGGCATTCTCACACCGACGGGGGCCCGGGCAGGGCGATCAGCAAAAAGAACGTCTCAAGAGCTATGTCTCCATAAAACGTAGAGACCGCAGAATTCGGGTCAGGAACGGAACTTATTGCAGGCCGATCGGGCGAGCAAGAGGGGAACCGCAAGTGCATACTCGAATGAGGGCTGATGCCAAGCAGCTAGCGGGTTGGCACCTGTAACGCTGCGCGGTGTAGTCCATCACCAAGTGTTTCTCGGGGTCAATTCATCGGCCGTGGGGGTAAATTTATGGATTCGCATGGGAAAAGGGGCAAATGGACTGATTGATAAGGAGCAATTCAGGGGGAAGTTTCACCAGGAGCCTCATAGGAATATTATTGGGTGTGAGGTGCCCAAGCTAACATGCCAAGCTCATAGCCTGCATGATCGGATTGTATGTGGAGATGTCAGATCGCAGATCCCAGAGCTTTGGGGTACAAAGTAGGCTAATGGAGAAACATTGGACGGTATTCGGGTTAAGTGTGGGTGGGATTGGACTACAATTTCGGCACAATTTTGGTTTCAAGTGGCCGATCTTCGAGCTATTACGATGGTCGTCCTAGCTAGTTCATGGGTAATTGTCATTACGGAACCGGTAGATCGTCTAGAGCTTCTTACATACAAAATCCGGAATTTTAAAAATCTAAATAACCTAGTCTGTTCGCTTCCCAGGTCGCTAGGAGAGGGTCATCTCAATCCAAAACGGTAGAGCCACGGCTCCCTCGGAGCCCCGCAAACCTTCCTCGGGTTCGGGTGACGGAATTTCTAGGAAACGACCGAAGTTTAAACGACCTGCTCAAAGCATCTCTATTGTTCAGAGTCGACCCTCGATCCCTGGTCTAAGGAGACGAGTCAATATAGTGGACCGATGAGGAGGTGGCGCCAGCCTTCCTATGGGGCCCTGTCGTCATTGGCGTCCGAGTTGGTCGAGTGGATATCGTGAGAAATTTCAACTCGGGCTTCGAGAGCTAGGATAGGGTTGGATGGGGGAGAATAAAGGGTAGTGATGAAGGGAGTAGACAGGACAAGAACATGGACTCCGAGACAAGAAGAATCAATAAACAAGAGGGGAATCAATAGCGGTGAATGGAGACCCAAAGTTCAGCGCAAACGGTCTTTTCCGATCGCGGGGGCCAATGACACCCTTGATCATGACCATCTCCAATACGATCTCGCCTCATGGTTCTTCCGGCTCGATCCTCATTCGGGTTCTGGCTTCAATCTCCGTGTCGACTCAGTCAAGGTCACCTTTACCTCACTTGATCTCTATTACCTCGAACGCTCGACCCTTACCCCGGATTCGGTAGCTCAGTAGCTCAACGGTTCTCTTTCTCCCCCGCAAAGCACACAAGACCATGGAGCTTTGCGACCCACGCACGACTCCCCCTCCGTGATGCAATGACCTGCCCTTCCTATTGATTTCTCATCACGACACGCAAGACCTACGAACCTAGCTGCTCGCCGCGGCGGTGCGCCCGGTCACAATGCAGACCCGTCAACCGGCCACTCTCGGGGTCTCGATTACCTTCTTCGTCATTGCCAGCGTCTTCGTCGCCTTGCGGTTCGTCTCGCGCATATTTATCGTCCGCAAGGTCGGGTTACACGACTGGTTGATGCTGGTCGCCTGGGTATGTAGGGTCTTTCGGGCCTGGTCCCTGCATGTGATCAGAATTGGACGGCGCGACGCGCCCCAAAAACGACTACAATTGCGACTGCCAGGTTCATTATCATTCGGATCAAATGCTAATACGCTCCTAGGTAATTGATTTCGGCTTTTCGTTCTCGCTCTTTTACGCGACTAAATATGGACTCGGTCTGCATGCGCAAGACATCCTGCCCGAGAACGAGGACGGCCTTAACAAGGCCAACTATGCCTTCACCGTGCTCTACGTGAGTCTTTGCCTGGGCTATCTTTTGTCGCATACTGATCAGCATAGAATCCGGCATTGATGGCCGTCAAGACCTCCATCCTAGTCTTCTACTTGACCTTGACGCGCAACCAAAAGGTCTTTCGATGGGCCAATTATGTTACCTTGTTTGTGGTCAACGCGGCAGGCTTTGCCTTGACCATGATCAATGTCTTTCAATGTCATCCTGTTTCAGCGGCCTTCTATTCAACGGTCCCTGCCTCCGCGAAATGCATCGACATCGTCACGCTCTACCTCTCCTCGTCCCCGGTCAACATCATTACCGACTTAGCAATCCTCTTTCTCCCGATACCACTCCTGACGCAAATGCGTCTCCCATATAAGCAGAAATGGATTCTTGTTATCACATTCAGCTTCGGTTTCTTCGTAGCTGTCGTCGATGTGATTCGAATCGCTTTCCTCCAACGGGCCGCGACCTCTCGCTCATTGGCTCTTAAGACGATTCACATTCAGAACGTCGGGACTGCGGATTTCAGCTGGTACGCATCGCTGTCATTTATGTGGTCAGTTGTTGAAGTCAACATTTCCATCATCTGTGGATGCGTCCCAAGTCTCAAACCTCTAGTCGCTCGCCTTGTGCCCAAGTTGATCAGAGACACCAACGGCACTCAAACCAGCCCACCCAACTATGCAACAGGGGATAGCCCAGTCGCTTTGCCTCCAGCGGCTACCATTCCTCGTGGCCCATCTGCCTCTTCATCCCCAGCAGACCGCAATGGACGGAAACCTTCTCAGGCTGGGGGTGAAAGCACATCCCAGCAGCAGGAATCGAATGCACCGATCAGTATGATGGATTTTTTGGGCCATCCACAGTCAGGCCCTTCCGATCTCGAGGCCTATACCACTGCTACATCCGGCTATCCTGCCGAAGTCCGGTTCTTCGACTTTGTCAACATGAAGAACCCGGAAAGTATGCTCAAGCTGAATAACAAAGAGTCCATTGCGCCCATTGCATTGACTTCTCTTCTTTTCTTCCTCTGGGGCTTCGCATATGGCTTCCTTGATATTCTAAACACACAGTTCCAGAGAATTGTCAAACTTGACTCATGGCACTCATTGGGTCTCCATGGAGCCTATTATGGTGGCTACGTGGTTGGTCCTCTGCTTGTTGGTAGGCCAGTGTTAAAGATCTGGGGATTCAAATCCACTTTCATCACTGGACTATGCATCTACGCCTGTGGAGCCCTAGTATTCTGGCCCTCTGCTGTCCTCACGTCCACTGCCGCATTCACAGTTTCGAACTTTATCGTGGGTTTCGGCCTTGCCGTTCTCGAGACGGCGGGGAATCCATTCATCGCTCTCTGTGGACCTCTTGAGAACTCCGAAATTCGACTCAACATCTCCCAAGGTATACAAGCCATAGGGAGTGTCGTATCACCTCTACTTGCAAAGAAAGTTCTTTTCAAAAATGTCACAGACGTCGCCTCGTTGGTGGATGTGCAGTGGACATATCTTGGTATCGCCCTCTTCGACGTGCTCTTAGCACTCGTCTTCTGGTACTTGCCAATCCCCGAAGCCTCCGATGAAGACCTGGAAGAATTAGCCAACCGGCGCAGAGAAGATAACATGACCAAGGTACTTGGAATTCCTGTTGTCTGGCTGACCCTTGGTCTTGGTATCTGGTCACAGTTCTTCTACGTGGGCGGACAAGAAGTGCTTTCGGTCAGTCTCGAACGATTTGTCCAGAGCGTAAATGCACCAACTTCACTCGAGCCGTTCGACATTCTAACAATCGGCCACACGGTATTTGCCATTGGCCGATTCATGGCCGCCTTCGCGCAGTGGTTCCTCAAACCTCGCTGGATTCTGATGGTCTCCTACATCGGCTTGATCGTCTTCTCCGTCCTCTGCATGAAGACTACCGGCACGGCTGCAATTGTCATGGCAATGATGGTCTACCTCTTCGAAAGCGGCGTCTTCAGTATAATCTTCGCCATATCCCTGCGTGGAACCGCCCAACACACAAAAACTGCCGCAGCTCTCCTCACGGTTGCCGTCAGCGGCGGCACATACTTCCCCTTCGCCGAATATGCCGCCTACCTCTCCCACGGAACCCCATGGTCATACTGCGTCCTGGTTGCAGTTTTCTCCGCCGGTGCTATTTTCCCTCTTTATCTCAACCTCGTCCCCGCTGCCAAAAAGCAAGTCGATCCAGTGCCAAATGATCACCTCCGTCATCACCGTCGCCGCCGCCGCCGTCGTAGCGGCCACGTTCACGCCGTTTATCGTGAAAAGGACAACCCATCAATGGGCGGCGTCCTCTCCCGCCGCCGGAGTCTCGTGTTCAATCCAGACCTCATGCCCGATCTTCCTATGCCTGGTGAGACATATCAAACTCCGACCCAACAGTACCGAGGCATCGGGAACATGACTTCGAGATCGAATTCAGATACAGGGTCATATTCGGAATCTTCGAAGCATAAAGATTCTCCAGCTGAGTCGCCGATATGATGATTCCATAATCTCATATCTCTTTTTTTTGACTTCCGTCATGCACATATCACCACGGTCGTCATATTTGTTTCTCTTTGATGGCCCCAGGATACCCCTCTTGCTGCATTCTTGGGTGGCCTCTTTCTGCATATTAGCGTCGGTGTTTGGAGACCAAAACTCTGCTTCTTTGGGAGGTTATTTATTACATTACACATAATTGCACATAGTTTATTTTAATTCAATGTATTCATTTCGATACTTCTGAAGGGGATCGACTGAACGTGTAGAAATACATTTTATAATACGAAGAGCGATGAATTGAGGCTATGTGGGAAGTAGGCTATGACACCGGGCTGAGACTGAGTACTGCATAGCCTCACTGCTCTACACAAGTGTAGGTCATCTAGCGCCAATTCTGCGTGTAGATCTGCAAATCCTTCCCCATTAGGATTCTGCGAAAATGTTGGGCTGCATGATCTTTTCCCGTCGGGTGCCAACTTGGCGCTGTGCTCTTGTCTGGATGAGGCTGAGGCATGGGGGGCGAAAGAGAGGCGACCCCGCCCCTGAGATATGAGAAAAGGACCGGAAATTTTCATTTACTACACACTCGTCCAGTCGTCCCTTCATATTCTCTGTCCTCTTGAAGTCATTTTATATTTTCATCATGGACTCAGAATCAGTCAGATCAGGCAAAAAGCGAGTGTCTCAGGATGAGGATGAAGTATCCTCTAGCTTGGAAGTCGATTCTCAATCATTCAAAAAACAGCATAATTCATCCAGCGTTCCGACCTCGGAGACTCCAGTCTATGTGGCTCCAGCCTGGGACGATTCTTGGGTAACCGGGAAAGCACCGCTCTCGTATTCCAGTGGCGTTTATGGGCGCAGTACCACCGCAGAAGAAGCCGGGCACAGTATCATCGCAGAAGAATCTCCGCTTTCCCCAGCGATTAGTGAAGAAAACATAGTGCTAGCAAAGGCACCGATGAATGACGGTGTTTATCTGAACGACGTCCCGACAGACGGTCAAAGTCCAATTTCTTCCGCTGCCTTGCAAGGGGACTTCAAGACGGTGAGGCTTTTGCTTGATGCCGGCGTGGTTGCAAACGAGGAAGAATGCCACACAATCAGTACTCTTCTCGCTTGGGCAGTTGACCATGGAGATTCCGAAGCCCCTTGGCTTCTCGCTGATGGACGAGCTGACGTGAGCCCACGACTGAGGGTTGGCAGCTTCGGTAGTCCTCTTGCTCTGGCATCTGCGTTTTGGTCACAAGGAACTGCAACAACGGTGGAAATCTTATTGGAGGCAGGAGCAGATGTTAACATGCAATTGACATCAGGAGAATATGGTAGTGCTCTCGCTGCGGCATGTGCTGCAAGACGGTTGTCAAACGTAAAGCTTCTGCTTCGGAGAGGAGCAGACATCAACCTGCAATTGAAGTCTGGAAGATATGGCAGTGCCCTGGCTGCGGCATGTGCAGATTGGTCTCCAATGATCACAAAATTCATAGCATTTCTATTGGAGGCAGGTGCAGATGTTGATATGCAACTGATGTTTGGGGAATTCGGAAGTGCCCTCGCTGCGGCATGTGCTGCAGGACGGTTGTCAAACGTGAAGCTCCTACTCCAGAGAGGAGCTGACATTAACCTACAACTGAAGTCTGGAAGATATGGTAGCGCTCTGGCTGCGGCATGTTCAGCGGGGCAAATTACTGCAGTAGAGTTTCTATTTGAGAAAGGAGCACTAGTAGATGCGCAGTTGACTTCTGGGATATATGGCAGTGCTCTTGCTGCGGCCTGTCTAAGTGTGTCACCGGGAAACACAGATGTCATAGATATTCTTTTGGAAGCAGGTGCTGATATTGATCTGCAATTGACATCTGGGGAACATGGAAGTGCTCTCTCTGCAGCATGTGCCGCTCGATCGGCGTCTACGGTGAAGTACCTGCTCAAAAAAGGTGCCGATATCAACCTACAATTGACTTCCGGAAGATATGGCAGTGCCCTTACCAATGCTATTGCTAGGGAAAGATTGGATTACATCGGTCTTTTACTTGACAGAGGAGCAGATGCTTCGCTTCCTCTCTTGAGTGGAGAATTCGGGGATGCTATGGCATTTGCATTTGACTCGGAAAACCTTGATGCCATCAAATTACTCTTGCAAGCAGGGGCTTCGATCGGCCCACTAGCAGAAGCCTTAATCAGACAACCGCCGCAGAGTGGCACGCAATTTGTCAAGAATTTCGAAGCAATTAGAATGAATTTCAACACATTTGAGGCAAGATATCTACGAGAAACATATTTATGGTACCCTCCAACCACGATGAGTGCTATCCAGGACAAAAGTACCTGGCTATTCGACTTTGGTGCGTTGATCAGGACAGCGTATACCGTGGAGTTCGACGCTCTCGGCCGATTAATTGAGAGATTCTATGGAGACATGGGCTTGAGGGTCCTGCAAGGACTCGTTCGCGCAATATCACATCATGGGAAGTATAGTAAGTTTCTGGGAGTGCATCTTCGGGCAGTACTAAATATGTTCTTCTATAGTCGATCGATACATGAGGCTCAAGGTCTCGCCAATGAATCTTGAAGAGAAAATGCTTGATTCGAAGTCACTCTTAGTGTCTTTAGAGACAACTAGCTGCACCCCTGAGATCCCAGATGCTATGCTACTCATATGTCGCGTGATCAGAGCTCCGTCACCAGGTCTGGTATGTATTTCGACATCCAACTTGGATGGCGAAACGGTAATTCTCAACGAATTGCTTCCTGTTCCAAGCGCTTCAGAAATCACCAATTGCTGGTATGGCCTCTTTGACTCGGCAGTGATTGGTCTACAGCGAGACGTCGATCAGGGAAAGCCTTGTCGCGGTTTGGTGCTCGATTTCAAGATCCTGTTATCCCTTTCAGCTGTAGAATACCCATTATTGGTCGACTCTGGAACCATCCTGATGGGCTATTCAACGGCACTCATACCATCTGCGAGACCGAAGACGGAATGATACTCTGGCATTTGGAGATCGCTGAAGACGACTTTCAACTAAAAGTCGCTGATCTCGAAGCCACCAGGCATGACTGGCTACAGACTCAGTCTCTCGACTACTTGCAGTCAAAGAAAGCGTTACTAGGCTGGTGCTCCAAGGCGCACATCCTTCTCGGAACAGATCGCTTGGCTCCTGAGGTGACCTGGTCCGCTGCGCGCAACAAACCCGTTACTTGGAACTGGAAAGGGGCAAATCTACAAGCGACGTTTCAAACAGCTTCGCCTGTACAGATAGGCCTTCAAGCCGGAGGTTCATTCGAACGGATGTCTAATCGACTACGGTTCGACCCGTCCGCGATGTACCTGAAGTGTCTGCGAAGCAGCATGTTTGAGCAGGTCATTGTGTATGACGTTAGCGCGAAGCGAGCTTGGCTGGTGCCATTGCTCTCTGTCTTGCACCATATGCTGTTGGTCTATGTGCATTCCATGGAACAGGAGTCCTTGTTTTCAATTATGCCAGTGGCAAATTGCCGATTCGGTGGTCCCCTGGATTCGCTAAAGGCTCTGCAGGACAAAGGCGACATGGTCATTGAGGGTTCAGGAAGCCACACGCTTACAATTGCCCAACTGATAATGAAGTTTTCAGTCAACATGTCCAGATTGTCCCCGCAAAAGCCCAAGCGATCCACTATATATGGGTATGAGTTCATGGACATCGTGATGGATTCGACTCGATCTGAGCTCAAGAAGGAAACCCTGGAAAAAGACGGACTGGCTTGGTTGTCTCTACTGGATGAAGTCAACTGTCTGTTCTGTTCCGGTATGGGGGAGGCGATCATTGGCGATCGAGCTCTCGACATTTCCTCAGCCTGCAACAGACTACCAAAGGGTAATGATTTCTTGGCTGCTTCCATGAAGAGCGTAGAAATTATGTCTAAGAGACACGGTGGCAGTCATCAAATGGACTTCTGTCGATTATCTCAGAAGCACTCCTGGCAGTTGACTGGATCTCCTTTCAAGAAATGTGCCCATGCTAATGATGCTGTTTCCTGCTGGCAATGTCCCGAGTTTCTACAAGAGATCCAGAACCGTCAATGCTCCAGTCAAGTCAATGACCAGAGAATTGACAACTGTGCTCATGGCGCCCTTGTATTCGGCTCTCTCGTGCATTCGAGATCAATGCAGCAACCATCAGCAACGTTGGCTATTTTGCCAAGGAATTAAGTATATGAGGTCTCTCCACTCACCTTTTCAAGTATTTGATGTGTGACTAGCATTTCCCGGTGTATAAGCTCCACAGATTCTTCAGCATTCTCTTGCCTCGGCAAAAGTAGTATGTCCATCACCTCACGCTCTACCAAGCAGTGACTACTACCTAAATAGGAAGTGTTCAACGCACGTCCCGAACAAAACCCCCACCAACCCACCCAATCTTTCGGGCACCGTAAATTAAATCCCCAAAGGCACCCGCCACCGCACGTCACCAAATACAGTCCCTGCGGAACCCTACTGGCGACAAAAGCCAAGCAAAGAACCCACCTAGGGCTTTTCTCGATCCCCCGAACCAAGTCCAGGACCGTGACAGACGGTGATTAAATGGATTTAATGGGGACTCGACCCAAGATTCTAGCCGTGTTCCGTGAGGAGTGCGGTCCACGATTTCACGATCCACTGAGGGGTAAAAACGGTCTGTATTGTCTCTAGTTATGCTAGCAAACGGCGTACCATAAAAAAGATCGTAGATCCGCGGAGGGTGCTGGGATCGAGATCACAGTGAAATTAGTTGACACAAGGGTTCACGATCTATACTTCTACCGAGGGAGAGGACACCGCTGCACGACCGTGCGCTGGGTATTGAGTGGCGAACTAGAACTGCACGTCACAAGTTCCACTGATAGACGGTCGCAAGTTTGGAGAAAGGGTCGAACTCTGGTACTCGGCTTGCGTTCATGTTTCAGAAGACTAAAGAAGGAAGAAAGCCGTCTCGGAGATAGGAGCAAGACTGCTGGAAATCTGGCTCATCTCGGACCATTCAGGAGGCGAGAGTGAGCTTTCATAGACAAGGGAATCATTTAGGGAAATAGGATTCCGAGCGGTCCGCATCAACCGTAGCCAGTATCCTTGAGCCTCGAATGTAACGAAAGGATTTCGTACGCATCTCGTAACGAGATCGGAGATTTTTCTGACTCCAAGGTCCAATTGGCATGAGGTTCCGCGTAACTCAATTGTGCTGTGCAGGGATTAGCGCCATGCTAAGACGAGCTACGAGCCCGCCAGGGCCCCATTTCAGCCACGCCACAGAAGATGCGCGGCACGGACTTTGAATGTAATCCCTTTTCTTTTTTTTTTTTTCTGTCGCCTTGATTCTTAATCAGACCCGATTGGCCGGGTGTTGTGCGCTCTGTGTCCATGTCTAGATGATCTGGGCCTAGTGACTGTGCTAGAGCCCAACATGATTCTTGGGGCCTGGGTTCCTGCATTGCTTTTGCCCATCACTCAAATAGCGTCCTACCGAATCTAGAAGGTACCGAGGCGCTCTTCTCCGTCGTAGATGGTATTCGGATTCCCGCCAGGGGGTCAGGTCGCACAATTCAGGGTCAAATCCGTTACACGGACCAGAGATTGTGCGATGCTGGCACGAATCGTAGATTCCGCGACCCAGAGCCATTGAACCACCGATAGGTCTGTAACGAAGGCAAATAACACGAGAACTCCACCTCTTCCAGGGGACGGACATCTGCGGTCGAGGCTGGGATTGGATCTGGGGGTGTCCACAGTGGAAAACCGCAAACTAGTGGGGTTGAGGACGAGGGTTAAAAAAGGAAAGAGAAAAAAAAAGGGAAAAGAAAGGGAAAAAAAGACCTGCGAATCACCGATTTCCACATTCCCCTCTTGGGCTCAACGCTCCTGTCTGATCTAGTAATCAGAATGGTTCTCTTGCTGACAGTGGCAGTGATTTTCAAAAGATGCCCCTCTGCCTCCACCCCGGAGCCGATCTAGTCGCCTCCCCGGCCGAAATGACGTCCGCGGATACATGCCTAAAGAATCCGTTTGCTTTTTACACCAGCAAATATGGTCAGATTCACCTGGTTTATTCACATAGCCGAGTCTGATGGATCTTGGGTCCGGATTTACAGCCGTGATACTGGAGTTGGCTCTCGTGACCCCCCTTTCGGCCCACTAGCGAAGCTTCATTGCCACTGCCGCTTGGAGCCGCCTTCTCCGAGCCCCTTGAGATTTTCTATGTCGTTGAGCACGGAGATAAATGCATGCGCAGGTAGGCTTTTTATTCTGCTTTTTTTTTTTTTTTTTTGCTCTGTTTCTTTTCTGCAAAGTCTTGAGAGTATAGGTAGTATGTATCCATCGAAAATGTAATTTTGGGAGCGGCGCAATTAGTTCCCTCTGTATTGCTGATACCCGCTGGGCAGTAGCGGGTAACGCTCGCCAATTTCCGGCTCGGGGCTATACCGAGATTCCTCGTACAATGTTGTATAGGACATGTGCCCCGGACAGCTGTAAATAGAAAAACACGATCGCTAGACAGACCAATGGGGGTGGAAAGACCCAGTAGATGCCACTCGCTGTGGATGTCCAGAATAAGAAGTAAAATGAGAATGATGAAGACATGTCATAGAAGAGAAGATAAGGGTGATTTTTCACCCGCGAGTGCTTCGAGGTCGCGAATTCTGCGAAGATGAGTCGTGGAGATGATCTGGTGCCCGCGGTCCGACCATCCAGTCTTCCATGGCGAGCCATTCGCTCCAGCTTCGCTCGGCGGCTTCGATCTCAGCATCCAAGGGACCTTGAAGCGGGCGTAGGAATGGGATCGTTTCCAGCGGAGACATATCGTATTCTTTCTTCGCATCTGCCCAGCCCCCGCCCTTGGCGGCAAAGAGGTAGTTGCGACGTTCCTGCTCATGCAATGGTCCCACGCCGGTGCCCCAGTCATCTCCAAAAAAGCCGTGCAGAACCCCTGGAAAATCCATTCCTGTTGCGACTAGTCGACGGATATAAGGAATCAATGAGACAAACGGGGCTCCGGCTGGTGTTGGGCCGGAGGATGACGATGATGGACTGGAGACTGGGTTCGAGTTGAAGGTCGGGTTGGGTTGTCGCTGAAAGGGTAATCGGATGTTCAAGAATGCGGAAAGTGCCTGTACGGGAACGCTGTGTTGTGCATGGTCCAAGAAGTATCGCTGGCAGCTCTGATAGAGCGGATACCATTCGAAGATGTCGAAATTGTCCTCTGTTCTTCCGGGCGAGGCACCGGCCAAGCCGATCATGGCGGCCGGATCGAATTGCTGTGAGTCCATGCGGATCGGTGATGAAGACGGTCGTTTAGAGGGCTCTACTGGTTGTCTGTTCGTGTGATGGTCTTAGTCTGACATTCACTTCCATTGCCATCGGGTTCGCTGGCTGCGCCTCGTTTCTGCTGGGGTGTTAATAGGCGGGGATGGATCCGCTTGCCCCAACAGTCGTCTGGCAGCCCAAGCAACAAGTACACAAAATCAGAGGACGTGAGGGAATGATACTTCGAGAAAATACCTCTACTCCGGCGCACGAGGACTGACACTCTGCGCCGGGAGGAAGGGAAGGTAGGGGAAGGCGTGGGTGTAGAGCGAAACAGGTCTCTGATGGCCCCGAGTCCTCGGCCAGATTGGGGCTCGTTCATGGACATGGGCTATCAGGAATATCAGGAGAGGGCCATCTAGGGAGACGAGCCACTCATGACAACGTTCTTTTCGCGGGGGCCAAGGAGGTATGGTAGGTATAGGGTAGGGTAAGGTAGAAACCCAGGCAAGCGGGGATTATGAAAAAGAATGGCGGACATACATGGTTAGGAGAAAAAAAAAAAAAAAAAGAAGGCGAAGGTCCCAATTTTTGAACGAAAGGAAGGAATGATGGATTGATGTCAAAAGAGAATCGAAACTCTATTCTGGAACGTTCATAGAAAAAGAGGAAGGGGAAAGAAATCGTGCGGAGAGTGGATTCCAAGTATACGGAGTATTTTTGGTTTTGAATCGGATCCATCAGAACGGGTCTATCCGGTCAGGCCAATCACTGGTACCAGGCCCATCCCTCAGATCTGCTTGCCCACGGGTCATTGGTGGGGACTTGGATCGATCTAGACAGAAATTCCTGTGAATTCGTGCGTAATTCTCGTTCTATGGTTGCCATAGGTCGGCCTGTGTCAAAATTAGGCCCGTCCTCCGGAAGGGGGGCATGAAATCCTCTATACTCTCTGTGCCAGCCCAGTCATTCGGTTAATCAGTACCCAGGTATTGATTCCCCTGTACCTGGATATACCTGTCTGGTAAGGATTTATCCTTGCAAGTGACTCTGCATATTTGGTTATATTATCAAGAGATCTCGCTGGTCACTTTATCCATCCTATTGGCCCGCCAATTCAAGACGGCGTCGATTTGAATAACTATCCTACCCACCCACTCCTCCTTTCTAAGCCCTTTTTGTTCCTTCCAAATCCTAGCGAAGCTACCGAGCGACTCCAATTTTATTCTGGTTTTATTTGAATTTAATTTTCCCCCTCAGCATCTTGCCGGGATCAGGGTTAGTTAAAAAGGGGCTGCCCTTGAGCCGGGTTCTACTTGTTTTCGGGAAGACGATGCGTCAATCTAAGCCCGAGCTAGAACAGTTGCTGCAAGGTTTCTGGCCATGATTGGAATCGTTTGTCCACGAGGGGACATTCTTTTTGTGTGACGATACCCTGAAGACGACTCAACAAATATGTGCACTCTCATATATTGACCATGTGCACTGCTCGGCTCAACGAGAGCATATCCAAGTCAGGGGAAAGAATCGATTGTACCCTACCTTGTGGCAGATCATTGGAAATCTACCTCGCTAGGTGAGTAGTAGCCATCAAACATAGGTTCGCCCTTGCCACTCCGCCTGCACGACAACCCCCTGAATCCGAAAAGGGAGAGGAGAGGCGACAATGGACGACCTAGGAGGGCGCGTCGCCCATTTCCTCAAGAGCCGATAGCTCGGTTTACGATCGCGCGTGGCGCACCGAAAGGACCCGAACTCGACCGCAGGTGATCGAGCCTTGGGAACCGTCGATCCTCCACAGCTTTGATCAGGATGAGAAGCGCAAGCCCCCAATCAAAGCCAGCCGCATCTCACCCCCTTGGAAGACCCGCCATTCAGCGCTCCTCAACATGGGAAGATCCAGGGATCCTAAAGGATAGTGGCGTCATTCGCACACGATCTCGAAGATCTCACTAAAGCGCCGGCGCCAAGCAGGGGCCACCCATCGAGCTATGGCGAGGTGAATCTTTCCCCCTTTTGGCGGAGTCCATAAGCTTCAGCCCAATCGCGGTGTCTCCCAAGTGAGAAAGTGACAGAGCTGATCGCGGCATCGCATAGCCTCGGTCAATGATTACCTTTTGACACTCTAGGCTTCCCCTTTTCTGGAGTCGAGGTCGAGATGTGGTGGGTCCGTCACCTGCACGAAATACTATCAGGGGTTGACATCGCGCTTCGGATGGAAGAATGTCGTGGACCTTTTTCCCTCTCTAATCCCCGGCAATTCTGCTCTATTGACTCTCTTTCTTTCTGTCTCTCTCTCTACAAGTCTTGGAATGTCGTCGCTCGGAGATTTCCGAGCCAGATCTGCTCCTATTTTGATATGACAGATAGGTCCGGGGGAGTATTTGGTACTTTGCGATTGTTGCCATCACAGTCAAACAAGACATGCATTCCCAACTCCGATGTGGTGCAAGAGTCACGGTTCAGCTCAGCTTCCGACCGATCGCCCTTTGATCGATGTTCTACCAAAAACAGTACGTCGTTCCGGCGCTACTGCACGCGTTGTGTCGAGTTTCCATCGTAGAAAACAGAGTTCACGATGGCGATACGCTCTGCACGGATTCTGCACGGATTCTGCGGCCCGTGTTCCAGGATATGCAAGAGAACTATTTGGATTTTGGGGGCAGATCGTTTGGCGCCAGAAGCGCATGGTCTAAACCTGTTTCTGCAATGTCCATTGAGTATCCCGTATAGCATTCACATGGGCCCCAGTATAAGTCTAGTCGTCGGCACTTGCATGTGTTGAATGTCAGCACCTGAGCGGGAAACCCACGAATTAGCTGTACTGGTTAACAAGGTAATATTTTTGGGCCTGGTCCCTGCGCTACTCTTAGATCATTCTTTCACTAGCGGCAAAAAGGTCACGCTCTGCTGTGTTGCTGCCCAATTGCCAATACCTATGAGATTTTCACCGGTCGCTCTCTAAATTAGACCCCTCGTGCTATGTGAAAACATATCCCAAGATGGCAACGTATATCGCTACACAGCTATCAACCTTTGCTTTCCTCGTCAGCCACATGGTCATAAAATTCGAGACGACCAAATCCACCAGGGACCACATGGGTAGATCTAGTATTCGCCGATCCATGTTGATCTTTCGAATCCCGTCACGCCACCACAACCACGGCAGTCATAAATAATCATGACAAGCATCGGGTACCACTTTCTACCACTACCGCCTGACCCTTACCGCTGAAATTCCTCGCTAAGAACCTTTGGCATCTCCACCTGGCATTATTGCCACTTTTTTAATTACTACCTATCAGCGCTCACCCTCTCCCCCGTCAAATGTGATCTGTCAACTCCCGTCACCGCTATCATCAACTCCTCGCACCACACTGCAAAGCACTGCACTGTACTCGCTTAGCGGAGTCGCGTACGTTTATTGCGAACAGACCAATCGCTCCACACCGATCGGATTTACATTTCCTGCCTCGGCTTATCACGATCCAGTCCATTTCCCAGTGAAAGTCAGATACTCCCTGGGCAGGATCCCAGTGATAAATTACTCGATCCGGCAAGTTGCAATCTAACAAGCCCGCGCTACCTGATTCAATGAGGGAAAACAACTAGTTGACATCTCGGCCGTAAAGTAGTAGTAGTAGTAGTAGTAGTAGTAGCTGAAGCGAGATGTGCAGATCTCGAGTAAAGCGATGTGTCATGCCAGTCGGTCGGACCCTCCTGCAGGGTTTGACCTGATAGGAAAACTGCATATGCTTTCTTTACCTACCCGGATGGCGAGGTTGGGGTTTCAGGGTCGCGGAGACCGCCGATACCATCAGGGGACTTGGCACGGCCACTGCCTAGCCACTGTGGCTGGGCGGGATTATAGCAGGATAGGGTGTGCACAGTATTTATTGGAATGTTGTTGGTTTCTGATACTTTCCAACCAATGTTTATCTTTGATCACTTGTTCATAATTGGGCTGGGTCTGGGGTACACAGATGGTGCGGGCGCTGGGGTTGGCTGATTCGTGGTTGTGGGGTTTGGGGGTCCAAGTTTCGTGGAGTTGATATTGGATCTTTTGTGACTACCAAGATTGATTTGGTCAAGAGAAGTAGTTGCTCTGTCAGATTTAGATTGTCAATTTCGTGTAATGAGAACTATAGACTATATGTTGAGTGAATGTTTCCCTGAGCGACTGATGCAGTCTGTGCGGTCTTTGCGGTGTGGTGTGTGGCTGCGACGATCCTGCTAAAGTATTTAGCTATGAACTCCGGAGTACACACATGTGATTCGCGAGGTATGGCGTCATTTATAAAAATACGGACATTTCATTTTGGGGCCGACTCCAGCCTTCACCGTACAGAAGTCCCAGATCTTAGTCGAGTTTGATGGGACTTTCTATGGTGAGGTCTAAGTGAAGAAATTCCAAACGAGATGAAAGCATATGATTTTATTGCTTGAGGTCAAGTGTTTACTGACATCAATTGACAAGACTGTGCATGTGCATGTGCCTCATACAGAGACTACCATTCACTCAAGGCTGCGCGACGGTCACTCTATATTGAGTAAACTCACCCCACATCTTGCAGGGCAGCACGAATCGCCGACTCGAAGATTGATAAGATATTTTCCCCATGCCAATGCATGCACTATGCACAGACTAAGAGATCCTAGCTACCAGCTGTTCCATCCAGCCAGAGCTAGAAGCTTAAACGTTTCGGATGTACTTCGGGGGAATTTGAATTATACAATGTAAAGAGCCCCACCATGCTAGCATTGTTTTAGGCTAAAACTCAGATTTAGAGACACGTTCCGTATCTCCGTTTTTCGGATGCATATGTCTAAAACCATTATGAGAGGTAAGTTGACACGTGCACACACCGGTGAAGTGACTCGCTCCCGCAAAATGATCTCAAGCATCAGATAATGAATAAAAGCAGTACTTAATGCCCATTGAGCATTTTTAAATCTTCGTACGTCGAAGAAAGTCATTAAAAAAGCCTATCGTCTAACGTTCGGTCCTTGTTCCGACTCCCATTGATGGGGGTTAAACGGCTAAATGGTAACATTTAAAGCGCATAATGAGGCAGATCGGTGGCTAGCGGACGGAAAGACTTGATGCCGCTGCCACCAATCATCAGGGAGTTCATGATGGGCTAAAAGGTGTGTTTCCCCAGGGGACGGAGTACATATGCTCCATGCACTGGGCCGTTGCCGACGATCGGGCCACTCCAGCAAATAGCGTTGGGCTAGAGCTTAGCACTAGACGACAAGGCCGTACCTGAACTCGTGGGTAGAGCCCGTGAGAGTAGTTGTGAATCATCTTGGTTCCATTGGGTAGGAAGCCATGGCTTGCTTGAATCAGGAGTTGGATCTGGTACTCAGGTTCAGAGAAGGATATCATGCGGCAATTAATAGAAGCAAATATATGATATTATGTAGAAAGCTATGAACTCATTGTTTCTCCGGACTGTATAACCCCGAAATTAACCCCTCGCCCCCCCCTCCCCCCATCTTTTCCAAAGCCCCGCGGCGGGGGAGATACTGATGTGCCGGGAGTGAAGAACCGGTGTATCTTTTGGGGAGGGACGGATGTTCGGCCGTGCATGGAATTGGGGGTGGATGGAGGGGAAGAGACTGATAAAGATGTTGACCAGTGTAGAGCATTCCTGTGAGTCAAACGGATTGAAAAATAAATCTCAGCGATCAGATAAGGTGGTGGGGCCTTGCCTCCTTCGGACTAGCCTGGTGCCGTTTGCGGCATGGCACGTGATCACTTTCCCGAGGCCATTGCCGAAGCAGGAAGCTGGTGGCGGGTTCCTCTATGACTTTATTCAAGGAACGATCGATGCTTCAGAGGAACAGGAATGAAAGTTATATTGATACATCATGGATGAGGCATCACCTTGCCTATATTATACTATGCACTCAACTCTAGGTTACATTAGCTCCATGCTGAACAGTACAGTCATCGGAGAGGACCGATCCGATGGGTCAACGACTCCTGGGCAGGGACGAAATTAAGACGGAACGAGCAGGATGCAGGATCCGAGAGCGGCAAATCTGCCTGTCAGTCTCTTGCTTACTGTGATTGCCCGGGTGAAGGGTGAAGAAAGTAAAGTCGGGTGCCGCCACTAGATAAGCAATCTGTGACCTTAAAGGATAAGTAAAATTTACCGTGTGGGCCCCGAACTTCGGACTCTCTTCCCACGGAAACCATTGGGTTTCATGCTTCCAACATTGGCCCTTCACCCTGTGCTACCGTACCTACGTACCCTTGAGACCTTTGGGACGTGATCTTCTGTTCCCTTTTTTCCCCGTCCACGTTGTCCGGGCTCTCTCGTCCGACTCCGGCATCCTCCCCGCCCTCGTATATAACTATCGGACTCTCCCCTAGACTTTTCTTCTTTCCCAACCCATCCTCTGCTTCTCAAGTCTGCTTAGCATTCTTGATTGATACATACCTTGATACCCTTAATACCTGCAGCAGAGTCAACATCTACAAAAATGTCTAACCTTCCCTCCGAGCCCGAGTTCGAGCAGGCCTACAAGGGTATGTCTTTCGATTACCACCACTACAGCCGTTACCCCTCTATTGCCCACTCTTGCCCCTCGTGCCCCTCTACCCTTTCCGAAATGTCCTAAGTGACATTCACGGAACACTCCGTGTTCCGTGCCCTTCTCGGGTCTCTTCCGACTTAATCGTTTTCCCGGTCTCGGCAAGTGGTTCCTCGGCAAGTGTCCCAGCTAATCATATTCCAGAGCTTGCCTCTACTCTTGAGAACTCCACTCTTTTCCAAAAGAAGCCTGAGTACCGCAAGGCCCTCCAGGTTGTCTCCGTCCCCGAGCGCGTTGTTCAGTTCCGCGTTGTCTGGGAGGATGACAAGGGTCAGGTATGCTAAATTGCCCGTCACAAGAAAGAAAAAAAAAAACTCTGAGAATTCGCCGCTGACAACTTTAAAAAGGTCCAAATCAACCGTGGTTTCCGTGTTCAGTTCAACTCCGCCCTCGGCCCCTACAAGGGTGGTCTCCGTTTCCACCCTTCCGTCAACCTGTCCATCCTGAAGTTCCTCGGCTTCGAGCAGATCTTCAAGAATGCCCTGACCGGCCTTAACATGGGTGGTGGCAAGGGTGGCTCCGACTTCGATCCCAAGGGCAAGACCGATAACGAGATTCGCCGCTTCTGTGTTGCCTTCATGACCGAGCTGTGCAAGCACATCGGTCAGGACACCGACGTTCCTGCTGGTGACATTGGTGTTACTGGCCGTGAAATTGGCTTCATGTTCGGCCAGTACAAGAAGATCCGTAACCAGTGGGAGGGTGTTCTCACCGGTAAGGGCGGCAGCTGGGGTGGCTCTCTCATCCGTCCCGAGGCCACCGGCTACGGTGTCGTCTACTACGTCGACCACATGATCAAGTACGCCTCCGGCGGCAAGGAGTCCTTCGCTGGCAAGCGCGTCGCCATCTCTGGCTCCGGCAACGTCGCTCAGTACGCTGCCCTCAAGGTCATCGAGCTCGGTGGCTCCGTTGTTTCCCTGTCCGACTCTCAGGGTGCCCTCGTCCTCAACGGTGAGGAGGGTTCTTTCACCCCCGAGGAGATCAACGCTATCGCCGCCATCAAGGTCGAGCGTAAGCAGATCTCCGAGCTCGCTTCCACCGCTGCTTTCAGCTCCAAGTTCAAGTACATTCCCGGTGCCCGCCCCTGGACCAACATTGTCGGCCGTGTCGACGTTGCCCTCCCCCTCCGCTACCCAGAACGAGGTTTCCGGTGACGAGGCTAAGGCTCTGATTGCTGCTGGCTGCAAGTTCATCGCCGAGGGCTCTAACATGGGCTCCACCCAGGAGGCTATCGATGTCTTCGAGGCCCACCGTGAGGCTAACGGTGCCAATGCCATCTGGTACGCTCCTGGTAAGGCCGCCAACGCCGGTGGTGTCGCTGTTTCCGGTCTGGAGATGGCCCAGAACTCTGCTCGCGTCTCCTGGACTGCTGAGGAGGTTGACAGCCGCCTCAAGGGCATCATGGAGGACTGCTTCAAGAACGGCCTCAGCACCGCTCAGGAGTACCTCACCCCCGCTGAGGGTGTTTTGCCTTCCCTCGTTGCTGGCTCCAACATTGCTGGCTTCACCAAGGTCGCTGAGGCCATGAAGGACCACGGTGACTGGTGGTAAATCATCAGTCATCCGAAAAGTTGACTGATTTCTTTGCTGTCTCCTATGGAGTAGCCTTAGCATTTTCTTTGTTAATAGCTTTTTTGTTGAGCGGTTATAGAGGCGCTGGATTCCCTTTGCATTCGATGATGATATTCCCTTTTGATGAGCATCATTTATGTTGGGGTCGTCATGATGATAACGAAATTGAATGAATTATTCCAAAAAAAAAAAAAACCTTCTTTCCTAGTAAATCACTTTTTAATACAATTGAGGTCACAATTGAGGTCGTTGAGTTTTTCAAGATAGACCAAGATGCCATTGCGAGTCCTGCAGGACCTGGGGGCCCGCTTATGCATGAGTCGAATCTTTAGCATCACTCTTTTTCCTCTGTGACCTCGGAACCTCATCCAGTTGACATGTATGTATTTTTTTTAGCCCGTGGTGACTGTTAGAAATGATTCTCTAATTCGCTTCATACTTCAGTTGCCTCTTAACACTCTATGGTGACAGCCATTTAGTGTCCGGCCGATTTCCCACGTGATCTAAAACCCGTGACCAACACCAAACAGACGCCATCCCTCGACCCAATTGGGATTTGATCGCAGTCACTGGCGCCAAAACCCGCTAGCCATCACCTAATGATTGAATAATCTATCTATATATCCGAACCTACATTACACATTGCTTTGTTATGCCCTAAGCAGCCATGATGCTGCCCGACACAGCATCCTCGGAACAATGGAAGACCTTCCTCCATCGATGCCTAGCGCATCGAGTAGATGTCGACGAATTCAAAGGCCTAACCAAGCTTATGCTGGCTCGATCACCAGTCAAGGAGGATGAACTCCTTGATCTGCTCTTGGAGGCGCGCGCAAGCTCCGTGATTGCCTGGGATCCACTGTTACCTGTCTATGTTGACAGTCTATGCAAGAGTGGACGGGTTAAGAGCGCCGCAGCGCTCGTTGCACTGTTGAAGCATTCTTCTATCCGGGGCTTGAGCGTTAAAAGGAGGGCGAGTACGCTTATGACAGATATTAAGGTCATTCAAGATGTCATGATGGCTGTGAGTACGGGGAGTATTCCTCGGTCTGTTGCTGAGGCGGCGGACCTTTATGCAGCTACTGTTGAGTGGATTGTGGCTGTTGTTGCATGGCAGAATGGGGAGCAGGGAGGAGGGTTGATGAGCTCGTCGGATGCTGTCTCTTTGTTTGAGTCGCTCGGTATTCTTCTTGCCGCGCTGTCTGGGACGACAAAGGGTCTAGAGGTGTTGTCCAGCCATGACCGTCAAGGTAAGCCTTTGTGTCATTTGGCTGAGTCTACACATTTGTTGACAGGTGTCGCCAGAATTGAAAACAAAGTTGGGCCAGGCGTTATCTAGCTATCTGCCTCTATGCGTCGATGTATCTCTGCCATTGCGGCATCGGTTGGATACGATACAGAAAGATTTCAATCTCTATGGAGAGCAATCCTCTAAATCAATGGAGCATCCTGCCATTGACGGTATGAATGTCAACGCTCTCCAGTTTGAGGCGTCGGTTATGGACGGTCCTGTCATCAACACTAGAGCTGGTCTCTATGTGTATCTAAACTCCATGGTATGAAATCTTGCTCTTTTTTTATCAAGAAATATGCTCATTCGGTCAGCTTGTTGGTCGCCCGTTGGTAGATGACAATATCCTCATTAACTACCTCACCAATCGCTATGAGGTAAGTTTGATCTCGCCTATAGGCTTTAGCTTACATGTCCTGAGATTCCCTCTCGGTATTCCTCGTCTAACAGTCTATAGGGCCACCAAGAAGCCCTTGTTGCAGATATAATCACGGCGTCCTTCGACGTGCTATCCAATGGCGTCTATCGCTCTGAGTCCAGTCGGACTATGTTCTTATTCCGGTCCTTCCTTGTCAACAAACTTCCAGCATTCTTTGCGGCAATGACTGCAGCTTCGATGGTGCCCATCAGTATTGAGATGTGTATTACACAAGCTCTCAGCCGACTGGATCCGAATGCCTTCCCTTCTTTTTCTCAGATGTTCTCTATGCAAGGCAGTAGCGTTCTATCGGATGCTCGTCAGGAGTTTCTGTTTGCCTGCGCGTCTCACAGACTCATCACCGAGACCAGCATCGAACGTCTTCTGGGCGAGAACCCCATGCAAACCTTACCGGTTGGCGGTCCTTACCAAAAGGATGACCTTGTCTCACAAATCAGCTCTAACCTCGAACGGGCGGATCAATTGGTCGGTGAAATTGAGTCCATGGAGGGCAATGCCGGTGCTATTGTCGGAGCCATCACTGAGGTCATGTTCAACCTGTGCAACCAAAAAGAGACCATGACTCTTAAGAACATCTGCAATTCCCTTTCACGGCGCCCCCAAGCACTGGATGTCATGCTTCTTTTCCGAACTACCAAGCAAATCCTTCAACCTCTCTGTGCCCTCTTGGACTCTTGGCGATGGGATGAGGATCAGAGCGAGAACCAGCCAGTTTATGATGAATTTGGAAGCATTTTGCTTCTAGTTCTAGTTTTCAAGTATCGCTATGACCTGAGTCCGTCCGATATGGGCATCTCAAGCAATGACTCATTTGTGCTGAGACTACTGGATAGAGGCTCCTGCAGCTTGAAACTGACGGAGCTGAGCGAGAAGCAGAACAAGGATATAGGTGGCTGGATTGCGGCTTTGTTCATTGCTGAGGGTATCAGTGAAGAAACCATGTCTGCTTGTAGTCCCCAGGAATTCTATATGCTAGTTGCGACGCTTTTCGACCAGAGCCTCGGTGCATGCGAATCAGGAAAACTGGACTTTGAGACGTTGAAGGGCGGTTTCGAATGTGAGTTACATCCACACCTCTAACTCGCCATAGGCACTTGACTGACACTCTTAGACCTTCTCGAACCCTTTCTACTACCATCCCTCGTCGTCGCATTGACCTGGCTCGGCAATCATATCTGGGAATCCGAGATCGATCCTACAATCCCATTACAAACCCTTTTCTCTCTTGTCAAGCCTAACTCCATCTCCGGCGAAGCGCAAGCCATCCACCAAACCGTCCTAAATATCACCGCCCGCCCCTTAGAAGAGCAGCTCAAAGACGTCCGAACACGGCACCAATCCCGCACCGACATCAAACCCATCCTCGACTCTCTTGAACCCTACCTCGCCTTCCGACGAGTCGGCAGCTGCCACCGATCCGAACTCGACAACTGGGCCGCCCAAACAGCAGGCGGCCTCCCAGGAAGCATCCGCAACACCCTCCAATCACTCGTCCTCTGGAGCGCAAGTTCCGAGATCACTCTCGCACCCCAGTCCTACACCCACCGTCAGCTTCTCGCGGGCATCCGCATCCTCGGTTCGGCGCGCATTCTGAACGCAATCCTCGACGAAGTCAAGCAGCAAACGGAAGCAGGAAGCGGTGATCTCGCACTCGATATCGCGGCGACTATGATCTGCGCACCTATGGCGGAGTCTTTCGCCGTGGACCAGAACACCTGTCACCCAGTTGATTCGAGCAAGGAATCTCTCCCCCGCTGCCCGGTCCTCACCCTCCGCGACGCACTTGCTCTGCAACACGATAACGTGCCTAAAATCTCCGAGAAAGATCCCCTGCGCGCACAAGTCGTCGTCCGCCTCTGGCGCCGCGTCGGTCTCTTATCAACCCCCCCAACGCAAGTGTCCAACATCGACGTCAGCAATATCATTCATAACATGCATCTTGGTGTCGAAGGTCAAGACCGCATGGATCTTGAACCTAACGCTGGCGTTGGTGTCGATGATGAGACCGATAACATCAACCAGATGCTTGATGATGCCACTGCTGCGGCGGCAGCGGGTATCGATACTGGTGTTGTTGGGCATGATATGGGACAGGATCTCGGACAAGATATGGGGTTGGGTACGGGAACAGGCATGGATGACATCGATGATGTGCTCAACGCTGCGGATATGGCAGTTGGGAACCCGGAATTCTTGGATTTAGATATGGAGGGGATGTTTTAGCATTCAGAGCATAGTGGTATATATTAAATCATTCAAGTTTTGTCCTTTCTTTGAACCTAAGATGGGTTTTCGGCATCAGGGATTCTTTGTATGGTGATTCATCTCACTACTCTATTGAAGAAGGGTATTCGAATCCGCGGCCACTTTGCTCAGCAGTCTAGCCGGCAGGACTCATTTCCAGCTCACTGTATTGATGCATCTCGCTTCATTTCTAATTTCTCAAGGCCTCTGGGGTGTTCACCATGGTTTCAATTCTAAGAGCGTCAGTCGTGGCCAATTTCCCGCGTCTCAAGGATGAACGTACAGAGGTGCAACTCCTTCTCCAGCTTGCCCGCAAGCCTCGGGATCCCAGAGCTTGGATACATCTTCTCGATCACATCCATGGGTGTCGGGAGGCCGGGGATCAGGCCCCGAGGAGTGTTCTGCACCGGGGCCGCTGCGACGGCCGAGGCGAGCGACATTGCGGCGAAGATGGCTGTCAGCTTCATTGTGTCGTTTGGAACTATCGATGAAATGTCATTGATTTGTGACGGTTTGGTGTTTGTTTTCAAGTGGCTTATGTCCTTACCAGAAAATCAGGTGTATTTACCAATTAAGATTCAGTATTCGTGTAGATGGTGATCGGAAGCAGTGTCGCGTGTATTGTGTGAGGTCCGAGTGATTCTTAGTTTGGCCCCTGTCTCAACTGTCAAAGGGGAGATAAGGGTGTTGGTTATTGGAACAGCCCATTCCAAGGGGGTCCTAGGATGAGGGGTCATTTCGACGTGAAGAATCTAGGCACGCGCTTGGAACAAGGATGGTATCTAGACTCCTAGCTAGGATGAGACTGTAGCTTTGGGCATGTTGTTCCATGGTACAGGGTCTCTTTTACTTCCGTAGTCTGCTATGGAGGAGTTTCATGTCAATTGGGTCAGAGAAACGATTGTGATCTGTCCTGGTTGCTATATAGTTGATGTGGCTTATGATAAATCGTTTTCGTCGCGTCCGGGTTTATGCAAGGGATGCTCGGTGGTGTTCGGTTCACTGCAACGGCGGTTTAATGGATTAAATGTGTCAGCGTAGTAATTGACTAGTCAATTTCAGTTGTGTGTTGTCACAGAGAAACCAACTGTCTATGTTGTAATACAATTGAGTGTAGAATATACAATGTCAGATGGGGTTATTTGCTCGATGGAGAATCAAGATTGCTTGTCAGCTACTGCTACCCACACCATGCCTTCGGTTCAATTAAAAAGCTGCACTTAAATTTGAATATAGAATCATTGAATATATTGGAAAGTCCTGCACTAGCATAGAATTGTGAATTTGTAGGGTCGAAAGTCTCAGAATTGCAAAATTGCAAGGCTGCGGTGGTGAAAGGCCAAGTACACTTCGGGAAATATATCTTCGCATTGGGCCGGGCCACCCGCTCATCCCATCCATCGCAAACGTAGCTTGAACTGTGCGATTCAGTCATTTACACATTTAGAGTGTCCGTGTCTATACTTACGACAGGCGTGAATTCTTGATTATCATACCTGTAATTTCTAATATCAAAGCTGGCCTCGCCTCGCAAAGTGAATGGGATAAAGCAATTGCATCGTAGTTTTGGCGAAGCTCAGCGCCAGTACCAGACTCTGCCATAACATCAAAGTCCTCGAACCATCTATCTCTAATCTTGCTGCTTGAAAGGACTGAAGCAATTGTCAATGTAATCCATTCGATCGTTTGGTTCTTTATCGCCAACCATCGAAGCTCGCTGCGGTATAGTTCCGATAAAACCTGAAATGCCCTACAAACATACGCCCCGACCCTGGATCCACACGGTAGGTTGCGGATACAGTCTACCATGTACCGTACGTTTAAACATCCACATACAGAGCCCGGGAAACCAAAACAACAACCAAGAAAACCCACCACGAACACGAGGACCATCGGAGCCAACAAGAACACTTCTGCAAACCCCGTGCACCTAGACGGGCTGCTATCCAGCAAAGACGGCCCCTATCAATCAGACAAAGTCTCACTCACCTTCCTAACTGGGACCCATCAGACCCGTTGTAATCAATGCCAACATCACACCATCACTGCGATTGGCAAGGAGTTCTAAATCCTTTGGGGGAAAAAAAGCCACTAGATCTCCCGTCAGGACGTTTGCCGTCCCAAGTGTCACAGTTAGATTGCGTCGGCGCACGCTATTATTTTCTAGACGTTCCATAGAAACCATCATCGCGCCCATCCTCATTTAAGGCTTCCCGAGGTGTTGGTCCATCTACAGGTGTTCGTTTGACGCATAGCCGGACCTAATACGCAGGGCCCGCGTATGGTAAGAAGGGGAAAAAAAAAAGGGGGGGGGGGGGGAACCGCGACCGGAGACAACCCCATTCCCACTTCTTTTTCTACCCAAGGACTGAAGAGGGGCTCTTGGATTGTGGACTCGATTCCGCGCGAAAAGTGACAGGCGAATCGACCTATGCAAGGTATACTGTAGACTTGTGATTGTTACTTGCGTATTGCCCTCGTGCCTGCGCACGCTGCAGGAACTACGAAGGATGCGCAAGTCCCGGGAACACCCTCTCGCTATTGGTTTCCCTGCGCGGAGAGTAGTTGTCATTTGTATCTCGTGATAGGAATTGCAGGTTCATGCGCCCGGGGAAGAATAGATCGCTCGGCGAAACTCCCGATGGGGAATGCTGCTCATACTCGTGGAGGGGGGCAAGGCATGCTGATGGGCTGTTGATGCCCGTCTCGGAGCCCACTATTCCTCAGGAACGGAATTAGAGCCTTGAATGGGACTCGGGGGTTTTCGTTTGACGTGATGTTCCTGCATATTGCCCCTACAGCAGTTTTGCTTCTTCTGCTGAAGTCAAGTGCGCTGCGCTCCGCTGAGCGTCATCTTACTGTCGCTCTTTTTGTCCGCAAAATGGCCCAAGTACCTGCGTGGGAAGAGATCTTCAGTCTCGAGTGGAGGGTTGCGCACGTTCTACCATCGTCATAGGGGGGCAGCTTTTGAAGCCCCGCTGTGTGTTCCTCGTCACTGGTGCGCATCTGTTTGATCGTCGATACCGTGGCCCCACGCAAGCGAACTCTTGGTTCGAGGTAGATGGCGCTCACTTATGATTCGGCGTGTGGTTGCTCGATCAACAGAGCCAAGTGAAAGGGTCGTGGCTTGATGCGCCCGTCTTTTCTGTTCTGGTTACTGGGTGTATGGAGTTCCACCTGCTGAGGTGGTGGCGAAAGTATGTATCTGTAGATTAAGTGTTCGCCTCATGTCCATCGATGCAGGCACCAGCTGATTTGCCACTGATCGACGAGGTAGCTCTGGGGTAAATATCGTGAGGCAAAGAGTGGAGGTTTGATCGAGCGTGGAGAGCTCTCAGCTCGTGCCACTTGAACCGGGAGTCACCGAGCGTAAAACTGGGTAAAGTCGTGGAGGCCGAGTGAACACCGCGTATTGTATTGTTTCCCGCGTCAACAAAGGTGTTCACCCGAGTTTGGGCGGAGACGGCACAGTTCCCCATGATCCCCGAATTGACTGAATTATGGGATTTGGTGGATTCAAATGACCGTTAGGAGACCCAAGTCACCAAGGTCTTCCACTTCGTCACGTCGTGCCAGACACGAGCCGCTGATCCTCTTCCCGTCCGCGAAGTAAATTCAAAAGCCGCGAGTGATAAGAACTGAGACCTATCATGTCCCGGCCTTCATCCCGTCCCAAAGTCCAAGACGCGGAAAAGGGTGGGGGAAAGTTGCCGGCTCATGCTTGGGAGTTAAAACTATCGATTCTCTGCGTGAAGCCAAACCACCCCCCAACTCGCCTCACCTCCTGCATATGACAGCAGCTCATTCAACGGGTCATACTAGTTTGAGGGATTATTCTCATTTCCACATCTCTTTGTTCCCTGGGAGGCTACGTGACTATCGTTTCTTGACTCTACGGAGTTCTCGGAAAGGCTAGCGTTTTCTAGTCTTTCCCCACCCTGTACCTTTCGACTCAGGGGGCGGACAGGGAAAAAGCATTCGGTCCGCATACGACACTGAACACGTGCTCGGAGCCAAGGCAGCCGTGGAGGACCTTTTACGAGGAGAAGGTTTAGACTAGGAGAGACCCTGGTGGAGGTCCTATGAGAAAGGGCGATCCTCGAATCCTTCCAGACGTTCTGGGCCCAATTCTCGGCTCCTCATTAGGGGGTGCAGCGGCTCCCTCCGCAAAGCCAGCGACGTTGGCACTATCGATTGTGAATCAATAAGCCAAGGCTCTCTCCACCATGTAACGGCTTTTCCATTGCAAGCTTGGATATAGTAAATGGTCTCTTTGAATTCAGTGGCCGGTTGATCGAAGACAAGCTCATTTTCCTATATGGGCCCTCTGATCGACTAGCCACCGCTTCTTTGTGAACCGATGATCGCATCGTACAGTAGCACCATCGAAAATCTATTCTGCTGATCTGCACCCACAGAGTAAAGCTCTAGACCCCCCCTCTTTGACAGCCTCGGCGTCCACAAATCCCGATACCAAGTCGCTGGATGCACCGGAAGGTCCTATCCGATAGCCCGTAGCCCGTGAAGCTCGCCGATCTTATTCCAAATGTGTGAGACTGACTCCCTCCACTGGGGAGAATAAAGATCTCACGAAACAAAGAACCTCCTCTGGACGTTGCCTCGTGGCGCTGCCCCGGACGGCATCCGACGACAGGTCCCGCGGGTAACTAGTGAAAAGTATGGTAATAACAGCCGTCATGGACGACGGTCCCTCATTTGATCGCAAGTTGCCTAGTGGTGCCGCGGTCATGGACAGGGGAACAGGAGATTATGCGTCGCGCTTCCTTCGTGCCGGCTGAACCGTTCGTGTGGGATCAAATGGGCCAATGTCCGCGTGGGCGCAGCAAGAAGTTCATTTAGGAGTGGATTCGTGTTGCCTCTCACGGATTCCTTTCCGAGTCCTGCGATAGCCCACCATTACACCATTTCTGAGTTATTTCTGAATTATTGTGGAGTTTTGATCGGTGGAGTCGCGCAGCCTTCTGAGGTCCACGGGTTCTTGGCTTTCCGGTCTCCATTTCATGCGCCGTTTTGCGTGTTTTCTGGGTATTTTGTGAAACCGTCCGAGACCGTGGTAATGGAGTATCTAATACCCGTATCTGAACGCGCTTGTCACTATACACAATTAACTGTGTGTGGCACTCTAGTGGTTCCGTGGACCACTTACCCGGGGCGACTACCAGGATCCACCACATGCTTTGACTTTCTCGGAATAGGATCCAGGCATGAGACGATCTACTCTTTGAGGCGCGGGGATCCAGGGATTCTGGGTAACTCAGTGGTTTAAACTTCTCTTTCTCTGGATGTAGGGCTCACTTGCCTCGACTGACGCCACCATAAATTTTCTTCGGCCATCCACTCTTTGTTCCAGGGCTGGAGTTGCGAGACAATAGATGTCCGACATTTGGGTTCAATTTGTAGACTTGCCTGGGGGAAATCCCGGGTGGATATTATTTCCAACCCCTACTCCTCTTCCGTATCTGTTTACATCATCGCCTGATGTAACAAGCTTGGCTTGTGGTTGGAAGGATGCTGATCCAAGGATCCGAGGTTATGTGTGACCTGACGTATAACACTTACTACACATAGCCATGACAGCAATGGGACTTTGAACGGAATATACTCCTTAGACGCACGAAATCGCGGGTTTGTGTAACAGTGAATTGTAATGGCGTAGCTGGATCTCGCCAAGTCAGCATCAAGAGCGGCTGTCAGTAACAAGCGCAAAAGAAAACAGAAAAAAGAATTGTACTCAGTGAAGATGTCTATTCATGGATCTCTTTCGCAAAAGTGACATATACTGGCTGGTTAGATGAATCGTTGTCGTCACATATGAGTCAACACATCGATTTCGAGGAAAGTTGGGCCAACTGTTCCAAGGTTAGTTTCAGATGCAGGTACAGCGTGTATGAGCTCGTCATTCCGGCCTCTACGATCCTCGATCATCGATCAAAAGCCACGAGGTTGCACGGCATGAGTCTGCATGTTTGAAAAACTTGGAAATGATGCATATCATGCATCACAGAGATTGCAAGCCACGGTGGTGGGTTCTGGTGTCAGCATGTTGGGATCCAACTTAGCGGTGTATGACGCCGAGCTCACAAACGACATCACATTTGGACGTTCGATCCGAGAATTCTTTCTTGTTGACTGCAGAGGACTCCAGGTTTGCATATGAGGAGCCTGGTAGTACAGGTTGTGTATTGCTGTTGGATACCTTGGTATTTCACACGATCTAGATTCCACGAGGCTGTGTTCCGCTCAATATTCTACGCGAACCGTCTAACCCTCGCATACTTCGTGGGACACCGAGGCCCGGACTCTAGAGAACTGATTACCTTTTGATGTCAGGTACAGCCAATAGAGACCCGTGGATACGTCAGTTTCTTAATATTTGAGTCTTTTCAGGAGGAAGCACCTATGTTATTAGTCACGTTCCACGTAGATCCTCGGGTGATTGCCATCATCTCGATCCTGGCTTGAAAGTCAGACCCACGACTCAGATATTTTGCATACGGCCGAGGTCAGCTCAAATATTCCCGACCGGAAAAGCCAAGAGGCCGGCAGTGCAACCTCCTTCCGGGAAAAAGAACATGTATCGCTATTCCCCGCGAGTCAGTCAGGCACCCGGAACTACCAAATGTCGAGACGAAACCCTTTTCGGGTAGAGATCAATTCGTTTACCTGCTTCTCCTCGGTAATTGAGACAATGGCTCGGAGATATCCAATCTTATCGTTTTGTAATTCTACTGTACATCTTCCGACATTCCACAGTATGTGACTTGACGGTCTCGACGCGTCTATGTATACCATGTGTAGCCTGAAGCCCAATCTCGGCGGAATGAAGCGACCACGAATTTCCGCAACCCCCCTCCCATACGTGATGACAGCAAGCCCGTAGCTCATATGTCTAACTCGTCACAAGAAGTACCTGCATATCAAAGAAGGGGCATTATTCCCGCCCCACTGCTTGGGCACTAGTCTCGTGTGTTTTTACCCATAATGGGCGGCGCATTGCAGCCTCGATGGATGAGCAAACTTGTCAGTCAGCACTAGATTATCGCGATGTGAATCCGAACAAACGCCCTTGTCGGCGTAAGACGAATTTGGATCAATTGCATGTCACCGATTGGATTGTAGCACGGATAGACAAACGGTGGCAAGTGCAAACCGGAAAAGGGAGCCCCATTGGAAGGGACAACAGCATGACATCTGGTCCGAGCATGGCTTCGCCCGCACGCGTTCCACGGTTCAATGCCGTGCCGGCGGCGGAGCTTCTCCCTCTTTCAAGCCAACGACCGCTGATCGCGTTTCAGTGATGGGGAGAAGCTATGTGTGCCATCGTGGGAGCCACTGTGATAATGTGGAGAGGCTTGCAGCTCAGTCACAGCACGCGAGCCTATTGGACCCTCCGAGCTGCGTCGGAGTATTATTTTCCTCTTGAGCTCATTCTGACAGCGCCGTTCTTTCCATGGCACATGTGATGTTCAACCATGAGGTGAGGCCTGCGTCTGAAAATTGCATTGCGGACTGGCAACTGCAGAGTCACCGAGTCCGTGCAGCTTGAAGCTGGGGCAAGAATGGATCGTAGATTTTGTATCGCGGTGTATTACGATTCCGCTTTGCTTACCGAGTCACCAAGTTACCGGAGTCTAGACCGTTAGGCTTAATGATCGCCCCCCGAAATTTCATAATTTTCAGAGCTTTCGACTCAATTGTAGCCCGGTCGGTTTTTCCCCCATCTGTTCGCTATGCGACGTGATCATAGCTCCCCACGCTCTGTTCAGTTTGTGACTTGAACTAAAGGTGGCATCCATTGAACTTTTATTTTTATTTTTATTCTTTTTCCTTGAAAGTGATTGAAAAATTTGATGTTATCGCCACAGATGCAATCAGGGACCAGGTTTCCGCCCCAAACGCCAATGCAGCCGATACAAAAGTACGCTGACTCGAGTTGGCGTCGCTCCAAGCTACTTCCTAGCTAAGCAACTTGATCCTGAGAAGGGTCTTAGACAATGGCGGGTCCACGTCAAGATTTTCTCGTTGCATGCCCAGCCGCTGCACCTCGAAAAAACTATGCCTTACTAGAGACGCCCGTCTCGGGCTGTCTGCAATGGGCCGTGACGTTGGAACGCTGCGATAGCTCCAATCTAGGGCGGCGCGTTTGTGGAGCTGCCAACGCGAACCTGCCCTCGGCTTTCATCGGTTCATATCTCAATATCCACCACCGCCCCACGCGGGAGGGGGGGAGGGAAACAAAGAAAGAGGGGGAAGGCTAAAGATCACGTTGTAGATTTTGGTGTATTTGTTGGAGCAGGGATTGATACTCTAGTCGCGTTTGCCCTTTCGGCAAAGGTAGCGATGGCAATCAAAAATTCAAGGCAAATGGGCATCACGAGAGCAGCACGGCTCGTTCTTTCTACAAAAGTACCTAGCTCGAGTGGTTGGTTGCTGAGGGGAAAAGAGACTTTCATGGCTGCTGTCACTTTGGACCCGGACGCTGCGCCGTCGATCCCCGGAGGATACTTGACAAGCAACGTGAAGGAGCGTCGCCACCGAGTGACTGATCGAGTCTTGGTATGGAGGCGCACACGGTCAGTGCATTTCGAGACATGGCCGGGTTAACCCCACAGGATTTATTTGCGTCCGGTGGTGTGATAGGTGGTGCGGCTTAAGTTGTGGATTTTTGAACAAATTAAAAACGACTTTTTTGAGGAGAGCCTGGAACGGGAAGCATTCGGTAGATTAGGTGGCTATTAAATCACAGCTATTCTTTACGCGCGGGTCCTAGGGATACTAGTGTAGACCGCTACCAAAGAATGACTATTCCGAGAGATGGGGCCATAGCTAATACCATGGCATTACTTTGGTTAATCTTGAGATAGAAAACTGAGAATAAAGAATTTGCTTTTTTTTTCTTCACAAAAAAAAACAAAAAACAAAAGAGGAAGAGTAAAAAAAAAAGAAAAAACTAAGTCCAAAAGAGGGGGACCAAATGCTGGTACTATTGCCCTCCGACTACAGATGGATAAAGTATAAGGCCCGACCGTAATTTTACCCGTAGGAGAGTACGGTAAATCACAGATACCAAATACCAGACATCAAGGTACGATACGAAGATACCATCCGTATGCAAGTGGAGTCCACATGGATCGTCCCGATCGAGTCCCAGAAGAATCAACTGGATCCTCGACTCCAGCTCTTATTCCCAGGCTCTCGCCCTCCTTTTCGCTTTTGATTTCCAGTCCCTCTTTTCTGACCCCTCTTGAACAACCCCGATCTTTTGGGTTTTTCGTTAGTATTCGGGCAATAGAACATTCATTCATCCCTTTTCTCCTTGCGTGTGAGGACCCGAAACCCCAGGGATTCCACTTTCGTCATCCGCTATTGCACGGGTCCGCAGGTCTACCGTCCTTGCTGCGATCTTCACTAGGCCTAGGGATTTCCAAGGGCTCCAAGACTTTCCCCTTCATAGAGTGTTATTTCCCAACCACGCACTGACACTCGATTTGCTTATCGATTGCGACTTGTCATACTCGGCTAGGGCTTTTCGATGTTCCGGGCTCTCTTGTGAAGTTTGTTGCTGTTTATAGTTTGATTAATTGTTTATTGAGGGTGTGTGTGTCTCCGCTCCATGATCCTGCCCCCCAGCATTCCTTATACACTCCCTTCCCTGCAATTGACATTCCACTCTATTTGGAACAAACACCTTGGATCCCTATAGGGCTCTCACTCGTTCAGCCCTTGAGAGACCAGCAATTGACCTTGTCCAGGATCATCCCCAGCCATCTGGCGATCCAATTTTTAGCCCTCCCTTCAATCCCTGACGACTCGCCACCCGTCTGCTTAGATTGCAACCGAAGGATGTCAGCTGCTTCTTCCTACGCATGAACGCCTCGGTCCGTGACCATACTGGCTATTGGGAAAGAGTATTTCGATCACAGTTCGATAAGAGATGGAATCAATGAAGCCGAACATACCCCCGTTAAAGATCGCCAAGTCGAATCCAAATTTAGCCGACTTCAACACGATTTCTGACGACTCGAGGCTCGTCCCGGGTCGTTTCTATTCTAGTCTCAGCCAGTCTGAGATGACTCCGCCCATGACGCCTTTGGGAACGATAGCACACAATATGGAACAAGAACCACAAGAACAACCAGAACCGCAAGAGCCTCCAAGGGCCGTCTTCCACAACTACCTCCGCGCATTCTACCCTTTTCATCCGGCCGGCAATGTCTCGCCATCGACGGTCACTCTTCCCCTAGAGCAGGGAGATATTATTCTGGTTCACTCCGTTCACACCAATGGCTGGGCCGATGGTACCTTGTTAGATTCTGGGAATCGCGGCTGGTTGCCGACGAACTATTGTGAAGCTTATGACCAGTTGCCGATGCGTCCTTTACTGAAGGCCTTGACTGACTTCTGGGATATCATTCGAGGAGGATGCGGGTCATCACTGAAGGATTTTGGGAACCAAGATCTGATGAGAGGTCCGATTGCTGGCGTTCGGTTTCTTCTGGTAAGTGTCTTGACAAGGATGGCAAGATAAATTAGAGCCGTGTCTGACCTTTTTATAGGAGAAATCAGAGTGTTTGACTCGAGAATCATCTTTGGTTCGGAAGTATGACGGGCTCCGCAGGATCCGAAAGGCTTTGCTTTCTGATCTTTCGTCGCTTGTTAAGACTGCTAAGAAGTTCCAGGATGTTGCTAATGGAACTCCCGAGGAGGATGAGGTCGAGGCCATTTTGGATGAGATGCTGCTGAAGGCTTTCAAAATTGTGACCCGTGGAGTTCGATTTCTTGACATTTGGAATGAGGAGGTTGGCCTGACGAGAACTATTGCTGAGCTGGAAGGCGCGAGCGATAGCCGTAGCCAGTACGACATGCCCCCAACCCCGGCGTCAGAGACCTTTAACATCGGCGATGTTCCCGACGATCGAAACGAATCCCGCCTATTGAACCGCAGCCGCATGGATCAGAGTCGCGCATCGGTACGAACCGAGATGCTTGACCACAACCCTCGGCCGATCTCAGTAGCAACAAAACGCATCTCTGTCTCTCACAGGATTTCCTACTCCGGACCTTCCTCCGCCGTTCGTTCGCAGAACTTGGCCTCAGAACGCCTGGGCACTTCTTATGACGCCTTCCTCGGGGTGCTTGGATCTTTCATCGGCCTTCACATGCAATCTCGCTCTTCTACCGAATTGGTCGTCACCACTCAGCAGGCTGTTGAATCCTGTCGCGCCCTGCTGAACGTCGTTGAGACGGTTTGCGAGCACGACGGCCAGCGCACTATTTTCCTGGAGGAAGCACGTGAGGCTATGTGTGAAAAGCTGTCGGACCTTGTTCACGCCGCACGCGATGTCTTCCGTCCGGCCAGTGGCCAGGAAGACGACCTCATCTTCATGCCCGACGAGGGCAAGCGCCTGGTCGACGCTGCCACCGACTGCGTGCGAGCTGCCGGCACCTGTCTTGCTAAAGCCCGCCTGGTACTTGAGCAGATCGGCGATATCGAGCTCGACCCCGTTGAGACTGGACACCAGGAGCTACCTGGTAGTGCGGACTCACAGGAGCCAGACGACACTCCCCGTGAAGAGAAATCTCAAGAGATCTCCCTTCGTCTCCCCCCTCCGCCTCTTCAGATTCCAAACTCGACCTACTCCCCTTCGACCCCGGCCCTCACCGACGCTACCACACCATCATCTTTCCAATCGCATATTAACTCCTCGGCCAACCACTCCGCACTCTCTTCACTCCCAAACTCTGCCATTCTTCCCACCCATCTCGAGAATATGTCCTTCTCTTCATACGAGAGCGGTTACCGTGAAAGCCACCCCAAGTCAGACGTGAGTGAGACCTTCAGCCGAGGTGTCACAAGCACGGGTAGCAGCTTTACTTACAACAGCCACCTCCGCGACTCTGAAATGAGCGGTGTTTCGCGTACATCCACTAGAGCCACCTCTCCTGACATTAGCAGCAGCTTCAACCAGCCGTCGCTAAAGGAGAGTGTGAGCTACTCGACCCTGGCCGAGGAGAATGAGGAGACTGAGGCTCACCTCTTGGAGAAGACTTACGCACACGAATTGATCTATAAGGAGGGCCAGGTGATGGGTGGTAGCCTTCGTGCTTTGATCGAGAAGCTCACCGCCCACCAATCCACTCCTGATGCGTTGTTTGTTTCCACCTTCTACCTCACGTTCCGTCTGTTTGCGACACCCCTGGAGTTTGCCGAGGCGTTGGCCGAACGCTTCGAGTACATTGGAGATACCCCCCACGCTGCTGGACCAGTCCGCCTGCGTGTTTACAATATCTTCAAAGGCTGGCTTGAGTCTCACTGGCGCCACGACCGAGACAACGATGCCCTGGACTTCGTCGTAAATTTCGCCAAGACTCGTCTTGTCTCCGAGCTACCTACCGCTGGAAAGCGTCTTCTAGATCTTGCTGAGAAGGTCTCGGCCGTTCACGGACCGGTTGTGCCTCGCCTGGTTTCTTCTATGGGCAAGACCAATACTGCCATTGCCCAATACATTCACCCTGATACTCCTCTACCTGCTCCCATCCTTGGAAAGAAGGAAATCAACTTGTTGAAGCAGTGGAAGACCGGTGATACCGCAATCACCATCCTTGACTTCGACCCACTGGAGTTGGCTCGTCAGTTGACTATCAAGGAGTCCCGTATTTTCTGTTCCATTCTTCCCGAGGAACTCCTCGACACTGAATGGATGCGCAAGTCGGGCTCTCTAGCCGTCAACGTCCGCGCTATGTCGACTCTCTCCACGGATTTGGCTCACTTGGTCGCCGACTCTATTCTCTACTTGGAGGAGCCGAAGAAGCGCGCGGCCACTATTAAGCACTGGGTCAAGATTGCAAACAAGTGCCTTGAGCTCAACAACTATGACTCCCTCATGGCTATCATCTGCTCTTTGAACTTGTCAATGATTTCCCGTCTCAAGCGTACATGGGACATTGTGTCCCAAAAGACCAAGAACTCCCTAGAATATCTCCGTACCATCGTGGATGTTTCTCGGAACTACGCGGAGCTGCGCAAGCGTCTGCAGAACCATGTGCCTCCGTGTCTTCCATTTGTTGGTACCTACCTCACTGATCTGACCTTTGTCGACCACGGCAATCAGTCTCTTCGGACTCTTCCCACTGACGACGGCGAGATGGCCGTGATCAACTTTGACAAGCACATGAAGACAGCTCGCATCATCAGCGAACTCCAGCGCTTCCAGATTCCTTACCGCCTGACCGAGGTTCCCGAGCTGCAGACTTGGATGCAGAACGAACTTGTGCGTGTCCGGTCAAATGGCGAGACCACAGCTCAAACCTTCTACCGCCGATCCCTAGTCCTAGAGCCCCGTGAGGGCTCTCGCAGCGGCACAAACTTGCAAGCGCAAGCTGCGGCACAGGCGGCCGCACAACCTCATCCCGAGTCCAACAACTCCACCATCCTCGAAAATGCCAAGGACAAATTTGATTTCCTCTCATGGACCTACCCATCAAAGCCCAAGTCCGTCGCGACCCACGGCTAAACAACCATTTCTATTCAATACCCCCTTATATTTACGACTAATGACCTGCGCTATTTACTTTGCGTTCCTGGGCTCTTAGTCCATCTATTCCTGCCATCTTTATGTATGCTGGCTGCATATCTGATTCTTTTACCTCCAACGTTCTGTGAATATCCATTTGTTATTATCGGGCGGCGCTCGTGTCTTTTTTGTTTTATCGTCCAAGGACTGGCATCAGAAAAGCGACAGGAATTTGGGTCCGGGCTGGACATGGAGTACCACAGGGCCTTCTTTTTGTTTCCTCTTATTCTTCATGGGTGTCTTCGGTGGATAAGAAAGGGTTTTTACTTTAGTTTTATCCTTTCTTTTCGACGAAAAAGGCCTCGAGGCTTCTGTACAAGTGATATATTCAAAACCTGTCAATGCAGAAAATGCTTTCCTCAAATATCAACTTTGAATTTCATTCGTATCAGTAAATCCATATCCTATCCAAATTCCTGTCTAAATCAAAGTTTCATCTCTATCTTTTCGTTTTTAACATCGTGTTTTGTAGTAGCATATACACCGATTGACTTGTTTGGTTTCACCCAGTAACGACTGAGCTACTTATCCCCGGTACCGCGAAAAGGTACAAGTCTCGCCAGGGTGTCGTGCACAACCCGCACGACTAAGCCTGCATCCCCTCGCTCAATCCATGGGTGTCATGAACGCATCATGAATATAAGCGTCAACATGAGCGACAAATATGAAACGAACATAAAAAAAAACATTCAAGCACGCGAACGTCTTTTTAAACGAAAGAAGTCAATACATGATCAACAGGACTCAAGACCCGAAATTGTTAATTGGACTTTGGTTTGGGAGAACGTGGTGTTTTGCAGATATTTCTTTTGCATGCAATGGGTCGTTGCAGCATGCAGAAATTGTAAGCGCAGGGATTGTATGCGCACTTGCTGAAAGAGTATTTCGAGCGGACGTTATTGTGGTTGGTGTTGCGCGAGATTGGTTGGTATAGAAAGGCACGAGTGAAATTTGAATGTGACTTGAGGCAGCGTTGCAGGGAGGTACTGATTTGGTTCATCTCTTGTCTTGTCAATTGCGTTATTTTAGAGATCTCAATGTCTTGCTCTGTGGAGTCTTCCTCCTCCTCCTGGATTGTTGGGAGCGTGACGACTTTTGTGGGATCGCCCTGTATCTCGGGAAGACTCCATTGGAGGAGTTTCTCCATCATTGACTCAAAGTTTTTGACCGTGACTTGTTTCGGTTCTGTATATTGGACTCTGAGCGTGCCATCCATATAGCCGTGAATAACTCGGACGTAGCCCCCGCGGTAGATAGTGGTGATCAGAGTCTGCGGGGTCAATTAGCGAATAGCTCATGTAGATTTACTCGAGAAACTCACTGGAAACTCGTATTTGGTCATTCTAGGCTGACTGTTTCTGGTGTAGGGGTTTTTGAAAAGACCCAGCTTTCGCTCGGCGCGCATAGCTTGTCGGATCTGGATGGCCAGAAACTGAATTTCAGTGATTGAAGGTAGAGCACCAGGATGCTCGTTGATAGAGATAGTGAGGACTTGGTGGTTATGACGCATTCGATGGTTTGTAGAACGGAGCTCATGAGAAGTCACTATTCGGAGATTGGCTTGCTTGCCATTGTGGCAAATGGCGCTGTTGAAAGACCCGTCACCCCTGCCTGTGTTAGATTCTTTAGTCTTTGCGGTAAATTAGACTAGTTCGTACTCGTAGCGATGCAGATCCGCGACGACGCTGCGAGATCGGTTTGCGATGTTGTGGTAGTCCTTGAAGGTTTCAACGAGCGCGCTTCGAAGCATATTACTGCGCTGACGCTGTGATTTGTCTTGGTACTTGATGTCAGTACCGAGGGAGCAGCGGAAAAAGTTTTTTTTTTGTAGCTGGGACTGAGTTTTCCTGATGAGGAGGTGGTTGTCGTCCCGAGGGGCGAAGAAAGGCGTTACGGACGGCGTGGTATCGCCAGTCTCGAAATTGAGAGGATTTAGTTGTATGCCGCGGTGCTGTGCCCCCCTGACAGTGATCTGGTCCTCAGTAGACTCCTGTAGAGATTTGAGGATTATACGAAGTTGGGCTTCGCGGCGCTTATGGTGCCAAAGCCAGTGAGGTTTCTGCTGTCGGCGTAGTGTCATGTTGGTAGTGCTCTAGAGATGAGGGAGTTGAATGATGGTGAACGGAAAAAGAGAAAGACAAAAGAGCAAAAGAGGGAGATGGTATAGACATGCCTCAAGTTACTATGCCTGAAAGAAATAAGCATGGCACTGAAAAAGGTCTAGTGAATCAAACCGATATAGACGAGGAAGCCTGTGCCATAGTTCAGTCCTTGGTGAAAACATGAGGACCATGGAACCGAAAGGTACCAGACTAGAACAAAATCAGAATTTTTCGAGCATGATGGCAACCAGAGAACTAAATGAGATACAACAATCATAAGCAGTCTCAAAATAAACGAGATAAATAGCAAGGTGTCGACTCATAGCTCGTCATTGAATCTCACAGCGGGCTTTGAGGTATAGGACTTCAGAGAATGTGTGCCAAAAGGAAAGAAAAGCACTTTTAATTAACATCAACGAGAATGATCCAAAACAGGCCCAGTACGGCAAACAGCAAAGCACCACTACTCAAGAGAGACGTGAAAAGGGTTCACAAGTATCGGCAAGTAGAGAGGGGCCGCGACTACCACGGAAGATGTCCTTATTCAGGGCTGAAAAGAGTGGCGACTGCCCTAAAGCTGAGGCTCACCTTCCATCTTCCAAGATCTTTGGGTTGGTTCGATGTGGAACTGAATCAAAATGGGTCTGTAGTTCCTGCAATTTGGTCCATAGCAAGGAAGAAGCTTAATTAGGATTCCTTATCATTGCAGCCTCATAAAGATCATTCGCATCGCCTGAAACTGGAATTAAGCACTGAACAGACACACTCATTGTCGAGGACATCCAAGAAAAAGACACCAAAATCACAATATGTGATGTCGTAAACCCGTGGGTCTTCATTGACGCACAAGACCTGGACATTACGGATTACGAAAGCGCTGATGGTCTGACAAATGGACCAAGAGATGTCAAAAGCTGCCAGACTATGTGTTGCTACAACTGTCAGGGACCGAAGAATGGCGAAATTGGGATCAAACACCTTCTTTCGCTCCTTGCCAACATTTGTTACCCTTCCCCCAAACTATCCGAGGGCCATACGTCTGCTCGGCTGTTTCTAGGTAAGATGTGTCAGTCAAGCATGGCAGAGACCCAGGCCGTTTGTACTACGATCTGTGGTCGTATTATCGGACACTGTTACGAACCCAGGAATCGGCAAGGCAGCGAAATCTGGATACTTTGGCTATCGTACACCCTGTTGGTATTCTAAGTGCATGTGTCCAGAAAGAAGGCAACTTATCAGGATCTGATGGTCTACCGATCTTTCGAACGCTCTTTTTGGGTGGAACCGCGCGTCGAAGCCACAGACAGGACGGTCTGCTTGCCAAAAAAGGACCCATTCACCCAGCCGAGATAACACTCTGAACCTTCTGTCCAGACTAAGCTCATGCGCCGTTGCCCATTTATTAGAAACTAAACTCATTTGACAATTATGACCAGTAACAGCTCAACCCCGCCCTCGGGGACGAAATGATACATCTCCAATTTATATTCCCCAAAACAGACTAACTCCTGCACAGAGCCCCTCCATCCACTCTATATGGCCCGTGTTACACATCTAGACTTGTCACCACCGTCATAAGCATCCACTACAAGGGATACGTCAAACCGGTACTCTGGAACACTGATTCCGGGGATGACATGTCCGCTGTCACATCGACGATCCGTAGATCGCATGGAACGCGGAAAACACGTACGCCTAGAGCTGCAAGTCGATCCTCTAGGACTGATCATAATCCAGTAGCGCTATGCATGATTGGTGGTAGGATCTGGCTCGCATGGCAGAGGTGTAGGGTGTTGATGCTAGTTCATGCGGGTCTGGGGCTTGTAGGGCGTTGAGTGGCGGACCGGTGATTTTAACGCTTTCCGAGTGTAATTTCGCGTGTCTTGTGGGCTTTGTATGTATTCGTATTCTGGTGTGTTTCGAGGAATGGAAATTACATGGGCGTATTGGGTACTTTTGGGGGGGGTATATACCATGTTCGCTGATAAATGATGTGATATGTCAATCTGGGTACGCGTTGGGTCAGATCCGCCGTTCAAGTTGCATGATTGCTAGAGTAACGGTGAGGAATGAAAAAATTAATTGCTTCGACCAGTTCAAGCCAAGTGAATTGGACATAGAAATAGGGACAAAGACGTGGGAGTGAAGGGTGTTGAAGGTTGAATTGGTTTCTCGTCATCTTCTTTATAAGCAAACCTAATTTCGGCATCCAGGCTAATACTTGACATAGCGTTTGCGGAACGCCTCTATGAAATTTACTCCCTCCATATCCTCCTCATTTTCATCATCGTACATCGGGATGCCTTCACTAGGCGGTGTGGTAGAGAGTGCTGTGCTTGGGTGTAGATCCAGAATCGGGATCATGGACGGTCGTCCGTGGGCGCATTGAAACGGAAAAGCGCACTTGGCCAGTCGTGAGACTAATACCTCGCATTCCTTGATGTCCAACGAATCATTGAACATGATCGCCGTGCGACAGGCGCGGGAGTTGAGAAGATCCAGAATGCTCTGAGGGCAGCCGCTCATTTGGTGTACCCATGGATGAACACAACTCGGCTCGTTGGGTGGTATATCTGCGAAATGCTTCCTGGACAATCTGTTCGACCCCAGTGGCCTCTGATCATCTTCTTCACATGCCCAGATCTCACGGCGCAATAAGTCAGATATCAAATTAGGTTCAGATCGACAGCGCTCGGCAATGAGAACTGGGAGGAACTGAACAGAAACAGTCGCCGGGGAAGCTGGCTTCGCATCTATGTTGTAGTGAATCCCCCATGTTCGGAAAAAACCCAGGTATTTTCGAAAGAGAGAACTTTCAGTAGATGAAACACTGAATGATATGGGGTCTATCTCAACCCCTCGGACTTGGGTTGCTGTTGTGGAAGAGTCTCCTGAGATGAACATTTCTTCAAACAAACGCTCAACTCGACAACGCTCATCCGCTGCATGTTGATCAATCAAAACTAGCATACCTTCCGGGTCGTAGCCAGGGTGCTGCGCAAAATCTGAGTGCATCTTCACAAGAATAAACTTTTGGTCCACTTGGGCGATGATGGAGGCGGTTGCTAGACTGTCACGCCGTATCTTGCCTCTAAACTTGGCAAGATGAGAAGCATCCAGAGAGCCAATATCTTGCGGACAGTTGTGAGAGATGAATGGAGTACCAAGTGTTTCCAGTGGCATTTCGGATCGAGTGAATGCTGGATTCTGCCATGATTGCAGTAAGCCTTCAACCCAATGACCTGGAGAAGTGTCAGACATAGAACCTGGCTGCTCGCGTTCAAGTTGTGGCTGGTTGGCAGCTGGGCTTCTGGACCATGACGAAAAGCCAGATGAAGCTTGCTTGGGCTTTGAAGGCTGACGTGTGCGCGAGTTGATCAAGTGTGATTTCCCAGTCTGCGGGTCAAACCAGGGGATAAGCTTGTCTTTAGGTACGTGTGTGCTGCCTTCATTACCATCATTCACAGAAAGTGCGCTTGTTTTCAATGAAGGTGGTCGCCTAAATGGTCGATCGGAATGGATCAAAGTAGTTGAATCGTTTCGCCGGCGGTCCGTAACGGTCTGGGTGAGGTCTGGCAGTGATTGATTCTGCCCTTCGCCCCGTCCTCTGTCCCCAGAAACACTGTTCTCATTCGAGTGTTCCACTAGAGCCGCACGATTCGAGCTTTCTTTCGCAGTCTTGACTCTGGACCAATTGTTGAGATTCTGACCCGAAATAATAGCTTGGGATCTTTGGAAAGATGGAAGCTTGATTTGGCTGCCGAAAGCCTCTTCTGCACTTGATACTGCCCCCAAGTTCGCATGAAATCGGTCACCTCTTTGGCCAGAGGCTTTGGTTGACGTGGTTCGATCAGATCCCTTGCATTGCCGCTTTGTGGGACGGGGTCGCATCTGTTGCTGTTTCAAAAACTCTATGATCATGGCGCCAAGGACATCCGTGATACGCTGTATAGATCTTTCAGAGTCCGATGATAGCTCATACCCAGACAAGTCTTGGATGTTTCCGGAATCGATCCGTATGTAGAACATTGGCCATTTGTTGATTGGCTTAGCCCAGCTTCTACCACCCGCACTTTCTGGGCCACGAGTGCTGTCTAAGAGTGGCGATGAAAATATTGAAGGCGTGACATCGGAGCTGGTGTTGGCGGTTCCAAAGTCCGACAAAGACATCAATCGGTTGACTTCATTGTATAATATGTTCGGGTTGCTCCGTGGAAACACCGGGTGATTACCCAAAGAAATGAATTGAAGTTTCTTGGAAGGGCTGGGCACGGTAGAAATGGCAGCCCGAATCGTAAGACTGGGGATGGTAGCTGATAGAAAGTGCCAGGAGGTCATGTCTCTAGAATTGATCATTCCAGATTGCGCGAGGATAGACCCAATGCGCCTAAGGTCTGTTGTGGATATAGAAGTGTCCTGAGAACTTCCAGTATGAGAGATGAAGCGAATGGATACTCTTTTGTCTCGTGTCACGTCGGTAATAACAAGCTTTGAGAGCTGCGAATTCGCCAACATCAGTGAGACTAGGGAATGTCTGAGGTTCTCCCACTCCTTCTCCATCTCATCAGGCCTTTGAAGAGATAAGGCTCGACTCTTGATCCGCACTGGCATGTTGCCGAAGAGATCATTCACGGCGACACTCGTGCCATGTTCGCCAGCCCGAAAGCTTTGATGTGCTGGTGCAGGAAGCAACCGCGCCACCGGCTTGGAATGGTGAAAGATGACCGAATTTGTACTCTGATGCTGTTCATGGCAAGATGTCACGGTTAACAGGGACAAGGAAGCTAGGGAAGCCAAGAATAGGCCTCGGTGTCCATATGAATCTCGCTTCGGGAATCTTGACGAATCTATGAGACTTGTGAGCACGACTCTTGAGGTGCAGAATAAGTGTCACATACGGTGCGCCTTTCCAAGCCCACCAGTGGACCCAAATTCGTCCGGTCGGATACCTTCACCGTCATCTTCAACTATGCAGCTGCCGCGCTTGAAGTCGACGGAGACGAGTACCGTGTGCGCATTTGCATCCAATGAGTTCTTGGCTAGCTCTATAATCACCCCATTCAAATTAGTTATGGCAGTCGATGATTTGATTTTAGCGACAACATCAGGAGGCAGTTGGCGGATTCCTGCGCAAGACATGGCAGAAACGAGCTATAAAGTGGTGTGGATATTCAAGTCATATCTATTGCGACAAGGACGGGATTCCGGACACGGCAGGAACACTGCCACGCGGTCATTGTTGCCAAAACTCCCAACTCTCATAAAAATAGGTCAAAACCAGGCAAGTATTATGATGAAAAGAAGAAAGTGAAGTGAAGGCGATTTGACATCAAGGGTGGGCACATGACTCGGATAAACAGTCGACCCGCACTGATCCCATTTGCCTCGGCGCGCGTCGATGAGCTTCCTGTTTAGTTACTCCTGACACCTGGAGTTAACCCTGGCGAGACTATTTGCGTCCAAGATGGCTACAGCTGAAGGGCCTGCGCGGGCACACGGTAATTTCACCTGGCACAACTGTTTATCAGAACATAACTAATCATCTAGTATACAATAGACCGTAACGGTCGCCGCCACCCCTTCTCGAGCTGGATGAAGCGCCTAGCCAGTCTGAAAAGCTCCTCCGACTCTGGCTCGGGTCGTTGGTCTCACAAGCGACACATTGCTGCTAAAATCAAGAAGAACGGGGGCAACAACCCCTACCCATTGTCGGGAACCGTCAATCGTCAGGCAGGAAACCCCAACCCAAGCGACTCCTACCCAGAAGTTGGCGAGGACCACGCGTCTCGCTCGCGAAGCGATCCATCATTCGCTTACTCTAGCTATGAGCACCCGGTCCCCGCGACCAGCGCTAAGTCGAATGCCCCTACCATCTCTACAAACGGTGACACCGCGACCTCGGAGGCCGGTTACTCCAAGGCGGGAACATTGGCGACAGGCGGAGGAGCATTAAGCACCAATGGGGGAGGCGAAGGCAGCACTTTTTCATCTCCTGCACCATCTGTTCGTTCCCTGACCACCACCTTGACAACCGTGCAATCGGCCGCACCCTCTACCCAGCTGTACCCCGCGCAGAACACACAACAAGGACACGCACATGGAAACTCAACACAAAGTTCTGGAATTCAGCAGCTTCAATTCTCGCACCAATTCCCTACCTCCTCATCGCCCGCGACGGCTGTACCCGGGCACCTGATCACCCACAGTCAAACCTACAACACGGCGACCGCAAACAACGTTCTAACCGACAATGCCTCTATCCTCACGTTGGCTAGCTCGTCCAAGCGCCGCCGCCGAAACTCCCTGGACACCAATGCCTCCGTCCGCGCGCTTGCACCATCGTCCGTCTTCGGTGGCAGTCGAGAGAGCTTGCCGCTTAGTGTCCTCAGTGGTAACGTGGTAGAGCCGTCCAACTCATCCACGTTCAATGCGCAAGGTGTTTTGAATCGCCCAAGTCTTGTCGGACTTGCTAGCGCCGAGCGTATCAGTGTTTATTCGACCTCCGGCGCAGCGCCAATTTCCGCCACAGGCGAGCGGGGCAGCTTCTACCCAGCGAAGGTGACCCCTGCCACAGGCGACGGAGCGAGTATTCGCAGCGGTGCGCCTTCCCATAGCCGAAACGATAGCACAGCAGCTAGCATCACTGGTGTGGGTAGCCCCCTTGCCATGACCTCGGGCCGTGTCAGTCGACGAAGCTCCGGATGGGGCGAAATAACTGGCGATGAGTCCGAAGAAGGCCGAGCTGAGCGAACGGACGACAAGGTCACGGTAAGGCCTGAAGAGGGTCTACACGAAGAACCCAAAGAAATTTAATTTGGAACGACAATGGCCCTGTCACCCGCTTAGAGAAGGTGATAGCCTAAGGCAGATGATGTTACGCAAGACCTCCAATTCGGGGTCAAACCACGACAGTAAACTTTCTAATGAATTGACGCATGGATATCAGGAAATTGGGGTTATCGTGCTCTGGCTTGGTGTTTGCTTGCTTTTTTTTTTTTCTCGACGCAAGGGCGTTTTCCGCTTTTTTCTCTTTCGGATGGCAGTTTGATACCCTCTGCGGTATGTTCGAATTCTCTCTCTCTCTTTGCTTCGTATTTTTTCAATGCATTCGTGAATCTGCAAAATTGAGCTGTGTATTCAAAGCTAGCCTACCCATAATTACTACTCTTCAATCATTGTTGTGCATCCTCTCGCAGTACACAGCCGAATCTATCGACGACGGATGATCATAGGCATATCATACTGGTACACGAACCAGGCATTCCTGTAAGTCCACTCATGTTTGGGATCCACCAATTGAATCTGTCACTAGTTAGCCCGGCCTCGGTTCTCCTTCTCAAATCATTCACTCACATCGAACAAGTTGTACAAAGTAGCGATCAACTTCTTGATTTCCAGCACAGCCAGGTACCGACCCATGCAAACCCGGCCACCAGCACCAAAGACGAAGTCGACTGTATCTTTCATGCGTCTTGAACGAGACTCGAAGTGCTCGTCGTTCTCATTCTTGCTTTGCAGCCAGCGGTCCGGGTTGAAGTTGTCCGCGTCGTCTCCGAAGACTTCATAGTCACGGTTTGTCACAGCGGGATTAATACCAATCTTGGTGCCAGCTGGGATATATCGTCCGTCGGGAAGGGTGAACCCGCCTTCCGGAACGACACGCTCGAAGATCATAGCGATGCCCGGGTTCACCCGCATTGCTTCGCGGATGACGGCGTCCAGGTAAGTTAGGTCTCGGATTGACTTCCACGGGGCAGGGGTGGCGAGATTAGCTTCCTTGAGCTCGGCAACGAGCTTTGCTGTGGCTGAGGGAGACTTGGCGAGGTAGTAGACGATGGCGCGCATGGTTGCGGAACTTGTGTCGCCACCAGCAAGGATACTGAGCATTAGCCAATTCACAATTTGTTGGTCGTTGACCATGTCCGGGTGTGTCTCTTTTAGTTGGACGTATTTGTCAAGGGTATGGTCGACGCTGCCGGCGGTGATGGTCTTCGAGGCAAGTTGGGCTTGGTATTCAGCGGCGACTTTGAAGGCGTAAAGGACTCCAGTTAGGGTTGGCTTGGGGCCGATGCGCTTGATGGGGTTCTTGTCAAGGAGGTGGTCAATCCATGGAATTTGGGAGACCTGGATGGGGTTGAAGGTGTTATTTGTATTCACATAAAGGGAGAAAGAGGGAGTCCGCTTACTGGTGCGAAGTAGATCAAACCATCGGTCGAGTCGGTAATGAGGTTGTCAACATCCTTCTCCTGATCAATGAATCCATAGTGGCGGCCGAAGCTGAAGTTGGCAGTGACATCCCAAGCAACTTGTAGAGGGTTAGGAAAAGTCGTTCAAACATCGTACTGAAGCGCAAACGTACAGAATCCAATCCATTCATCTGCGGGACAGACAGTTCCCGCATTTGCGCCGTCCACAAATTTAGCCGCAAGCTTTGACACGAACTTGTTCAAGGTCTCGTCGATGAGAGGTTCATATTCCAAGACCTTTGTCATGCTCCAGAGACCCCGGATAGGACGAATATTCTGGTCGTGCCATTCATCATCTTGGGTGTTGAAGAGATTGGACAAGCGGTGACCCTCGATCAATACATCGTTCGGTCGGTACATATCACTCTACATTGAATCGGATGTCAGCCATATCAAAAGCACCTCTGGACTACTGCGAGTCATTTTTTCTTCAAAAAAAAAAAAAAAAAAGTGAGCCATCATATTACCTTCTTCCATGGGTTGCGCGTGGAGTAAATAGTGCGGATCAAACTGGGGTCCGAAATGCTCACGCAGTTGGGTCCGATCCGAACAGCAGACCCATACTTACGATGCAGCTCCACATGCTTGCGATCAACACATCCTTGATGTGTGTGATAAGCACGCCAAATATCGGTACTCTTGGCCAGCAGCGGGCCCGGAATGCTTCTCAGAGGTGACAGCAAATGATCCCAGACAAGCTTCGTCAGGAGCAGTAAGCCACAGGCGACAAAGCTTTGGACCCACAGGCCAGAAGGAAGCGAGGCTAGCAATGCCATTGTCCCGTGCTGTCTGACACACCGATGCAGCGAATGCAGGGAACACACTTGACAGCTGAGAAATGGCAGTCGGAGGTGTCTGAAGCGCAAAGTTACATATTCAACGGCGGCCGCTGCGAAGAGCGTTGCGCTAGTTGACTTAGGGCTCGGATGTACTGAAATCCAATTTAGTCCAGTGGTCAATTCTCTTAGAACGGAAGGTCACTGCGCAAGAGGTCTTGAAATCACGCTGGGCGTTTCGGCTATTATCCTAGTTCTCACTGACCAACTCCGGGGGAGCGGTATGTGGATACGAAAGTGGTATGGCCCCGATGAATGGCTGGATTAACTTACTCTTGTTTGATGAATGGCTCGTAAAACCTCCACTTTGACAGCGGCGCCGCCCTAGCGTCCGTGGATACCGCTTAATGCTGATTCTTTCCTAGTTCCGATGAACGTGGCTTTTCAGGATTACATCGTGCGACCGTATGAGGGCCTTGTACCCGAAATTGGTCAATGCTCATCCAAATGGGTAGAATGCTTTGGTTCGCAATGCCTGGAACCTTTTTGAACCTCTCCATCAATAGACAGATCCACATTGACAAAAGTACACTGCGATGGAAGCGATGCCTGCGCGATGTCAATTTATCGCCCCTTTAGTCTGATAGGTGCGACGATGACCCGCCATTCCTTTCGAATCCTGAACTCCGCCAATACGCGTCTATTGGAGGTGTAGCTACCGGTATGACTGTGCCGTCTGGTCAATGGACGGACCCCCTGTCATAATTTTCTAAATCCCGTTAGCCTCGAAGGCGCCCCCGGTTTGACAGTCAAACGATCTTAAATCTCTTCAGAAACCCCGTAATTGCGATGTGAACCTGTTGAGGCGCCCAATTTTCCAGGGTCCAATTGGCATTGAGGGGCGAGTTTGTGAGGCTCTGAGATTGAGACACTGTTCAAAATGGGGACCGAAGTCTCACAGTCCTATCTCGATGAGAGCCGAGCTCCGTCAGTACAGGGCGTGATGTGGACAATGGCCATTGTTCCCCTGGTGATCGTTTTGATGAGATTGTATGTAAGAGTGGCTATCAGGCGTGTTTTTGGTTGGGATGACTTTATTCTCATCATTGCTATTGTGAGTTCTCAATCTCCAGCCATTATCGTGTGTCGGATCGGTGTCAAGTTGACCTCCTATGTTTCGATAGTGCTGCCTCGTTGCATATGCAGCTGTGTGTCACGTCGCTTCCACAATAGGCTTGGGAAGACACCTCGTTGTCGTGGAGCAAAATCCTGAGAATCTGATCAATGTCGCACTGCTTTGCGACATCGGCGAATCCTTGGCCATCATGGCGTGCACCCTGGGCAAGACTTCTTTTGCTGTGACCCTGCTGCGGATTGTGGTGCAAAGGTGGATGATAGCTTTGCTTTGGTTCGTGATTGTCACCATGAACGTGGTCAACGTCCTCGCGGCCTTGTTCGTTTTTGTTCAATGCAAAGATCCTCGACATTTGTGGAACCCGGCGATCCTATCTGAATGCTGGCCTGACAGTGTCTTCACCCACTTCTCTTTGTTTGTCGGAGGTAAGGAGTCTGCTTTTTGCATCGCCCTTTGGTACAGAATTGCGGTAGCTAACGTCGAGTTCTGCATCGTAGCGTACTCTGGCGCGCAGGACTTTGTTCTCGCGCTTTTGCCATGGACAATTGTCTGGAATCTGCAAATGAGAAAGAAAGAGAAGGTTGGCGTAGCCTTTGCTATGAGTCTTGGAGTGTTGTAAGTTCCCGGTCTGAAGTTGCAATTACCAGAAGCGCGACAAACGCTAACGAGCGCGGCTTGGTAGTGCTGGTGCAGCTTCCATCGTCAAGACAACTTACCTTGTAGCTCTGTCCGCCAAGGCCGACTTCACTTGTGGGTTGAGATGAATCCCTGCTGTCCAGCACTTTGACTAACAAGATGTTTGTTTCAGGGGAACTCGCGCCGTTACTTTGGTGGGCGGCAGTTGAGGACGGACTTGCTATTACGGCAGCATCGATTCCCGCTCTGAAGCCTCTTCTGCTCAAGATCTTCCCCAGCACAGTGGACAACAACTACGACATGATATCATATCCCTCGGGACCGCCTGGTAAAATCTTCGACAATTCGCAGGGCGGGACACGCACAGACATTGGGCATACAAGTGTTCATGATAACGGAAGCCAGACGGCAATCTTGAATGCTGACCTCCCTAGGAAGGAGGAGAACATCAATATGACCACAGAGGTTTCGGTAACAGTTCATCACTCTGGTGGCTAGTAGGAGCTCTGGGGTTATTGCATTGACATGAACGGGTCTATGTATCATACATACTACCAAAAAGGGGATTATCCAGATAATTCTCACTACGAGACACGAGGTCCTTCACGAATACAAAACCTTCATTGAAGAGGTGGATAGGATTTGAAGGCAACAAAATATCATGACGTCTGACTCACTCTAGATTCATCTGTCACTCAACACGTAACAATGCGTCAATCAGTATGGCCCTATCTTCGTTCATGGTCACATTTGACCACCACGAGCCCACTGACCATGACCGTGTAGACCACCGTGACCCTTTCCATCATCCCCTCTCTTTCTGTCCTCAGTCAGTCTTCAGGGACAATCACAGAAACCCCACTGATGCTTAATTGCGGTACAAGTGTCATTGCTTAGATTGTCCGTTGCTGATTGGCTACGTGGAAAACAAGATGCTGACACACACACTCTATGGAACCTCGGCCGGATTATGACCCTCGAGGAATTGTATGTGAAGCGAATTTCAGGGGACAACGTGTTTACCGCGAATCCAGTCATAGGCCCATTGAAAAGGGGACAGGGCCAAGTCAAGCCTTGCTTCAACCCATTTTAACTTTGGACTAGGATACGAAAAACAAGAAACAAACACTAACCGGGAAATTGACAAGATGACTAATTGAGTCATCGACCCTCGGGATCAAGACGGTCGAAACTCATGTAGTGAAGCTCGACATCGAGATCATGAGCTGTGTTGGACGAGAAGCGGCGAACGGCCAAATAAATCTGTCCGGTGAGGTAGTGAGGGCACAAAAGTCGCCGATCGTGATCGATCGGGATGCCAAGTACTCTGGACCATGTGTTTGCCCCAACCGCCAGGGGATTCTTGCGTACCCGCTACCCGGTTTTTGCGCATACCGCCTCAGGGTTCGATCTCTTCCCCGCGCCTGGCTTAGTCCTGTTCCGTAAATACCAGCGACCTGATTGACGCCTTTTGAAAATCAGCGTCGCGATCATGGAGAAGACTCAGCATCGTCGACCAAGGTCGGTCGCTGTTGTGGGAACGGGTATGGCGGGCTTGACCACGGCACATCTGTTACACCAGGACCATGAGCAGCGCTATCAAGTCACACTGCTCGAAAAGGTAAGCTGAGACCTGCTCCTGGGCTCCCGATAAAGAAACATTCCCTCGTTGGGGCATTCGGGAATGCCTTTGCTTATTTATGGATGGGCTGATGCATAGTCCAGCGCGACCAAATCTCCTTGAGCGCCGAGTCGATCTCAGTTCCATCCAAGGATGAGAAAGACCCAGCCATTTGGGCGGATGTGCCCATGCGTGCATTTGCGGGTGGTTTCTACCAGAATCTGATTCGCATGTATGACTACCTGGCCGTCAACTACCATGCACAGCCATTCCTCTTCAGCTTCACGAAATTGCCAAAATCCCAGGCCTCTGTGACGACATCTTGCATTCCCAGTCCTCAGATGGTTTATGCATCTAATTTTCACCAGTTGCCACCGGTGCCGCGAACAGTGGACTTGATTCATTGGCTTGTTGAGGCCGTGTATGCTGTGGTCTGCTATGTCTGGTTCACTTTCTGTTGCTTTTTCATCACGCCTTATGAAGAAGACCAGAAGACCGGAGCCCCTAGTGAGACTCTAGATCACTACCTGCGCCGTATCAGGCTTCCACGGACCTATGTGGTCAATTATCTGCTCCCTCTCATCTCAAGCGTGTGCACCTGCTCCCATCATGAGCTCCTGTGCTTTCCCGCTTCCGATGTCCTGGCATACAAACGACAGACCCACCGCCAGCAACATTTTGTCGTCACCTCTGGTGTTCAGTCTGTTCAACAGAAGCTTTTACAGGGCGTAGACGTACGCCTCGGTGTTAACTTGACTCAAGTCAATCCTCAAAAAGAGGGCGTCCAGATCACATACTCCACAGCAGATGGACAGACAACATCGGAACATTTTGATCTGGTCGTTTTGGCCGTCTCCCCCGATGTAGCAGCATCGCTGTTCGCCCCATTAGCCTCTCAACTTTCCGCTATCCCAACAACAACAGTCGAAACCGTCGCCCACACCGACGAAACGAGCATCATCCCAATGCTGCGGGCGACGGCGTCACCATCCCTCAAAAACCAAAAACCCAATCTCAGCTCTCAAGCACAACGCATCCATTTCTTCTCTAACGACTCCATTACCGAAGCGGTACACGAACAGCCTAATTCCATCCTTGTCACTACAAACCCCCTCTTCCCTGTCGACAAGTCAAAAATCATCCGCTCAGCGAATTTCACCCGCGTCCTCCGCAATCCGCGGAGTCGCATGCTCATCAACTCGATCTTTCAAGATCGCAGCCAACGCAAGGTCTCCTCGGATTCTTGGCGTAGCGGCGACAACGGCGTCTACCTAGCAGGCGGGTGGTGCTGGGATGGAATGGTTCTGCTCGAGGGATGCATCGTGTCTGCGATGCGGGTCGCTGCTGATCTTGGTGTTTCAGTACCATGGGACAGTGCCGAGTAATGGTAGATACGGGATCAGGTGAAGCTCTTCGAAACCCATCGAGCGGGGTTTTTTGGTTGCATTTCTCTGTTATTTGTCGGGAAGATGTGTATGCTGTCTGGCCTGCCTGTGGGTGCTCTAGAGTCTGAGGCATCGCAGCGCGATCTTTCGAAGAAATCCTTAGTGCGATAGTCTGAAGTACTTTCACAAGATAAAGATATGGATATTAAGTCTCAGAGTGTCCCTAATTTAGTTGGCATACGGAGGCATTTATATCTCCGAGTGGGGCAGAACTATCGGGTTTAGTCCTTAGTACAGGTGGATCCCACCTGGAAGCTTTCTCATTACATATCTGCCTTTCACTGTCAAATTGCAAAATTTTCCCACGATCAGCCAAACTATCAATTCGTAACTCTCTTTAATTGCCTCTGGCTAGTCGATCTCACAAATCCGCTGGTTCTTGGGCCAAGCAGCGTCACATGGGCGAGTGTGATATCGCCCAGAGTCAAGAGATAAACAAATCGCATCAATTTGTCCATATTGCAATTGAAACCCATCAAGTATTTGAATCACCAATTTGCTTATTGAATTTCTGTTTATTTGGTGCTCAATCACCATCAATTAGAAGCCTGCACAAGTTGAAAGAGCCAAAGGGCTGCATGGCATGGGACATTAGTTCGAGAAAATCAGCGGCCGTGCCATGGAATGGCTCAGTGAACAAGACTGAGTGGCAGGCTACTTACGCAGATATTGGGGCCATTGGGATCTGACGCAGGCGGACAGACGTTCGTACCTAAGCAGCAGCCAGGAAGCGGTCCACCCGAGATACATGTCGTGCCGGCCGTACACTGCCAGCTCGTTAGGATCAAATGAAGACAGGATTATGCGTTGACTAACACAAATTCCAGCTGATGCGCAGAATGTTGTTGTTGCTGGACATTGCACACAACTTCCGGCAACACAGCCGCCTCCGCCTGGACCAGGCGGGCACTATAAGACCTCAGTGAATGTTGGAAAGAGCAGTAGATATGAAGAGATCTTACGGAAGTGAAGCATCGTCCACAATGAGCTATGTTTGTTGCCAAATCCGCACAGACTCCGCCGCAGCAGGCTGGCGTTATTCCGGTGCACGTGGGATTACTGCACATACCACAATGAGTGATACTGCTGCTGAGATCAGCACATGTTCCATCGCAGCAGGTCGGCTTCAGACCCGAGCATGGTATAGCAAGACAGGAGCCGCAATGATTCACGCTGGAGCTAAGATCCGTGCAAGTTCCCGAACAACAATCTGGGTTGACACCGGTACAAGTAGGAGTCGTGCAAGATCCGCAATGAGCCAAATTTGATGATAGATCCACACAAGATGAGTTACAGCACGCAGGTGTGACCCCGAGACAAGGAATTGCGAGACAGCCTCCGCAATGGTTCGAATCAGAAGCTAGATCTGTGCATGTTCCCAGACAACAGGCTGGTCGGACACCTGTGCAAGTACGTTTGGAGCAATTGCCACAATGACTGATATCGGACGATAGATCGGTACATGTGCCACGACAGCACGCAGGTCTTACTCCGGGACAGGCATTCGCTGTGCAAGATCCGCAGTGGAATATGTCAGTACTGAGATCGGTACATATTCCCGTGCAGCACGCCGGATTCACGCCAGTACAGGGCGAAGACAGGCAAGTTCCACAATGCGTGGTGCTTGAAGTAAGATCTGCGCATGTTCCATTACAGCATATAGGGGCCGAACCTTTGCATGTGGTACCACAGGCACCGCAATGGGTTGTGCTTGCAGACAAATCTGTGCAAGATGAATTGCAGCAAGCTGGCCGTGATCCCAGGCAAGGGAGAACCGAACAGCCACCACAGTGATTGACGTTCGAAGAAACGTCCGTACACTTTCCAGAACAGCAAGTAGATGCCGCTCCTTTGCACTAGATAATTTTAACATATCAGTATCCAGAAATCAGAAGACCAGGTGTAAGACTCACAGCGCCACCACAAGATCCGCAATTTGTACTGCTGGACGCCAGATCAACACACGAAGAAGAGCAACATGCTGGATTCACACCCAGACATGGCAGTGCAAGACAGGCTCCACAGTGACTTAGATCGGTGCCCAGGTCAGTACAGGTCCCGAGGCAACATGCTGGTTGTATTCCAGCACACTATCACGGTTAATTATGTTAATTGAATGGCTTCCATGATGGTCAAGCGGGATGATGGGCATAGCTTACTGTTCTATTACAAGTACCACAGTGGTTTAAATCTGTTGCGACATCGGTACACTCTCCACTACAGCATGCAGGTGAGATGCCCAGGCATGGTGTCGCGCTGCAGGCGCCACAATGAAGGATATTGCTGTCCAGATCTGCACATATTCCCGAACAACAAGCTGGGGCCGTACCCGTACACTTTCATTGGTTAGTTCTCGTGAGATAGTCTCAACTTCAAGCCAAGAGAGCTTACCGCTATACCGCAAAGACCGCAGTTGTCGATACTTCTGGTCAAATCGGCGCATGTCTTATTACAACAAGCAGGCAATATTCCGGAACACTTTACAGATTCTAGTCATTTCCGGTTCATCTTTGATCAGAGATTACGATATATTCAACTTACTGGTGCAACAGTGCATGATCCGCATTTAGTGGGACTGACGGCCAGATCGTAACATGTCCCTGAACAACAGGCTGCGTCAAGACCAGTACACTATGTGCTTATTAGAAAATTATTCAGAAGGTATGAGGGTGAGTATATTCTGACAGAGGACGCGCCGCAGGTTCCGCAGTGGGTAAGCGAGGAAGACAAGTCAGTGCAAGTGCCAGAGCAGCAAGCAGGGGAAGCTCCAGTGCACTGATTGAAAACATATCAGCAGTTGATCCCGATGGAATACTAGAATTCTGAGTATTCGACAAACCGGTGCAGCGCCACAACCGCCACAACTAGTGAGACTAGTACCAAGATCAACGCAATTTCCTGAGCAGCAGCTGGGAATCTGCCCAATACACTGAATTCAAGCATCAGACACAACAATCGAAATTGGGATGTGTAAAAACCAAGCATACGGTAACACCACAGTTTCCGCAGTTTGCTGTGCTCGACTCGGTATCTGCGCAAGAATAATTGCAGCACTGTTCACCTGTAGGGCACTATCATGTAGGATCGAAGTCAGTAAAGCATGATCTTCAGTATACATCGGATTAAGAAGAATGGAGGTATTTACCGGTCTCAACGGCAGCCAAGGCGCACATTGGACTCCATGAGTGGGAGAAGTACTCGGGGAGATCACAGTAACAGACACATTCAACGGCTTCGACTGGACATGATTGACGGTAACAAGACCTGAGAGTATGTCAGAGCTTCTCTTTGCATATAGCCGATAGTCATAGTAATCTGGAGTGAAGAAAGGAACTTAAATTTCTCTCACCAAAGGCCAGGAGAATAATCACATGTAGCCATTCCATATTCCAACATGGGAGGCTGGAGCCGACTTCAATAAGATTCCAGTTGAAATCAGTCGTGCTTGAGGCATTTGAAGGACTGTGCTCAATCAAGATTCAATTCCAGATCATTATTGTTGAAAAATTATCAAGCTTAAGTTAAAATGGTAGCATCCATTGAGCTTGTCCACATGGAAACCTTGGTGGGAGGTGGTTTGCACAACATGAATTCTATCGAGGTAGTGTGACACCCCCCAGCAAGTGTCCGTGGCTCGGCTTTATAAACCATTGAAGATCGAGTTTAGCGTCATCACGGCCTGCTTCAAGCAGTTCAACCCCTGTGCCATGGTGACGCAAGGCATCTCTACTTGTAAATTGAGGAAAAACGAGCCAACCGGCTGGAATTATGCTCCGGTCTCGCAGCTAGTGGCTTTCGACTGAATGGACTGTTGTATAAGCGTTGCACGAATGCGGAGACTTGCTACCTTGAACTCCCATGGAGAACTGAAGGTCAGAAGTTATCCATCACTAACATCTATCTCACGCCAATTTGGCCATGGAATTTGAAACACCAAAGCGTTAAATTACCAAAGCCGTAGGGTTGTCCGTAGGTCTTCAGAGCGGATTCCCGGGTACAAATATGGGCGTTCTGCGTCATAAGCACCTTGTGCTACATGAACCCCAAGGTCTAATGCCACAGGAGCAAGAGATGAGTCGGTACTCACTCAAACTCTGCTTGAATCTACATTCCATTAATCACTCACAATGCTCTCACAGAGCCGGGGGAGGAGCAGCGTAGTACTTCGTAACCTAATCTCTGCACCTCGCTTTAGATGGGTAGAAGACAATCATTTCCTGATGATCTCTTCATTCCATTCGGTATGATTCGATAGTCGAGTAGACAAGAGACTGAGGCACTTCAATCGCATTTGGATGTCTACCCTCAAGATTTGATGATCTTCTGGTGACAACTATATAACTTGAACCAAACACGCTCTCTCAGTCAACGTAGAATTTTTTATTTGATCAAGCGCAAATTCATCATGAGAAAAATATCTCATGACCCGCCTTTCATTGATAGATATCATTCTAGGCATTCTTTGAGTCTGTTTACGGTGAATCAAGAGATTCAAGGTATCACAAATGTCGCTTAGAGGGACCCGTGTGTCTATGAAGGCCCCGAGTGTGGAACTAAAAGAGATTCGGGAGGATACGATCTACAGCTCGGTGCCAATAAGCAGCTGCGCCAGCGTGGAAATGAAGACAGGACGAAAATATCATGTTCGAAATGGCTAGCCTTGTGACTTTTACACTCTTGCCAGCATCCTGGTTTCAAGGAAGCGTGTCTTGACCTATCCACTCAATAGAGATATGTCTTGATTCGTAGAATACTATACGCTCGATGCGTTTAATCAACTTTGTCAAATTTGACGATAGCACAACTGGCGGTTTCATATTATCCAAACACACTTTGAATTTTCCATTTTTGCTTCATTCATCAGGTTAATCGTCACCGTTAGAGGTCGTGGATCTGGATCTGGAGATATAAGGGGGAAGTAAAGAGGCTCAGATCCCGCCTCGACAAGCATGATGCACTACAGGGTGATGAGCACGATCTTGAACTCGATAAATGGTATCGTCCACATTTAAAGAGCGAGAAGGCTTTTTGAAACCCTTTCTACTCAATCATACATCGCGATGTTTGTTTCAACATTAGAAAAAGTTTTCCGTTCACCATGCATGAATACTACAATTGGGCTGTTCATAGCAGATCAGGCTTGGCACGGGTGCTTGTCCCACCAACATCCGCGCAGCCAAATTTGAACAATTCCATTGCATCAGCTTTAGCTCTATTGCCCAAATTGCAACGCGCGCTTGAATATAAGCTGTCTGAAAGACTTTCGCAAGAGGACCTCGGGATGTTAGGGTTCCTCAAGCGGGTTCTAGGGGGCGGCCGCAATGACGTGTATGGGCTGGACCATGCGGTGCTCAATGTGCAGCTACCACCGCAGACAATGTGGATGAACATGGGATATTGGGAGGTAAGTCTCCCCAAGAAAGACAAACCTGATATACACTCACACAGTCCAGTCAACATCTGAATTCCCGGAGGCCTGCCAAGCCCTGCTAGACCAGGTACTAGCAGCAGGCCTATTAACAGACAAAAGCCCGTCTATCAGAGTCCTAGACGTGGGGTGCGGATGCGGTGATCAATCCCTCCACCTACTCAGTCTCAGAAGGGGTTCTTCAAACAAACCCCAGTCTGAACTTACCACCGCCGTCCGACAGCGTTCTGGTCAAGAATCTCGCCGAGATGATTCACCGCTGATCGACACTTACATTGGAATTACTCTTGAGCCCGCACAAGCCGAACTCGCACAACGTCGAGTTCGGGATGCCTGTCATGATCTTGAGAAACGCCTGACTCGAACATCTGCGGAGATCTTCCGCGCCGATGCTTCCAATCCCTCAAAGTGGTCTGCAGAGCTACGGGACTCTGTGAGCAACGTTGCTGCCTCGTCGGAGGATGATGATACTTCTACGTGGCTCCTGGCTCTCGATACAATGTATCACTTCCAACCATCACGTCTCCCTCTTCTTCAATATGCGCATGATACCCTACACGCCTCCTTCATGGCTTTTGATCTCGTTCTGTCAGAGGGTGCATCTTGGCAAGAACGGCTTATTCTGCGAATTGTCTGTTGGCTCACGGGGTCGCCGTTTAGTAATTTCATCACTGAGGTAGATTATCTATGCATGTTAGAGAATGCGGGGTATGATATTTCTGCAATTTCTATCAGGGATGTTTCGAGGCAGGTGTTCCCTGGAATCTCGGGATATCTCAACCGGAGGATCAAAGAGGCTCAGCCATTCGGTATGAAAATGGGTAAGTTCCGTGCGGCTGGGATTGTGTTTGGCTGGTGGGCGAGGAGTGAAGTTGTTCGGGGTGTTGTGGTTGTTGCTAGGAGGTAAATGCAGGCTTAGTCCTGAATGCTATCACTTGAACCCTCCAGGTGATTGTCATATGCCACCTCTTTGATCATTCGAGTATCGAACAGTCTCAAATCACAAGGCGTAGCCTCATTCGCTATGTTGTCGTGATCTCGCTTGCGCATAGTGTATACGGCAATGGAACACACTTCTGATGGTGGAAGTTCTCTTTGATCTCCTGCAACAGACGCAGTATGGCATGATAAGCCGCCGGGCGACTTTGGATCAATTGCACACATCAGGCTGTTGTAAATGGGATTCATTCCTTTGCAATACAGCAGAGCTGTGACATATTCACAGACTTTTGAGATGTTGATATCAACGCTTGGCGGGTTCAAAGACGTGGGAGTTTCCTCTCTGAAAGAACCTACGACTTGGTGATTGCTGTGTATAGAGAAGTGTGTCTATTCAAACCTGCACTATAATCATCATCATCACTCATGGCCTAAGACCATCCCCATATTCGCAGACACTACCAAAAGTAGCTCTGGCTGCTGTAAAAGTAAAACAAGATCGCTCAAAACATTATTAACAAGAAGAAGACTGGCAGTCATGAACAGCAGGGAAGGATGTGTAGTGTAGTAAACTAGACAGCGTTGAGGCTCTGTTTGTGCCTTTGTCTGTTTTCCTTTTTTTTTTTACTTCTTTATGGCAGTGCTTATGCACTAGTACCAACGCCGAGCTTGGACGCGAAAGGACTTGACTCGGTCTTTTGGGACGCCATAAATGCCTTGAACATGTCAGAGATGGCCTTCTCGGCCTGCTCGTCGCGCTCCTCGTTGCCGTTCTTCTCCATGATCAAACCCCGAAGCCAGTGATTCTCAAGCTCGAGCTGGGAGACGCGGGCCTCAAGGGCGTCATTCTTGTCGGTGGTTTCCTTGAGAGTCTTCTCAAGAGCCTGCTCACGCATCTTCTTCTTAACGCGGAAACGAGCGCTGGCGGCGGTGTTGCGTCGGCGTTTGTCCTCCTCAGCAATGTTGCGTGCGGCCTCTTCAGCGCTAGCTTGGGTGGACTTCTGAGTGTGCTTGCGCTTAGGGCCGGCGGCGGCGCCAGAGGTAGCAGCGGACATGTTGGGAGCGGGAACGGGAGCGGGAGCGGGAGCCACATTTTGGTGGGTAGTCAAGGGCGCAGCCGGAGTAATGGCAGTTTGAGGGGCAATCTGAGGCACGGATGGGATATTTTGGTAGGATGTGTTCTGAACAGGCATGGGCTGGGAGTTGACATTGAGATCGTTCTGGAAGTCGGTGATGGTGGCCAAGCCATCGGCTGGATTTCAGTTAGCATCATGTTCCCAACAATCGCTTGTATGTCGTCGCAGCGCGTGTTGTGTGAGCTGGTATGGGCTGCACGAGTCCTGGAATAGCAAGGCCACCCCTCTGTATTCACGTGAAATGGTGCAATAGAGGAGGGGGCGCACATCATGCTAAAACCACTTGCAGCACATAGATCGGATGAAAAGAAAGTTCTTAGTGCGCCACATTTCCATTGCATGCAGCACTCCAAGAATCCCTAGTCAAAGTCCGATCCGTTGATAGTGCACCCCCGATTGTAGGCTCATGGAGCGTCCAAAAGACGACATCAAGCCAAGACAAGCGAAGTGTCCACAATCATAGAAAGTGGATGACCAGGCAACCAATGAGACAGAGAGCCACGGACTGTCCTACACAAGGCCATGCGGCATGGACCCTTGCGCGCATGGACCGTGGACAAGGCTGCTCGGGATGGTGTGATGCAGGGGAAGCTCGTGCAGTATTGAACACCACAACCAGCAACGCGACCAATAAAAATTCAAAGTACCCCTCACTTACCATTCAAGAAATCCAAGAACTTCATATCCGCATTTTGTGTTTGCTGCTCAGACTCAACCTGAGTGTTCTTGTCCTCCAAGCCATCGAAAGTAGGCAGGTCCAAGTTGGTGAACTTGTCGAAATCGAAAAATTCAGCATTGGTGAAGACAGCCAACTCCTCATCAAAGTTGATAGTGTCCTGCTGCTGCTGCTGTTGCTGCAGAGCCTGGTCGTAGGGCGAGGGGATGGTGTTCAGATCATCGAGATACTGGGAAAAGTTCGGAGCACGACGCCCACTGTAGCCGGCCATGATGACGACGGGTCAACTCGGGTTGACTTGAGATTTGGTGATTCGGATTCGCGTATGTGTGTCGCGCGGACACTTGAGGATTTCGCGTTCTCAATGAGCGATTCGACGTGGTTCGGGGGCGCCGGAAGCGGCTTAAAAAGTCGTCACGAAATAAATATCGATGCCCGGGTGAGTCGGGCGGGGTGGGTGATGTTTCTCAAGATGATTCGAATGTCGATATGGAATCGAAATACGGTGATGGGTAGATGGAGAAGTGAGGACGGTGATGGTGGTCAAAGGCCGGGGCCACAAAGTGGGTTTTTCCCTGTTCAGTTTGAAGTGGTTTGCAAGTGGGGGAGGGTGAGGGGCGCTGATTAATCTGCTTTTTTATCCTCCCCCCGGGGTTAATCCTTGTCCGATCTGGCGATATTCTGCATTCTGATCAGATTCTAAATCTCTATTTCACTACTCCTGTCCTGTCAAAGAGAATCTTCTTGTCTTCTGCTGAGCAATTTCATTGTCACAAATCTATGAGAACCCCAGAGTCGCACAGCCGACTCCATTTACCGCGAGGGTCAATTTCCGGCTGGCCGAAGATCGGAGGCAACCCACTTCGACCCACTCCAAATTGTCCCTCCAAATCGGGTTCACGGCCAAGGGCACGATGGCAATTCCCACACACCTAGGTGCAATCTAATACTTCGCCCTCCTCCCGCAATTTAGTTTCAAAATAAGGCGGCATTACACGTGCATGGTGGTAATTTCAGCGACAAGCGCGGTTCTTGTTGTTTTACAACGGCGAACTCGGCGCCTGCCGCAACTGGACTTGGGCGGAACCTCCCAGGCCCGCATTTGTAAGCGTAACCAGCCAAATCGGGGTTAAGTCATCGCCGAGTCATCCTATGGCACCCTGAAGCTCCCTGCTTCTCCCGATATCTCCGAATGATTTCTCCGGACAATTATTAAGCACTCTGATGGGAACAACGACGAGGTTGTAGCATGCGGGAATGTGGAGGATCAGGCTATGTTCATGGTCCGCTAGGAGATGGGATTACAAGATGCCGTGCACCTGAAGCACGGGCGCACGAGTGACAGTCCACTAGTGCGGCTCGCCATAGTTTGTCGAATGTGGGTATTGCATGCTATCTAGGCTGTTGATAAACTTGTATAATGTCAAGATAAAGCATGTAGCATCTGTCAGTGTCATAATGACATATGTATCAATGAAACGAATGAATAAGAACAAATGAACTCGGTTCAAACTCGAGAGGAGGAGCGCACGTGACATATCTGCATGCTTATCAACACGTGACATTGTTGATGCTTTACGCGTCAAATTCAAACGGTAGAAAAACAATTCGACAGGTACATCATAGATGATGCAATACCATTGATTAACACGACTGCGCATCTCTTGACTGGAAGCTCCGGATGCTGGTCATGGCGCGCTCAAAATCGGTCCGCGCGCCAACAACAGCCAGTCTCCCAAACAACCTGCGGATTCCCTCAACAACACCCTCTCTCGCAAAGACTCTTGGCAAGCTGTCGCGACAAGCGCTACTGGAGCTCGCCTTGACATGGCTTGACGATCGAAATATCACATCCTCCCCGCCATTTTTACAATCCGATGAAGAGAATGGTGGTGACGACGAAGACACCCTGCCGTACCCCGCCGCTGAAACAGTTGAAGAAGTTCGCAATACATACCAAGACCTGCAAGATCGAAAGGGTGGAAAGCGTGAAGTACTAGAGCGCATACTCGAGGGTGATTGGCGGAATGGGATCACAATGCGACAGCTCGCAATGGCAGACCTCCGATATATGGACGACCACCCAGCTAGTCTACGATGGACCGCCCTCGAGCTCAGTCGCATCGATGCAAGGAAAGAGTCAAACGAGAAAGACACAGCCGAAGACTGGTCAAACAACGTCCCTCGCATGCAAGCCGCGAGCTTCGTGAAAGCTCTCCAGTACGAAATCGCCCCATTGGTGAAAGCACACTACCACCTAGCCCGCTCATCAACTCTTCCTCTTACAATCCTTCGAATCTTCATAATTGACTCACCATACCAATCACCTCGTCAAGCACCCGAGGTCTTCGCCGACTCCTCGCGTGTCATCTACGTCGCATTCCCGGATAGTTGTCCCTTCATCTACACCTCCATCACAGCAATAGGCCCCAAACAAGCCGGTCCAACCACCAGTTCTGTGGCAACGGACCCTCGAAGTCTACAGCGCCTTGTACGCGATGCGATTCCCAAAGCACTCTCTCGGCCGCAGGAGCGGTATACTCTAAAACCAACATCATTAGCTGCAAAGAACCTCCCCACCCTCCTTGCACTTCGAGGCCCGGGCAGATCAACTTCTGCGAACGGAGCATTTAGCATCTTTGCCGACTCGGCTCTTGAAGGGAGTCCGTTGGACCCGCGTCCCTCGAACTCAGTTTCTGCGGAAGAGCATATGCGCAGTGGGGATGCCACTGTCGAGAATAAAGAGAATGAAGTTCGTACCGAGCAGGCACCTGAGTCGACGAAACGCAAGTCGGCAGATACTCACCCCAGTACATTGTCACCGATCTCTAAGAAGCGGCAATTGGCTGTGCAGGGTCGCTTTGGGACAGGGGGTGGGTCATTGGCGCCAGCACCGTTGGATCGTCTCGACATTCGACTTCTAGATCAACCTACCTTCGACGATGAGGATCATGGAAACAGCTCTGCTTTGCCTGCGGTTTCGCTAACTTTCACCGGGTCGGATGTTATTGGTGGGATTCGCAAGCTGGCTGAGCTGGGCGTTATTGACCCCGAGCGAATGCCGTCCTGGATGACAGGCGAGGAAGGCGTCAGTATGGCCGTCGTTCGGCGTGGGAAGAGGCTTCAGAAGGATGTTTGAATTGGCATTTTCTTTGGCGTGATTGTTTTCTATGTGGCGTATTGGTTTTCAAGTCTCTTGATGGTCTTTGCAATGATACCCTACACTTAGCATTCTTTACAATGACATTAATCGTTTTATGAGCTTTTGCTGCTAGTCCAAGCCGAAAGGCTACTTTGAAAGTGAAAATGTTACATTTTGACCTAGAGAAATAGCTACGAAAATTGAAATACTCGTTCTCGTAATAAATGAAGAAAGTCATGTTGGGTATCTCAATGCCATCCTGTCAAGCGAATACCCAGTATCCCCGGCCCGGAAGACTCCCAAAGCCCCGACATCATAAACGCCATAAAACCAGTAGCAATCATGGCTGGTGTGTAAAGAAATCATAAACCTCCATTATCTGCTACCATTCAGAGGCACCACGCCGCGACGAGGAGGACCGCCATCGGGCAGTTGAGAAAGGCGAGTAGACGGAAAAGTCTATTAATCATAATACGCATTAGCCATTGCAACCATGGAGCCCATTGAACATAGGGGGCTTAGATACAAGGATGGTTCCGTACCGCGTTCTCGAGACAGGCCAAATTGTTCTGCCACGTTGACATAGCCTTCATGCATGCAATCGATAGAGGCCCTCAGTGTTTGGATGTCGATCTCTTTGCCTACGTACTCCCAGGGGGTACGACTAGAATACCATAATGTCAATTCCGTGGAAGCGAAGGGATTAAGTTTGGGTGTGTGTGCTCAAACTTACCAGTAAACGCAGCGAACACCCGTGTCGCGCGACGCTGTCGCCCATTGTTCAAAGCATGTCTTGTGCATGTTGTTTCCGCATGCAGCTTTGCACCAGACGGTTTGTTCATCGGCTTCAAATTCCATAAAGCAAATAGGACAATCACCTTCCAAAGGTTTGCGCTTGCCGTCAGTGTCTTCGGTGCTGGTAGCGTCCACCTGACTGAGGGGAGACCCCTCGAGCATCTCACGGAGTTCCTTTTGAATTGTATCAGTCAATCATTTCTGAGCCGCAAAACGAATTCAGCCTTGCCACTTACCGAGGGCAGGAAGGCGAGTTGATACTGGAGATCAGAAGGGGCTTTGAGGGCATGGAAAAGCACTGAATGAGTAACCAGTAAGAACACAATGAATAACAATATTTGGTCCGCCATTGCACAGGAGGACGAAGCTTGCTGGAAACTCACCGTAGCAGATGTGCTTGCACTGATTGCCCTTCAACCCATCGGGACAGTCGCAGACTGGCTCCTTCCTGATGACAACCCCGTAGATGTTGCCAGTTGAGCCGACCACGTCAAAGGAGATCTCTGGGCACTCACGAGTACCACCAACAGAGTGTTGTACGACAATCATTCTAGGTACAAGTGTTAGCTAACAAAGACCACTAATGGTCGAGTCGAGTGATATGCAAACTTTGTCCGGCGAATTCGTTCCAAACGCTCCAAGTAAGACTGAGGGGGATGATTACGCCACCTGCGAGCTCGACGCTCGTTGGATATACCATCAATCTGATAGCTCTGGGCTTGCGGTCTCTTGGCATTACCGGGAGCATCGTTCGTCGGGTTGACGGCCATGGCGTCAGGGGCCAGGGCTCTCTGCGTGGTGGGTTTTCTTCTGCGTTGTTCTTTCATAGGAGATGATTGGGCACTTGACCTTTTGGTGACTCGGGACTTCTGCGAGCTCGTACTTCCACGAGGCGAAGCTCTTGAAGCACGACCGCGCGGCGCGACGGTTGAAGTCTTCATGACGAAGCCTCAAAGTCAGATGCAAGCCCTCAAAATTTTTCAAAGGAATAAGAGAGCAGAGTGAATAGAAGGAATGAAAGAGTGGCAGCTGTTTCTTTATGTCAAACGCTCAAAGAGCGGGAGAATCGTGGTATGTGACGTCACACGTGGGCTTTGGCAAAGCAGGGGACACCAAATGATCTCCGAAGGAAAACATTTTGACGAGAAAACTTACGACTTTCTATTTCATGGAAGACAATCGACTAGAGGGAAGGGGCGTTCCGGGGTCGGCAAGTTCTTTTCAAATGTCAAACAGCAAAGCTGTCCCCCAAAGGCTCCACCTGGCTATGGGAGGTATACTCAACATATACAGTCAATTATAGTCGAGAGACAAAGCGAATAGAAGCAAACGATAAGAGACAACAACTATAGAAATGCAAGGGGGCAAAGGTAGATATCCCATAGGAAACCTCGGGCTTGACTCTGCCCACCTCTTCAAAAGGGTTCATCGGACTTTCGAGCCTACGTCTGTTGCTAGGCCATCTGTGATTTCTTGAAAAAATCACTTGAAAAGAAATTACATATACAGCTTATCAGTTCGGTCTGACCTTAAAACCTTGGCTTTTCACTTTTCAAGTTGCCCTGCTTTCACATTCTCCCTTTCCACCCGACCTTTTGAGACCCTTTGGGCCCTAGGTCAGCCCCAGGTTGAAGTAAACCATGAAAAGCTTTCTCTACTGGGCTTGGTAGAAATGAATCCAAATCGTGTATGACACCTACAAATATTGAAAAAGAAAAATAGTGCAAAGTTAAAGCCCATTGTTTACCGTACCGTGTAATAGGTAGACGCATGGTTGTTGTCGCTTTTTCAACCGTTTTCGATATCAAAGCCAGCTATATCAAGTGTGTAGTGATCGAGGTCATTCTGTTTAATGTATTCTAAGGCCTTACTTGAGCATTGATCCAAGTATTCTCCGTAGATGCACGCTTATTCCACTCCAGCCGGAGCAAAAACTTCCATACTTTCACTCCGGACCGTTCCTTCAACAGGAGCAATCCACTCCCTCCGATTTTTGCAATACACTTCTACTTGAGGTGCCCACTCTTCCTTCGAAGGCCCCAAGTCCATCGTCCCAGAAGTAATGGCGACTGTGTCAGCACTGGCCGGATCTGAGCCACTCATGGCGAACAATGATGAGCTGCAGTTGGAGCAGAATTGACGGGTGACGGTGTTTCCTGATTCCGTGTTGTTGTCTCTGTAGACTTTAAGAACATCTTCTCCGCATATGATACGCAATTGCTACTGAGATGTTAGCTTCAGGAATTTGGACGTTTGAGAGCCTTTCGGAGGAACTCACGTCTTTTCTATAGATCGCATTTGCCATGTAAGTGGACCCTGTCATTTTGCGGCAGTTGTTACAGTGACAAAGTAGTGTCACTGTGGCGGGTCCGGTCACCTCGTAACGAACTTCCTGGCAGAGACAGCTGCCTGTTATTGTTTTGGTGGTTGACATGTTCCTCGCGGGTAAGGAAGAAGTATGTATGATAAATTTAGATTCAGCACTTGGTGAAGGATCTCTAGATCTGAGAGCAGCTCCTGACGGGGAGTCTGATGGTCTCTGAACGTCTCAAGGGTTGAATATCGTGCAAGTAAGGCGCAACATATATCCTTAGAGGGATACTTATCAGGCAGCAATGACTCACGCCCAAGTTTTACCAAAATTCGAGAGCCTTCTAGCTATGTCCACGCATAGCCGTGAGTTTATACTGTGGACGCCTGAGCGTTTGGCATGTTTGGTGGGTTTGCGCTGTTTGGCGGGGAAGCTTCGCTATCGCTATCAGGTTGATGGGAGACATCAGTTTCCCTCACATTCGTCAAGATGTCCTGTTAAGAAGCTACAATGCCCAAAGCGACTACAGGGTGTCAATTTTTCTTCTCGCAACGTCTCTCTGAATCTATCTCGCAATGATGGCACGTCCGCGAGCCTTGTCGAGTGCCGACACCCCCAAAGAACCCCATGCGGTCTCTCTCAAAGGTATTGAGTTCAACAATCCTCCAGTGTAGCATGTAAATGAAGCTTACCATGTTTTCGAACTTTAGTCCTACGGTATGAATTCCTCTCGGACAAAACTTGCAAGTCAACGAATCCCTAACGCCTCGCAGCCTCTCGCGACCTTCACTATCAGATCAATCCCCTCTCCCCACGGCCAACACGAAGATTTCCCCTAAGGCATCATTAAGCCACCCATCTGAAGAAGCCGACCCTCAATTTATACTCACTCCTAATGTGAGCAGCCCGTTTGCTAGCTATTACGCCAGACAACTTTCCTGCTAGACCGCCCGCTGACTGGCAGTAGCTCACCCTTCCCCCCGCATTTGGATCAGTCTACGTCGGAGAAACCTTCGCATGCACACTCAGTGCAAACAATGAAATTGCCAGTAATGAAACGGGACGGGCCGTGACATCGGTTCGTATTGTGGCCGAAATGCAAACGCCATCGTCCGTCGCAACTCTGGAACTCGACCCCGCTGGTGACGCGGCCCAAATAGACGGGCTTCAAATTGGCGAGTCTTTACAAAAGATCGTTAAGTACGATCTCAAGGAGGAAGGAAACCATATTCTAGCTGTCAGCGTCAGCTATTCGGAGACCAGACTTGGGCAGGATTCCCAGGCAGCAAGCAATCGAGTCCGGACTTTTCGCAAGCTGTATCAGTTTGTCGCGCAGCCTTGTCTGAGCGTTCGGACCAAGGCGTCCGAGCTTCCGCCGTTGGAGGTGGATAACAAGTCATTGGGTCCTTATGGGAAAACACGTTTACTCCGCTTTGCCCTGGAGGCGCAGTTGGAAAATGTGGGAGATGGCGCGGTCGTGGTCAAGGTAAGCCTAAGCCTAAGCATACTGTGTTCCCTACTCATAACGAGGACACCCATCATGAAACCCTTGACGAGGAAACAAAGCTTACATGACGTTTCAATAGCAAACAAGGTTGAATCCCAGGGCGCCGTTCAAATCGCAATCCCTGAATTGGGACACGAGCGAAAACGAATCCGCACCACCAACTCTAAACCCGCGTGACGTATTACAAGTGGCATTCCTAGTGGAACAGGAAGAAGGTCGACAGGATGGCCTCGAAGCTCTGCAGAAAGATCTCAAACGAGACGGCCGCGCCATTCTGGGCCAATTGTCCATTGAATGGCGCGGTGCAATGGGCGACAAGGGCTTTCTCACAACGGGCAACCTGATGAGCCGGAAACGCACTTGAAACACGGTGTGCGCCTGTTGGGTCCCCCCGCTGTGCAACTGCTACAGGATACAAGCAAGCCATCCCGCAGGATTTCTGCCGCTGTCGACCGATAGTCCAAAGTACATAATTATGAACTCATATAACCAGAGAGCATCACTGCCGTACAAAATATTATATTTTGAACTGCCTAAGGGTGGTGTTTCTCCATCCTTGGTAGTTGGCTATCTGCCGAGCCGCACTTTGGGTCCCGGCGCCACTGGCACTGAGGAATGGGGAGCGGCCGGCGGCTTAGCCATGCCGCTCGTGCGCATGTCTATCGGTTTTACACAACAAACACGCACTAAGGCCTGGAACTCGGAGTGCCGGCTGCTATCTCGCATGTTCTAGATTCCAAGATCCGGATTGTGTCCGATGTTTGATTTGTTTCTGTTTTATGCTATTTTTTTTCCACTATGACTGTGCGATGTCAGCCGTAGATCAAATGGAGTCACGAGTCACTTGGGCATGTATACAGTAGCCGCCCTTTGCCGCACCCGGATTGACCAGTAAGTGATCGAGGCTGGTGGTGGAAGAGTCTAGACCCATTCGCCCTCACTGATAAACACCGGGATCCATTGACCTAGTCTTTTCGTTCTCCGTTGTCTTTGTCTAGACCGGGCACCGAGAACCGTCTAGATGAGCCGGCTTCTCTCCATGGCCGAATCGGGCTGGTCAAGGGGTTGATTGTACAGGAGGCTATGGCTCTAGGGCCGGGCTGGACACATAGCACGAGGTCTGGATGCAAAAGACCGCCACCGCTTCTTTGGGAAGGCCGTCTCGAGGCCGAAGAATGCAGGTCGGCATAACCTGTACTTTTTGTGTGGACGGTCAAAAAGGGCTATCAATGCATAGACACCCGAGACCCTACACGTAAGGTTCTGCAAGCCCCCAATCGAGGTTGGTGTGACCGTGGCGGGCTGAGGGCGTCCCGGATGCCAATTGCCGGACTACGATATAATGTTCTGCATAGGTAGAGTAAGGGGCCGAGTGGGCGGTGGTGGCCTTAGGGTTCTCAGTCACAGTGTATAGTATGCACAATACAGAGCATGTTCCTGAAAATATTTCGCGCCCCTCCAGTGCTCCACTTGCGTCACATTCGGCATGGGGTCCCCCAGAGGCACAGGCCGTGCCTCCACATCCTCCTGACTTGAGCTCCGACATCGACCGTGTAACATCCGTGAGGGTAGATTAAGATGGACATCACGAAGGTTCTTCATATCCATGAATTGAGATCTGAGGTATGTCGATTGCGGATCATGTTTTGAATGATTTCACATATGCTATGAATCGGCACACCCCCGACACTTTTCCCTTAGGGGGCATTTCTGAGAGGGACGGTTACATGCTAAGCCCCGTAGGTAGGTTCCAGGAGACAAAAATAACCTAGTACGATATTCTACAATAGGAACACAAAGTGATCAGCGACCCTAACAACGCCATGTCTCACGAATGTCTATGGCAGTCTGCCCCTATAACATTCCAAGAGGATATCATCGTGGAAAGATCATCATGGACACTGTGCTTGGCTTGATGGACTCAACCATGGGCCTCGGGCAGTCGGTCCCCCGGGCCCAACACCGATATCCCCATAGAAGGCACCCCAATGGTTGGTTTGCAAGAACTCCCCGATGAACCGAACATCGGTCGGCGAGTCTCTCCACCGAACCAGCCTTTCTGCCAAATTGGATTGTTCACTCGTTCAATGCTTTTATGGTGCACGGTGGGGACGTCACGGAGCTTGCATTTGGGGGGGGGGGGGGGGCGATTCTGAATTTAAGGGGATCCGCGGAGTCTACAGAAAGCAGTTTAAAAGCCCACACAAACCAAAGGAAGCTCCCAATCAGGCATAGAGGGCGTCTCAAGCGGAAGTCTGTCTTTAAAATCGTCCAGTTATGGTGCATGTGGGCTGCATTGAGGCTGCAGGGCGCAACAGGGTGATTGTCCATCAAAACGGGCAGTTTTGAATTCCTTGCGCCTAAGGCTGGAACTAACAAAAAGCTACTAACATAATTCGGGTTTCCTAACATGTCCAGTATATTCCAAACGAACAGTGGGGAACACCAGTGCGTGCGCAGAGACAGGATGGCCAGTGCAGCACTAAAGTCGGCACCTTACCAACTAGTAATCGCATTACACCGTGGCCTACGCAACCATCCGCCTCTGCAAATGAAAAAGCAATTTGAATTCAAGCTTAGACTGGCATTGTAAAGGAACACGTAAATCAATTTCTGGGTTGATTTTTTTTCATTGTGTGGTTTTCAATTGAAGTTCCTCTCCCCTTTTTTTTTCTCCGTCACTGTACGTACATACGGCATCAAACCCACCCCAAAATTGATCTTCACTCCTAAACCCCTCCTCCTCCCCTGTCCCCCTACTCTGCGCAACCTCCTCCACCTTTGAATGCGACGATTGATGTGGTGACAACGGTAGAGATTGACCAGTCCGGGTAAATTGGTGCATTGCGACTGTGCCTCCGATGCCTTCGACCAGTGCTACGAGCTCCCTGGAGGGTGCCCCTCTTGCCGACTACTTCTGGATAGCAGGCGTGGATGGATCAGAGGTCTTGGAAACCTATCGACGACTGGGCGACGACTATCGCATCAACAGTGCCGCTTCGCCGGGCCCCGCGCTCGCCGATGCTATTCAAGAAGATGCCGACGCTGAAGAAGAATACAACCCGGAGGGTGCCTCCCGGCCTCCCTCGACATTATACACGGGCCCTACCCGCCGCAGCTCCAACCAACGATTGTCGACTCTCTCGAAAGATTCAGGGCAGACCAATGGTACCAGCAGTAACCGGAGTAGCGTGACGGTCAAGGGTACATCGTCACCCTTACGGGCCTCGGCCATGTTTGACGGAGAATTCGATTTTGACTCGGCATTGTTCAAATTCGCGAATGAGCGGGACACATTCCTGACTGATTTGAGCTTGAGTGCCGGCGCTATCACTCCAAACTCTCGCCCGCGATCTCGTGTCCGGACACAGAAGATCGTTGCGGAGGATTCGCCGTCCCCTGGGGGGTCCGGTTTGCTCAGATCCGGCATTGGCAGTGTTCGTCGGCATATGGCATTTCGGGATATGAGCAGTATGAAGAGGCAACCCTCGATTGCCCGCCAAGGTGAGTAACAACTGGTGGCCCATTACTCTCGCTTGCGCGAGAGAACACACCGCTAACATTCAATCTCATTTCGCAGCTTCGGTGCGAACTTCTAGAAGACTCAGCAATTACAACTCAGTGATTCCGGTTCCGCAACCCCTCGAAATCTCCCCCTCCATGCATCCGTTGAAGCGCCGTTTTGAACCTGTTCTACTTGACCGATACCCCACCCGAGATATGGCAGACGATACCAAGCAGCGTGGCAGATTTCCGGATTATGTCCCGATGTTCGCATTTCCAAATGATATCAACATTGTGTCCTCTGACGAGCGGCCGCGCTCTACATGGCACGGCTTTGCCATGACAACGGACAATGGTTCCAAGCTCCATGCAATTTGCTTGATTATTTGGATCCCTCTCAACGCATTGGCCGCAGATGAGCTTGAGAAACGTTGTGAGGAATGGCGGAGGGACAACATGACCGATGAGGAGCGTGAGCTGGCGGCTAGTCTCGGCGAGAGGCTTGCACAGGAGCGTGCCAAGCTCTCGCAGCTCCTTGCGCAGCTGCCAAATGTGCCATCAGGCTCCGAGTCCCGGGAGCAGCTCGAGGACGAGATTAGTGCCGTCGAAGAGAAGATTGGACTGATGACCGATCTGCTGCGACCTGTACGACACGGTGCAGCCTCGAAGATCGAGGGTCTGACGGATGGCGATACTGGATTCTGGATTCCTCGTGCCTACGGTCTCCTCGGCCGTGAGGCTAACATGACTACCTTCTGGAAGGAATGGCTCAAGGCGGTTGTTGTTCCTATGACCGAGGGTAGTGTTCAGCGAATCCCGCCAAGCTCACCGCGAATGGGTGTTTGGCAACCGCTGGAGCGATATGTCATGAACCTTTGCACGGAGGCATTCTGCCCTGTTTCCTCGAAGACTCAAGTCGAGCTCGCAATCAGAGATTTGCGCCTCTTCGCGCGGCAGGAAGCTTCCAATGAGCTCCCTGGGTCTCGTAACACCGATCTATATGCCCTTTTCCGAACTCTTTCCATCCCCAACATCATGATTTTGTTCGAGTATGCTTTGACCGAGTCCCGCATAATCTTCTTGTCCTCCCACACCTCCATGCTTTATCTCGCGACCCGGGCCTTGGTTGATCTGTTGTTCCCGATCGAGTGGGCAGGTGTCTTGATTCCAGTGCTTCCTGCTCGTTTAGTCCAGGCCATCGAAGCCCCATGTCCGTACATTGTGGGTATCGAGCGTCGTTATGAGAAGGTCGAATTACCCACCGACGACTTTGTCTTGGTAGATCTGGACAATGACATGATTGAAAGCACCGTCCAACCTACCCCCCTTCCCCGTCACCAACGTCGAAAGCTCCTCTCGCTCTTACAAATGGCCGCTCCACACCATGGCCGCTGTAGGGTCCCAACAGGGCCTCCAGCATATGCTGTTGAGACTTACCCATGGGACACATTCTTGACAGAAACGCCAGCATCATATACCTCCAAAGCCCCGCCAACCAACCTGGCCAAATATGTGGGTCTCAATTCAAGCGCATTCGGTTCAACCGCCGTGGTTCCAGGTGCTTATCAACCACCAATCTTTAATGCTTTCCTCCATGCCCGCCAGGAACACGGGTCTACTTCCCGCGGATACTCTTCTAAAGGATCTGATCGACCGGGAACTAGCTCAACGACCAAGGCCGGTGCCTCTCCCCCTTCTCCTCGTGAGAACTCCTCTCCCACCTCGGGCCATTTCCCGCCGCCGCCGCCTACGCCTTCGTCCCGTAATGACTCCGGTATGGCTTTGCAGGCTTCACTGCGTGAGAAGCGCTCCGGCCACTTCGATGCTGCATCGAGGAGAAGCTCCTCTCTTGGAATGACTCGCCGGCCCAGTGCGCCGTTCCTCGGGCATGCCTCCAACCTTTCAGTCACCACTCTGAACACAGACTACGGTCAAGGTTCAACCTATGCCCCGTCTGTCTATGCTCAATCCACCATCGCCGCGTCGACTATTGTCCCGCCGTCTAGTATGCAGCATGTCAGCAATGCCGAGGGAACCTGCTGGGTGGAAGGCCATTATTTCCAGACCCAGCCATGGGACGACAAGTTGGTCTGCGCCATCTGTGATGACCGAGCAGAGGAGGGCATGTATAGATGCCAAGCCTGCAAACTGACTGTCCACAACCGATGTGCTTCTCAAGTCTGTCTTGTGTGTGACGCGGCGTTCCACCCTGATCAGATTCGTGCGGCCTTTGTGAGATGCTTCGCTAGCTTATTCTATACCTACAAGAAGTATCTTGTGCCTGCCAGTAGCGACAAGAGGAAGGCCGGGATGTACTATGTTTTCAACATGGAAGCCTTCATGAAGAGTCTTCCTAGCGAGCATGCCGACTACATTGCCGTCCTGCAACAGACCCAGGGCTTCAACGAATTCATCAGTGAGCGAGAACGAACTAGCCCCAAGGCCAAGGACTCGAAGATGGCATTGTTTGACGAGATTGTTCTTTCGAAGCGCAATCGAGGTCGCACTTCCATATTCTCTGGCCGTTCGACAACCGACTTCTTGTCAGATACCTCGAACCATCTGTGGCGGACTGCCAGCGCTACCTTCTTCACCCCCACTAGTCGGAGCCAGCAGAGCCTTTCTGCCGACTACACTCGAGTGGCTACCAGAGGTGAGTGCCAACCACTTCCTTGCCCCACCTTAGTACCCTCCTAACATGCAACTCTAGCGCCGGCGAAACTCGATACCAGCCTAATGACAGAGCCTCGCATGATCCACGGGGCTCCACGGGTATCCAAGACGGCCACTGCCCGCAGAAAGCCACTACCTAAACTGATGAACGGGCTGGCGATCTCCCCGTCCTCTCCGCCGAGTTAATTGGTGTGATTTTTCGATCGACCGTCCGGATAGCTCTCCTAATCCACTGGCCACGCGGGCTCCTCCTACATCCACGTCGACAATTTGTCTAATTCACCTTTTGAAACACTTTTCCCTGCTCCGGCTGGGTCTGGTCATTCCAGACGATTGCTGACCAGCTCATGATTGTCCGCCTCATCGGTGATGCATGGATGATGCCGGCCGTCTCCACTTGAGATAGGCAGTTGCAGCCCGAAAAAGACAGACCGCTGGCCGGACTGAGCTTTTTTGCCTTTCCCCCTTGCCCCCGATCTGCTACCTTCGAATATGTGTCGTGGTGTTTCTTGCCGCCTATGTCACAGCATTTTGGACAGACCTACGGGCAACTTGTCATCGTTGATGACCTCGTGCTCCAATGGTGGCCGTAATCCGGACCACCATTGTAAGATACCTCCTACTTACCTCAACCCTCTATTGCCGACCGATATGTTTGCTACATGTTCGGAAAACCTATGCTGATACCAGCCATCATCCTGGTAAACATCTCACAATCTCCGATCTCGAATGATGATCGTTGGTCGTTGATCGTGGGCCTATCTCGTACATAGTCATACCTTCGGCTTGATACCCGTTGAAGTGAACAAAGCAAAAAGCGCCATGTAGACTGATATGTCGCTACCGTTTTCCCCCATACATTCTTGTGAATTCCCTCTTTCCCCCTCCAAGATCTGATCCTCCTGCTCCTCTTTTGATTCTTGTCTTTAAGCCTCAATACCCCCTTAAACCGGCTGGTATTTTCCTTTCGGTTCTGATTTCCCAATTTACTGGGCAAAATTCCCTTCCAGTTGTGTCTATGTTCCGATGTTGCAATGTGACCTATGTCAAGTGATGGCGAGTCTTGGCTGAGTGTATGAAAGATGTAAATCGTATGGTCATGATCAATGTCCTTGGCCTGTAAAGATGGACATGGATGTAGTACCTTTAGCTGTCGGACCACCTCTCGAAAGCCCGGTGCTACCTCAGACTGTGTCCCTAGGACATTTTTTGTTTTATGTTCCAATTGGTTCGTCTGTTCCAGGGCTCTTCCCGTCGTATCAGCAGTCTTGGCCTTGTTCCTCCGTGAGTGCCTTGGCTTCAAGGCCGAGTTGTATCCCGTTCCGCCCGTGGGCATACCTATCTTGTGTGGATAACTCTGGACCAGGCCATTGGCTCTGTTGAGCCGTGATTTCGTTGTTGCCGGAGATTTTCCCCGTATCAGAACGTGGATTATGCCGTGATGGCCATGTGCGAGATGACCTTGCAAGGCTACGTGGGCTATGCGGTTGTTCCACGATGGATCGTGACTCTACCTGGGTCGGCCTGAGGTTGCTTTTCCTGCCGGCCTCGTTTTGTTGCCATTAAACTCCCCATTATCCTCAACTTCCAGAGCACTCGATTGCCCCCACGGAACTCGTCGATCTACTTCCGATAGACACGGACCATGATTGGCGGAGAAACCCAACGCCGTCTGGACCATCCCCGCGCCTCCCCGGATCCCCCTGCGCTTCAAAGGTGCCTAAAGTGCACTTAGTGCCCCCATTTCCTGGCCCTGTCCGCACCTCGAGGTGGCCTACTCATGTCGCGTCGCCCCTCTCAATCCTATTCGCCTGTGCATCCGGAGAAATTGATCTAAATTCACTTACCCCGGCTCCCGACTCTCTGCGCCTGAATTTGCCCCCCCCCTGGTACTCGTTAGCTCGGTCAAAGCCCGGCAGATGCGCGGATACTACCTTCTGTGATATACAATTCCCTCTTCTCAGCTCCGAGATCCCGGATATTTACCGTTTTGTTGCGCAGCGTGGAGGACAACGTCTTCGTCTTCGTCTTCGTCTTCACGCTTGTGTCTCGCGTGACCCTTCGTTTTCTTTCCGATTTGGTTGCACTCCCGTCTTCTCAACTATGAAAACATTTGCTATGCGATGATGCCTACTGCCCTGCCGCCCGTGGCGACGCCGCGTCTTGACGAGACCTCCGCCGTCTCTGCGGCGACACTCAGCCAAGTTCCACTGACCACTTCCAACACCAGTACCTCCGCCTTGAATATCGCCTCCATCCTCTCGTCGACAACATCTTCGTCGCCTCAGAATCATGTCGCTCCTCCTGTTTTGCCACCAGCCAACACCCCATCGGGAACAATCGTCATTGTATTTTGCACTGGTCAGGATTACATAGTGCACATGGTCGCAGAAGTACTCGGCAAACCATGGACTACCGAAACAGCTCTTTCGACATTGACAAAAGCCAGCGAGGCAGTCGTGGCCGGGGTTCTGTCAACAGACTTGCCGCGGAGTTTAGAAGGAACCGACAGGTCGGCTTTGATCTTGATCAACACCCATTGCGTGGAAGACGGGTCGGCGCCTGATGACACTCTCACCGAATGCTGCGACTACGAGTTTTTGTACTCGCGCAGTCCGTTTCTACGGCGCGATCTCACCAGGTTCTTGTCTCTCATCCTGGGCCAGACGAGGCCGCATGAGGATCTGCGCACGAAGAATAGGACGAACTTCATTTCTACTACATTCCCCGATGTTCATGCTGCCCTGCCAAACTTGGATATCTTATCGGTGGGCTCCGATGCGGTTGAAATTCGTGTGGATTTACTCGTTGACCCTGCGACGGATGGGGCGCCGGCTGGTTCGGTGCCTAGTTTGAAATATGTGGGTCAGCAATTGATGCTTTTGAGACAGCATACTGAGCTACCCATTATTTTCACGACGAGGTGCACGAAAGAGAATGGCAAGTTTCCGATGGAGGATCCGAATTTGTTCTACAAATACTTGCGACGGGCTATCCAGTGGGGTGTTGAGTACGTTGATGTGGAGCTGTGGCTTCCGGAAGATATCAGGCGGCGTTTGGCGGAAATCAAAGGGCATAGCATTATTATGTCGGCGTTCCATGATTTCTCAGGGACGTGGAAATGGACCTCCCCAGACGCGCAGCGCATCTTTGATGAGAGCGCCAAGTATGCGGACATCGTGAAGATGATCGCTATGGTCTCAACGATCGAGGAGAACTATGAGCTGGAGTATTTTCGCATGACAATCAAGAGTCGCGGTCCTGGTCCTTTGCTCTCGGCTGTCAACATGGGCCAGATGGGCCAGCTCTCGCGTGCCCTGAATACCGTCTTCTCTCCCATCACCCACCCTCTCTTGCCCATGATTGCCGCTCCCGGTCAATTGACTGCTGCAGAAATCAACGAAGCATTGCATATCATGGGCCAGCTTCCAAAGCGCGACTTGTACGCGATTGGTTCATTCAGATCGACGCCTCATTCCATGTTCATGGAGAAGTGCCTCAATGAGCTGGGTCTGCCACACACCTTCACGTCCATCGACCGTGGGCCGAAAGGATCAATGGAATCCGTCTTGATGCAACCACAATTCGGCGGTGCTTCAGTCAATCCCCCGATTCCAAGTTCCACTTCATACATCCCCTCTATCAGCGATGCAGCACGCGCCATCGGCCTCGTGGACACCATCGCCAGGGCTCCCGGAGACGGAACCACAGGCGCGCACTTCATCGGCGAAAACGCCGCATGGAAAGGCATTCGTGCGACTCTGACGCGAGAGTACGTGCCATCAGCGTACCACGGCCGAGCCGCGATTATCCTCGCCGGATCAGAAAACGATGCATCGGCCGCGGTTTTCGCCCTCCGCAGTCTCGGCGTCGGTGCAATTTACACAGTCGGCTTCAAAGCAAGCGGTCCCCTCGCGGCCGGCCTGGAACCATTTACGTCGATTCAATCCGTCAAGCTAGTCGAGCAGCCTTTTGTCATCGTCTCGGCCCTTCCTCCTGAGAAATCCCTTCTTGTTCAACCTCTTCTCAGACACTACCGTGCTAATGGCCGTTCGTCACCTCTCTCGACTCGAGGTAAAGTCTACCTTGATCTCACCAGCGGTCCTCGAAAGGGGGACCCGCTAGGCGTAGCTACCAGTGCTGGTTGGACGGCGTATGGATTCGAGGATGTTAGCGCTTGGACGACGGTGGAAACGCTCAGGTTACTGGTTGGTCAGAACGTGCCATTTGATTTCGTGCGCATGGCATCCGGGCGGCCCTTGTTTTAGCCCCTAGCTTTACTTGGGAGTTTGGATGTAACGAGTGGGAGCTTTTCGGGATTTGGTTATTCATTGGACGCAATAGATGTTAGCATCGATTTCTTGGGAGTTGGAATGAATTCATGATTGTGTCAATGTATTCTTGAGTTGAATGCAGGCGCATTTAGAAACGCACTTGTCCTTGGCATATCCATATCATACCAGTGTTCGGCGAAATTGTCTGAAGTAAAGGGAAAATGTACAGGAAGGAAAAGAGCAAGAACCGCAAGAAAGATACACCTCCGATTCAAGCCGCTGCCATATTGAGCTACTCAATTATCGTCAATGGCTCAGAATTCTGTTTGTCGAGGACTGGTTTTGAGCCACGAGAGGTCAGAGGCTCAGCGATAGTCAACACAACCCAAATCAAATGACAACCTTCTTTGGCCTCTTCTTTTCGCTAGGCAGTCGTGTCTACTGACTCCCTCATTCACCATCTCCAATCTGACTTACTTCTGTACCTGTACCTGTGCCTGAATACGACTCCAGCACCCCGATGTATAGCCGGTTTCCCCAGTCTAGCTGATAAGCTATCGCCGAAATCCGGGGTTCAACCCCTCATGGCCCCTCGTTCCCGTCTCTACCTGCCCAGGTCTACATTTGACATCCTTGCCATTCACAGCAGTCAATAACCGACAATAATGCACCTCCGACCTGACCACGCCATCCGGGACCTCCCAACCCTCCACGCATTCATCGGAGCCCACCCCCTCGGCATCATAACCACCTCTCTCCCATCAGATAATTTCCCAGCACTTCAATGCAGCCATATTCCATGGGTTCTAGACTCAGAAACCACCCATTCAAGCTGCAATGTATCAAATGGAGAAGGACCCCACAGCTCTACCCCATTCCTCGGCACTCTCCGAGGCCACATCGCCCGCGCGAACCCTCAAACAAAAGCCCTCCTTGAAGCTATTTCCTCTGACCCCTCCACTACGGGGTCCATCCTGCCGGAGGAAGTCTTGATCATTTTCACAAGTCCAACGGATCACTACATCTCACCAAACTTTTACATCGAATCGAAACCTGCTACTGGGAAGGTTGCACCGACGTGGAATTACGCCGCGGTTCAAGTCTACGGCCGGGCGACAATATATCATTCCAAGGACGCGTCGACGGGGGATTATCTGCATCAACAGTTATCGGATCTGGCGATTTTGGGTGAAGAGGGTGTTATGGGGTATGGAAAGGGAAGTGGACATCAACATGCACGTGGACATGGACATGAAACTAAGGATAAGACGATGCCGTGGAAGATTGATGATGCACCGGTGGCGTACATTGAGACTCTGAAGAAGAATATTGTTGGGATCAGAATTGACATTACGCGGATTGAGGGCCGATTCAAGGTGAGTCAGGAACGGCCGGTGAAGGATCGTGGTGGGGTTATTGAGGGACTTGAGGAGATGGAGACAGGCAGGGCAAAAGATATGGCAGCTTATGTGAAGAGTGGTGTGCTTCCGGGGTACGCCCATCATTAGTGGCTGCGAAATTGGCTTTGGGGTTATGGGTTCACTGTTTCAGGATTTCCCCGGCTTCGTCGGGATGACGACTTTTGCCAAGAGAGCCCAGGATGGGAGGCGTCTTTTAGGGGGGTGTTCAGGTCGCTGGGTCTGTGGCGAGCTGCATTTTGTTTGGTACCGGACCTCGGTTGGATAAATGCTTGTATGGTAGCTGGGGATTCTGCAGATCGGAGAGTTTGGGCTATTTGTGGGGGGTGTGCAACGGTGTCTGCAGGTCACTTAGAAGGTCCCGAATGTTGGTCCTTTGAAGAAATGGATCGGGGCTGAGCCTGGGAATGTCCGTATCCAAAAGAGTAGTTTGGGTAGGCGATCGAGGCAGTCCCATGCAGGATACTTGGAAGGGCATGGCAGGAGAAGGTAGTAGATACAGACTAAGGCGATACCCTCAGAGATCTTGGTTATCTGATGGACGGCAATCATATAATGTATCCTTAGTGTCTTTATGAGGTGTTTGATTTGTACATGGGGAAGGGAGGAACAAATGTCTCAAAAACGAAATGTAGAGCCAGTTCGAGGGGCATTAAGGAGAAACTAAGGCTTGCCCCGATCCTTGAACTTCGAGCTTCGAAGTCTAGTGAAGAAGCTCTCCACCGGCGCTAAGGTGTTCCCTTTTTCATCTCTCCGAGTTTCATCGCATCCCGATGTGGATGTTAGGTCGGGGCTGCCGAGCGCGGGGTTCCAGATCCTGCAGGAAACGGCTCTAGCGGACGCCCATGCGGCAAATGATGTGCTTCGTCACGAGGCGACTCAGATACAGGGATGTCTCAGCATTCATCGTGGAACGACAACTTGACCAGACTAAAGCGGAGGTCGAGACAAAGTGGAAAATGCCCCGTGGGTCGGGCCGAGAGGAGAGATTAAGGGTGTTCGGTGCGCATTTGGGCAACTTGACGAGAAAATCCAACGTCCATAGCCCAATTTTGACTGGAAAATCACTAAAGCGTAGAAAATGCAAATTGACCAGAGAACATTGAAAAGTAACCCAAAGGCTTGAAGAGTCACATAGTAAATAAGGAAAGCCAAGGAACCAGTCAGAGAAAACTCCGGTGGCACTTCTCCGCATTTCCCTCCACATCCCCATTTCGAGACTAGAGGCTCGGCTCCTCTTTATTTCCCTCCTTTCGCGTCTGCCATGTCTTTCATGTCTTTCTCTGTCAAATTGTCTCTGGTTCTATCGTTCATGCCTCCCCCCTAGTTACGCGATGTCTCGTCCGCAGGTCAGCATCGACCGTCTCACGCCTCGCCGCGCGACGGTCGAACACCGCGAGGCTATGAACTGCAAGTCCTGTCGCAAGAGAAAGGTCGGTTGCATCTCAATCCGACCTACTGCACCCCCCCGCTGAACCTTCCAGATCAAATGCAACCGCCTCCGGCCCAGCTGCGAAGCTTGCAAGGTCTTTCAATCTCCCTGCGTCTACGGTGAGTCCCGCCCCCGTTCACATCTGCCGATCACGCCTAATCTTCCCCACAGATGCGGTCCCCAAAAAACGCGGCCCCAAGACAGACGTGCTGGAGGCGCTACTCAAGCGCGTCGACGGGCTGGAGAAAAGACTCCAGGATGAGAAGAATCCTATCTCGCCGACGTCCCCAGAGCCGACTCCCGACGATCCCCCACTCGGCAGTCAACCCCGTCGCAACACTATAGATGCTTCGTTCAATCACTACAGTCCTTCAGACTCGCGACCAACGATTTCGAATCCCGTGTCACAAAATACAGAGTCCTTTGCTAGGCCTACCATTCATGCGCCCCCATCGGTTTTGTCGCAGCCGTCGCCGAAGCAGAATGGGATCTTGTCGGATGTCTTGCTTGATGCGTACTTTGCGCGTTTACATGGCAAGCCATTTTTCATACTTGATGAGCAGAGCACGAGGCAGCGGTATCAACTGAACCAATTGCCTGCGCATTTGTCTATGGCCATTTACGCCATGATGGTCAGGTAGGTTCTTCGTCAGTGACTCACCCGTGAGAGGGAACGCTAATATCCATTAGATACACTTATTCGGTCGGTCAGCCAGATCAGCCATTACGTATGGGGTTAGATGCTGCTTTACAGGCGCGACAAATGGTCGATGTCGACAATCCGACTGTGGAGGGCTTGCAAACACTCCTGCTACTATCACAGGCTTACTTTGCTTATGGACTGGGAAAGAAAGCCTACATGGTATTTTGTAAGGCGAAAGACCCGATTTTCACTTTTCACGATTTCACGCTAACATTAGCCAGCAAACTGCGTGGCTATGGTGGTGGCATTAGATCTGCTTCGGGAAGTACCAAGCAAGATTAACATGTCGCCCGCCGAGCGCGAGATGAGGCGCCGATTATTCTGGTCTGTCTATCTAATGGATCGCTTCATCACTTGTGGCTCCCGTCGGCCGTGTCTCATCTCTGATCATTCGATTGTTTTGCGCTTGCCATCTTGGTCGCCACATGCGGCAGGGCTCAGTGTGGATGGTGAGCTCTTCCACGTGGGACCCAATATTCAATACTCTGCAGACTCTCGGCGCAAGGCGCCCAGTGCGGCATCCTTGCTCATTGATATTACCCGTATACTCGGTGTCACTAACCGGTACTTGGCTGCCGGTGGTGTCAAAGGTGATTCACATTTCCCCTGGCATGCACTTTCGAATCTCTCGAAAATACGACAAGAATTGGACATTTGGGCAGCGGGGACGCAGGACGTCTTTGCGTCAATTGAAGTCTTATTTGGTCACCCGGAGAGTACGACATTACTTCTCAGCAAATTGATCTATCATCTTGTGCACTGCTTGATCTATCGTCCGTTTTTGCCCATTGACCTCGTGGAGCTGCGAGGTACGGGCCAGCACCAGTCGTGGCAGATCGAAGCGACCAACCTGTGTTTCTCTCACTCAAATGCGATTGCAGAACTTGTGGAGCTGGGAAGAAACTCTCCTCTCGTTGAGTGGCCTGCATTTGTCGGCTACTGTGTGTGTACAGCTGGTACTGTACACGTCCACGGAGTACACTACAAAGGCCGGGAAGGCGAGGTGTTCTCGTCCAGCGCTGAGTTCCTGACTCGCGAGATGCACCAGCTAGTCTGGTTGCGCAATGCCTGGGCAGGTGTGCAGCATCAACGTGAGCTGCTTCAATCGATCTATACATGCCACGCCGAGCTGGTACGTAACCTTGCCAGCAGTCCGATGCGGTTTTCACCAGTCTTCCATCTCGAAGACTTCTTAGATCGTTATCCCGGGCTAGCCATAGACGGAGCACACGTCCGTCTCATTGACACAGGGGATGATTTGGTATCAAGGTAAATCTCTAATGCCACCCGAAATTCCCTTTTTGAAAAAAAAAAATCCTAACATCGACAATAGCACCAACTTCACAGACCGACAAGACCACTACTACCAACGTCCAATGGGACCACCCTACCAATCTCCCGGTTTCTTCGAGTCCCGTCCATCTCTCCCCTCTCAACCTGATCCCGAACGTCGCCCTTCTCACCACCAATTCAAACATCTCCAAGCACCGACCTCTCCAGCCCTCCACTTTCATGCTCCAAATAATACCACCCCACAACCCGCCACTACCCTCTCGACTATCTTCCCTCAAACCGAGCTTCAAGAAAACGCTCACCTCTCCCTCCCCAACGCTTTTTCCCCAAGTGCATTCGGCCTCTCACCCCCATCCTTCCTAACGGACCCATCTCTCAACATCGTCCCGACAACCCCTTCAAACCCGCAATACGCAACATTCCCCTTCGACAACAATCCAAATAATCTGAATGGAACCGGATCTGCCTTGACACCGGGTGCACAGTCTCAGGCTTCTGGATCTCACACAGCTAGTGAGACGGGGTCAACGGAGAAGGATCCATTCTTGAGTCTGCTGGAGCAGCTTGCCGAAAACGAGAATTCGCAGGGTGGACCCAGCGAGCTGGATTTCTTCTTAAGTGGTGGTGTTGACGAAGGGGATCTTAGTGGGGTTGCAGTCGGCGTCGGAGTTGGAGAAGAGAAGACTTTGAATGGGTTATGAGTTTGAGGTGCTGGGTTGGGAAGGGGGTTTCATTGGTTTGGCTTGTATATATTATCTTGGAATGGGAAGTTGGTCATGGGTACGGAATTCGGTATGGTTTTATTTTGGCGAGATACCCAAGGCTTTTTTTTTCTTCTTTATGTGGAATGTCTCTATTCCGAATCTATGTACTCTTCGAGTGGTCTTAATATCCTGATCACAAATATTAGCGAGCGGCATAGAAGAAGCGAGAAAGCTGCTTGAATATTGGATACATTCAATTATGTCCAATTCTCTTCTAGATCAACACTCTTTTAAATGTGTAGTAGATAAAGACTCAATTACTCTGGAAGTCCAAGGGAGTTTACCAGATCGGAAAATAGATCAATATCATGCAAAATATGTTCTTTCTAATCATGACCATAAACAAAATGAAAAATCAGGCTTATTTACAATGTCCATCCCAGGGTACTACTCATATCAACATTTTCTTACCATCAATGAAGATGGTAATTTACAATCTCGATCCATTACTAGCCGGCACCTTAGAAGCGCAGCAAGAAGTCGAGAAGGCATTTGTTGACTGCGTATCAACACAGATAGCAGAAGGAGGGACCCAAAGACCAGGGTTCTTCTCAAAGAAGTTCGACGCACGCAACATGATGCTGACTGGTTCCGCAGGCATAATAGGGAAATCCTCCGTACGGGGGAAATGTGTCAAGCCGAACTGCAGGTAGCAGACGATATCGGTGTTCTCGATGTTCTCATTGCGGTTGGCCCAGTCGACGATTGTGCTGTTGTGCGGGTGGTTTTCTTCGCCGGTGGATTGGCAGACGTAGTCGCCGGCCGGGAAGAGTTCGTAGTCCTTGTAGGGGGTCACCCAGAGAGGCTTACGAGCGAAGCCGGCGCGCTTGTAGACGGTGCTGCCGGGCTTGGCGAGGAGAGGTGGGCAGTTGTTGTTGAGGATTTTGTAGCCGACGGGCTTCTTGGCCACCTTGTTCATGCGGTTGGGATTAACAATATCCCATGAACGCTGGGTCTCGTAGCAGTAGTCGGCGGCGCCTTCGAGGGAGGTGCGGAGGGGGGTCTTTTTGCTGAGGAAGGCGTTGCCGTAAGGGTTCTCCGGGGAGCCGACAGGGGCATCCGAGGAGACTGCGTCAGATTGGATGACTGTGTTGTTGGTGCCGTCGATCTCGGGATCGATACGCAGGGAGAAGATGTGCTGGTGGTTGTGGGCGTTGATCGAGGGGGCCACTTCAGTGCCGAAGGGAGCAGCGGTCTCGGTAGGGTGCATGCAGTAGGTGTTCAGCATACCGGTGAGCTTCATCTCGAGCTTGTAGGTGCCGTCAAGAGTGAATGTGTGGTAGAAGCCGTACTCGTAGTTGGCGGCAGTGATGATTTGAGAGATGATAAGCTTGCGATCACGAGCGGAGATGACCGTGCCATCGCGGTAGTCGGTGTGCTTGTACAACAGGCCGTTATCCTCCTCGTGGATGCAGATGGCGTTCTTGATCACGGCGGCTTCACCCTTGCTGGTCGTCATGATACCGTCCATGTAGTGAATGGCACCCTTGCAGTCACAACCCAGCTTCAGGGAGTTGGTCATCAGACCGGTACCGTACTCGCCGACGTCGAAGGCGTGCTTCTTGTGGTGAGGCTTCTCGGGGCAGCCATAGGGGACAACCATCTCGACGACAGAGATACGGTTGAAGAGGGTGCGCTCGCGGTCCTCGTACATGTCGTGGGTGCGGACATCGGAGATGACAATGCCCTCACGGTAGTTGAAGCCGATGTGCATCTTGTAGTTGGCCCACTGCAGCTCGTTGCCGCGGACCTTGAAGGAAACACCTTCGGGCTGGGTGATATCAATGGGCTTCAGGCGGTCGTGAATGTAGCCGTCGCCGATGAAATCGGGCATGTAGTTGTGCTCCTGGAGAGGCACGGCTGTGCGCTCGCCGTTGACATAGCGAACATCGACGCTGAGAACCTCCTCGGTCTCGGTATCGGCCACAACACTGAAGTCGAGAGGGTGGGCGTACTGGTTGTCGAACTCCGAGTTACGGTAGTAGGCGAGACCCTGCTGGAGGCGGCGCTCGTAGCCCCAACGCTCGTCAATGCCAATCGCCCAGGCATCAAGGAAGACCTTGCTCATATCGGTGATACCAATTTCCTTGCAGGCACGGATGACACGGGGATCAGCGCGAGCAACGCGCTCCATGACATCCAGATCCTCGAGAGTGAGGGTGGGCATGACCTCGGAGACCTCCTTCCACTCCTCAACCTTCTTGGACTTCAAGTTGACGATGACCTCGGCGACCTTCTTGGTCTCGATCTCGATAATGATGGCAAAAGCGCGGCGGTCAGGCGCGGGGATCTGACCGGCCTTGAAGGCCTGGTATTCGGCCTTGCGGGGCTCCCGCAGAGTAAGGCAGTTGAACTTGATGGTCTTGGGGCTAGCATGTTGGCGAATGAGAGCGGCAGCCTCTGGGATTTCCAAAATGGAAAGCTGGTCTTTTTTGTCAAGTTAGTGGTGGCACGAAGATACAGAGAAATCAGCCATGGGCACGTACCAAGCGGGTGCGGAGTTCCCTGCGGGAGCATGGCAGTCGCAGCAACACTGTCATAGTCTCCCTCCCGGAAGATTGTGTAACCCGGGATGGATGTAGTATCAGGGGCAGAAGCCATGGTGTAGGATGAAGTTGGAAAGACAGAGTTAACGATCTGAATAACCTCCAGCGGGCTAGGGCTTATATACTTCAATTCCGCATCTTTGAACAGAGATAAAATACGCATGTACCTTCCTAATCAGGTAGTCGGGATGTCTGGCTCAGAAGAAATTCGCCTTCACGACTCTTCCCGAGTCCACTTTCACCGGGCTCTCGTCCCCATACCTTAGTTGGGCGAAAGCCTGGAGAAGCTCATTTGAGCTTACGTTTCTGTTACTTGGTCCTTTCCTTGTGCATTCTCATGCCATAATATTTGTTGCGTAAATGTTGAATCGCGGAGGTTTGAGCCAATCGCCTTCTTAGCTTTATCGTTACCCTGCCAGAGTCTAAAGATTGTACCCCAGACTACTCGCTTCGGAGAAGCTTGACCTTACAGATTTATGGCTGTCCCTATCGTGATCCTGGTCTGCAGATGCCAAGTGTCGGTTCAAGCTTATCTTTTCGGGGGGAACCCACGTGACGGAGGCTGTTGCTCCATCCTTATTCTTATTCAAGGTCGCAAGATGGTTATAGAAGGCTATAGATAATTATAGATGGCTCTAGAGATGGCCCTTAAATGTGCAACATGCCAAGGTATACAGGCCAGAGACGCTATCTCGAGGCTCGAGGTTTAGACGCTATTCGGTAGCACGATTAATGATTCTCGGTCGCTATCTGGGGGTATCTCGTTATCGGTTCAGCTGTGAAATTGGCTGGACCTACCAAAAGCAGCTTAGTGTAATTCTGGAGCCTCGACCCGATCTGTCAGAGTGGGTCCGTGGGTTTACTCCAGACGCCGTGTCATGGGCCTGCTTCTTTTGGAATGTCGTGCCGAATCCCTTCTTATCGGGCTGCTTAAGAGCTTCCCAGATGTACTTATCGCCTGTTCTTTCCTCAGCTAGCAACACCTTGCTGAACACATTGCTCAACATAGAATGTCTTCATTATCAGTTCAGTTGACCGCGCCGAATGGCCGCGTATGGACGCAGCCTACCGGCCTCTTCATCAACAATCAATGGGTGAAGTCGTCCAACGGCGAGAAGATTGCCAGTATCAACCCTGCGTATGTTCAAACATCCATCACAGCTTCAAATCAATTTAGTCACTGACTTCCATGAAGGACAGAGAAGGAAATCACATCTGTTCATGCTGCTTCCGAGCAGGATGTCGACACCGCCGTCAAGGCTGCGCGCGCTGCCCTTAACCACCCTAGCTGGCGCGATCTGCCGGGAACCGACCGTGGCAAGATGATGAACAAACTTGCTCAGCTTATCGAGGATAACCGGGAGACTCTGGCCACCATTGAGACCTGCGACAACGGAAAGCCTTATACTGTTTCCCGCGACGATGACTTGACTGAGACTGCCGAGACTATCCGCTACTACAGTGGATATGCCGATAAGATCTTCGGCCAGGTCATCAGTACCACCCCGGACAAGTTCGCCTACACCGTGCGCGAGCCTGTGGGTGTCTGCGGACAGATCATTCCGTGAGTATTGCGAAGGCATCCTATCCATGAAAATGCAACGCTAACAGAGCTCGAAGATGGAATTTCCCTCTCTCCATGGCCGCATGGAAGCTCGGCCCCGCCCTAGCTTGCGGGAACACCGTCGTCCTCAAGCCCGCCGAACAGACCCCCCTCTCCATCCTATTCCTCGCGAACCTGATCGTGGAAGCTGGCTTCCCCCCAGGCGTTGTGAACATTGTGAACGGCCACGGCGCCGTCGCTGGCGCCGCCCTCGCCTCTCACATGGACGTCGACAAGATCGCCTTCACCGGTAGTACCGCGACCGCTAAACATATCATGAAGATGGCGAGCAATAACCTGAAGAACATTACCCTCGAGACCGGCGGCAAGAGTCCCCTGATCGTCTTCAATGACGCCGAGCTCGACCTCGCCGTGGAGTGGGCTCACATCGGTATCATGTACAACCAGGGCCAGATCTGTACCGCTACCTCGCGTATCTTGGTTCAGGATGAGATTTACGATAAATTCGTCGATGCCTTTAAGAAGCAGATTAAGAACGTCTCTATCGTCGGCGATCCCTTTGATGAGAAGACCTTCCAAGGTCCTCAGGTTACTAAGTCCCAGTATGAGCGGATCATGTCCTACGTCGATGTGGGCAAGTCTGAGAAGGCCACGCTTGCCGTTGGTGGAAAGCCCTTCAAGGCTGGTGATGGAAAGGGTTTCTTCTTCGAGCCTACCGTCTTCACGGATGTTACTCCCAACATGCGCATTTACCAGGAAGAGGTCTTTGGTCCTTTCGTCTGCATTGCTCGCTTCAAGAAGGAAGAAGATGCGGTGCAGATGGCTAATGATACGATGTATGGACTTGGAAGTGCTTTGTTCACCACCAACTTGACTCGCGCGCATCGCGTTGCGAAGCAGATCCAGGCCGGTATGGTGTGGATCAACTCTAGCAACGATAGTGACTGGCGTATTCCTTTCGGTGGTGTCAAGCAGAGCGGTATTGGTCGGGAATTAGGCGAGGCTGGCTTGGATGCATACTCCGCTATCAAGGCCGTCCACGTGAATATGAAGTCTAAGCTTTGAGCGGAGTTTCGGGTTAGTAGTTCCTTGTACAGAATAGTATTTTTCTACATATCAGATATCAAACTTTGTTGTTCACTAGAGAATTTTTGAAAAATCCTGCCATGCGCATCCATTATGCTACGATAGAGTCCGGTACTCCAATTCTACTCCAGTTGACTGCTCTGTGTCAAAGATTGAAAAAAAAGTATTCATTCCAAGAATCGAACGCTAAGTTGCATGTCCAAAGCCCATTCAATTCCAGTCTAGGCTTTTATGTACTTAATGTCTATATACAATACCACTTGATCCCAAATTTGTCTCCACGTCATATCCAATGTCAAACTTCCAATGGTCCCTTAAAGCAAACGTCTTCCCCGCATCTTCTCTCTCGCTCCTTCGCCTTTTCACTTATCCTCCTTCTTAGGCTCAGGAGGAACTGCGGGATCATTTGCCACCTCTTCTTGAGCCAAGATCACCTGAGCCATGGCGGCCTCCTCGGTATTCAAATAAGTCCTCTTGCCCTGGAGACCCCAGAATCCCAACGCAATAACAAGCATCACGCCAAAGACAGCAATGGCATAGTTCATATCACCACCCGACGGATTAGGATAACTTGGGAAGAAGAAGAAAACTGTCGTGATCACGCAATAAATCACAGAGACCCAGTTCGCAGGTGTCCCAATCCTTCCAAGATGGAATTCTCCACCCAAAGGAAGCTTATCACGCCCGACCATGATTACAGTGATAATGGGTAAGCCGTAAGAAATGGTCAGTGCGATGGTACTCACGCTCAGAATGGCGTTCAGGACTGTTTGAGCGAAGAGGAATAGGATTCCGACCAAGGCGATAATGAAGCCTTGGAACCAGAGAGCGCGCACAGGTGCTTTCCAGTATGGGCTGACTTCGGATAGGTATCGGCTGAATGGTAAACCCCCGTCACGGGCAAAGCCCCAGGTGAGTCGGGATGCGGTGGTAAGGATACTGATGCTCTGGCCGAGTCCGTTAAAGATGAATAGAGCCATGAGAACAGCGGCGCCATTTTGTCCGACAGTTTCTTGACAGAGGGTCATGAATGGTAGACCGGTGGGCGAGTTGATGACGCTATTCACATTCTGGATGCAGAAGAGACATACCAGCATCAGAATGAAGCCGCTAATTGCTCCAGTGATGACGGCCAAGTAGATGACCTTGGGGGCATTCTTCCGCGGAGCAGGAATCTCTTCTACCATGTGAATGACCGCGTCAAAGGCCGTGAGTCCATAGGCCGCTTGTACCAGCCCGATAAACCAGACGACACCATCCGGCCATCCTGTCTGGTTGATCCACTTGCCGAAGGCGAAGGAAGCAGGCTGGAATTCAAGCCCTGACTTTGTTCCAACGGAGATGAGGAGTGCCAGAGAAAAGACGAAGAACAAGCCGAAGAAGAACACGCCCACAAAGTTGTTCAACCAGGGCAGGAATGCCTCTTTGCGACATCCAACGACATTGATCAGTGTCAGAACGAAAACACTTGCGATGTAGACCACGAACTCGAGCCATCCAGTCGATGCCCCAGTCCAATTTGGAGCGAACATGACTTTCATGCCCAGCAAGAAATTGGTCATGAAGGCAATCTGTGACGCGGCCAGAGTCCACCATCCAAACACGTTGATCCAGGCACACATATATGAGGTGAAACGTCCCCAACGCGAATTCCACAGGCGGTAAATCCAATATGCTTGACCCAGGGCCGTCGGCATGCTGCTACAAATCTCCCCCAGTGAGACGGCCACACACATATTGCAGAATAAGACGAGGCAGAGACCCCAGAGAATCGAGACGGGACCGCCGTTGATGAGACCGTCGGATAAATCTTGAGCAAAGGTTGACCAAGTTCCCAAAACACAAAAGGCCATGGCTAGCATGCTCCAAATGTTGAACTTTCGCGCCAGAGTCTGGTCGTGCCCAAAGGCAGCGAGGTCGTGAGCATCTTGGACATTCTGATCGGTCGGTTTCAATGTGTCATCTGTTTCCACGTCCATAACTTGTAATTTTCTTGTTCAAATATGATCGTTGTCAGGTTTCGAATGGGTTCATTTCCGGATTTGCAGCACTGGAAGGGTGTATCGCACTTTGAGCCAAGACTAAAGAGCGCAGACGAGCTTCTATCAATGGAATTGGAAATATTCGAGCCCCATCTAGTTCCGGGGGCTTTTTGCTTTTTTTTCCGGGGTTCCCCACGGGAATGTGTGGTAAGCTACTCGTGGACACCGGGACTGGCCCACATGAGAAGAACCGAATTATCTTGGACGAAACACAGTTACTCATTGCTAGTGATCTGCCACCGGCCTCATCTCCACCGACACCCGATGTTAGGCGGAAACTTCCTCTTCCGGGAGGTAGATGCGGAGTTCAGAAGGTGCGTTCTCGTGCATGAAATCATCTGCCAACGCGATCGACTAGTCTGATGGATCTTGTCACGACCCGGCTGCCTTTTCCAGACCCGCTATTATCTTACCTTTACCCGAATCCATGACAAACAGAGGTGCATCCACGGTGCCCCAGATCCCCGAAGTGGCGACTCTCCGGGCCATCGCTGAAATGTGAGAGGCTGGCGTGGCCGAACAGCTTCGCTCTATCTAGGCATCACACTTTACACCATATAAAGTTGTAACCAAGGTGTGTTCTCTCTAGGGGCAGATAGAACATTCGAACACGATTCCCCGGTTTTTTGCAAATGCCATGCTATGTGGAACCGTGGGCGGATAGCGCTTGCTTGTACCTGCCCGAAACGTCAACGTTTGCGGAGGCGAGAGCTGCCGAGTGTTCGGGGCAAAAAGCCCGACAAGACTTGAACCGACTCTTTTTTGTATATGAACCGTGATGGTTATGCGAGGGAATTGGCGAGCCAAATAGCTACAAGGACGTTGGAACTGCGCCCGGACAGCTCTACCCTGTAACGGTTTAGAATGCGCTATTAATTCATGCTGAGAACATTATTCGCCGCCAATCAGAGCTCGTAGAGCCGATGGTGCTATACTTGTCTTTTTTTCGCATATAACTCTGCGCGCGAAAATAGCGAGAAGCGCTATTTTGTCTTTTCTTTTCTATCTCTTCTCTTGTTCATAATGGCTTCCGCGAATAACAAACACAAAGACGCTGCTTCTCGTCACCGTTCTCATAAAGGCTGCTGGACATGCAAGAGAAAACGAATTCAATGCGATGAAAGCCAGCCAGGGTGCCGGAAATGCACCGAGCGAGGCCTCACCTGCGAAGGGTACGGGATACGTCTTCGCTGGGGTGCCGGAATCGCATCAAGGGGTCGATTCAGCGGCGCCGAGAAACCCACTCAAGAATCGATACCACCACCCTCAAAACGAAGATGGGATCTTCGTACCAAGGGAGAGCCAACAGCAGACGGTGATCAACAGGGTCAACCTGTGTTAATCCTTGGACACGCTAGCCAAGGTACTCTCTATCGTCAGTCTAGCATTCTACCATTGTCACAAAACTAATGTGATTCAGCCCGGTCATTGAACCTGCTTACACAACCTGTCCACGAGCGACCGACGGTAAATATTCTCAATACTCCCTACGGGCAGGACCCAAGCGAGTATATCGGGATTAAGAAACACTTTGAACTTCCCGTATCAGCGAGCCTGGCGAGAGACCAGGCTGAGTTATTTCCTGGGCCGCAATTGTCCCAATACGAAAAAGGCGGAAGATCCGTGATCAGAGCCTAAATATGAGCTACATGTCAAACACCAATCATGATAGTGCAAGATGCTTTAGCTGTGAGCGATTTATTGAATAATGAGAATTCCTCAAAACTGGTCTTCATATACTCGGCTCGATATTGATTACTGTGTCCCTCATTTCAGATTTTGTAGATCAGCATGCGATTTTGTCGGTCTGTGAGGTCGGAAAATGCGTTGGCGAGATCGCTGGCTTCATCCAATTGTCCGGTTTCTTCCATTTCGCGTTTGCGAGCTGCGTTGTCGCGCGAGTAGACGACGTATAGGCCTGAGAAGAGGATGATGTTGACAATGAAGGCGGCTAGGGTCACGAAGACTCCAGTTGTGTAGAGAGGGGCTTGTGAGGCGAGGAATGTCTGTGGTGATATGATATTGGCCACACAGTAGGCTGAGAAGAACAATGTTCCGGTCACTGTCTTCTTGGTGTATCCGGCGATGTTGGCTGCCAGCAAGGAATACATTAATCCACCAGCGGTGGCAACGATCGGAATGAGAAAGATAGCTGCAAGGTGGGCGCTCAGTGTAGTTGCTTTCACTGGGACTCCGTATAGGATTCCACATGCGATGATCCCGGGGAAGTAGCAGCAGATGATGGTAAGTATATGCTTTCCTTGACCCCATCTTGAGGAGAGAAAGAAGCCACAAATGATCATTGCCACAGCCATGATTGCTCCTACGGGGATTTGCAATAGAACGGATTGGTATGTGCTGTAACCAAAACCCTTGATGATGATTCCAGTGAAGTTGGTCTGCAGACTATTTGTCATGTTGTGACAGAAGACGGCGAACAGCAACATCCATACACGATAATCGGTGAGAGCTTCGACAACTTGTTCTTTCTTGTGGTGGTTGTTTTTGACTCCAGTGCGATTGTCCTTGAGACGCTGGACGGCAATAATACGCTCACGATCGTTGAGCCACCGGCACTTCATCGGAGTGTCGGGAAGAATCCACCAAAGACTAGCACCAATTAAGACGGTTAGGAGACCAAAGATGATGAACATCCACTGGTACGGGAACATGCCATCGACCTGAAATCCGATTAGCCTGGACAATTAGAAGAACTTTAAGATTGATCGCATACATCAATATGTGCGATAGCCCAGAACAAAACGCCAGCAGGCAACGACGCCAGGCCGTTTGCACTATACCAAAGACCAATACGAGCTGCCTGTTCCTCGCGTTTCCACCAGGATGAAGAGATAAGCACGAATCCAGGGTTCAAACACGACTCAAAGACACCGAGGAAGAATCGAGCGGCGGCCAACGAAGGGAATGTGGTGGCACTTCCAGTAGCAGCCAGTACAACTCCTTTGAAATCGTTAGAGCAATCCTTTCAACAAAATCAATCTTATCTTACCCCAGAGAACAAAGTTGACTGTCAAATATCGGCCGGTAGGAAACCGTTGCATAAGATAGCTGGTCGGGTATTGTGCGATCTGTATATAATGTCAGATCGGATAGGGGAAAGCCATACGGAGTGAGTAAAGGGAACTTTGATGTAACTCACAAGGTAACCAAGATAGAACATCGTCACCAGCAGGCTATACTCCTGCCCGACCAGGTGCGCCTCAGTGACGAGACCATAAGTCGCAGCATATCCGATAGTCTACAGGCGCGTTAGCTCTGAAGTCACTCAAGTTGCGACCTCATTTTTGACAGCGTACCAATTTGTCGACGAACTGTATTCCATTGACCACCAACATGACAGACACCAATCGAAGATCAATCTTCCATCTCAACTTCCTTTCTTCTTCTGGACTATACTCGACATATTGACTTTGAAGGATTTCCAATGCCTCGTCCCCATCTTGAAGCTTCTCCGCCAGGAAAACAGGCTGAGTGGGAGCATTCTCCATCTCAATGGCCTCTGGGCCAGCCTTTGAGATTCCTGTCATATTCAATGTGAGACAATATATGGGTGTGAAGGTCCGGGAATGGGAAATGAAGATTTAGTCAACTAAAACCCCGTGGGGAAAATAAAGAAATCTGGGGAGTCTGGGAGGGTACAGAGAGATCCACAGTCTTATAGACGCCTCCCCCGTGAGGGGCATGACCAGGTGAAGGTCTGGAGAAATGTTGAGCTGGTCGAAAAGTGTATTTCAGCTACAGTAAAAACGCTTAGCCGGAGACTAGATACGCACTCATCAAATATGCCAGCCGAGGTAAGCTTTGAGCTATTCTATAAAAGGCGACAAATGCTGCCCCCCGCATTTGATGCGCCAATGTGGGGGATTCGGATTTGCCGATTTGCATGTTGTCTGGGGCCCCGGAAATCGATCTAGATCCCTTCTGTCTACGCCACGCGCCCTTAGCTTCAGATTGAGATCCTGTCGGGATAAACTTCGGCTTTTCTCTCGCTATGACCCCGCAGATGCGTATTCGATCTACCCTGGGGGAAAACAGTTCATCCTTCGTGTATCTTATTCACTGGGTCCGTAGCCCATGGTCGAATGCAATGGGAGCTGGTAGAAGACATTCATGGCATTGGAGCAGGTATTATGATCACTGTTTAAACTACTTTCAGTCAAATGCATTCCAACCCCAGAATTCTGGATCATGAAATGGCAAGCCAGCCCAGTAGAAAGGCTTAGCCGCGGATAAGCACTCAACTCAAAAGGCTGGGATCACCCCGCAAGCCCCACCGCGTTGTTCACCCAGCGACTTATAATACCCCGGGGATCCTCGTTATCATGGACTCTTCAGGTTCGCATTTTAACCCAGGGAGTATTTCTGAGCCTCAGAATGACTGGCCCTAAAACGATATCAATTCATGCGCCCTCTCTCGGTGCAGAATTGACTGGAGCTTTGGACAGTGAGAATAATATCGCACTCTTTCGTGGAATCCCTTTTGCTACTGTCACCAAGCGATGGACCCATAGTGAGACCACACACTGGCTTGATAAGTCATTCGATGCTACGAAGCTTGGATATCGATGCAGCCAGGGAGATGGAATGGTTCTTGTGTCTGGAGGAACAAATGATCCCCTTCCCGGTGACGATGAGTTCAAGTGCCTTAACCTCAATATCGCTGTTCCCGAGGAGTCTTTCAAGAGCTCTCGGCCATTACCAGTCATGGTTTGGATTCATGGGTATGCCTGACTCGATCTGATAAAAAGGCCGTGATACTGACCAGCCATTCATCAGAGGTGGATTCGCCTTTGGTGCCAACTCTGTCGCTCGCTATCGCCCGCAGGCAATCGTCGCGCATGCTCGCAAATGCGGGACACCAATCATTTTGGTTTCGATCAACTATCGACTCGGTGCATTGGGCTTCGCTGCCTCCCAAGACCTAGCCGAAGAGGGACACGGCGGTTCCAAGACACATCCAGTCGGAAACTACGGGCTCATCGACCAACGTAATGCCTTGGAATGGGTGAACCAACACATCCAAGATTTCGGAGGCGATCCGTCAAACATCACTGTCTTCGGTGTGAGTGCTGGTAGTATAAGCATTCACCTCCACCTACTTGCCCAACACGCCTTGTTTGACCGTGCCATCATGATGTCCGGTACTGCGCCTATTCTAGGCCCATTGTCAATGGAACCCTATGAGAAGGAGTGGACCCAACTCTGCCAAAAGACTGGAGTGACAGCATCAACTGCGTCTGAGCGGTTGAAGCAACTTCGCTCGTTGAGCACGGCGGAGATTCTAAAAAATTCTACTCCGGCCGCTATGGGCCCTGTTGCCGATGGCAAGCTCCTGCCAGAAGGTTGGACCTACGATGACAATGTTGCCAATGCTCGATGCAAGGAGTTCATTCTCGGAGATACGAACGTTGAGGCAATTATCTTCGATGGTCTGCTTAAGCGTCTGCCGCAAGAACGTTTCCATCAATTGGTTGATGCTGCATTTTCATCGCAGGATGCTCATCAACTGTATTCCATGTTCGGGTTTAGTCATGATCCGCAGGCTGAAGAAGATTTCCGCAAGGCTTTCAGGCTTCTAGTTGGGAATACCTTGTTCAACTATTCTCATTTGGGAATCGCTAATGCATCAATGAATTCCGATACGTGGAGAGATAATGTTTACTATTACCACTGGGAGGAACCTTCGCCTTTTCCGGGTCCCACGTACGGTTACTCATATCATGGTCTTTGTGCGATGCTTATGCACCTGAACGAGTTACAGAATTGTCCGCCAGAGACTCAAGAGGTTTCGCTAGAAGCTGCTCGTATCTGGACGGCTTTTGCACATAGGCAGAAGCCGTGGGAAGCGTATTCTCAGAATCAAAGATTCATGCGTTTTGGTCCAAATGGAGAATGTGGAATGCATAGCTCTGAAAGTGATAACACAAGAGACTATGGCTTTCAGAACTGGTTGGGAGAGCATATTGGTCAGGTTGGAAAGTTTGTGCGAAAGCTCATATTGAATTTGGAGAATGATGAGGTCTAGAACCCTTGAAACTCTAAACTGTAGATGGAGAGTCTCAGGTTCACGGATAGTTATGTCCATTCACAACATTCTTTCATGGCTTCTATTCGTTCTTGGAAGCTTTTCCATTGACAGCCTTCATTGACCCGTTACCCTCAAATACTGCCAGAGCAGTGAATGCCTTCTTGCTTGCGCACAAACTGGTATAGATCAAATCTAAGAAGAATTAGCAAACTATCAAATCACAGTTAAATCGATACTCACAGAGAGGGATCACAATCCAGAAAGCGTTGCAGAATACAAAGTATCCCCAGAAAATGGCAGCCTCGGGTCTCGAATACTCAAGACCAAGGATGTAATTGTCAAAGAGACAAGTCGCATAGTAGAGAATATCACCATAGAGCTGGCCAAGCGAAATGATAGCCTGCAGCGGATACCGCAGAGGGTGGCTAGTCATGATCATGCCTGCGGCAACGAAAGACAAAGGACCCCAGAAAGCAGCTGTGATGGTCTCCATGCACAACACGAAGGCGTCCTGGGTTTGGTACCGCGAGTCAGACAGAGAATATTCCTTCCACAGCTGACCGAATAGGTCTTGCATGCTTGGCATGCGCCTGAAATTGTAGGCGAAATATCCTTCGAAGAAAAGATGGATGCAGCCGCCTGTTTGCTTGTTAATGTTGGAATTCAATACTTGATCGGGGAGACTTACACAAGACAAACCACATGATGGTCCATAGATCACCGTTTGATACCTTCGGGTGAATCTTCATCACAAGAAGGTAGGTTACCAGAAAAATGGCGGTGCATCCTGAAGCGAACAGTGAGACGAGGGTCAAGGTGTCCCACTCATTGGCCAGGTACCCCACAATCTCGAGGTCAATTGGGTAATAGGGATGTGCGGCCATTTTACAATTTTGAAACCTCAATAGATTCAAGATGAATGATATGTGCAGGTCCAGCTCATAAGGAAAATGCTGGTTAACTGGGGCTCACGTGATGTTGGGGAAAAGGGGCTGAATGGTCATGTGACTTTCCCTAAAATGAACACAAGCAGGTATACTTAGACTAGGTTTGGTCAGGCACAGCAAATATTGCATCTAGGGATGCCTGAGCCAAAAGCCGGACTTTGTTGTACTTTGACGGTAATAAAAATTTCAAGTATAATAGATTGATCGAAATGCTCGCGTACCAACTAAACCTCACGGAATATATTTCTTGAGCACGACTCTGTTTACCCGCCCAGGATAGGGAGATTTCCGAGCTTTGATTCAAACACCTCACTGAGTTGCTCCCTAGGCGGTGCCCATGAAACCTGGCAATGGTCTTTTTGAACCCAAACATCTCGATTCACCGCCGCTTCAATGACGCATTATTCGAATCCCTTTTCTCGCAAGGTCTTCTCAATTTACGGAGCTGCCATCACAAATATATTCTTGTTCAGTCCCTCCTCTACTGGCTACTACTAACGCCCATTTGCGGGGAATAGTAGGTCTCGGCAAGCATAAAGCCAGGCGGGGGAGTAATTCTGGTCAGGTTTGAAAGCGGCCGTTAATATGAAGATGCTGCGTCTGATCTCTACATTATTCAGAAGGGAACTAGAAAAGGTATTAGTTAAGTGACGCCTTACATTATACTATCACGAGAAGATGAGAAATGTAAGCTCCGGAGGAAATTCCAGCTGAGATGGTCCTCGTATGGCTTAAGATTCACACTTAGCAAGGTGACCTAGGCGTTGGAACATATACTGTAGCATTTGAAAAAAGACTGACTCAATCTGTCATCATTGGGTCTGGTGATTGCAAACCCATGTATAGTTTGTTGAACTGAAATCAATAGTTGGTGCCCGAGCCCAACGACTTTCTCATTCTTCAAGCAGGGGCTAGCCAGCGACCTAGTTTGAACAGTTCGTACTTCCGAAATACATCATGATTGGTCCAGTTAATGACACCTGTACGTGTTCTAAGATCGGTAATACAGGACCTCGTGCCAAGCATACCTTTTTAGTCATCAGTAGTAAATGTGAAAAATTAGAACTTCGTATCTCAACAGCAATTGACTATTTTACCTGAAGCTGTTGTCTTTAGCCACTACAATATATTTCAAGCAAATCATGGTAAAGTTGGAGTAAATCACCTAAAATTAAGCCGCTTTACCAAGAACTATAGGAATTCTATCGCTTAGTTTTTGAATGTAGTATCTACGATAGTATCCCACTACAAGAGCCTAGGAGATTATGTAGTAATCCTAGTGGAGCCTTATAGTTTATAAGCTCTCAAAGAAAGTGGTTTTAGTGTCATCTGAAGTAGTCACAATTTCTATTGTGTTTAGGGATGGCGGGTTTACCGTGATGGAGGGTTGCCGTGAAATACGTTATACGATGACAATCTCAAAATCTCCCAACAACTAACGACTAAACGAATACGCGGCAGCCCCGGAACCCGAGTCCCCCCCAAAGACCACACCTGATTCGCCGTCAGCCCCATACGTCTAATCCAAAACGGGTAAGAATCGGATCAACACGAGAGGAACTGCGCCAAGTCGTCATATTATGAAAAGGGGGGGAAATCTGAGGCGGTCAACCGCATACTTTTTCCATTCCGAATCCAACCTTGGATCTGCCCTCTACCGGACTATACCAGAACACGCACCCCGGGATCTAAACATGTCCACCAATATAGCCTCAGCCTGGCCAGCCGGGGCGCGCGCCAGAGGTCCAGGTCCACAAGAGATCAAAGAGATTAAAGATGCTAAATCCGACCAGGCACGCGGTCACACGCGCCAATCTTCGGATAGTGCACGTCGACGATCGCGCCGGTCTTTTCTGCGCGGATTCAAGAATCAAGTCACTGAACATACTTGGCTTGTTCCGCTGGTTTTGATCTTGGCTATTTTGTCTCTGTACGCTATCAACCCGTCTGAGTCGAATGTGATTCACCATTTCATTTTTCTTTCTTACAAGTTGCCTGAAGATGGCAATCTCGGATCCCCTCAGTATGGAAAGGGTCTTTGGGATATTGCATTTGTGTCGTTTTATACGATCGTGCTCTCTTTTACTCGTGAATTCATCATGCAGGAACTGCTGCGGCCTTTGGCTAGGATCGCGGGGATCAAATCCCGTGGCAAGCAGTTGAGGTTCATGGAACAGATGTATACGGCGATTTACTTTGGGATGACGGGGCCTGCTGGGCTTTATGTTATGTCGCGGAGTCCTGTCTGGTATTTTAAGACGAGTGCGATGTATGAGGGGTTCCCTCACAGGACGCACGAGGCGGCTTTCAAGTTTTATTACTTGTTTGAGGCGGCTTATTGGGCGCAGCAGGCTATTGTTATGCTGTTGGGGCAGGAGAAGAGGAGGAAAGATTTCAAGGAGCTTGTTGCTCATCACATCGTGACTTTGAGTCTTATTGCTTTGAGCTATAGATTTCATTTCACATATATGGGTATCGCCATTTACATTACCCATGATATCAGTGATTTCTTCCTTGCTGTAAGTCTGCGTTTGCTGGGTTTTGAGGTTCAAATGCTGTGGCTTTATGCTAATCCGATTACAGGTGTCGAAATCATGTCACTATATTGATTCGGACCTGATCATCCCCTTCTATGCCCTTTCGGTGGGCTCGTGGATTTATCTGCGTCATTATTTGAACCTGGGCGTTCTATGGTCTATATTGACTGAGTTCAAGACTGTCGGTCCTTACGAGCTGAACTGGGAGACACAGCAATACAAGTGCTGGATTTCTCAGGCGATTACTTTTGCCTTGCTGGCTTCACTTCAAAGTCTTAATCTTTTTTGGCTTTACTGCCTCATGCGCAGCGCTTGGAAATTTCTCGCCTATGGTGTGAAGAAAGACGATAGGTCTGAGGCCGAACAGTCCGAGATCGAAGAGATGATGCAGAAACAGCTGGCCAAGGCCAAGGCGTCCTGAGGCTTTCGATTACGTTGGTCGGATTGGTGTGAGCCACACTACGCATAATGAACAATGATGAACGATCATCAAATACATATTTGGTACGACGAATTGTGGAGACGACCCCGGAGGAACGTGAGAATGGTTTGCAAGAGTGTCAATCGAAGCTGGTGCCAAATATGCTCAAGTGAGCAAAAATTGAGGGCAACCATTCATGCAAGAGTACAGCGAGTCCGTCCACAATGTGGGCACACGATATACAATAATGTTTATTTTTTTAATATAGCAACGAACAAACCACGCTTGTGATTTGCCATGGTGGCCTGGCCGGCACAGGAACAAAGCACAGCGTATGTTGATAGACTTCAAACCTTTATATTGCCAAGCCGTTGGATCATATATTTTGAATTCATGTGTCAAAATATCCAACATCTATCAACTATGTACAAATCAAAGATCTCTTGAAAGAAGTAGAGAACAGGAAAGCGCCATATTTGTATGGAAAAGAAAGCCCAACAATAGCGCCTTATTAAATAAAATCAGAATCCAAACCCGGGCACCAAGAATGCATAATCAACCACAATCAAGCAGCGTGATCGTTTTCGAACCGGTTTGGAGCGAATTTGGCATTTGCGCCCCCCGTCCCAGACCGCCCAGATCTTGTGGATTGTCTGGATCGCACGGAAGCGCTAGAACTGCTTGGTATTAAAGGCAGTGTGGGCTCCACGGGGTCGGCGAAAGGCGAGCGAGGTGGTCGGAGATCGCCATGTGGATGGGTAGGAGGTGGCGTTTCGATGATTTCATCGCGAGAGGAGTTTTCGGTGTTTAGGTCGCTTTGAGCAGCTTTCTCTAATGGGAGAAGTTCGGTCGTCAAGCGATTCTCTGACATGCGGAAAGAGTCGCGATTGTCGGCGAGGGGTTGGTACTTCGCGCGAGGCTCGCGAAGGACAATGCAGTAGAAGAAGCCGATGAGGAGGAAGATCAGTAATGCTAGCATAAAGAGAGCGTTGTAGAGAGCGAATAGAACGCCCATGATGCCGGTCATTAGGGCTGGCTGGTCGAAGACATCGGTAAAGACAAGTATGAAAATGGAGTTGATGAAGTTGAGAACAGAAACGGTGATACACAATCCGTTAGCAGGTCGGTCCATATAAGGTCGGAGAACGCATGTTGCGATCATGAACAGGGCTTCGACGATTAGAAGCACAATACTTTGGGCGAGAGGGGCGCCTTGGCCAAAAGCAATGACCATACCCTTGATAATGATGTACGCAAGGAGAGGGAAAATGAAGTAGTAGCTGGTGGCTTTGAAGTTGGTGTAGATAAATCCCCATTTGGTGAGGCATGCCGGGTCGGAGTAAAGAGAGTAGGCGGGGTTTTGCTTCAAGGCTCGAGCGACGCGAGCACGCTGCCACACCTTGAAGGTTGCGAAACCAAGAACGGCGCTCATGACGAGCCACATGCAGATGGCCAAGACGATTTCGGCGGCAGAGTCGTGGTGATACAGCTCCCACATGCACAGAACGCACATCTGCGGATATCCAATCCACGCCAAGCGGTAGAGAGCTCCTCGCAAGTAGTCCTTCCAATTAGCTGTGACGCTGAGGGCGCGATCCCATTTCGGATTCTTGGTATTCTTCATCAGGCGTGGCAGGGTAAGACCAAGGAAGCTGACGGCAATAATCACAACGATTGCGATGAAGTAGAAAAATAGATAGCCGGTCATGAAGATGTTGGTCGATGCGATGTTTGCCCGATAAGCCATGCGCTCGATGCCACGCACAGTAATTTCGGATCCTGTGGATGTAGTGAGAGAGGATCGACGGGTGAGAGAATCCAAGGATCGCTTCAGAGGAACGACCGAGACTTCGTCAGCAGCAACCTCGGTGAGAATTTGCTGCGCAGTGCCTCCTGTTGCGCGCAAAAACCAGGTGCAGATGGTTTGCAAGAACCCAACGCGGATGATCCCCATCGACCACTGAAACATTTGAGTCCATGATTGCACGATTGGGGGCTGGGTCACCGAAGTCATTCCCCACATGGCCATGCTCTGCATCCATCCCAAAAAGAGTAGAGTTCTGAACGCCATGTGGGTGGCAATGTTGGAGTATCCGAGAATCGAAACCACCATGGTAGCGACCATGCCTAGGCCGGTGATCACGGCGAGGACCCAAGCTACGGCCTCTTGGTTGACGGTTTTGCCATTGTAAACGCGCGTTTCGATACAGGTAATGGAAGCGTTGGTCGAGGCGTCTTTGAGTTTGAGGCGCACCACGGCATCAATGTCGGGAACTGTGTAAGCAATTTCTAAAAATAAAAATGAAGAACGTCAGCCATTATGATGCTTAAAAAGACCCGAGATTAATGTCAAGTTACTGACTCGGTATGGATTTTAGCGCATCGCTGTCGAGTGATAAAGAGGTCTCTTGGATATTGAGAGACGCTGACTGCATGGGGCAGAGAAAACTGATCTTCGGAGATGCACACGGGTTCATCGTCAATGAGATTGCATTGTATCCGTAAATCAAGACGTCAATATCAATCAGGACATTAGTCGAGGCGGATTCGGAGAAGGATCCGGTGAAGCCGAGGACGATGTTGTTGTTACTTGGGGTGTAAGTGACATCGAAACGATTGATTGATACGATGCTGTCGTTCGCACATGTACTTAGGGCGTGAGCTTCGAATAGGTCCTCAGCATTGACAGCGCGAATGAGGTTGAGGGCACCGAACAGCCCGGCGGCAAGCCATGACGCAGATCTCATGGTTGGAAATGAGATTTGTCGCCCTGTGTCCGGGAGGAGGGGGGAGGAGGCGAAGGGTCACGGAGTTATTGAGAGTCGGACGCAATCGACATCTCGCAGTAGAATGAGAACGAGAGAAAGCCCAAGGCAACGAGATAGTGAGACTGGGAAGACTGGGGAGATCAACGTAAGAGTCGGATCCATCGGAGATCAGAGCCCGAGACTACCACCTTCACCCTAGTGCGGAAACAGTTCTGCCCAGTTTCAGATCACATCATCTAGTGGGTCATCTTGGGACTCTGAACAAGTTACATGCGTCGATCTGTACTGTCCAGCCTGTGCCCGCCACTTAACGACAGTTCAATAGCTACCATATTCAACATTGACTTGGGTCCCTAAATTTTCTTATTCTTCCTGGTCCGGTCTATCCGCCAGGAATGCTACGCCGGCTAAAATAGCCTTTCGAATACCTTAGTCTCCAGGCACAAGGCTCTCGGACCATTGCTCCGGGAAATGAGGCAGTGCGAGGGAATTAAAAATCTCTTTTCTTCAGTGGCGCACCACGGGTCATCACTACTCAATGTGAGGGACTGTGGGCATATTGCGCGTACATACATCATAGTCTGGTTACAACGTTCGCGATCGTCTCAATCCGGGAGCGGTGGGCCTGGTCCATTTCGAGGACCCTTTATGGTTCATTTTCTACTCTACTGATTTCCTTGGTGAATGTCTTACAGGGTATGCCGACCTTGCTTTTCCACCTTAATTGAATCGAGACGGAGGCTGGTTTTCTGCGCGGGGTTTCCTTGAAAAGCGATGTGGCGCTTTACACTTGGGCCCGCGGTGGAAAGGTACACGCAACTTCGCGTAAGCTATTCTTGGAACGAGACTGACTAATTTTGATTTTTTTTGAAATTTGTCATATGTCATCGATTATTCCTTCTTTTTTTTTTTTTTTTTTTTTATAAGATGCGACATGCTCATTGCTTCCAAGGTACCCATTGATTCTATATGTATTGATGTAGGCTTTCGCGATGGTAGAGAATTATGTACAATGAAGATGCTATGGATTGAATGGTTGGTCAAAGACCTTTCTTACGCGAACCGAATGCCCTGGTTAGGGTCCCAGGGTCCCGTCTGTGCACGACTGGGCTGGCCAGCTGGAGTTGTTCCTGCAGGCGCCGTCGCACCTGGAGGTGCACCGGCTGATCCAAAACGAATGCCCATCTCTGGGCTCCAGATACCGGGGGTGGGGACCGACGGGGGTGCGACCGCTGCTCGCATTGGTTGGGGCGCGGTAAGAGGAGCCGCCGTATCTGATGCTCGATGGGCCTGAATTGGCGGTGGAGGCTGCGAGGGGGGCTGCGAGGGCGGGGCGGTTGCCGATGCGAACGCGGATGGAGACTGGTGTGCACGAGGGGGCTGGTGAGACGGCTGGTAAGAGGGCTGGCGAAGATGAGGCTGGTTAAGGTGCAGTGATGCCATAGCGGTGACGTTCGAAATGTCCCTGCGATCGTCGTTAGCTTGTTAGTTCCCTGATCGGCGGTGCCACATGAACTTACGCTTCGAGTTGGCTGGCCTCCATCCGTCGCTGATGCACGAATGCCTTGGCATCGTCACGGAAGCGGCCAACGATTTTGGCTAGATCATTATAGAACTTGCGTCCAACCTCCAGGTTGGAAATGATCTCCTTGTATTTCAGGTATCCGTTCTCCAGCTCCTGAAGGGCCATTTCTCGTTCCTTCGTCGATGCATCCCCGGTGTATGCCCGTGTGAAAGCACGGTTGGCTTCGCGAATCTCACCCGAGAGCTGCTCCTGGTCTCTGCGCTCTTGGGCCAGCATGTCGCGATCGACATCGTACAGTCGCAGTTGTTCCTCGAACAGATCTTCGAATTGGCTGGCTTGGATGGCCTGCATGGGGAACTCTCGCTCGAGCCGGGCGGTCGCTTTGAGAAGAGCAGGATGAATGTCATCGGCGCGAGCCTTGTCCTTCCACGCCTGAACTCGTCGTCGTCGCCGATTCTCCAACCGGCTGACTTCACTAAGACAGCTGCGCAGCTTAATGATCTCCCGCTCCACCTCCGCGGGTATTGTTGCCCTGCGGCTGCTCGGGACATAGGACTCGAGGTCGCGATTTGAGCCCGTCAAGACACGGAACACAGACTCCGAGTCTCGGAGCTTACGCTCGACCAGATCGTCACTGCTTTGCGCAGACGTAAAGTATCCATTAATCTCAGTGGAGGAGTTGTAGATCTTTGGTGCAGCAGCCTCGGAGGTCGCGCGATGCCAACGTTCGGTGCCATATTTGCGACGGGCAGCATCATCCTCGGCCTTTTCAGCAGCTAGGAGCTCAACGCCCTCATTATATATGGATCGGTCATTGGATTTGACCGTCGCAGTGTCTTCGACAGATCGCCGAAGACGATTCAGACCATCTTGTTGGCGCATTTCCTCGGCATGGGAGACCAGGGTTGGTGGGAGACCCAACGGCTTCTCAAGTGCTTGCAGGGATCCAGGTAAATTCAGCGATGAAAGCAGATCACGTAGCTTATCCGTCATCGACTCCAATTCGCCAATGAGTGATTCATTGACCAATCGGTCTCGACGGTCCGAATAGATGCTAGCCGCGATGTGTACGGCATATGGAACCAGCTTTGCAAATAGCGGCTGTCCTAATGGCCCATTGTCACCGAGCATGGAAATGGCATCAGTGACCTGAGAAGGTGCTTTGGAAGCAACCATACTCGCGCGGTCAATACTTTTGAGTTCAGACTTGGGCGGCACGGGACTGAGGTAAATCACATCGTTGTCCTTCTCGGCGCGCTTCAAGTCATCTGCGACACGGCCCTTGAGCCCGTTAAGGTCGCCTAGGACTGTCCGGTTGATCCATCGTGACTCCTTGAGGCCTTCATTGACGCAATTTAGGCTGTCGCGTAACCTTGCCACCTCCTCGCCGTACTTCCGCTTTTCCAAGCAGTCCAAAGACTGCCGATATTGGGCTGCAGCCGCAAAGTGGTGGTGCTTTGCGTTCATGTGATGGATCCATTCCGTGCTTATAGCATTAGACTTGACAGCCAAGTCCCCCGTGTCACCGTAAAAATCGGACACTTTCGCAGCAAGACGTGCAATCGAGGCATCTTTGAGTCCATCCTTCACAGCCTTCTGCCAAAAGCACTCTTGTCCCTGCGCAAGCAGAAGCAGCTCCAGACTCTGTAAAGTCATCTCGTCCATATCTTCCGGTGGTGACGCGCGCAGGTCGGGGATGATATCGGTTCGGAGATGGTTCAGTACACCAGCGGCTTGGCAGGAATAATTGCAAGCCTGTTTGAGTCCATCTGCAGTAGTTCGATTCAGTGCATATGCTAGTTGCGAATACAGCGCTGCAAGATTGAAAAGAATATTCGCCAGCTCGAATCGCAGGTTATTCTGCGATACTGTAGTCGACATCGTTAGCACTGTTCCACACGTGCGTATCTGCCCGATCTGACTTGAGGCGCAAAACTTACCAGGTCTGGTCGTATTAAATCCTAAAGCCGGATACCACGCAAAGTCCACCCCCACCTATGATCGGACCGTCAATTTTGATATTCAATAAACCAGAAATTTGGGACACCGCACATCGATTGGAAACTTTCCTCCTAACCATTTCAGCTGTGCCGCGTACGTGACGAGTCGACTGATTCCGCTGACGTGGGGTTCCTGGACATTTACAGCCTCGGTGCGGAGACGGTCGATGATCATTAGATCGTCCGCGAACATGTCCGGGCGCTGGTCATATTTGGAGGATATGTACTGCGTGATCGCATCCGATAGCGAGACGGTGTGGGAACGTCGGAATGGGAGCTGTAAGATATTGCTGTAGTCGCGAAGACCGGGGAATTTGTCAGTCAAGTACATCTGAAGCGTGGCTATGCGCCGGGAAAGGTACTCACGATGCCATGATTTCGAGGAGGAGTACAGCCGGGCAAGAGAAAACGAGGCTCCGAGCTTTGTTGACCCAACTCGACCAACCCCCACCGGGCAACGGGAATGACGTGAGTTCGCCTGAGGCATCAACCCATACCCGCACTTGGCTTAGACTCGGCTTACGATTTGGACATTGGTGGGAAATATGACTTGATTTTCCTATTTTCTGATAAATATGAAGCTAGTCCATGTATAGCCCAGTATGTACGTGGAGGGTCAATTCAAAGATGGACTGATGACAGAGATCGTATGCAGGAGACAGCAGATGCCCTAAGGCAGGTTGTTAATCTGGTACTTGATGTACTCGTAGATGCTCAACAGAATCATATTATTGATTCCGGTGCGAAGGACGACGATGGAAAGTCCTTTATACATGCTGGACCCGGCCACTGCCTTGGAGGCTGAGGCGATCTCCTGGGCCTTACCCAGAAGGACGCTTTGGGCGCGGGTCTTGCGAGTGTCGAGGGGATAGGTCTAGGATGGGTCAGTTTCCGGTGTTGTACGAAGTTGGGAAATTACAGTACATACGCAGAACCAAGGCAGAGTGCTGCAGATAGCGCCGGCAACTGCGGGGGGTCCGAAAGGAGACTGGCTCTCGCCGAGTTGTCTGACAACAACCTGTTTGATTGTCTCGTAGATGCTGAAGTAGAGGCCGGTCCCGATGCTATCACGTAACGCATGTAGACCGAACCCGGTGTACAGACCACGGACTCCGTGGCGGGCGACAATCTGTCGAATAGCCTGCACGGTACTAAGACGAGGCTCGTTGCGGAGAGATGGGTTGCGGACAGCATCAGGGGCAGCTTGAGCACGATTCTGCATAAGAACCGAAGTTTGGACCACATTTTTAGCGAGCTCAAACGGACCTGTTCCAAGTAAGTTTGCTGCGAAGGTGATAGGATCATTTAAATGAGGAGAATCATACATGCGAGTGGGGAAGAGACCAGGCCAGCGGCCAAGCCTGCCGTAATAAACATGGATAATCCTGAAATTGTGGGGGTGCTGCCAGGCTTGTTATACTCTTCGAGGGGAGAAACTCCTGTGATATTTTTGAACATGCCATCGAGCTTGTCCTTGGTCCAGTTGTAGGCCGTGAAGTTCATGACTCGGACTGCGGTGACGCTGACCAGCGGTGGGAGACAACCTGAGGTATAGAGTGGTTAACACACAATGTCCACTCACTCATCCGGTCGAATTTCCGGGGAGAAGACCGCATCTCAAAATACAGTAAGAAACTCACCAGCCACGAATCCACGGGGGCCTTCATTGCGCCAAATGTAGCGCACAACCTCGGGGATAGAGCGGAAATCATGACTAAAGGAAGCAATTAATTAGCATGAGATTTACAGGCTGTTATAGATGAGACGACTCACGTTTGCATGCGGGTCTTCACATTCTCTAAGGGAGTCTGAAGTAGATCGGTCTCAAATTAGTCTTCTCCCCAAAGTGCAACCGGAGTTGCAATCAAAGGACTCAAACCTACCACTGCCAGAGTGGCACAGATTGTAGACGACCCGGAGGCTACCTGAGTTTGGTATTTTTTGAGCAGCTTATTGCGAGTCGATTCGTCCATGGTCCAGGTATTGGAGGACGGCATGGTGTTGGGGGCGGGTTTGGTTGTTGTGGAGAAGGGTGCATGTTCAGATCGTTTGTCAAGAGTCATGCCTGAGAATGTTCCATCCGAGCAACCACAACTGGCACTGATTGTGTCGTTTGGTGTGAATATTGGTGACTGGTAGGCTGGGAACCCTATGGAACGCAAAGCGGCCTCTCAATAATTAGAGTCGACCGTTCGGCGTCCCACAATTGTCCATTCGCTCAAGTCAAGCTATCCCAGAATGGTTCCCAGTGGAGCTGGAAACAATGCCGATGATCTGTATCCGGCAAAAGTAGTTTCTTGATCGATCGCAGAGATTTGGGGAGAAGGCGACTCGGTTGAGACGGGCAAAGTCGGCACGGTAGGGCGAACCCCGCGACAACGATCAGACGGCGAACACGCGTCGAAGGCGATCCAAAGGGGGCAGGCGACACTAATCAAAGGTCCCCTATCTTGAACAGTCGAATCGTAATTCTCCAGAGGGGTTGTCCCGTCACAATGGAGGAAGATCGGAAATTCTGGCTGAAGCGACCGATTAGCGTTGCTGCGTTGCCGCGCTGCTGCCGAAGGGCCACTCTTGACCCACCAAGCTGCAGCGCAAAGACCAACTCACCAAAAGCCGACCCTGGATCCCGTATAGAGTGGCCGGGTCCAATCAAGCCATGAAGCTGTTCAAAGAGTTGACAAGAAGTGCAGTACATCGACATGTGGGCCGAGCTCTGCCCACACCTCAATGCGGTTTAGGGCCGAATCCAGTGACGTCGTCGTGAACGTCCTTGGATTGGATGAGTATGGGGAAGCTGATCTTCGTGTCTTGGGTACTTTGGTATTTCCTTTCTACTGGCTCTTGGGATATTTCCGAGAGCCAAAGTATTTGTACATCATGACGAGCCTGCTCACATTGCGCAACGTTGCGGGGGGTCGCAACCTTGTCGTACCATCAACCGGTTTTCCTTCTCTTGATCCCCGTCAAGTGGGTTATAGGCTACCTACTGTACGTACCGGCAGATCTTCTCTACTTTTAATGGCTCAGAACTCCCCGCTTCATGCTCACTGAGCAAAATTGAGTACACCCTCAATCTGATCAGATCAGAGTTCATTACATAAGCGCGATCTGATCAACTCTCCGCCACTTAATGGTTGTACATGGCTTGAATTGCAAGTTTTTCAAACTCTTTGGTTCAATTAATGGGCTCCTTAGAGTCTCAAGCTGCGCATATAACCTGAATCCCTACCAAGGATGCTCCAGAGACATTGAATTTTGGACGAACTCTTCATAGCTGAATACAAAATGCAAGCAAAGCCTAGCAGGGCGACAAAGGCGGATTCAGCATTCAAGAAGAACATATCTTCTTCACGTAGTTGGGTACGCAGTGAGGGTACGCAGTGAAGGTCGCCAACAGCAAGAGCGTGGGTGCTTCTGATTTCAAATTGAACTTGGCCATGGTTGGACCATGCTGCAGGGCGTCAATACTCTGAGCGCCAATAGCGCCAATATCCTGGAGAAAGTTCATTGGCACCTGTTGGAGTAGCGCTGGGGATCCATTAGGCAATTGTTCCTCTTTCAAAGCGATTTCAAACTTGGAATCTACTGGCCTGATGCTCCTGGTTGGCTTTTTCTGTTATGGATGATCGTTCTGATGGGTGAATGATTGAATGTAGATACAACGCTCCCGTACCCTTCTTTGAACACTTTCTTTCCGGGCCTCATGATCTCCCGCGAGATTCTCATGCAGTATACTTCTGCGCTAGTCTGTCTGCTGTAGATCATATTTCACAAAGATCAGTCATTCTACCCAAGCAGAGGCAAGAAGATGAAATTGATCTCGTTGTCATGACGTCATGAGATGCAGCACAAAATGTACCATGGCCCAAGTGTCAAGCCAACTGTCTGAGACTCGGACGAACTCAACGCACACATCACATGATATCTAATGAGCAGCTAACCGATTCTGAGCCCGGGCTAGGATTCACTCAGCAAGCTTGACTTTGAATGCCGTGATACAAGCGGCGGCATTTACAAAGGGAAGCCTCATACGGCAAAGGAAGCATGATGTGTATAGTGACCTTGCCCTATCATGTCAAAGAACCGAGGAGATTTATCCCTATCAAGTGGTCGATAAAGTATTCAAAAGCAAAGCCGAAGACAGAATCGATGTAGTGGAGACAAGGAGCTACCGTCGATAAGCAGTTGGCGGATCCATGGAACCGCTGCGAGATAAATGTCCGTCTCGAAATTGGTTTTGCGAGACACTTTGCGATATTTGCAATTCCCAAATACCAGGGCGATACCAATTAGTTTGAGGTTTTCCCGGATTTTTCCTGGCAGGAGTCTGCATTTTTTTCTTACAGGGGGTGATCAGAACAGTGGGCAGCACATGTTCCTTTCACCCGCTACACCTGATATTCATTCGCTACACCTGATATCTGAATCCTCAAAATGAAGTCATATCGTCCATTGTTACGTGCAGACTTAATTCAGATACGAGTTGCCACAACAGGATGGCGCTCAAGCTAGCCCCTTCAAAGCACGGGCTCATCCACGACATGATCCAAAGTGAGGAGCTTTCTGTGCTGCAGATGGCACAGACGGCTAGCTGTAGCAAGTGTACTGTGCTGAGAATATTTTCGAGTACACGAATTTTTGGCAGCGTCAAATCACTGCTCACTATATGTGGCCGACCTCGAGAGATCACGCTGGTTCTGCTAGGCACTCTCGGCGATATCCTGCTTCTGAAGCCCAATCTGATCTCGATGAGATGGGGAATATTTGTAAGACGAGGTAGATGTCCAAGTAACGACATCACGTATCTATTGCGCTTTTGCAAAGCTTGTCAAGAAGGCGGTCAAGCGCATTCAGAAGCTGCGTGATGGATAATTCACTTCCACCAGCTGGAATCGCCAGTAGATTCGCAAATGACTAGCTAAATCGCTTCCAAAGGAGCTCTTGTTGGACAACACAACCAAAAAACGGGCCCCTTCAGTATAAACTAAGACTTCAATTTCGACCATAATTTCTAAATCGTACGTTCAGCCATCCTTGCATTATGCATGCAACCGGGACTGGATGATGGATGATTAAGACAGATATGGAATGCCCCTAAGATGGCAGCGTATAGGACATGCGTGTAAGATAGGTTGCTATAAGCTATGCAATGGTTTTTGTATTACGATCTACTTGACCTTGTTCTATTGAGATGGGAACGCAGTCATGACCCAATCATTAAATCAAATATATTGATCGGCTTTCACTAGGGAGCCCTACCAGAGGCACCGGCCATGGGCCAAGCAGAACACATTCAACGAAGTTGAAGAAGTGAGTCCTGGCATTTGCAAGGTGACAGGCTCATAAGTCTACAATACGCAGCAATAGTAATGTAGCATTAATTTTATCGTATTCTGCTCTCCATGTTCACAGTTCCTTGCACCTTGCGCCTCGATAGCTATTTGCAAGCACAAGTTGTGTTAGGACATCATTTTCCACACAGTCAACTCCCAATAAAGAAATTGATTCTTAGATTTTTGAGACAGTCAAGGTTGATTGCAATCTATCAAAAGCTAATCTAATGGCCTGATCGAAAACAACAATGAATTCTGTCAGTAAATTTTCGATTATTCGTCATGGCGGCTATGCACCATCGTACTTGTCCACCATGCGTGGAGCCACAAAAAAGCCATGCGACTGGCACAGTGCTTAGGTTGGCGCCGCCTGGGTGAGAAATCAAAGAGCGCGGCTTTGGCGTCGCGCAAGCGAGCTTGAGAAGGGTGAGTGCGCAATAGGGAGATCATGGAACAAATTCACGTGATAGAATTCTGACCACGAATTTCGGCAAAACACATGTCTTCAATACTCAAAAGAGTTTTAAGTTTGAGGCATAGAATTCAGAGGAAGTCATATAGGCTATTAAAAGAGGATCTCCGGGGTTTATGCACCGGAGATTTGTGCAACAGCCCCTCGGGCCAACCTCGGGACCTCGGTCGCTCCCCGCAATTCACACTGGGGATCTTCCCCACTTGTGACACCATCTCCTCCCTATATAGGCTCATTTGGCTGCTTCCTTGCGAACCTACCTCTTCCATTCACGGTTCCACATCTCATCCGCCACAATGGTCAAGAAGCAAGTGAGCAATGCCTACGTCCTCGGCGTAGGCATGACCAAGTTCATCAAGCCGCGCGGCAAGGTTGACTATAATGAGCTCGGCTACGAGGCGGGTATCAAGGCCATGCTTGATGCTAAGATCAATTATGACGATGTCGACCAGGGCGTTGCCTGCTATGTTTACGGCGACAGCACTTGCGGCCAACGCGTGTTCTATCAATTCGGTCTGACCAACATTCCTATTTACAATGTGAACAACAACTGCTCAACTGGCTCGACTGGTCTGGCTATGGGTCGCACCATGGTTGCTCACGGTGCCGCTGACTGTGTTCTTGTTGTTGGATTCGAGAAGATGAATCCCGGTAGCTTGCAATCCATGTATAACGATCGCGCCAACCCCACCGGTCTTTTTGGAATGATGATGGCTGAGACCCGCGGAATCACAAACGCCCCAGGTGCTGCTCAAATGTTTGGAAACGCCGGTCGGGAATATATGGAAAAGTGAGTATAGTTCCGAGTGCGTTGAACGAAAAATTGACATACTAACAAGAGAATCGATAGGTACGGTGCTAAGAATGAGGACTTCGCCGAGATCGCTCGTATCAACCACGAACACTCCAAGCGCAACCCCTACTCCCAGTTCCAGCAAGAATACACCCTCGAGCAGGTTATGAAGGCACCCATGATTCATGAGCCTCTCACCAAGCTCCAGTGCTGCCCGACCTCGGACGGGGGTGCCGCCGCCGTCATTGTCTCCCAGGAGTTCCTTGATGCTCGTCCCCACTTGAAAGACCAGGCTATCCTGATCGCCGGTCAAACCCTTGCTACCGACTCCGAGGCAGTCTTCAACAAGAGCTCGATTGATTTGATGGGTTTCGCCATGTCGCGCCATGCTGCCCGCACCGCCATGGCTGAAGCTGGCGTGAAAGTTAGTGATATCAAGGTCTGCGAATTGCACGATTGCTTCTCAGCCAACGAGATGATTACTATCGACGCCCTTGAACTATGTGAGCCCGGCAAGGCCCACGAGATGGTTCGTCGCGGCGACATCACATATGGGGGCAAAATGGTCATTAACCCCTCTGGTGGTCTCATCTCCAAGGGCCACCCCCTTGGTGCAACAGGCATAGCCCAGTGTGCTGAGCTGGTCTGGCACCTGCGTGGCTGGGCGAACAACCGCTTGGTTGAGGGTACCAACGCTGCCCTCCAGCACAACCTCGGTTTGGGTGGTGCTGTTGTCGTCACCGTGTACAAACGCCCCGATGGCAAGGTTTCTGTCGCAGTGCCTTCCGAGGAGGTTGCCAAGATCACTGGCCTTGGTTACAACCCGGCTGTTGAGGCTCGCGGCTTCACTGCAGAGCAGGCCAAGTCGGTGATGAGCAAGAAGCACAGCAGTGAATATGCCATTGCTGATGCCCAGGAGCGCGTTCTTGCCCGATTTTAAAGGTGTTTGGTTGATGCTTGGGTAATTGTATACAGTATAACATGATTATGATTTGAATCAAATACCTCCCATGACAAATGTCCAGTTTTTCCCAAAACCTTTAAGATACAAAATCAGAAGATAGATTCTCGAAGAAAAGGAAAAATCAAGGATGCGTCGCCGCCCAGTCATCCGGTAGCTTGAAATACGGAGGTACTTGATACTGTCCCCAACAACTCCCAGCATTAGGACACTGGAGGTTGCACCTCCCATAGAGACGACAGTAGCACTCCTGCGCACTCGGACAAGCATCCTTATTAAGTTGTTCAAGATCAAGTCCACCATCAGCATTCGGCTTCGCAAACAGAATATGCCACAAATACGACAGAACCCGTCCTGCAACCCGATCATCCATCGGTGCGACTTTCTCATTTCGAGACCGGGGATTAATTTGCTCATCAGCTCCATCAAGAAGCCATTGTCTCAACGCAACATACTCATCCCGCGAATGCTGCCACACGCGCTCTCGAGAAACGACAAATTGTGCACAACACTGTGAGCGAACTGTATCCGTCCGTCCAAGATGAAGATGCAATGCCACTTCTCGATGTACAGCCTGATACTCATCCAAACTGCCGCCGAAAATAGCCGCCAGGGCTTTCGGTAGCGCAATATCGGAAGCTGCTCGATCACTCCATGGCGCTACGGCAGACTGAAGTCGCATCTCAAGACTCCCCTGCGCAGGCGCAGAAGGCAAGCATGTACTTGTACTCCAATCACATCGAAGATTATGGTACCCTGTGGGTTGCAGTGCGCGCTCAAAGTCGAGCGTTCCAAGCAGAGCTGCATTGTCGTAGTCGGGTGAGTCGTTGTGCCATGCAAAACGCGATCCATGCACGAATACAGCACCCGATGCAGGGATTTCAGCATAATTATCAATAATAAATGTGAGATAAGTGATTGCCTCATGA